>JAQJVL010000433.1:0-652500 GCA_035578905.1 Stictocephala bisonia
GATAACAGCTCTAGTTTTATTTTGGCACTAGTTTGAATATTGGGTAACTTCAATAACCTATAAAATCGATATGAAGGAGAATTCGAAAATTCTAAAAAGCGATTTGAGTCACAAATGTCTTTATCTTTAAATAGATGTTTCATTTATAATTTTACAACAGTAAATAAGGGCAGTATCTTGGACCGCGCAAAGCAGTTTTTACGCTTCTCAGCGCGGGGGTTTAGAGCCCTCTTAACATAAAAACTCATCAAGCCCACCAAATTCATGACCATTACCATAAATACTCTACACAATCATGTATAACAGGAAAGCACAATCACTTATATAGGCCTTCATTTTCATAGCTATAGCTGCAAGCTATTCATAAAATTGTTGCAAGAACAGACCCCTGTGGCAGACCATCCTTCAACTGTCTAAAAGAGATTTCTTCATGACCGAGATATACTTTTTATTAGCCTGGTACTAAGCATCGACTCAAAAGTCACAAAAGAAAGGGACAGGGAAGGAGGATGTAGAACTTTAACAATAAACCTTTGCTCCACACTGTTTCATAAGCTGCTATAAGATCAACAAAAGCTGCAGATGTTTTTAACTTCTTTGAAAACCCATTCTCAATAAATGATGTCAGAGCTAGGATCTGGTCACTACAACTTTGGCCAGGGTGAAAACCAGCCTGCTCAACTGGAACATTAGAATTAAGAATGGGTGATATTCTATTGTGTAATAGCCTTTCCAGCAGCTTATAACAAATACTAAGAAGAGATATTGGGCGATAACTTTCCACTCGTTCAGGGTCTTTTCCAGGCTCAGAATAGCTACTACTTTGGACCGCTTAAATGCTTTTGGCAAATTGCCTGTAGCTAATATCTTATTGTAGACTGATTGAAGCCATTGTTTAACTTTGCTACCAGTATGCAGCAGAAATTAGGGAAATATACAGTCAAGACCGGCTGCTTTCCCTGCCGGTATCGCAGAAATCGAGACTTCCAGGGGTGCCATTTGGCTCTTTTTTATTTCATTTAACTTGTAAAGCACATGTTTGTTAGAGGGATGGCGGGTTGACTTTGATAAGCTGACTATCTGTTTTGCTATATTAGAGGTCTTTGGGCGGAGCACTTCTTTTTGATTTGGAGATTTATACTGTTGTGGGTAAAGTTTATATCTTCAACAGTTTTAACCCATTTTTCTCTTCTGGTACTGTCAAGAGAGTGCAGCAGCAGATTAGCTGTTTTGGAGTTTTTGGTGGCATTAAACTCTTTGTAAAGGTCACTCTAACCTTTGTCAGTTATCAGGTTCTTTGTTCCGATCACAATATACTTACGGTCACAGCTGAGCCGGCCGGAACTCGGGAATGGTGAAATGAAACACCATAGGTCTGAGTCAGACAAATGTCTATCAAAGTATCAAGAATCTCTGTTCCACAACAGCACGGTGTGTTCAACCTCTCACAAGCAATAAATACTTACAGTCACAGTTAAGTCGATTGGAACACAGAGTGCTGAAATGGAACACAACAGGTATGACTACTCAGACCAATGTCAATGTTAACCTGCCTAGACTCATCCTAACCTGTGTAAATAAATCTCTTAAATTCAAAATAAATTGGAAAATTGTCTCAGCTTTATACCCAGAGTAATTAATAATCCTCAGAGAACAACAAAACCTCAAAACTAGAGTGAAGAAACGCTTAGTTATTCTAATTTTTGAACTAAACGGTTCCTCAATATACGAGAAAGCTATGTACCACTCTACTGGACAGTCTCAACCAGACTGACCTCTAAATCACCTTCGAGGGAACTGGTCGCTCTCACCCCATCACTGGGAGAGGTTAGCATACAGCGCTCCTAATGGACCTAACACGAGTTTCTTTCCACCCGACTAGCTGCACTGATAACAGATCTGACGTTGTCTCTCAGGTTCAACTCATGTTATGAAACAAATAAACATTCATTCCTTGAATAATCTTTGTTCTTTAAAAGAACAAAATATGCCTCCTATGATGCACTCGTAAAGTGTTCACTAACTAAAAGGGTATAAATTTTGTACCCTTACATTATTTAGAGTGAGTTCTAAATGGGTTAGTATAACGGGCTGTATTTACTTATAACGTGACTCACCACTCTGAATATTATTGTAGTTAACAGTGACGTGCTTGTCACGTTCCCACCGGTTCTGTTCATGGAGGAAACCCAGTGTATGCATCATCTCATGCATTACTGTTCCCTTCTTGCTCAGACAGCCAGGACTCTGCAGGTTCAGCTCTTGACGTCCACCTATCCGGCCCACGGGTGACCAACAACCAGTGTTGCTGTTGGTAAAATAAACGTAATCCCTCTCTGCTCCAGTCCGAGGCATCCACTTGACACAAGTCAGCTTGTGGTATTCACCGATTGCTTCGTTGATCATCGCTCGGTCCCTTTGACCTAGTATTCAGGAGAGTATATTTATATAAAACATTTAAATTAATTTATTAATATGACTAGAACATGATAGCATCATAAAAAAGTAATAATAATAGCAATATTTTTACTTTTATCTCATTATCTATAAATTTAATCCATAATGATATAACAATTATTTTCATCCTCATTAGTATGACTAAAATAGAACCATTTTAGTAAATCAACTTTCAGCTTAAATTGACTAATACAATAGTGAAATAAAGTCCATTACAAACTTAAAATAATTTAAACAATGGCGGCCAATAACTAAAGTGAAGTAGTGCTTAAGACTTTTCTCTTACTTTGTAGTGAGATGGATTTACATGGTCTATCAGTCAAACTTATATACATGAAGAAATCACTACCAATGTTGTAAATGAAAGACATGAGTGGTGTTCTCTCTGTATAGGTGAGACATTGCATGTAAATGTTAGGTTTAGGTAAAGTCTTGAGTGACAAAATATTACCTCTGTATATCATTGTCAGCAGAAAACAATGATATACAGAGGTAATATTTACCTCTTAATATGTATCAGCAGAAAACAAAATTAGTAGCCACATCTTTTGTCAAACCAGGTGCAAAGTTTTTGGATGTTATAAATACTGGTTGCATTCTTGACAAACAAAATTTAATTTTAATATGTGGTGGAAATGATATCTACGAACTTAAGCCAGAACCTATTTACAAAAATCTAGAAAACTTTCTTGTCAAATGCAAAGGCATATTAGTTCATTTATGTACAATACCCTATAGATATGATCTGCCACAAAATCATGCAGTAAACGATACCATTTTGGATATCAACATTTTTATTAAAAATACAGCCTGCAAATTTAACTATGTCTACATAGTTGATTTATTTAATCTGAATAGATATCATTTTACTCGACATGGGTTACACATGAACAAGAGAGGGAAAATCGCTATTTGCCATTACATACAAGAAAGTATGGACATTGCTTCTGCTCGAGAGCACATACAACCAACACCTGACGAAGAGTCATTACTATTACATGCTGGTGAGAAGGACAACTGGCCAGACTCTCATCTAAGGACAGAACAATTCTTCCCGCCACTTAAGGCTGTTAAGAACAATGGGAACCAGCAGCTGTTTAACCCAAGATCGTCTCAGCAGACCACTAGTCCTCCATCAACTGAGCAGACCATCATAATAGGTGTAGAGACACCCATATCAAAGGAGAACCAACCGATGACCGCTACAAAACTTATCGCAGCTGGTGATCATCCTATGACTCAGAATCAAGTGGATGAATCAAGCTACCAATGTCATAACACTCAAATTTTTTCTCCTGCTACACCTGGGTCCAACTCTATATTTAAAGGCTTTTCAACACCTGAAATTAATTCTCAGAATAAAAAAAAATTTCCAGGTCTAAATTTAAACTCCACTCACACAATAACTCCTACAATAACATAACACAAAAGTCACAGAATCCTAATAAAAAGTTAAACTCTATAAAAATTTTTCATCAAAATATGGAACATCTGCCTTCTCGTATAGAACAATTACAAATTGTATTGGATGAAATAGACCCCCAAATTATTGTTTTAACAGAACATAACATGAAACAAAATGAAATAGAGAGGCTCAATATTAGTAACTTTGATCTAACTGCAAATTTTTCACGTCAAAATTTTAATAAAGGCGGTGTTTTAATTTTAAGCAATAAAGAGATGTCTTGGGAAAAGATGGAAATGCCCTCATTGAACTCGTTGTTGGAGGAGAAACAATTTGAGTTCTGTATGACTAAATTCGTTATTGGACAATTTAAATTTATTCTAGTAGGCATATACAGATCACCCAGCTCTAATGTAGATATCTTTTTGGACAGGTTAGAATATTTAATAGAAAAAATAAACAGAAACAACTCTCAAATCATAGTTGCAGGGGATTTAAATATTAATGTGTTAGTAAATAATAAAGATCATACTAATTTGAAACATCTTCTAAAACGCAATAATATGTATTACTCAGTTAATTTTCCAACTCGAGTTTTTAATAGTTCAATTTCTGCACTGGATAATTTTTTAACTAACATGAGAAAGAATCATGTAAGAGTTGAAGGTTTGATTACTATGCTATCTGACCATGATGGACAGATCTTTGAAATTTTAAATGTGAATAAAAACCAAAACAACCAACATTTATCAGAGATACGCCATTATTTCTCAAAAATAAACAATGAATCATTCCAAATGAGTTTAGAACAAGAGACATGGAAAGAGGTATACTTTGCTCCAGTGGAAAAAAAGTACAATGTTTTTAATACTATTTTTACTCAATATTTTAATATGTCATTTCCAAAGAAAGTTTTTAAAATTAAGTTAAGAGAAAAGAGCTGGATAAATGATGAGCTTAAAGAGGAAAAGATGAATATTATAGGTTTGTGTAAACTTTCAAGAATTTTTAAAAATAGTAAATTATTAGAAGAAATTAAATACAGACAAAAAGCTTATAAGAGGAAAATAATAGATGCAAAAAAACACTTTGTTAATAATAAAATTCAAAATTCCAAAAATGTTCCGCGAACTACGTGGAATATAATTAACACAGAAATTGGCTGTAAAAGAATTAATGTAGATAAAAACATTATAATAAAAGATGGTAGTATTGCACTTACAAATCCCAAACTCATATCAAACATATTTAATGATTATTTTATAAGTATAGCAAATTCTTGTACAAATACGTTTCCTATTGACCATAACAAACTAAATAATAGAGAAAATAGCTCAGTTTTAACTATTAAAAATATTTTCCACTTACAGCCAACAAACACAAAATAAATTGAGCAAATTATAAATTCTTTCGAAAATAAAAATTCCAGTGGTTATGATGGGGTACCTATGACAGTAATAAAACATTCATATAAACAGCTAAGTCATATTTTGGTTCACCTAATAAACTCTTCTTTTTCATCTGGAATTTTCCCCAACCATTAAAAATTGCCAAAGTTTTACCAATTTATAAAAAAGGTGATTCCACACAAGTAAGTAACTATCGGCCCATCTCACTTCTTCCAGTAATTTCAAAAATTTTTGAAAAAGTAGTAAATACCAGACTTGTTTCATTCCTTGAATCTAATAAAGTTCTAGAAAATGAACAACATGGATTTCGGAATGGAAAATCAACAATAACTGCAGCAGCCGATTTTGTCAATTCAATAATAAATTCAATAGATGAAGGTAAAACTGTCATTGGTATTTTCATGGATCTGTCAAAGGCATTTGACAGTGTCTGTCATTCCACTCTCCTATCTATCTTGCAAAGCTTGGGCATTGGAGGCACTTCATTGGCTTGGTTCAGATCATATTTGCAGAATAGACAACAATATGTTGAAATTGTTTTCAAAAATTCTAAAACCATTACAAGAAGTAGGTCCACATTAAAACCAGTGAAGTATGGGGTACCACAAGGATCAATTCTTGGCCCCTTACTATTTATATGTTATCTAAACGGTCTGAACAACAAATTAAGTTTTTCCCCCTTAACATCTGTATGTCTATATGCAGATGATTTAACCCTAAAAATATCTGGTAATTCACAAGAAGATGTTGATATAAAGTCACTTGTCGAATTGGCAAATATTCAGCAACATCTTAATGACCGTAATTTGATTCTTAATCCAGAGAAAACTAAATATGTACACTTTAAAACCAGGCAGACTAGAAGTGACTTTAATCCTCAAATTACCATAAATGATATAGAAATAGAAAAAAAAGAGGAAATGAAATTCTTAGGATTACTCATTGATAGTTCATTGAGTTGGAATGGCCATATTAATTATATTCTAGGTAAAATAAACTCTGGATTATATGCATTAAGAAAAATGTCAGTAATATGTAGCATTTCAGTTTTAAAACAGATATATTTTTCTCATATACACTCTCATATAACCTATGGAATTTGTGTTTATGGTGCAACAAAGAAAGAAAATTTAGATAGGATTTTAAAAACTCAAAAAAAAGCAATTAGGATTATGCTTAACTTAAAGTCAGATGCATCTGTAAAAAATTTGTTTAAAGAACTAAACATATTAACAGTATATGGTCAATATATTTATGAAACAATAATGTATGTTAAAAAGAATCAACAACTCAATTTAAGACCTTCAAATCTGACACATAACTATAACACAAGGAAAAAAAATGAAACTATATTTTTTCAACATAGATTACAGTTTTTTAAAAAGAATATATATTTTAACGGTCTCAGATTTTTTAACAAAATTCCTCATAATATAAGAACTTTTGAATCTCACAACAAATTTTCTCAAGTGCTAAAACAGTTTTTAATTGATTTGACACTGTATGCAATTGATGAGTTCGAAGATTGCAACTAAAACAATGTATTCTAATGTAGGTCCTTATATTTAGTTTCCTGTAAATGACACTATTCAATGTACTCTGTATGTACTTTTTATGAATAAAGATATTTTGATTTTGATTTTGATTTTATATGAGAACATGACATGCCAAATCCTAAGTGTCTTGTAAAGAAGTCTTAGTTCTCATCTCCATATGATATATGGTGATATATGAAATTTTTTAATAGTTTTAGTTTGTTGATGCCAATTTAAATTTTCATCAAAATGAATTCCTCAAATTATGTGAATCTATTCAGTTTTGAGGGGCTTATCTACCTTATTTCAATTTTACTTATTTTTAAAATTTGTTAAGAAGTAAACGATTTTGTTCAAATCACTTTCAAAAAGGGACTAATAGTCTGGTTGACTCTTAGTTGATTAAACAATTTTTTTATTTACTCTGCACTGATACGTCAATGGAATACATGTAACATAAAATTTAAGGGAAGATATTTGGTAATCTATTAACAATTTAAACATAAGTGTTTCTGAAGTACGAGGAAGAATTATGCAATTTATGTATTGTTATTTATCTTCCTACCTAAAACAAGCAGTAACCGTACAAAATATTTTTTGGCTCCAAGGATTTTTAATTTTTGGGGGGTGTTTTTGACCACAATAAATCTATAGGCACCAAATTCAGCCCTGGGAAAACTCTGATTTCAGATGTCCCGTGTTATCGACTTCTAGAAGAAAAAACAATATGGAACCATTATCGACTTCTAGAAAAAAAAATGTCCATCACAGTTCATGTGATGAGAGGACAACCCGCATCAACAAACAACAGCTGATCTAAAGTATTTTTCTGGTTTTTATTATTTTTGTATGGGCTTTCCTTTCAATTAGTTTTATTTTTGTATGAATTTACCTTGTAAAACACTGTTAGTATGAAGTGTTTCCAAGAGTGTTGTTTTCGTGTGTGTTGCTATAGTTACTTAGCAGTATAAGGTTATTTATTTTGCACTTTGCAGAATAAGGTTAACCCTTATGAAATAAGCTTCGTTCGCCCGAACTATATATTATATGTTTGAAAACCTAGAAATGAAGCGGAAGACCTGTGAAACGAAATTGCATCAATAACCTATAAGGAAGAGCAACAACAAACGATCCTCAGAATCTTCTGGGAGATATTAATGCTACCTCTTCAGTTTGTCAAATTCAAGTCAACCAATGCATCGACTAAGTCAGAATCACGGACAAGCCGTGCATTGAAGTCTAGAAGCAGTGAAATAATTTCAGATCTCATGACCCAGCTAAATGACGAAGAAAGGGTTGATCATCTTACACAAGAGCAGCATCTTTTTTCCAGCATAAATCATGGCGTTGCCCGACTTTTTCCACAATACTATAAAATTGCGATCATGTCAGCGGATGTTGAATATTTGATAATTGGACCGTTTGATATCACGTGCATGCACTGTAGAGCCATCTTTTACCCCGAAGTGCGAGTGCAGAACAGAACCGGCAGAAATTCATTCAGTGATTGCTGTCTTCACGGAAAATACAAATATAAACCGACAGATTCCCAAACGATTTCGCTCTGTTGTTCACCTGCCAACATAGACATTCAAAACACTTTACGGCTAGCACACGACAGCTCGACGCCATCTACGATTTTGCTTCATTCAACGTTCAACAAGTAAAGCTCAGTCTTTTTATAATCTACATTAAAAAGTTAATGTTGTTACATTTTTTATTAATTTTATATTTGTTCATCCATTAAAAACTTATTGAACTACATGCATTAAGTTACTGTGAGCTTTTTACATTTTACCTTGTAACCTGGTTTTATTAAAAAGTATTACATACTCCTACATGGTTATTCAAAATATGACTGATGAAGCAACCAAAACTCACTAAAATAGGGGCTCATCTCATAAGGAACCACCCCCTTTGGCCAGTGTGTAGAAGCAGCCCTTAACCCATTCCTGGCCCCAGACTCTCCAGCCGGGAACAACAGATCCCCCTCGGTGTACCCTCCCACTTCCTCTGGGTTCAGCTCACTCTCCGGAGTCCAGTTTGAGACAGCTGTCCCTAAGATAACACACATCATTAGAATGTATATGTCCTAATTTCAAAAAATTGTGGCGAGAAAACAATGATAATACATAATGGAAGGAGTTGATAAATTATAAAGTCCAAAGCTCAATCAGATGCTACTTGCTCAACCATCTGTATAGATGGCCCAGTCTAACAGTGCTTGTGAACTCAACTATACTAGCCGTTCTCACAAGGTATAACTATTTCATTTTGCGACCAAAGACTAATAAGTATTTTACATATGCGGTACGTAAACAAATATTAAAGCTTTGTTTGTTATTTAATAACATTATGTTATGACCTCACAGAAGTTATAAAAAGATAACATTTTCCATATATTTTTAAAATGTCTAAACCATATGTTATTTGTTTATTTAATTGAGATTATTTAAATAAATGAGAAACGTATTAAATTAACACTATTTAAATGTTACCATAAATAACTATTTTTAAAGAGTTAAAATGATTATTAGAAATGTCTTCTAGGCCTCATTAAACACGATTCATAAATAGTGATAGTTATTTGCAATAAATTAAAAAGACAGGTTATATTGACAAATACAACTTATACAAAATGATTATGAACCGGTGCATTTCAATTTACTCCGGTAATTAATATTTCCTCGTTTGCAATTACCTGATCAGTATAATGTTTTCAGAAAAGTGCCCACACCCTGTCCCCCTTCTATTAACCTCTTCTCAAGGTCACGTACACCTTTAGGCTGGGCCATTTGGGGGTATATGAGGGGAGTTCAGCAATCTTATTACAATATAAAAAAAATGTAAGCATGAAGAGAAGCTAAACGTGAATATCAAAATAATAATATATAGAATAATAGATCTGAAGTAGAAATAGAGCAATTTTATAATTTATGGAATTCTTTGGTTAGTTTAATGATAATTTTCAATTTTTTTATCATCTTAAACATTTCTTTAACTATGGTGAATGAGTTTGTTTTTCCAATATTAATTAATTTTTACAACGTACTAACAGTTTTCATACTTTTTATTTAAACAATACAAATGTTAATTTAAAAATTAATCATTCAGATTTTGAAAGTAACAATGGCATTACCAGGTTTTTTTTTACTAAATATAGTCTCCTTTACAGTTTTTTTTTTTTTTTTTTTTTATTCATAAGACACCGATCGTCAAGATATGGGCGAATATGGATTTCGAATGAGTGTGATGAGTGTAGATGAGCGAATGTAGTCATTGTTACAAACTAAGGCCGACTATTCCTTAGAAGATAATTTTCAATTTTTTTATCATCTTAAACATTTCTTTAACTATGGTGAATGAGTTTGTATTTTCAATATTAATTAATTTTTACAACGTACTAACAGTTTTCATACTTTTAGCATGGAACATGCTTTAGTCTTGACCTAACTGTCTGAAAACGTTACGTTACGCGGGAGGGTGACGCGGGAAGGTGACGCGTAACCATGAAAACACAATGACATATCAGTGTTGACTTCAATAATGATTTTATTTTTATTTGCAAGCGTTCATCAAAGTACATCTTTAGTTTCCATGACAACTCTTGTTTTGTAATTCCTTACATGAAATCTAAAATTCGTTGTTTTCGGAGAAATACATTTGCAGAAATTATTAAAAAGGAGCCACCGGGTAGCAGCCGTGATCTATTACCAAGTAGCAGCCGTGATCTATTACCGGGTAGCATCCGTGATCTATTACCAAGTAGCAGACAAGAGCTAAAGCATGTTCCATGTTTCTTGAATTTTAGCCGTAGGCTCTAAGCAAAAAGATCCGGGGGTCCAGGGGGCTTGCCCCCTGGTGAGGCCCGCAGGGCCGAGTTTTTTATTTAAACAATACAAATGTTGATTTAAAAATTAATCATTCAGATTTTGAAAGTAACAATGGCATTACCAGGTTTTTTTTGTACTAAACATAGTCTCCTTTACAATTTTTTTTTTTTTTTTTTTTTTTTTTTTTTTTTTTTTTTTTTTTTTTTTTTTTTTTTTTTTTTTTTCATAAGACACCGATCGTCAAGATATGGGCGAATATGGATTTTGAATGAGTGTGATGAGTGTAGATGAGCGAATGTAGTCATTGTTACAAACTAAGGCCGACTATTCCTTAGAAGATAATTTTCAATGTTTTTATCATCTTAAACATTTCTTTAACTATGGTGAATGAGTTTGTATTTCCAATATTAATTAATTTTTACAACGTACTAACAGTTTTCATACTTTTTATTTAAACAATACAAATGTTGATTTAAAAATTAATATTCAGATTTTGACAGTAACAATGGCATTACCAGGTTTTTTATACTAAACATAGTCTCCTTTACAGTTTTTTTTTTTTTTTTTTTTTTTTTATTATTTATTCATAAGACACCGATCGTCAAGATATGGGCGAATATGGATTTCGAATGAGTGTGATGAGTGTAGATGAGCGAATGTAGTCATTGTTACAAACTAAGGCCGACTATTCCTTAGAAAGTGTCATTAATTAATAGCCCAATGACAAATGAACAGCCGGTGATTATCAGCTGATCCTTCTCAAAATGTATTATGACTCTGATTGGGACCGAACTGAGAACCTTTAGCACATGAAGCTAGGATTGAACCAACTACGCTACTGACCAATTTTATTTTACAATTACATCTGATAACTCTCACCAATGTTAGTTTAAAACATACATACACAGTTATTTAGCAAAGATATTTTTGTTAAATAACTAAGATAACTGTAAAGAAAATCATGAAAATTTAATTAAGAAATGTCAAGTTAAATTTATAAGTGAAATTGAAAAAGTGATTTAAGTAATTCTTAATTAAAGTTTAAAACAATAGTATTTTGTAAATTACGTTTAATGGTTTTAAAATTTGAAACCCCTTCATAAATTATCCTTGCAGTCTTTTTTTAAATATTTTTTTAGATAAATATTGAATTCAAACAAACTGATATTTTGAAATCAACAAACACTAAATGAATTTGTTGTTGCTGGTTTTTACCACTATTTACCACTCAAATAAAAGGAACAAAAGTATTGTTAGGATAAATAAAACTATGATTTTAAAAACTGTATTTATATAACAACCGATTACATAGTGGTTTTACATACCAGATTACAAAATTTTAGTCCTAAGGTTTAAGCACAGAATATAGACAAATATCTGTCTATATATATCTGTCTTTATTCTGTGGTTTAAGAGAGGACTTTTTAGTCTTAACCCCGCCAATTGTAAGACAATAGTGTATAAAAAGCCATTTTTCATTTCATTTCAACAGAACTAACAACTTGGTACATTCAGATAACCCAATTATTATTATTATTTATTATTTTAATTAAAGTATTTTTATCCTGTTTGCAAATTAGTTGGTCAGTCTTCGACACTGACCCTAAAAACAAATAATTGGGTTATCTGAATAGATTTAAAAAAATGTTATTGTACAAAGTTGTTGGTTCTGTTGTTATATAAAAACAGTTTTTTTAATCATAGTTTTATTTATCCTAACAGGACTTTCGTTCCTTTTTATTGTACACAATAATTAAAAAAATTTCAGTAAAAATTGTATATTAATATTTTATTTGACACTATTAATGTTTATATATGACAGCTGAATTGTGATGGTAATTTCTATATGTCCCGTTGCTTTGTAGTTAAACATTTTTCTAGCCCAGACGTTATGTAACACATTAACAATCTTAATAGATATAAAAATGAGTACCTGAAATTTGTCGTCATTCCATCACTTGACAATGGCTTGACAGATTTCTTTCATATTTTTTTAAGTTTCCTAAATTTTCGTATATTTCAATTTCAAGAATTCAAACTAAAAAATATGTTTGAATTCTTCGGGAAAGAAAAATGAAAATCACAAGGAAATTGAAAAATTTTAGGAAACTGATCGGGAAGTTTTAATTTTATACGTTTAATAACAAAACATATTAAAGCAAAATTTGAAACATGTAATGTACATTTTTCTGCAATTTATTTGTATTTGTTTGTTTAAACATCTGTTGTATTTCATTTCTTAATGATAAAGTGATTACTGAAATAGACTTTTGCATTCAGTCAAAAAGTTATATGCTGAATGAAATATTGGGACAAAAGTTAATTTATATTAAGATATATACCAACATTTCATAAAGAATATTACATTTTTTATGAATGCAATGCAATTATGTCAATGCTATTTATATTATAACCCCTTTCATCGTATGGTTTAAAAGTTGTAGAGTTGACTCCAGTTATTAACATCCAACTTTAGCGGTATGCCCCACTGGAAAGTTTCAATATTTAATCAATCATCAGCTGTTAAAAAAAAAAAAAAATTATTTAATCCTTTTGGAACACATCCAAGAGGGGTATCAGGTTAAAGGTATTTTTCTCTCGACCCCTATTATACCATCAGATTTTAGAAAAGCTCCACTGCCCCAAAAACCAAAATTCATTGTGATTTAGTCCAAATGTCCCGTCGGGGTTGCAAGCCAAGATCCACAAATGGAGCTATACAGTGTCTTGCGAGGCTGCAGTTTTAGCTTCCCCACAAGGCTGAGAACCAACTTGCACAAAGGAGTTAAATACATAGTTCCTAAGTGAAGCTGTAGGCCAAACTTCCCTCATGAGTGCAGTGAGTAACAAGGTTGGCACCCGAAGCTACCATAAATAAACTAAAATATTACTATTAATATGTACAGTACAAGTAAACGTCACACAACACAAATTTACTACAATATAAGCACAAAATGCACAAATATATTACAATACAAGCACAAAATGCACAAATATTATGGTGATCGATTTCGGTGAACCACGCTCACCTTCCTCAGACCAGAGGGATTCACAAAAGAATGGAAAATGGTGTTCAACAACTCAACGTTTACTTGTACTGTATATGTACCAACACGTATTATGCTAATTAAAAAACTATTTATTAGTATGTTAATCCCATAGCAAGGCATGCGTAAACAGCTAGTAATATATCAACGTTTATTCTAGATCAGTAATTTTGAGGTTAGGTTGGTACCTACTAGGTCAAGAATAAATGTAATAAATTTATCAAAAAACTTACCTAAGGGAATACTTCCACTATATAGGAAAACAATATATGTAAACATATAACACAATAGTATACAAAATGGGAAACTGTCAATATCACTAACAACAAAAACTTATACTTTTTATGTTACAAAAAATCATTTTGTATTATTAAAAATTATAACCAGTACATGTAGTATGTTTTATATGTACGAGTATTTTATTGACTCATTTTCTCAGGTAAGTTATCAGATGCGTTATTTTCTCATATTCAATTAACTTGATAGATTATTAAGAGGAAAATTAATTTTTTGCTGAAACTCCACCCAAATGTTATATAAGCAATCTATATATAAAAGCCATTTACCAATCATCACTATTTCTCCAGAAATATATGTCAAACTGACTTGAAAATTTGTAAATAGGTTATCTTGGCCTCTAAAGCCTCACTAAGCAAGGATTTTCTTTTCCGACCTAAGGACTCCTCCCCGCCTACCTCCAAAATATAGCACCATGTATTCTTATGGAGCTATATTAATTGATAGATTTATTTGATTAACAGCTGTGAAATAAAAACAAATTGAATAAAATTGTGGTAGGATAAACTTTTAAAATTAAAAATAATTGAGTAAAGTAGTAAATTATACATAACATCAGCTGTTCTAAATTGGATGGTATGTTAAATAAGTGTTTTACGAAAACAAAGTATTTAGTTTAAGTAATTTTTTTAATGTTCTTGAATTTGTTGGAATTTTTACTTATATTTTGATTGCAAGTCTTCAAACTCAAAATTAAGACCAACAAATTGAGCGGGTCCAGCTAGTTAAATATAAAATAACAGGAAATATTCATGTAAAGCGTGATATTACATTAATTTATTCTATTTTTTCGAGGGTTTAAATTTAATATTAATTGCATTTGTATATAACACAACTGCGATCTTTCTATCTAAATTTTTTACAGTTTTACAAAATTTAAAATAACATGATCAGTCAAATTTGTCTTATTTAAGCATGAGGCCTTATTCATATAAATAGTTTTATACAGACCTGATTTGACGTCTGGTTCACCAAAAATAGTTGGTCCGAGATCCATCAGCTGAGCAATCAATCCTTCATCTGCTTCACCATCTTCTTCTGATTGAACCAGGTTCAGATCAGCCCAGAAAGGTAAAGCATGAACAGAAAAAACTATCAACACCAGACAGAGAACTAGCTTGTCCATGGTAGCTGTGGCAGACACTACTGTACCTTGTTTATATGTGAGTGGTTCAGTAGGTTAGCTGATGAGGTGTTATTACTATTGTCGGCTGATACATATGTTTGCATTTTGAATGCTTCCTTGACCAGCCGGAAACAGTTTGATAGCAAGGGTTACAGATATCATTTCAAAGAACTCTAACTTTTAATCTTCCTCATAAAATAGTGCAGGATTACATCCATTGAAAATGACAACTATTTTACAACTGTACAGCACATAAAAACAATACCTGTCATATATAAAATAAGTTATGCTTCTTGACTCGCATAATTTTTTTTTTAACTAGAAATCATTACAGATTTTTGTCTCAAAAAAAGTTTAATTTCTGCTGCTTTGTAACAGTAAATTCAATATTCATCATTCATAACAAAGACGCCGATCGTAGATATATGGGCGAATATGGGTAGATGAATGAGTATAGTCATTGTTACAAACTGAGGTTGACTGTTCCCTAGAAAGAGCTATTTATTAATAACTCAATAGCCAGGGCAACTAAGGGACCTACAACTTTACATGGAATCTGAACCACGTAGTATTTGTCTGATTTTCAGCTAACTGACAAGCCGCAACAAGTTCTCTTCTGTACACAACATCCGGACCCTTCTCTAGTAGTGTCTACGCTGATGGCAACCATTGACCGGACGCCGTGTCAGTATTAAGAGGGTCAGGTATAGGACCTATTACCTACAATATCCACAACATTTTGTCCCCAAGTAGCTGGGTTACAGCACTGCACCAATATTTGTATTAATTATAAGACTTGTTATCATAATATGGTAACTATGTAATGGAAAGTAGTTCATGATCAGCTGATAGACATCTGCTCATTCCTCATTGAACTATTGATTAGTGATACTTTCTAAGAAACAGTTAAGTAGTATGTAACAAGCTTACGTAAGCCCTTCTCTACTTATTTGTATCCTATATTCAAATATATAATGATAATCAGCATTTTAATGATTAATAAATGGTAAAACGTCAAAGATAGCTGTCTAGCCTTTCACTTTACGGAGTTAAGTTTGATGTTTGCTAGTTATTGCTAATCCTCCCGATGGCATTAATTGTCCACTACTATTTAGTACTTATTCACAATTCCATACTTGTCCTTTCTGTAATAAAGGAACTATTAAAAATATATCCCTCAGTTCTACTTATTCTATTTCTTATACTTATTATTTCTTATACTATTTCTATACTTATACTTATTCTATTCTAATTCATTAGATTTATAGGAAAATAGACTGCCACTTTTGACTCCACATTGTCATAACCTTGTATACACACACACGTGCACGCCCGCCCGCACGCACACATACTAAACCAAAGCCTGTGGCAATGGCGCACAATAAGCCTTTTGGCTTAGGGGCCGTTACCAGGTAATGAAGTCTGGTCCTCCCAATCGTAAAAAAGACTGTGGCACATCCCCTTCCACCAATTCCATAATCCTTCCCTCGTTGTTTTAAGTAGATCAGCCCAGTAAAATTTTCACAGTTAAATATTAAATCATTTCATTCATTTTAAACAAGTTTAAATCATATCATCTTATTTATCACATCATAATACATTTTGTTTGTACTGTCAACTTAACCTATTTTGGAAAAATTTATATTTCATTTTTATTTACTTGCATTTTTATACTTTCTAAATTGTTTCAACAAAAATCACAAATGCATATTATTCGTTTAAACTAACTGTAGTAAATATAAACGTGTATTGGTGAATAGAATCCCATTATATAAATGTGACTGTTTACAACTATGATAAATACACTTTAAAAAGTGCTCAACATCTAAATGTATTTAAAATATTATACATTGGAAGGTGATTTGCTTCAGTAACTTTGATTGCTCTAAGTATTTGACGAGATAAATCATGAAGTTTTAAAATGGTAAAATTTTCAAATAATAAAATTAAATATAAATGTTCTTTATTTTCTGAACATCAAGTACAGAGAATTGTGTCATAAGTAATGAAAATTATTACGTTATTTAACGTTTTTAAAAGACAAATATAAAAGTCTTGTTAAACCATACCTTCTATAATGTAAATGATTTTATAAATTACACATGGTAATTTTACTTATAATAACTTATTTTCTTGTAAAGTTTACAAAGTGACTACCATTTGTTTTAAATTTAGTTATTTATATGACACCTTAGAGATTCTAACTCATTTAACATTACATTATAGCTATTTAACAGTTATATAAATAATATTCTTGAATTTATAAACTCAAATAATTTCAATTTTGTTATACATACAGGCGAAGTTGGAATGACAACTACACCAACAATTATGATGAAATAGAGCATATTGTTACAGATATCACTAATAAATTTATTAATTGGAGCAGCAATGTTAACAAGTTGAGTCTTATCTTAGAAAAAATTAAGATGTCATATTATCATTATAGACGTGGAAAGTGAAGTTTGTGAAAAATTGTAAATAACAAAAATATTACTTTTGATGAGGTTTACAATACTTTTACATTTTCTTTAAAAAATGATAGTTTAGCTGTTAACTGGTGTATTCAATGTGTTTATAATTTGCCTTGAAATGGTTATTTTCTACTTAAAGTAATAGTAAAAGTCATAGAATTTATGATTAGCTACTTCATTGATTAGCATTTTGAATCCCAATTGACTGCTTGTTTGACAGGAGATAGAACTTCAATTTAGCCATTAAATATTGCAGCGTGTGGCAAAAAATTATCCATCGGTGCATCAACTGACGATCTTTCTTCCTTCAAAGAGACAGCTGAAGATTAACTTCTAATTCAAAACTATTTTCCACTCATCTCTTTTAATATCATAAATCTTAAAATTACTTGTTGTACTAATACATGCAATGAGGTTATATTGCTCTAGTTAGATCCTGCAAAACTTCACCTAATCGAATAAATGACTATCCAGTGGCCTTAGACGTTATTGAAAGATAACAGCGTTAAGCAGCATCGAGCGTGGCTGTTCCCTGGATGGGTGACCGTTGAGGGATCCCTAAAATGCAGCCCAGGCCGCTTACCCAGTCCACTAATGGTAGTTTGGAAGTTGCCTTTAAGTCGTTGGACCCCAGGTTAAGGGCACTCTGTATCGCATTTAAACGTAAATTAGCTCTAAGCCACTTTACAAATAAACTATCTGAGATATCACAACCAAATGTTTACCAGTTATTCTTTATACTATTCTTTAGTTTCTATCAGGATATTTTAATAAAATTAAATCAAACAAATATTTTTGTATTTTCATTTAAAAAAATGTAAAATTGCTGTTTTAAACTTTTAATTTTTTCCTTTTTGTTGATATACAGGAAAACTCTCATGACACAAACTAGATAATAGAGTAAGGAATAACTGGTAAAAATTTGGTTGTGATATCTCTTATGGTTTTCAGGCAAAGTGTTCTCAAAGTAAACGAAGGCTCTTCGGAAAATGAACAAAACATTATTATTATCTATATAACTGTAATGAAAAGTGTACAAATTTACAGTTAATGTTCTCCTTCACTGTATGTTGGATTATCAGGGTCTTCCTCGGCCATTTACATGTCTTCCAACTTCTTTTTAATTAACATCCTCTTCAACCTAATATTCTTCTCGATGGCAGTCATCGATCTTTCAGCCTCATATACCCTTGTTTCAATTAAAGTTCCATCGTGTTGACCATATTTCTACCAGCTTGAAGTCCCATGTGTTCTAATACTTTTATTTTAGATGTGTAGCCATTATTGAAAGAGAGTACAGCATCAGATACTCCAAATCTTAGTGTCCTCAGAGCAATAAATGATCTTTTTAGGAGTCATGACCATATCAAGTATCAAGTCACTTCAGGTATTGAGAAGTATACAATGTAAACACAATCACAACTCTCAAGATTGAAGGTTATGACAGTAAGGTTTGTTTTGTTTACAAAAAACTATGCAGCTAAATAACAGGTACACAGAGTAGCCATCAAACAACACAAAAATTCTGAGCTTGGCTAGGTAGTGTACATGTAACAAACAGTTCATGTTTGTTACGTGTACTAGTTTTGTTCAAATGTTCACTTCCTAACCATAGTAATACATATAATAAACAATATTTTAGAAGGCAAAAGCAAAAATTAATTAATATTACGTGTTATATATCATTGTAAATAGAAAATTCCACAGAATAATATTCTGCTAAAAACTAAAATTCAATGAACATTTTTTTTCACGTTTAGGAGTGCCCTTAAGTATAAGAGAGGGCCCTAACTTTCCCCAATAAAATAAGACGTTTAACTTTCAAAATCAAGATTAACTTGGGTCACTAAAGTTTATGGTAATTTTTCTCTATTATGAATTTTCGTGGTGGATTCACACAGACTAAATTCTTTTCTATAGCAGCTTTTAATGGTTGCTACTACCCACCAACCCTCTCACTGGCCAGTTGAACTCTCAAGTATTCAAACAACGTTGAAGCCCAAAATTAAGTCACAGTATAATGAGCTAATAAGGTTGATTAATTAAGTTCTAAAAGCGTGTCCACTTTACCAAGCTGCAGAAACTTCCACACCATCCATGAGAGAAATTTCACGATAGAAGAGCCAGATCGTCTCTTGTATCAGCGATCTGTAGAAATAATTCAATATCATCTGCTTAGAGTTGAACATCACAATTAGAATTAACACCTGGCACTTTGCATCCAAAATTACTGAATTCCAGAGTAAAACAGGAGCCTTGGTCAAGATAGTATCTTGCAGTCAGGACGCTAACTGAGGACTTTCACATTAGGAGTTTCAAGACAAGTTGATCAACATTATTAAACAATATATTTGGCAAGAGACTCTTAACATCTCAGCGTCTGGTGAGGAAGGTCTGGGAAAGAACAGTAAGGACTGCTCTATAAATCACTATCAACATGATATTACCCCTCCCACGCACGCCCAGTAGTAGCCCTCTTTAGTGGTGCCTGGTGTTCTTACATTTAGTGGTGTGAGTGTTTTTGAAGAAAGTGAAACATTAAGTCCTAAGAATTATAGTTTTATTGATGTTCAGTCTCCTGCTTTTCTTTTAAACTTATTAACTCAACTAAACACAACAATAAAGTAGCTAATCATAACTGTCAAGTAAACGTTTTTCATGAAAATATACAGCATCTAACCTCCAGAATAAACTCAGTAGAAGCCACTTTGGACAAAATAAAACCTAAAATAATAGTTTTAACTGAACATGATATGATGGATGAAGAAATTGACCGGCTTATCATCAATAGTTATGTAGTTAAATCTCATTTTCAAGGGAAAATATATCAAAGAGAGGAGCAATGATATTGTCAGAAGAGAGTTTTGAGTTAACACATGTGACTGTGCATAATTTGTTGTGTCAAAGTTTGATGGAGGAGATGCAATTTGAGTTTTGTGCATGTAGCTTTACTGTAGAAAAGTTAAAGTTTATATTGTTGCATTATATAGGTCACCAACCTCAGATGTAAGTTTTTTTTTATAGATTGAGCTCATTAATTGATTAATTTAGTAAATAATATGATAGAATACTTGTTGCCGGAGACCTAAACATTGATGTGCTAAATAAGGATAGCAAATAAAGGTATTTTAAAGAACTATTGAAAAGCCATAATATGAAATATTTTGTGAATTTCCCAACAAGAGTAACAGAATTTTCTAAAACTATATATCATATACAATTTTTTGGTTAAAAATATAGAGCAAGATAAAATTAAAATTTAAGGTATAATAATCTTTTGTCGGACCATGATGACAGATGGCGGATTTAAGAGGGAGCTTCCGGGCTCAAGCCCCTCCCAAAACCAAACAAAAAGTTTAAATTACTACGGTAAATAAAACAATACCAACAGATTTTTAACGATTTCGAACAACTTTTGACAGTGTGAAAACTATTTGCCTTTTCACACTCACATTAACATGCATTGTTTAGCATGAATTATATCACAATAAGTAACTCACAACTAACTTAATAAAAACGTAACGATATGAGCGATGTTAAAAAGTGGAATATATGAGCAAGCCTCTCATGCCAGAGAAGCGCGAGGACTGAAGGATTCTAATGCGGTAACGTAACATGGTAAGTACCAGGACTGGTCGATATACAAAGCAGTGCTAAACTCACATGATTACAAACCTATACAAAAATAACTCTTTATACCGAAGTGGCTAATTCCAACATTACTAAATATTATCATCAGACTAACGAACCCTACAACGATATTTTAAGATAAGTCGATCCATTCCATGTAGATAAAGTTGTTTTAGTAAATATAGAACTGTTTTTCTTACGAGACAAAATTATTCTCAAATGCACAAAATAAATAGAGCACACTATATTTTTTGTCACATTCACATGTTAATTAACCTTATGGTTGTAGAACTTTCGGCCTATACTTAAACTTTTTATTGCTCTAAAATTAAATGTTCAACTATGTTTAGTTTGTTACTACTCATTACAATATAAAATAATGAAATATAAGTTATTCAATTGCGTTTAGTATTTAAAGAAATATACAAATTCAACATTTTGTATAGTATAATTGTATTTATATTGGTCGGTAGCGTAGTTGGTTCAATCCCAGCTTCATAAGCTAAAGGTTGTCAGTTCGATCCCAATCAGAGTCATAACACATTTTGAGAAGGATCAGCTGATAACCACCGGCTGTTCATTTGTCATTGGGCTATTAATTAATGACACTTTCTAAGGAATAGTCGGCCTTAGTTTGTAACAATGACTACATTCACTCATCTACACTCATCACACTCATTCAAAATCCATATTCGCCCATATCTTGACGATCAGCGTCTTATGAATAAATAAATAAAAATAAAAGTAACTTTGTATAGTTGTCTATTTTGTAGTATTTTAATTATTTCTAAATAATGTTTATATTTTTTCTGCAGCAGTAGTAGTTTGAAGACAGGAGTATTCTTCTTAAGAATTAGAGCAGCATCACTTAGGTTCGTCATTCGTTAACGTATCAGGCTTTCACACGTCCTTGACTACGGTTTTTTATTTTAACCCAGTCTTGGTAAAGCCTAGTTGTGCAGCAATCACGTTTTTACACAATTAAACATTAAATTCAAGTTTCATCATGAAATCATGTAATTCCTGCTGAACCATTTACACCTAGATTTTTGTTTTTAAGGCTATGTTATCGATACAATTGCCACATTATTTTCAATATTCTTGCATTTTATAATAGTTGATAATTTCATCATTTATTTCTACATTTACAAACTAGTCTTGAGAACTAACATTTTGGTCCTGTACCGTGTTAACAAAACAATTTTTAAATACATTAGAAATCAAATTATGATTTAATACATTTTTTCTATTTGTACTCAACGAACTTAACTCAGTTTGGTTTCTATCTTGATACAGCAACAACTTATGACCTAATTTTATGGCTTCCCCTGCTCTCCCAAAAAAAACATATTCCTTTAAAAATTGTGCGAACATATGATGTTCCAGTATTAAAAACAAACTCGCCTTACCGTTCTTGCAAAGATAATTGTAAGAACATTTTTAGTCAATGGTAACGGGGACGAGGAATATTAGATGTAACATTAACACCTGTATAATTTACAAGAATGATACATTTACAAGGATGATAAAATAGAAAATTATTTCTAACTGAATTATTTTATAATGAACTGAATAAGTTTTTATACTTTCACGTATACTGACAACCACAGGATGTACTATCTATTTCAAAGTAAGAGTATTTATTCATTTACTCACATATATATATATCAACAAAAATACTAAAATCAGGAAGCACTAAAGAATAAACCAAAAAGGGTAAGTTATATATTTTGTAATATTATATGATGTTGCTTTTGATGCAGGGTTTTGTTTATTAGTTTCATAATATCAAATAAATTACTATGTGTTTTCAAGAGATAGTAAGTACTACATCACCTTATTTTATTATAAAATAATGCAGGATTAACGTGAATTAGTTTAAATTATAAGTAATTAAGTTTCGGTGGTTGATTTATATACACATAAAAAATACTGTTGGTTGTTATAGCTAAAAAGAGATTTAAGTTATTATTTTCAAGTCATAACTGAAATTAAACAGTGTCTTGGTGTTAAAATTAAAAAAAACTATGAAAAATACCTATAGTTTAATGAATGAAATATTTTTTTATTCTTAAACCAACAAATATAGCGCAATTTTTATAATAACCTTTTTTAAAGAACATATTTTCCAAATCAGATGGTGTTTTTTCTAAACCAGTATCTATTTCTGTTATTGAAATACAAATGGTTTCTTGAACTGTTACTTTCACGATGTTCCCAAGTTGTCAACCACACTGGGGGGGGGGGGGGGGGGGCGACATGTGTTCACCTAAGTGGTCCAAACAATAGTCAAAAATGAAAGTGCATGTTCAACCCCACTTAGCTCCTGAACTAAATGGGCAGTGTTATTATTGTTTTTATATTTAAATATGCATGACACTATTTATTGAAGTACAAAGAAATAAATAAAGATTTTTGACTATGACTATGATGTTATTTCATTATTAAATAACAAGAAAACCCTAGGTCCTAAATTAGGGCTTCGAGGTACTCATGAATACATGCGACCATTGAAAGTCACACTTTCAAATGTCCTACCCAAAAGGTAAAATGTTATCCACTGACTAAGTCTCAGAGAGAATCCAAAGGAAATGAGCTTCTTCAAATATAAATGACTAAAAGCCTTGTTGAACACTCTCTGAAAAGCAAAGATAAATTGTATCAGCCTGTGCTCAAGACTGAATTGTAAACCAGTAACTGCAAAAGAAGCTGCACAAGTTTTCTGTTCCTTCTGAACTCTTGTATGCAGAATTTTTCCTCTTGAGTAGCCTTATGTTAATAAAATGAGAATCAATTAATATACCTGGAAGCTCTCTGTCATTTCAGTGGTACATTAATTTTCATCGACTCAATAATGGCTCAACGAAAATAATTGGCCACAGCATTGACAGTAGTGCAGAGAAGAACATCTGTCCAGTTGTACAATGAAAAGTGGTATAAGCCCAAGTAATTCCCAGGAGGAAAATGATCAACTTCCTTACTGGAAGAGTCTTTCAACCAATTCACCCCATGACTGAAGGATTCAAGTGGAGAAAGGCCCTCGTCTTCTCTGAAAGTACAACACTAACAAAACCACTCTATTTCCTGAAGATTTGTAAAGACTTCTATTTATGAAGATAATACTTCTAAACTTATTATTTGCATAAAACTGTATTGTGTAAAAGACACATCATCAACATGTTACAGACAAGACTTTTAAAGGGGGAGAGTTGTTATGTAAGATTTAATCAAGACAGCTGATAACCTTTTTTCAATTTTATTCATTTATTCAGATGTATAATATATTATTTCTAAACTTGATTCTTTTCAACAATAAGTGAACGTTTTGGGAAATAAAACATATTTTAGTTCACATTAAAATGTAGTATTTAATAAAACTAAATACGGTAATCTACTTTAGCAAAGGAACTATATTTAATGTTAATAAAAGTAAAGTTTGACAAATAGATTATATAGATACAAAACTTATTAAAATTTGGAGTAATAATGTTGGGATGGTTTTCAAATTTTCCAAAGTTCAAACAAGAGGAAATTGTTAACTGCAGATAATTATTCAGAAGAGTTTTTCTCACTTGTTAGAAATTACGTATAACGTCACTTCCTTCTTCATGCATTTATGAAAGTTTTCTGCATGCAAAAGAGTACCTTTGTTTTGCAAAGACAATAATGCTCATCAATATCAGACAAAAAACTCAAATAAACCAATAATTCAACAATGCTAATATAAGAACTCAAACGATATAATATATTATACAGCATATTAAAGTTAGAAATGTAAGTAATTTAAGAATTTACTTATGTAGCATATTAATAAAACCTTTCACCACTACAATATTAAATATAATCCACTCTGCCTTGTACGGCCAATTCAATAAGGGGATGAATGTTTTGATTTAATTTAATTTTGGTTTGTTACCGACGAACGTGATAACCGCTGTCAGGCCGTTCTTTAGCAGACAAATAGTAATAGGAATGGTGGGGGAAAATAGGTGATCCTCTGCCACGGTTGCAAGTGGAGCGCTGGTGTAGGAGTGATGGGGAGAAATCAAAGGACCTCGAGTCGAGACCAGGGATGTAGCAAGGCAATGGTGGCAGAGGCCCCCGCCAAGGGCGGAGGAAGCACAGGGGCACAAAATTGGCATTTGAACTGTAGTAAAAATGAAACATTACATTTTTTTATTCATAAAACGTTGTTTTATTGAAGGTGAATGCAGATCCAAACTTACTTGATTTTAAACAAACTACCTTGTGGGAACTTCTGAAAGATTCAGGATTCTGCTTCGAATGGCGTAACAAGAAGGCGTTACTTTTGGAACGAGAAGATATAATTGTATGGAGGCACTCTTATCTGAGACATATTAGAGAATACAGAAGATAGAAAAAATATGTTATATACCTAGATGAAACCTGGGTAAATGTCAGACACAAAACAAACAAGATTTGGGTAGACACAACAGTAGCTTACTAGTGGTACCGAGAGCAGCGTTAGCTAATTCGACATGTCGTGTCTGGTACTCAATTATTATTTGATTGGTTTGTTCTGGATTAAGAATTTAGTGTTAAATAGCTTAAATTTCGTTGTCTAAGAAATACAAGTTATATCGTTCTTTATTTTATTTATTTTTTAAGTGTTAACATAATTTAGTTGTTTTATTCGTAAGAAGATAAAACCTTACATATATCTAACACTATAATAGTTTTATTATCTTTAGTTGGCACGTGAAGAAACGTTGCCCAACGAAGCATAGTTCTTGGGACACGTGAAGGATCACGTGACCGAGCCAGCGTGTTGACATGTGTAATAACGTTGCCCAGGCGTACTAGAACTTTTTGGTTTCTCATACTATAGCGTAACATTTATTTCATACTATACATTGGCACGTGAAATCATCGAACTTGTAGAGTTTAATTCAAGTATCCAACAATGTATCAGTTTTATTAATTTGGTTCTTTCAGTTCATTATGATAATCTAATAATTTAGTTATCTTAAGTTGGCACATAAAGTAACGTTGCCTCATCAACGGATTCAGTATCATACAAATTAAGTAGTTTTATTAATTTATGGGTCAAGTTAGGATTATTTCATTTGTTTACCAGTGTAGGTATCTTAAGTTTGGCACGTGGAATAACGTTGCCTTGCGTAGCGTAGTTCCCCATTTGGCGCGTGGAATAACGTTACCTGGCGGAGCGTAGTTCTACATTTGGCACGTGAAATAACGTTTGCTTAGCGTAGCGTACATTCTCGCTAGCACGGTGGAATTACGTGCTACCCGCTGGATCTTTTTACGTACGACCATTCATACAGTGGCATTCCTCGGCTTGCTCACGTGCGAGTGCTGCAGCATATTTTCATACGTAACGCACAAGACAGCGTTACGTTTCGTGTTCCCATTTAGACGATGATGATCTGTAGAAATTGATTGCTTACCTGATTTTCAGGACGTTGGCTCTTCTGAGTTCATTTAGGAAATACCGCTACAGTTCTTATCTTAACGCACCCGAACCTTGGACATCACGAGCTATCCAAGACAAGTAACAAGGTTGACGGGATAGTTTACCTATATCCCTGAAATCACCTCACATACTCTTCTTATACCATCACAGCTCTTCTATTTTGAATATATTAACAGTTATTACCTGTTAATATATTCGACTCGAAGTCATTTGATTTTTCCCCACCACTCCTACACCAGCGCTCCTCTTGCCACCGCGGCGGCGAGATTACCTACTTTTCCCCACCACTCCTATTACGTATCTTGGTACGTGTATGATGTTGTATAATACGGACATAAAGGAGATACTGATTAGACTGAAGTATTTTGTTTAGGTCTATTTTATTTCCACAATAATCTGCTAGGCAGTAAATCTTTGATGACGGGCTTCCTTGAGTTTATCACTGTTTACAATAGACGGCGCTCGTGTCAATGTAAGTCAACTAGTTGTTTGAGGTTGTCATGAGGTTGTTAATTTTGTGATTGCAACATAAATCATATTAGAATGTGATGGTACTATAAAATAAATATGTAATAATTTGTTTATGATTATAATTCAAGCACGATAGCATTAATTTTGTACAAGTAGGCTAAATGATAAAATTATCTACTATTTCTCAACAATCATCTAAATTGTGTATACAGTACTCCATTTGTAAACAGGAATGTTGGTACTCTACATTTTGACAGTAAAAAATATGTTTTAATAAACGGATCTTGCATGGTTATGTCAAGCCTAGAGCGGAAATATGCTATTGGCAGGAAGACGCTCATCATAAACCTTATCAAGGCACAGTGGTGGCGGAATAGAGGGGTCAGAGGTGTCAGCCAACCACCCTAAAACTATAGGAAGGGGTCGGGGGGTCATAGAAGAAACATTGAAAACAAATAATTTTGAGAAAAGGCGAAAAAAGTTAGTTTTGATAACATAACCAATCAAATGGCTAATTAATTTATCATACATATAACCTTATTTAAATTTTCACACCACAATTTTCAGGTAACAATAATTGATTGGTTGGGTTGGTTACCGGTATCTTATTTTCATAATTTCAAATCTTACTCATTTTACAAGTTCCATTTGCTTTTTTTTGTGACAGTTTATTGGTAGGGCCTACTACTCCTATTATTTGTTCTGTTAGACTAACGTGAAGATATTAAATCTATGGTAAGATATAAAATAGTAAAATAACAAATATCTAATATTGTTTCTAGTATTTTAAAATGTTACCATAGAATATACTACCCTTCTGTGCTAATTTTAAATGCTAGGTTAATGTAAAATGTAATTTCCAGGTCTGTTCATTTCCAAATATTTTTCACCCTTATTCCCTGGGGGGTGGTCCCCCAGAAACTCCCTCACTTTTGTTCTGATTGATCCCCTCCCCTGCTTCAAACTCCTTCCACCGCCACTGCCCAGGCGGGTAAGTATTGACCACCTCCCTCCCCAAAAGAGAGCAAAGCTCCAACCACAAGCGACCCCTTTCCAGCACCAAAGAAGACCAAAGCCTTGCTTGGAAGTGAACATAGATGACAAACAATCCCAAACAAGGGGACTTAAAGAGAACTCCTTGGAGGAACACTAGGGCCCAAGCTAGAAAAGAGAGAAGGTGGGAAACCATGTACAGTTAGTTGAAACAAAGAGTTAATCAGTATCTCTGCTCCCCGATATCCTCCGCTGTGTTACCGTTCCAAGTAGCTGAAACCAAACCTCGGCAAGCCTTAAAGTGAGAAACATGAGCCTTCCGGAAAACCCTGCCAGATTGGGGATCTACTAGTAAGGCAGTGAAAGGTGATAGAAACCTCTGGATGCGGTGGGGACCAGACCACCTGAAACATAATTTGGCAGCCCTTTTATCCACGGCCGAACTGACCGGATGAGCCTGACAATAGATCAAATCCCCCACCTGAAAAGGATTGGCCTTACGACCTCGATTGTACCTCCTCCTCACGCGCTCCCTAGCCCTAACAAGGTTGCGTCTGGCAGCCTCCCATGTCGCCATCCAGATATCTAAAAGTCACAGGACGAGCGGTGAAGACCAGGCGAGACCTTTCATCAGGAGTGAGGCCATCCAGGATGACACATTCATCAGGCTCTCCGTCTCAGACAGGGTCTGCCGCAGCACCCGATTCGCCTCCCAGATAGCCCCCACAAAAGAAGATAGATCCTCGCCATGCTGCTAAGGTCTGTAAATCTTTGGAAGGTGAGGCGCCCCCTGAACCTGGCAGGCACAAAGAACTCGAGCGCATCTCTTTGAAACTCATTGAAAGTCTCCTGTCGGGCCAGCACCGAAGAAAGCTTTTCAGAAAGGCTGCCCCGATAGAAGGGAACGAATAAGTGAAGAAGAGACGTCTCCTCCAATCCCGGAAAATCATTGAGTCTGAAAAGATGGACAAAGAAAGTAAGAAGGATCTCAGAATGCACTTCGTCGACAGAAGATAGCCCCTGCAGTAAATGTGTCAAAGCGTTGGACAGCTTATGATAGGCAGTGATGTGATCTAAGGACATAGGCTCAGGGCGAACCACAAAAGCCGGGACTGGAGGCACCTTCGGCAAGGGATGGAGCACAAGAAGGAAATTGCGGATGCAGCCTCTCCACCGTTGGCGTCCACAGGCTGGAGAGAACTTGGGTGATCCGCTTAAACACAGCCAAACCCTCCTGCAACCAAGTCCGATCGGCCTTGATTGATAGGCCGCAACCTGCATCATAATTGGCCCACTTTGGCAAGAAATTTGTTCCTATCACTCCCGGAGGGAGGGTTCACACCAAATCGTCTTTTTGATTAGGAGATGAACTTGAATGTTCCCTGTAGACCGCTAACACCTGATCAACTTCAACGTCCAACGAACGTGTGGATAGTCGTGATTGTGCATATCGTATTTTGAGCCTTTGATGTGCTATAATCTCTCATTCATATCTTGCGTAGTTGCTTCTCCTGTCAGAAACCGTTCAACAACGCGTCGGTGGCAATGTACCCAATTAGAGGTCATTAAAAGGACTAGGTTGGTAAACTATGGTATTAGGAACAGGGCTGTGAAGTACTCCTGCTTCGAGTAAAAACATATTATAACAAGGTTGAATTAAAAACATAATTATTAATACATATTATACTATCACGAATTAATTAAAAGAGTGATTTGTTGAGTCTTTCTACACCAGAGGCATTTTTACTTTTTAGAACTAAAATTGTTAACCCCTCAAGTAGTAAATTTTAAGTGGAACGGACCTCCCATGATTATTAAATTTAATGTATAATCATGTATGATATATAATGATTTTGAACAAGTGATATGTTCATTATAATTTAATCAATATTTTAATCGTCTTATGATACAGTAACAATCTACGTAATTGCCAGAAATTCGGTAGAATCACACATTACCTTGAATATTATTTTGGACTTCAATCTTAAAATATAGTGGAATAAGTCCGGTTGGTCATACAGGAAACTCCATTGCAATTCCAGCCGCGTTGAGGGTTTGAGGCACAAGAAGTTAAAAGTTAAGTAATATTACTCGTAATCATATTGGGTTCTGGATACATGCCTGATAAGGTGGTAGCACTCATGGTAACTAGTTACCGTAGTAGCACTGAACCAGAAAATAGCTGATAATAATACGATTGAAACAGCTGGTCGATAAGTTCTTTTGCTTCTTTCTCTTGTGCTTCAAATGTCAGTCATCTCTCAGCTGTTTTATATTTATAAGTCCAACTGACTTGACGTAGGAAGGAACAGTGAGGAACGAGCAATTATGTACTACTATTTGGATTATAGTAAATTATTTCTACAATGAAGTTTTTTGAAAAGAAAAGTGGCTAAACTATTGTTATAATGTCAATGTTTGTTAAGGATCCTTGTGGTTTTATTTGTATAACATTAACTTATGTTGCTGTGTTTTATGCTGATTATGTTATTGTAAGATGGGTTATAATGCAGACAATGCAAGACAGGTAAGGTATCCAGGAAAGTGTAGGTTACCAATAGTAAGTACTGTTTACATTTTACAATTGAAAGTTAAATCAAACACTATCTGTCAAATAGGTTTTAATTCTGTAAATCTGCAGTGTTTTCAATGTGTAGCCATGATTATACATAGCTAATGCCATATTGTAGGTGTTAAAGTTGTTAGTCATCTAGTATTTTATTGTCTGAGGCCTAGACTTGGGGTACTAAAGCTTTTAACCTCTGTAACACCCTTTTTTTCTGTCTACTCTAGTGGCACATTTAAGATAGAGTTCAAATGTTGTTGAGGGACAACAGCCCAAACCGCTACAGCAAATTTAACCCTACAAGTGATGATCATTTTTCTCCTCAGTGATAGCCCATTTTTCACTGTCGCGTAAACTTATTTTGATAATTACATAATAAATTGAAACAATGCCTTATATATAACATGTTATTTATCAAAATGTTCAAAATTAAATTCTATATAAGATGCAAAAATAAAATAAAAACTTACCTTAACTTTTTTTGAAGATATCACTGTGTAAGTATTATAAAACATTTTTTCCAATTTTTTTTTCATTTTTGAGCTCCCACAGTTTTTTATAATAAGTTATTATAGAAATTCCAAGATATACAAAAGATTTCAAATTTCATACTGAAAAGAATGATATATAACAATAGCTCTTATGTACAAAAAAGTGATTATTATAGCACGACAAAACAAAAAATGGTAAAGTCAGAAAATGTAGAAAAATGTGACTTCATGTAAATAAATTTTCCTTTCCATATTTTCTGCAACATTACGAAAATGAAACGGCATAGAGGAATGATAAATATAACTATTCTGCTTTAGTTTAGTATAAAAAATAACCGGATCGGACTATAAATAGTGACGGTAGGGCGCGTTTATGAAACGACACGCTCCGTGTCGTTATCACTACACACGGGCGTAATAACGACACGGACCGTGTCGTTATCACTTAGAGGGTTAAGTAAACCTCTGGGGATTTGGACCCGTGACCTTTGCATTGGAAGCAGAAGTGTGAGCCACTAGGCTAGCAAGAGACCTAAAGGTTAAGATATTTCCAATCTCATCCTATTTATAATGTTACAAAGAAGTTTTATTAGGCTTACCTTCATACCAATAGGATTTTAATGGACTAAGAAAAATTAATAAACCACTTTAAAAAGGTAAATAATAAATCCAGACATTTTATACAAGTTACAATAGTTTTTATAAATAAATTTTGATTTATATCTGCGTTCCTTCATTGCATACACATCCTGTGACAATGAGCCAGTAAGATGAGTCCGCCGGCATCTTATAGAGCAGACTGTTAATCTTATATAGGCCTACCTACTGTGATTTGAATTTTATTTAGTAATATTGTAAATTCCAGACATGGGTGATGGATTTGTTTTCAACTCTGGAAGTGCCAGTAATTTTTTCAGTAGTGCAACAAGCCTTTTCTCACTATTGTAGCAATCTTTTTTTAACACGTTCACTGCAGGTCGCGCCATATGGTTGCGTTGCCAAAGCACTGCACATGGTTTGGTGTGTCCCTGCCAATTGCATTCAGTCTTGAGTGTGGCAGCGCTTGGGTAAGGTCACAGTGTATGTTATCCTTCATTTGTGCATGATACACACAAGCATTGGTCGGTAGCGTAGTTGGTTCAATCCCAGCTTCATGTGCTAAAGGTTCTCAGTTCGACCCCAATCAGAGTTAATACATTTTGAGAAGGATCAGCTGATAACCACCGGCTGTTCATTTGTCATTGGGCTATTAATTAATGGCACTTTCTAAGGAATAGTCTGCCTTAGTTTGTAACAATGACTACATTCGCTCATCTACACTCATCACACTCATTCGAAATCCATATTCGCCCATATCTTGACGATCGGCGTCTTATGAATAAATAAAAATAAAACAAACTGTTTGGTGTTGCAGTTCGTTTCTTGATATCACGCCTGGTCTTTTATGTACACTTTATTTATTATGTAGTTCTTTTTTTATTATATTTTGAGTAGTTTGAGTATATTTTATTGTCTTGATTTTAATAAGATATGGCTTCTACGTTGTCTGACCCAGACACTTCCATCTCATGTAATGAGGAGTGGGATGATACCGACAATAACATTTTTTTTTTTTTGATACCGACTGAGGACGATTTTTATTATGATACAACACCTGTCATCTGGTCAATCCATGTAGCTGGCCCAAAACAAATAGAGTTTGTGAGGGGGGAAAAGTTCCTAATTCCATTACCAAGTAGAGGTAAGCCTATTGACATTTTCAATGTTTTATTAGATGGCAATATTTTGGCATCTATCGTGGAACACACTAACTGCAATGCTGGCAATGTGATTACAAAAAGATCTGACTCCCAAACCAAGGATTACCAAAGGAAAGACATTACCATTCCTTAACTTAAATAATTTCTTGGCTTATATCTGTATACTGGAAGCAATTGAACAGTCAAAATGACTATTGGAATCACATTAGCTCAATTCTCTTACTTATTTTTCAAAGTATATATGTAATATTTTTGAACATTTTCAATGCTTAAATTTCTAGGATCCTAATGCCCAATATACTAATGAGAGAATTGGGAAAATTCAGTAATTTGTTGGTTATTTCAACATGAAGGTGGAAAACACTTACTACCCTCAATGAGAGCTGTCCCTGAACGAATCTATGGTTCTATGGCGTGGTAGTCTTCTAAATGCACACCTGCTCCATAACATGTTTTTGACTGATTCTGGAACTGAAAACTGTCCAACAATTTTCATATGAGTGTCTCGGAGGAACTGTTGCCAAAGCCACCTGAGTCGCTACCAGCCTCTTGGCGATGTGAGGCATGGTCCACACTCTGTTTTCCCTTGGGCCACGACCTAGTAAACCCAACTGGGCCCAAAGGAAGGACTGCTGACAATGCATTGGCATTAGAACAATGCATGCTGACGGCATTAGGAAACAAATGAAGTAAGTTTGTGAGGGATACACAGGTATTCCAGTCCTGTACTCTAGTCCATGTTTTGATGGTTTTCATATTTGATGGGTTTAAATAATATTAATTTAAAATTAATATTATTTAAATTTTGAATAGAACAAAAATTATGGTTTCACTGTCCATTACTTGGAAACAAAACATTGCTTTGGACTGACTTGTTATAATATAATGAAAAACAGTAAATTTACTTTTACCTCATTTTTATTTTTATTGTATACTAATGAGAAATATACACAAATAACATTCTAAGCACAATTTATTATTTTTGTAATGACTTACCAAGATGATAATGTGCCAAAATTTTAGTTTTCCATATACATAAGCGAAGATATACTATTTATACGTATAAAAATATATACATTGTCATAAAAATAAATCTCAATAAAAACAAAGATTACAAACACAATATTTACATAAAACAAGGAAACAAAGCCTGCAACCTTAGCTTACTACATGAGTGCATTAGTGAGACAGCTGATTCACCAGGGTTCATCTCCACACGTTTTATAAGTCTTCCGTAAAGTCCAGCCATCACTTAAGTTGCCCATATCTAATTACACAGTAACAGTTATGGTGATAATATTTGGAACCATCTCATTATTAACTTGGGATGTTCAATATAAGTAATTAAGTAGTAAATCTTTAATTTTGAATATTAAAAAAATATTCGGTCAAATAAACTCTGAAGTCTTTATTTTTCCTTTTATTCCAGATATTTAATTCTCATCAGTACTTCTTACAAACATATCACATATATAAACATTGAATAATATGAACCATTTCATATGGATTACAGGTACCCACCCAACCTCCCATACGTATACAGTGGTATCGACTCACGCAACCTCCCATACGTGTACAGTGGTATTGACCCGAGCACCCTCCCATACACGTACAGTGGTATTAACCCACCCCCTCCCATACACGTACAGTGGTATTATCATATACACTTACAGAGCTAAAAAGCTTATACTGTACCCTATCATATACACTTACAGTGCTATTGACCCAAACACAATCCCATACATGTACAGTGGTATTGATTGTGAAACTAAGTCATAGAGAACTGAATAAAAAACTAATTTCCAAAACCTTATGAAACAATTGTCTGAGAGTTAACCTACTCCATAAAATATTACGGTGATGATCTATTCCAAATTTACAAAAATCAAAATAATGTGAGTCGGTACCGATGGCATCTCTAAATTATGGTTCCATCTTAGAAATGGTACCGATCGGTAATTCTAGAGCTAAAAAGATCTTCAGGTAGTGAAGACAGTGAATAATAGTGTAAAAGCAAAACATGACATATATGGTAGGCATACATCATACATGCAGATTGGTTTCACTGATCAATAGCCTCAATGTGATCATATGAAATGTTTTATCAGACTTTAAGGGATGGAGCTTTAGAAAATGAAACACCTTTTGGAAACTAAATCAATACTCAAACAAGATGATGAAAAACTAAAAAAAATCCTACTATCTTCAAGCGAATATCTGACATGATTGAACATGCTTAAAACCAGCTTCAAGATCAAATAAAATAAGTACTTTTTGCTAAATTCAGTTTCATGAATCAACAAACATTGCAAACTGTGCAAATATTTTCATGCTAAATTTGATATGATTAGTGATTTGATAAAAAAACATATTATTTTGTAAGCCTCTGCCAAAAAAGTGGAACAGGTGAAAGTCTTTTTAGGTTAAAGCCATTGAGCAGTTCAAAATTGAATGGAACAAACATGTTCCAATTTGTAGTGATGGAGCAAAAGCCTTAACAGAAAAAAACAATGATTTGATCGCAAGGTTAAAATATCTTCTAGTAGAGCCAAAATGCAAAATGGGTCCATCGTTTGTTTTTACAGACAGGCTTTTGCAGCCAAAAAAATCACAGATGAACTCTGTCAAGTTTTGACAGAAGCTGTCACAGTAGTTACCTATAAATTAACCCTTTTTAGACCAGTCTATAACACAAAGTGCAATCCAGAAGTACCAGTCTATTTTGAAGGTTTTTGCAGACCTTCAGTGAAAGGGTTATATTTTAATAACCATAAATCATATCTTCTTGATTTTTTTTATCTGGTTACCTATGAAATGAGCTTTGAGAACATATTGCTTTTAGCTTAAAAAATCTAGGTAAACCCCAACTTATGGCTTGTACATAAATTTGAAGTTTTGGAAAAAATATTTCAAACCCCTTCCCCTACTGTTGGTAGAAAAATATTGAGAAGTAAACCTACATGATTTTTGTTGGAAATATGTTTATAAACACCTGGAACAAGTTTCACTCTGAAGAAAATTCACAGTTTGGAACAAGTAACATTTATTCCCAGTTTGAGCAAAAACATAAAAACCGCAATTTTCCAGCGATGTAGGTGAGTATCGTCATGCTAAACATGCGCAATATAACAGAAATTGGATCCTGTTAAAAACAGATTACTCAAAATACAGCATAATACAACCAAATTTGCAATACTTATAATTACAAATACAACACAATGTAAATAGCTCTGATCACAACATAAACAGCTGTTATCTATACATAATAATAATAATGTTTTATTTTCTGATTTTATACATACAAAGATAAAAAATCAAACACAATTTTATTCCCAATAATGCCTTCCTATACAAGAAATAGATACAAATAAATATATACACACTCATACATGATATAACATACACTACCCAACCTGCAGCTGTCTCATACATATGTTTAGTACCATTTAAATGTAAATCTGTTGAGAAAATAAATAGGGCCCCTTAGATCATAGATCTGTTTTGGGGTTCCATTACAACAATAATATTTCAACAAAAAGACCAATGCGGTAGCAAACAAATAAAACTATATTCCTAATCTTCCTTACAGTAATATTCTAAAGTATTCACAACAAATATATATTATGTTAAACTAAAAATATTCCTGTTAATAAATAAAAGAAGTTGCTCAGTGCTTGTAATTATACTCATTTGAAACTTTTTTATGCTAAGAAATGAACTTTTAAAATATTAAAACAAGTTAAAGAGAAAATAAAATTAAAAATACACATATAACTTACTAAGATAAAACAAACAACCATAATTAATTTCAAGTATTTAAATATTAAACAACGAAACCTGGCAACAAATTAAAAACCATCCCTTGATGTATTATACTATTTACCCTAATGCAATATCACAAAATATTCGTCAATATTTTCAATTGTAAATAACCATTTTTTTACTCTTTAAAAATATGTTTTTACTTGCCACATTTCTTATATTTAGTGGAAGTGTATTAAACAATCTTGGAGCTACAAAAATATAAAACTTAGTATATAAGGTACTGTTTGGTCTTGGGATTGGAAAGTTAGATGCATTTCTAAGCTTTTGTTTAAAAATATTAACTAAATTTGGTAAATTTCCACTTTTGGAACAAAACATTTTAACCTCTTAACGCCGAATGTATCATATTTGATACGTACCTTAAATATTTTTTTGTGTGCCTTAAATAAGTTATTCATACATATGACCTTATTGTATTGTTGTTAAAATGTCTATGAGCATAATACAACAGCTGGAGTACTCTGGTGTGATATTTGTGAACTCCATTTGACAGCTAATCCTAACCTCACTGTTTTTGGTGGTATTCTTGTAAAGTTGTACTTTATAGATCTACAATCTACTTTTACAGGTAAGATAGCTCAATATGAAAATTATAATACTAATTAATATTATATATAAAATATATCTATGTGTTTTCAGCATAAAATGTTCATTATTACAGTCGTAACATTCAAAATAGGGTTTGTATCATAGGTGATACATTAGGCAGTAATGGTAAATTTAGGCTAAATGGCTTTGTATCATATGTGATATATTAGGCAGTAATGGTAAATTTAGGCTACATGACTTTGTATCATATGTGATAGATCCGGCAGTTTGTGAATTTAGTTACAACTGCTTTTTATGAAAAATATAAACTTATATTTGCATCTTGTTGTTATGGAGTTTGTGATATAATAAATAACTCATATTTCAGATGGATCATCCAGGACGGAGTACTGATGCTGTTCCCGTTCCTGGACGAATTACTAATGTTGTTCCCTTACCAGAGTTGAGTGATGATAGTAATCTGGAAGATGATGACTGTGATTTGGATCCTGACTACATACCTCATAGTATCCAAACTTATAATAAATTTATGGGCGGGGTGGATCTTGTAAATGGTCTTATAGCTTATTATAGAATTAGCATAAGGTCCAAGAAGTACTATTACAGAATATTCTTTCACTTCATTGATATGGCCATTGTCAACGCTTGGCTTTCATACAGAAATGACTGTAAAACTCAAAACTTGAATAAGAAATTTCAGAAAGATCTATTACAGTTTCGTACTAACATTGCAGAATCATTGTGCAAGGAAGGAAAAATAATGGATAAAAAACGTGGAAGACCTTCATCTTCTGCAAACTCAGTAGACGATGAATACGAGGAAAAATCAAAGAGAGGTCCAGCAGCAAAAATTTCAGAGTATACCACAAGAAGAGACCAAATTGGTCATTTTGCCTTTATGACAGAAGACAGACAACAGTGCAAGTATCCTAGGTGCAAATCCCTGACAACAGTGAAATGCAAAAAGTGTGAAGTACATTTGTGTTTCACTAAGCAAAGAAATTGTTTCGCAAACTTCCACATATAGACATACATATAATAAATGCTCTGCAAGATTTAGGAATAAGTTTATTTATATGTGACAGAACAGCAAAACATAATATTCATTGTTATATTTTGTCAAAGTTTAGATTTTGACTTACTTTACTTTTCATGTTGTCACTTATTGTTTCATTTTTACTCTTGACAATGTACTTCTCTTGTAATTTTTAATAAAAGTTTCAACATGTACTTTTTTATGTCATCCTGAATTGTTTCATTTCTGTTCTTGACAATGTACTTCAATTGTAATGTTTAATAGAACTTTTAACATAGTAGCCTGTTGTATCATATATGATACGCACCCCAAAATAACCCTTTTAGAATTTTTTTTATTTGTTATATGATTATTATATAATAATAAAAGTATAAAAAACACAAAAACTGAATAAAATAATTTTTTTATTGAAAATTGAAAATTCAGGCATTAAGAGGTTAAGTACTTTGAAAATAAACATATATCTTAAAGGAAGTACTCCAAGGTTAAAAAAACAAGGTAACGATGGTTCTCGGCAATTTCGTCTCAGAATAAGTCTTATAAAATTTTTTTATATTACTAATAACGGATTTAATGTTTTGTATGCTCCTCCCCAGCAAATTATCCCATACTCCAATCTACTTTGCACAAGTGCAAAGTACAATAAGCGCATGATTTGCACAGGACAAGAGTTCCTTAGAAAATAAAACAGTCTTACCCCTCTTACTAATTTTGAATTTAAATACTGTATATGATTTTTCCATGTCAACTCACTATCTCATATGACCCCCAAGTACTTTACCTCATTTCTTTCCCTTATCTCTGAGCAATCTGAACAACGTCCTCCACTTTCTAAACACTTTGTACAACAATAAGTAAGCGTATTTTGTATTGATTCAGTGTTGCCTCTCTTAATTCTGAAAATTATATAGTTACATAATACATTGTGGTAGTGGGGAAGAGGCAAAACACGATTAAGCAGACAGAGTATACTAATTTCATAAACCATATATGAAATGGATTATATAATGTTTCCTTGGTTATTTATTTATCTACATTATTGTTCAAAAATATATTGTAAGAATACAATTTTAAAATTATTACTGCCTTCGAATTAAAACTAAGAATTTCGGATGTATTGGAAATTGGTTTCTAGAGAGTTAAGTCCATTTCACACTGATGTATTTATTTATTACTTTCAACAGTATAAGCATTTTACAAAAAAAAAAAAAAAAAAAAGATGGCAATAACCAATCCTAAACTGCAAATTAAGGGTGGTCAGCTGCACTCAAGCGATGTGTGTGTATAATGGTTATTTAGTGGTAATGTGTTAAGTAGCATATAAGAAATGTTGAAATCAGAAATGTTTCTGTTTTTATTGATAGTAAAGCTGACATCCAGTTTGTTCAGTGGTGAAAAGTGGTTGATAAGGCTTGCATATTTAGCTGCCCATCTAACACCTCAACAGTCTGATGAAGTTATATTTGCAAAAACCATATAAAACTGATGTGTATGGCTAGACAGACTAAATGCATTTATAAAAAAAACTTACTGTTTGCAACACAAGTTAGGAAAGAAGATTTAGAAAATGTTTCACTTACTCAAGAATTTGTTAGAGTAAGCTGAAACAAATGAAAAACTGGATTTTTCAATTCGTTTAGTCGGTACAGGTAGTGACCCAGGTGGTCTGATAAACACTGTATACATGGGCGTACCCAGAGAGGGAGGGGGTAGCCGTCCCCTTATAAGTGGATAAGATACTTAACATTTAATAATTTCATTTTCTTGCAATATCATGTTCCTTAAAAGAGTTTGTTTAGAGTATAGGTACACATCCCTTGAGACTTCATCTGTCTTCTAGAATCAAGTATTAATTGACAGAATATATTCCAACTAACCCTAGATCGTGAGCACTGTTTATTTTTAACTGTGCAAATATTTTTGGCACTTTGCAATCCTTTTTTGTAAAACTCATAAAAAATACTAAATATGCTCCAAATATAAATGTTATCATGTCGTTTTTCTTCTCAAGAATCGTACTTTCACATACTACCATCAAAACTTACAAAAAGAATTTGTAAATAATTACTGTCATGAAAAGATTGAAAAACATTTTTAAATTTTGTACGTAAATTATAACTTATAACCCTCCTTAAGAGCACTAAAAGATTGTTGTAAATAATTCCAAGATAGCCAAATTGTTTATTATTTAGTGTACTATAATAATATTTTGTTACATTTTAGATAAACTACTAGGTTTTTTTGGAATTGTTTGTTTACATAAAACACAAAAATGAAAAAATGTGCAAAGTTACAGTATGACCATTGTAGGTAATTAAATAGTACATATGAACATTAAAAGAAATCACCATTGAATAGATAAGAAAAAGTAGTTTAGAAAAAAAAAATAGTCATATAGTACCCATAACCAAAATTTATATTTTTAGTTTATTGGGGGAAATAAAACAAAAAATGTCTGTGAAAAATTACAAAAAATCTAAAAATAAGGGGTATGTATAATTTTTTGCTATATGTACTTTATTAGTACAATCTATTAGCTACAAGAAAATGTAAAATATATGAAAATATACCAAAAAGTATAAAACTTATAACACCATAAGTCAGCGTGCATAAATTGTGTAAACAGCACTTGAAAAATAGTGCATATTGTAAACATTATAAAAATATAAATAATTTTTAGGAATTTTTATAACATAAACACTTGGTAGAACACATATTTCTGAATAGAAATATAAAAAAATGTATTACTGTACTGCCATAAATAAGGTTTTCGTGCAATATAATAACATACTGTCATATGAACAAAAAGGGCTAGATACACTATGACGTTGGTGGGCTCTGCTTCTTCCCGAAAAGAGAAAACTTGTCATGTGACCATTGCCAACCTACTTTCGAGTTGCACGTTCTAATTTTATTTTCTACGTTTATAAAATTACATAAAAAATTATTCAAAATATGTATGTATAGAACACAACATTCTGTGTTGATTGGTACCAACTTTGTAGTGATTGCGTGATTATAAACATGTTATATTGATGTTAAGTGAACAGCATGAATTATGTCGCTCCTCTCTCTTAGAGGGTATGAAGTGAACGACACTCCTCACGATCCAGGATTAATGATATAAGTGCATATATGTTGGTTGTTAATACTAACCGTAGAGCTGGCAGTGGTGCACCTCTGTTCTTGCAACCTCTTTTTGGCATATTTGCAGGCGTTTTTTACAAATTATCCCAAATTATAGCTAATGGTTCAAATGTAATCATTTATATTTAATTTTATTCACAAATACGTTGGAAACAATAAAAAATAATATGATTGATTTTAGGTTTCTATAGAAATAATTTTTTTAGGTCACATGTAACAGACATGTTTATCATTTTGAAATTAAATTTGAAAAAATCTGTTATCTGTTGTATAAACAAAACAAACAAACCTAGTTATTGTTGACATCGCACAATACCCCAATGGTTAAGCGGTGTTCACGACAGCTGGTTGCCGTCCATAGATAATGAATTTTTATTATCAAAGAATATAACATTTTTTATATACTAACAAAGAGTATAACAATTAAAAGTTAGTACTATAAGTGATGCTATTTTAGAATATAATCATTAAAAGTCATTTTATGAAGTTTATTGCAGAAATTTTAATAAAAACAACTTGTCTGTTTTGTCGATGAATATTCATCGGTGCCAAATCTGACAGATCCATGGCTACGAACATTTGTTTCATGCCAGCTATAGGGTCAATGAGCAAGCTGTAAAAATGCTTAGTATTTGTCTTGTTTTCACTTATTTTCTCCGCAGAATTAAAAACATACATAAACTATAATGAATTATGAACACTTTACAATGTAAGGCTTTTGAAATACTAAGATATTTTGAAAGGCTCAACAATATATAGCAGTAGGTTTAAGAATAAATGTTTCTAAGTAAGGTACAAATAAATTTATTTTTATATTTTATTACTAATTCGAATTATTTTTAATACTCCTTGTTTATTTGAATTGTATAATTAATTTTTTTAATGCACCACAACAAATTTTGGAGCTCTACTTAAATATAAATAAATAATTAAATTTCAACTTTAGTGACCTTAAAACCTTAGTATGGAGTTCTTGGTCTCGAGAGAGAGGGAATATGAATATCTGTAATAGATAGTGTAAGTGTGAAATTACTTGATTGAAAATATATTGAACATACCAGAATGAATTACTATTATATATATGAATAAGCTTAGGATAACCTAAGTTAATAAGCTGTGGGAAAGTAAATTCCAACTAATACATGAGTAGTCAAGATAGAAAAGATAATATATACAAAACATTAACATTTGCTTTAATACTGTAAATTGAAATATATTTCATTGCTGATTTATTTTACTCAATTGAAAATTTGTTGCATAAATAGTTTATAAGTAAACAGTTGTTAAGTTTTACTTTGTTTTATTGATGGTAAATATTGAGATATCTCTGCCATAAGTTGTACCATAAGCTAATTATCTAAGAATCAACATTAATGTTAAAATTATGTGCAATTGTTGTTTCTGTTAGCTTATGGGCACCATTCCACGTAGTGTTATTCAACACTGTGATCTTCATGCTGTCCTTGTCCCACCTAAGAGCAATGTGTTCAGACCCCGGAGCAGTGCCCCTGCCACAAAACAGAATGGACTTCTCTGACATACACTCTGGTAAATCTTAATAATATATAAAAATGAGTATATGAAATTCGTTATCAATCCATCACTTTAGAACAACTTGACAGATTTCCTTCATTGGACTATTGGGCCATTAATAAATAGCTGTTACTAAGGAACAGTCGACCTTAGTAATGATGACTACAGGCGTTCATCTTCATTCATCACACTCATTCACTAATCATATACCCACATGTTGGCGTTGTAACGTGTACAAGATAAAATATTAATAATTAACAACTATACAAGTTGAATAAAACAAAATTATTAATTAAAGAATAAGGCCAAGGCATTTGATAATGTGGACCACCTCACACTTTCAAACAATTTCTTACAGTTTTTCACCTCATACATTGTCAACAGAAAACAATATGTCATCTTTAAAGGGCTTTCTCCTTCTGTGTTTGACAAACTGTCCATTATTCCTAAAGGATCAAACCTAGTGCCCTCTTTGTGTACAATTTTAATTGATAATTTACAAAAATATGTACAGTGAACAAATGCACAACTATTTGCTGATGATTTTAAATTAATCAATCATATAACAACAGAAGAAGACTTGTTTAAATTACCAAATGATATTGGTAATGTTTTTAAATTGAGCATTGACAATAATATGTTTTTCAATATCATTGTGACACTATTCTGTCTGTATATTCCTGCAGCTTATGAATAAAGATATTTGAATTGAATTGAATACTTCAAAATGTTATGTAGTTTCGTTTTTAAGTCAGATACTCATATTAGAAACATCTATTTTATTGATGGAACAAACACTTTAAGATTATATCAAATAAAATATTTAGGAGTATTGTTAGGCTCAAAGTTGTCATTCAATTCACATGTAGAAAATTGTGTATCTGCTGCAAGCAAAGCCATAGGTCTTATCTTCAGACAAGGCATGAACGTTAAAAATGTGTCTACTTTAGTAACTTTGTATAATTCCTTGGCCAAGTCAAGATTAGTAAGCGCTGCAATTATATGGAACTCTATATATTTAACATGAAGAAATAAGAATAATTCTTTGTCATAGACATTATTCAATGTTTTAAGGCTGTAAGGTCAAAAATACTTTTGATTTTTTTCTATATCAATTACTTAATATCAGCTTTTAAACACCTCTCAAGTAGTTCTTTCATTAAAATAATATTTATAGTTATTAATACATCACCTCAAAAACGTGCATTTGGGCTTTCTTGGTACTTGCAGAATTAAGAAACTATTTTCCCAATTATTTGCAAATTTTAAAAACAGACACTTACAGAACTGGTCTTGCTCGTCAGTTATTTTAAATTACGTAATTTCACTGCAAATTAGCAAATTTAATTTTAGACAACTGATGTTATATGATTGTTTTTATTTTATTACAACAAGAAATACAATCTCGCATTTGGTATGTTATGCTTTTTAATATCACACAATTAACAAAATTGATTATCTATATACACTCAACTTGTGGTTGTACTTTTACTCGCATGTTATATTAGAATCTAATCGCTACGCACACGTACAGCGAGACACAGCATCCGCAGGATCGAGTTTCAACATCTTCCTGCAATTATACCCCTCCCATTCCAGACCATGGGGGGAAAGAGTTTGTGTATTACGTATGAGTAACTTGTAGCCAGTGCTGCGCAGCGAAATTCAGTTATCCCTAATGCTGACCGAACTACCTTAACAATCGTCATACTTAATTAAATATACTTAACTCATTGTAATAATTAATATATCAATACTATCTATACTCAATCAATACATAATAATAATTGTAAGAAATTAAGAATTACATGAACAGTCAAATAGAAATATTTCAAAATGAAAAATTATCTTGTACTATGTATTAACATATAATATAATTATTATATATAATAATATAATAATTATTAATATAAAATTATATTTGGATTAACTATTTTTTTATCTTTGTTTTAAACATTTTCATTTGTAATCCTCTTGACTCAATTGACAAATTATTGAATAATTTAGCTGCTGTATAATGAATCTTCGTTTGGCTTCTTGAGTATTTGCAAAGCACTGTTTGTTGTTTTTTTGTGTAATATTGAAAACCCCACACCAGGGTTCCATAGCTCAATAGACAGTGTATCTGTGCATAATATACTGTTATCAAAACATTTTGTGTTACACATCCCTGTAATCTCCGTAAACAGTATAAAGCTTCTGATAGTTTAGTAGGGGTTGTGTCAATATGATCTTTCCAGTCTAACCTTGCACCTAAATTAATTTCAAGAAACTTTAATGGTTTTACCTCTTTCAACAGGAGTTGCCTGTAAGAAAATCTAGTTTCTAAATCTTGAAATTTATTTAAATTTAGGCACAGTCTATTGGACCATTGGGAAATCAGTCTAATTGAGTTTTGATCAGTAAATTAATTGATTTATTTGATTACTAAACAAAAGAGGAACAATTTGTAGTACTAAAGTTTTATCTATTTTTACACAAATAAAATAAACATTTTGTAGGAAATTATATTTACTACAGAATGCATAATAGTTTTTTACTGTGAAATATGTATTAATATTTTTTATAGGTGATAAAAAGGAAATTCAAAAAAATTGCAAAATAACATACAATTTACGTCCAAGTGTTGAAATTAATTTCTTTGTAGTATATGTATCCTAAAAGTATGTTTTATTAAGAATAAGAATTGATATATTTATTAGAAAATTAAATTTTTATAAATATATTTAAGCTGACCCATGTATAAATTGATAAAAAAAGGTATAATTTCAAACATATAAATAAATTACAAAAACCTTTATTTTATTTTATTTTAAATAAAGTGTTTAGGTGAAAAAACAAAACTATTCCATGTAAACTTTTTATTCAAATTTTACATAAAATTATTTATGTAAAAATCTTTTTCATTTTTTCAACTGCCCAGTAGTACTTTTGCTAGTTAAAACAATTGTATAGAATGAACTATTGGTTGATCCCCGTTGTGTGGACAAACAAGGTGTCGAGGACAAAAGCATGGTAACCTATCACGGCAGCCAAATTGGTGTAGAGCAGGTTCAGTGAAGACCAACTATATCAAGCCATTAGTTCGCCAACTACATCACACCACCGCTACCAATGAAAAATTAAAATAACAACTAATAACAATCAATTAGTGTTTCTTCTTCTTCTGTACATATCTTTTTCACTCTATTATATTAATAAATAACTGTTACAAACTAAAGTGTTCATTTACACTTCCTTTGTGATCTGTAGAGGAATTCGATCGATGAATATTTCCCAGCATAGATATTAGCCTACAAAGGGTGGGTGGTGAGATTGTCAGTCCTGTTGACTTATTTACCACATCAGAAGAGATGTTTAGGAAGCAAGTTAAGGAGGTTGTATTTTAGACCAGGGCTTATCTGTCAAGATCTACGATTTTGTGGATCTTGACAGATAAGAAAAGTTGTAGAAAATTTGTAACTAACAAAAGTTTCAAAATACATTTTTTCTCTCTTCTCTTATATAAATTTGAAGTACTGACTTTGGAGGAAAGTTGAAGAGGGAAAACGTTTTGTAATTAAATTTCGGGTAAGGTATAGTTGGTTAGAACACTCAAAATTAATTACTCTTGTTGAAAAATAACAATATCTTTAAAAAAGCCAAAAAAAGGTAATTTTTTAAACATTTTTCTCAAGAACTTAGATTTATCTGAGCACCTTTGTATTCCCAGAGGAAAAACTTCATACTATGATAAATCTGTATAGGCAATTACCACTGTTCTAACCAACTATACCTAACCCAAAATTTAATTACAAAACTTTTTTCTCTCTTCAACTTTCCTCCAAAGTCAGTACTTCCAAATTTATATAAGAGAATAAACGAAAAAAGAAAATATTTTGTATTTTTAAAATTTTTTTACATTTTTGTAACTAACAAATTTTCTACAACTTTTTGAAATTGAGCATATTTCAATTATTGTTATTTGTATTGTTCTAGAGGGTTTAAAGTAAAAATTAGCGTATCCACCTTGAAAACAGGTCCACCCTGGTCTATTTAGCTAGGCTTCTGTAGTATATATTATTTCATAATTAATTTATTACCTGTTGTTACTGTTCTTGTTTTTTATTGTTGTTATTATTATGGTATGTATCATATGAATATTGTTGATTGTGGAAATGAGTTTTTGGTAGTTGTTGTAGTACATGCTTTTCTTATGAATAATAATTATTCCTTGTTGATTATTTTTACACTTGTTGAATTACGTTATTGTTAGTTTGTTGTTTGTATTATAATTATAAATAATTAATTGTTACTCGATTGGGTGCTGTGATCTCACATATACTTTTGTTATTGCTTGTTTATATTAAGTTTTACCATAGTATTAAATTCTTACTACAATTTTTTTTGTTACAGCTTTATATAGTTGTTACAGCTTTGACCAAGTAAATAGACCAAATATTTTTAGTTGTTAGGCAAAATGATTTAACTATTTATTATCTAATTAATTAGTCCGTCTTGAATTGTTGTTTATACCTCGTACCATTTAATGTAAAAATGGTGTTAACTGTTGACAGAACAAATGAAAAAAAAAAAAACAGTCTCAACTGCAGCCTTTGTCAAGATAAACAATTTTAATGCTTCGTTCTGCCTGACGGCGGGGGTTTTTGTCTTAGCACTTGAGTACTGCATTCGTATTTCACTTGCCATTTGTTTTATTATTGCAGATAAAAATATAACCTTTTGATATGTAGAGATAATGAAATTCTGCATCGAATGGTACTAATTACATTGCACTACGTTGATTAAATAATTTTTCATATTACCTCAAAGTTGAGTACATGTCCTGTGTCATTTTTCCGGATAGAGGTAAAATTTCTGATACACTTCCTGTGTCTTGATGGTTGAAGTAATAAATTTTAATTAAATTCATTTCTTATTCACGCATTAATCACATTGCATTAACAAGAAAAAATGTGTTACGAACATTATGTATATATAAATTATATTAACAAATAATTTACAATATGTTATAAAATAATAGCATAGTAGGATTTGTTTTTTACTAATTGGTTCTGTTTCATTCTGCATGGATCACAAATTTTTATCTTCGGGCGTAGGTGGACACACTCGAGACATGGACATATATATACCATAGGAGTTTTGCAGTACTTTGAGCTCCTCAGTTGAACAAATGGTCGACATTTTTTGCATTTCCTACAGCCACATTCTCCCATTATAGGCTGCATGGACAAACACATTGGGCAGTTGAAAATGGTGGGAGATTTTCTGTTGCACTTCCTGTTTTTCAGCATTATTCCTCGCTGATCCAGAAGCTGCCCTACTTGAAAATTTGTATAGTCATCGGGAAGAAATATATGTGGGCGTTTATCATGAAAACACAAGCAGAAATTTACCAGTGGCCCTTTTTTCTGGCATTTTTCACAAGATGATCGAGGCAGTGTAGAATTAAGCCCTAGACACAAAGGACAGGTCCTGTTGGGAGCACAATCTTCTGTGCATGATAAACAATGCTCCTTTATTGTTGTGTGGGATGATCTGGATGGTCTAGCTGTGTAAACAGTTCTCCTATTTAGAACTTGGGATTTTTTTCTTTTTGACTTGGAAAAATCTTCACAGTCATTTACATAATCTCCCTGATTATCACACATTTTCTCATTAATTACAACTGGATAACAGACATTTGATCGTATCTGTAATTTCCTTGGCCGAATTAGTCTAGTTTTATTTTGTGAGGGTGGAGCTTTCTTAAATATATTTTTTATACTTCTAATAATAAATGTTACTGGTGAAATAATTTTAAATAAAATCTGGTTTTTGCTCACAATTGATGGAAGTCGGGGAATTATGCTCAGGTATCCTGGCCGGAAAGGCCTGAGGACCACACGTTTTGTATTAATTTTCATTAGTTTCCAATATTAACTTGAATTTGAAATTAGTACATCTTCCTAAATGAGTAATAAATGCCTGGTAACCAAAGTAATTGTTGAAGGAAAGTATTAAAAACAGATATATTTTAAAACTTTTATATGAAACTGTTGTAAACACTCGTTCTTTCATTATGAGTTGTTTATGTATGTAACTAATATACGGTATTATATAATTAGGATTTATTATAAAAGTTACCAAATTTATTGAGTTGAAATAAGATTATTTTATTTTACAAATAAATTTGAAAGATATGGTTTGTTTCATCCTAACGAATAAACTATTGTCCAGATAACAAAGATAGTAAAAAAAGAAAATATAATTTCAGAATTATTATAGATTTTAAATGGTAGTCACATCTAATTCTATGCATGTAATCTATCCCAAATTTAATTATTTATAGATGATAAAAGTTATGTGTACCGTATATTCTTTTTTTTCATGTATATGAGTTTTGATGTTTTATTGAAATATATCACCCATTTAGAAGCTTTCTTGTTGCTGATAATTTTTATCAATTGGTTATAAGAGCTGGTTTAGAAAAAGTAAGTTCGAGCAAATAGTTTGTGCAATCTTATTTTTAACATATAAGCAAAATCACATTTAATACAAAATGTTACATATGTAGATATCTAACTATGCTGTTTGAGCAACATTTACATCTCTGAAACATACATCAAATCCAACGGGGGTGGTCCTAGTTAAAATTTTGTAACTTTAGGTAGCTTGAAAATATGAACCAGCAGAACTTGCATTCACAAGATTGTAACTGTTCTGATTTTCTGCACTAAAACTGTTATTTAACACTGGAACTGGGATACCTATGGTTATTTTTAATAACCAACCTCAGCAAAATTAATTGGCTGTGGGTTTGACGCCTGATGTAAGCTACCTCTCCCCATGGATCTCAAACCAGTTTTAAGCTAGTTTACTGCATGGTTTAGAAGTGGTTTAGTTATTTTTAGAAATACGCTAAATTTCGTTAAGCATTGTTTAGACTGCTACTTTCACACGGCATGCATTTTACCTAGTCTGACATATAATGGCTTTTCATATATCTTACATTGGTTTTTTAAAATGTGTTGTATGTATTGTTATATATTTTATGTTTTGTATGTATTAAAATTTTATTATTGCTAAATTTTTATTTATTTATATGTCTTCAATTTTTAGTAATATATTCAATGCTCTAAAGGTTGTTCATAAAAATTTATTGTTTTTGTAACTCGTTATTTTCCTATTTTGTATTTAAAATATTTTATATATAAAATAGGAAGGAAAGACACACACAGCTGTCTTAAAACTAAACAAGATCATTAGTGGTACATGAGGTCATCCTTTTTTAATCTTTTACATTTTACAAACTGAGTATATCCAGTGACACACTGAGATGCATTACCAAACTAATCAATCCCAGTTAGTTATTATTCTATACACCTTTCACATACATGGATATTCTAAAATCTCTGCATATTGGATTGGTAATTTATCTTGTATCTTTGATTATGTGGTCTTTAGGCAAGAATTGGATCAGCCGACTTTTGTTATGGCTACAAGCAAAACGTGGGTTGTATCCTAGGCTAGCCTAGCTTCTTATTCTGTATCTTCTTGGCTTTTAGTGGGGTGTTGTGAATTTTCGTTCATCAGATAAATGTGCATGTGTTGTATTGATGTATATGTAAATTGTTACAGGCTCTGAAGCGTTATTACAAAATGAAGACTGGACCGTCTGCACTAGATGTGAGACTTACAGACCTCCGAGAGCCCATCACTGCCGAATATGCAAACGTTGTATCCGTCGCATGGATCATCACTGCCCATGGTAAAGGCAATGTCTCATTTAGTGTAGTAATTTGCAAATTGTATTTCAGTATAACTGAATTTTTGGTTGGTTTTAATGATTTTGTCGATTTATTGCATAAATTATTAGATGAAAGGAAACAGAATGTGTGGTAAACTGTAGATAGAAACACACACAACATGAAAACAGGTATAGTTAGTGAAATAATTTAGAGTCACTGGTTCCTTAGTCACTAAACAATGGATGTTCTTTAATTTATTACATATTTATATTTATTAACTATTTATTGTATATTTGTCAACTATTTATTTCATATGTATAATTATTTGTTACCTATTTATTGCATATTTATTCATTAACTATTTATTGTATATTTATAAAATATTTATTGAGTTCTTGGGCCTTGTAACTTGTAAATATGTATAGAGTTTGTATATTAATTTGTTTAATAGTGTGTAGACTGGCTGGTTTGATGAAATGTTTATTGGGATAAAAATGTTAAAATATTTTCTTCAATGTAAATGGGTTAATGTCTTTATTGTTGCATGAAGTAAAATAAAATACACAGTCACATTTGAGGTAGGTTGATGAGTGTTGCCAACACTAAAATGTTTTATCAACTCTGCTTCTATTATTAATTATTACCAGCCACCATTGGACCACCTTAATCAATCACGGTTAATCTTTTTCTTGTTCATCTCATCTTTTTCCAAAATTCCTCCATCCTTTGATATCATCCCTGGGATAACCACGCTCAGCTACCATTTGCAACCTACCCTTGTACAATCAAATACTGGGCCCATCGAGGGCAGATACGAAGACACCAGACTCAAGAGGACACAAAATAAACAAACACAAGTTACGGCCAAGATTTAGTTTATCTTTTAAATAATTATTTTTTACTTCTTTTTCTTTTAAAATTTAAATTTCCTTTTTTAATAAACTGTGAGGATATGTTGTTTGGAGATGAATATTGTCTTGATATAGATTTTATTTTAGTTATTAGATTATTTTTTAGTTTTAGGGTTTTTCTTTTGTTAACGGGGTTCTCAGGGGCTTGTTATTAGTTTCTCTTCCAATTAGGAGCCTGCAGGATTCAGTAAAATTATTAAATTTTGTTTTATTTTTATTTTAGCTTATCCAATTTGGCCTAACCTTAAAATTACTTTTTGCGTTTCTGAGGTCCCGGTCATTATTGCTACCTTTTATTGTTTTATATTAATTAAGTAATTAAATTGTTAACTTTTATTTATTTGTAGTTATTATTAAATATTGTTTTCTTGTTGCTGTTTTTTGCTTGTTATTCATTGTTGTATTTTATGATTTATTTATTTATCATCGTTATATATTTTTGTCAATGTCATTCTGATATATTTTATTAGCTCTTATTTGTTTGTTGTTATATTTTTTTGAGAATATCTTAATTTTATTTTGATTAGTCCATACAACTTATATTTACCCTAAAACGAGCTATTGGATTTGTTCTAGTTTCAATGTATTGTTTTGTTAAACTTAAATTAAACATTTTTTCAAACATAAATACTATCTTTTACAATAAACTATATTTTGGTCGTAACGTGTGTTTTTTGTTCTGTGTCTTCCTGAGACCGTTGCCTTCGCCCCCGGCCTCGATGGGCCCAGTTAATGATTTTACAAGGGTGGGTTGCAAATGGTAGCAGAGTGTGGTTTAATTTTGTTGCCGCCTCTGCTACGTGATACATAAACAAGTAGTTGTAAAAAAATCACAAAAAAGGGATTGTTGAAAAGCAGTAGTTGTAATAAGGGGGGGGGGTTGTTTTAAAAAAGGATAACAGTTTAAACAGGGTTTTCCTAAGCTGACTTTGTTGGATTTGTTGGAAAAAAATTAAGTTAAATGGTTGCGTGCAGTTTAGGAGGGTTTTCAGGGTTATTTGGTACCTGTGTGCAATCCTCTTCATGGTGACCTTCCTTTCTCTTTTCGTCCTGGAGCTGTCACATGTGTCAAATTTGATTCATTATAAATTGAATTTTGGTGTTTTGCAGATTTATGTTTTTTAGGTGCTTTGTTGTTATTAAAAAAAAAAAACAAAAAAAAACAGTTCAATGTGGCATACCTCAACAAGGGGTAGTTAAACTTCCAAGTGAAAGTTAATGGAGTTGTGCCAGTTACCAGTGTGGTGGAGTTGAGGAGGCAGCTTAAAGGGTTGTTGACGACTGGTACTCCTGTAGCCTGGAGAAGGGGATGAGTGTCTCAGAGGAACTGGATTTGTGTTGGCCTCTTCTCAAAGAATGGGAGGGAGCAGTGGAAGACTTCATTGAGAATCCTCCTTTCAGGAGCGACAGGAGCAAATTCCTTGTTCGGGTGAACCAGTTAGATGCCAGGTTGCGGCTCATCAACCAGGTAGGAGTGCTTGAGGTGGCTCAAAAAATCTCGGACTCGGTACTCTTCAGCTGCTGTTTGGATCGCCTGCAAAAGAGATGCATATTGCGATGTCTCCTTGGATGGCAGGAGGGCATACATGAAAGGAAGTGGAATGATTTCTTGATCTTTAACATTACGTTGCCTCTCACGAGTTTTCAAGATGGTAAAAATCGCCGGTGACATCTTGAATGTTCCATCTTGATACCAAACACGACTTTTTTAAAGTACCTCCAGATTCCTTTGAGTAGCAAACACTGTGATGGAACTGTCTTCAGATTTACCAGAATCAAATATTACAAATTGTTGATCATGGGAGAACTGTTCGATGCCTTTAAAAACAGTAATTGGGGCCCCACAACATTGTAATTACACGAGCTGTACACTCCTTCCTACGTTCTCTTTGACATACCCAATGCCGTCGATTATTACCAACCTATCTTGAATGGCAGTAAAGAAACCCTTCAAAGATTAGCGTATTTCCAATGATTTCTACTGACATTTTAAACTTGGAATTAGGAAACTTAAAACTTGGAACTTTAGTTTTGAAAATGAGAAGTCTGGGTGAGTCTAAACCAACATTTGAAATGGGTTATTGAATGTGTTGAATTACTATGGAAACAAGAATTATGAAAAAATTCAATGCGGAAAAATGGCCAGCTAAAAAATGACTCCAGTCGGCTGATTGGACCTGGTTGCAGGAGGGTTTGGCTGCTTTGGAGCAGGTTGCCCAAGCTCTCTGGCCTGTTGATGCCAACGGTGATGAGGCTGCCTCCATATTTCCCTCCGTGTCCACCATTCCTGGAATTGACATCAGTCCCTGAGACAGTGGCCTTTCCATGGTTACCTGAGTTACCTCCAGTCCTAGATTTTGCTGTTCCCGCTGAGCCTTTGCCTTCAGGTCACATTACGTCCTATCATAAGTTGTCCAACCCGTTGACATCTTTGCTGCAAGTCCTTTCTTCTGCTGACGGGTTGGAGTATAAGACCCTTCTATCATTCTTTGGCTGTCTTTTTAGGCTCAGAGACTTTCCGGGATTGGAGGAAATGTTTCGTCTTCACCTAATCGTTCCCTTCTGTCGGGGCAGCCTTTCTGAAAGCCTCTCTTCGGTGCTGGCCCGACAAGGGACTTGTGTTGATTTTCACAGGGAGGCGCTCTTTTTTTTATGTTCCTGCTATGTTACATGAGCGCCTCACTTTTAGATTTTACAGACCTCATCGGCATGGCGAGGATCTATCTTCTTTTGTCGGGGCCATCTGGGAGGCAATTCGGGTGCTGCAGCGTACCCTATCTGAGGCGGAGACAGTTTCTGTCATCCTTGATGGCCTCAATCCTGAAGGAAGGTCTCGCCTGGTCAGCACCGTTCGCCCATTGACCTTCAGGGATCTGTATCAACTCTACATCAAATTGTGGAGTGTACAGTTCTCTGATAGGCTTTGGGAGGAGCGTGGCAGGAGTGCTCCAGTCCGGGCTGTTCAAATAACGCCGTCCACTCCACCTCATGGAGCAGTAGGACTTTTAGTTTGTTTTGGCTGTGGGCAAGTGGGGCACAGCCGGCGCCACTACCCACAGAACTGTCAGATAGAGAGGGGGGATTGCCTCACATATGGCTCTCCTAACCCCTCACTTGTGGGCAAACAGTGAAGGAATATCCTGTGTAAAAGCGGCTAACCCACTGTATTCCGGGTCAAGTCATCAGTGTGTCCCTTTGTTAACATGCTTGTGGAAGACACTGAATTCCGAGCTCTTCTTGATTCTGGCTCGACTCGTCTCATTTCCTCCACAATTTTCCAACATCTTTCTGGCCGTGGTCTACTGAAACACACTAAGGATTCGTCCCTTATTTGCTGGACTGTATCGAATTCTCCCTTGCCAATACTCAGAAGTGCTCATTTAAGTTCAAAATTCAAAGCTTTTCATGGGTGTAGAGCTTTATTTTTTCCAAGGACCTTAATGTACCAATTATCCTGGGAGCGGATTTCATTACCAAAAGAGGTCTGATTCTATAATTGCAGAGCCAGCTTGGGTCGTTTCGTTTAAATTGCAGGTTGTTGGTTCCTCTCGGAGAATGCCATTCTGTTGCTTCCGCAGTCTGAGAGGTAGATTGTGAGGCGAAACCTTTTAAGGTGGATCCTGTTGGTCATCTCCCCCCTCAGCAGGTAGAAGCAATCAAGGAGTTGTGTTCACACTATCCTGATATGCTGACTTCCAGGGGTTACTCAGAGTATCAGATCCACCTGACTGCCGGTACGCTCCCACCTATACAAACTTGCTCTGCCAAAGATGGAAGTCTTTCGAGGCATGATTAAAGATCTGCTTGAGCAGGAAAACACCAAACTCTCCCGCTCAGCTTATGCCAGTCCAGCATTCCTGGTACCCAAGCCTAATGGGAAGTCTAGGCTTATCATCGGCGTCGGAACGTCAAGGTGGCCATCAACTCAGTCCTGTTTCCAGACTTACATTCTGCATTTGTCTGGTTCAATAAGGCCAAGTTCTTTAGTGTTTTCTTTTTCTTTCTTTGAAAAAAAAGGAGAGGTCGATCCTCCTTCTTAATCTTACTCTGCCCGTTCCTCATAGACTGTTGATCTGTGCGAGGACAAAAATGACCTGTAATGACACATATTCAGTAATACAGTAGTAATAAATGAAATAGAAAAATAAAGATATAAAAATTACAGAAAAAATATAGGCCTAAAACAAAACAAAAAGCCACAAATGCAAATTCCTATATACTATTAAAAATGTAGTTTTTTTCAATCTCTAGTAGTTTGGGCCTACTTTGTTGTAAAAACTTTGCCCTACATTTGATGTTGAAGTTTTAAACTTTGAATGTTCAGTTTGATAGTTTTTTCGTGAAATTTCTATTTCTTATAGTGCAGCCATATTCCTCAAGCATTACTTCTGTACTTGTAATATTCCTGTGAATGTGAAATAAGGTTTCAAACGCAAAAAATCTGTATACAGTTAAAATTCGAAAAATATATCTTACAGGGTTCTACTATTCTATTCGTTTTGGGATTTTTTAAATATTTTTTGTAAAAGTTGAACACAATTTGTAACAACAAAATAGATTTGAATTTTAGTATATTTTTCTGTATAAGCTTTTATTTAAGTTTGATATATTTGTCTGGCTATTGTACAGTGGAGTCCCAGTAATCTGATCATAAGATGTCATATGTCGATATAAAAACAAAAAAAATCAAAGAGCCTCCTAGATTTGTTATTTACCGTGACTTCTCCCGATTTAACATGGACAAGATGATACATTGTACATCCAGTATTAGGTGGGAATATGTTATGTGTGTGAACAATGTACATGACATACTAGATTTTATTACCTGCTATCACTTGTGTTTTTAATGAAAACGAGCCTCTAGTACATAAGAGAGTTACAAGAAAGAAATCTTCATGGATGAATAAGAAAATTATTCAATTAACCGCTGAAAAAGATTATTATAAGAAAAAATGCTATGCACAACAAATGAAACTAATAAAAAAACATATTGTAAGATTAGAAACATGCTCAACCATGAAATAAGACAATTAAAACAAAATTATTTTAGAACTGAAATGGAGAAATGTAAAGACTCTAAAGACTTTTGGACTAAAATAAGGACTAGTGGTGTTACTGATCCATTCGATCAATGTGGGTTCAGAGTCTGTCGGTGCGGTGTTGCTTGGCGGTATCAGACTAAACGAGTTTGAATCCTCAAAGCTCTTGGGCCTCATGTTCGATGGTGACCTCATTTCTTTGGTCATGTAAGTGCTGTTCTTAGTCGACTAAGAATGTTATACAAACATAGGTACTTGTTTCCTAAAGAGACCAAGCTTCGCCTTGTCCAGGCTCTTGTGCCCTCTGTAATCGATTACTGCCTCTCTGTGTATGGCAATATTGTGTATAAAGGGGATTTAGACAAATTACAGAGAGTGCAAAATATGTGTGTCAGGTATGTATGTGGGCTAAGAAGGGTTGACCATGTTTCGGAGGCGCGACGATCACTGGGTTTGCTGACTGTGACTGATACCTGTATTCTGCGCTCCTCATGCCTAGTTTTAGGAATCTTTACCACTGGCAGGCTGGAATATTTTAGGGAAAAACTAAAAACAGGTCTCAGATCCGATCTCACAGCACTAGACAGGATCAAGTTTTGGAGATGCCTCGTGTTCGCCGTGAATTTGAAAGAAAAAGATTTGCGTACTTTGCTCCCAAATTATTTAATGAATTTTCCTCCAGTTTAACAGGCCAGGGTGTATCTGAAACTACATATAAAAACAATGTATATAAATATTTAATGTATAATACAAGCTGATATATCCATATATAACTGTACTGTATGGATAAATGTATGTTTTAATTATGAATAACTAAAATTAGCTTTTAATTTTTAAAATAATTGTAATAGGACATGAGTTGTTTTGTAAATCAGCATTGTTTGTTGAAAACGGCTCCAAAATAAAGACCTTATTCATTTATTTTAATCTGAAATAATTGGGACCGAACCCATTTCGGATTACAGAATTTTTCGGAATAAACGGATATTCCTAAAACACTCTTTTCATAAAAAAATAACATAAATGATATGCCTAACATTAAGTACAGTACTTCAGATTTTAGCACAATAAGAGCCTATGATGATAAGAAGGGAATAATGAACCCTTTAATCGAAGATGACATTAATCTGATACATACGATAAAACTCAGTTTTCAAGACTAAAAGTTAAGAGTCACTAGCGGAAATTGATTCCAGGCCCAGCGCTACTTGACGCCGTTGCATTAACCACTAGTCCACGTTATCAGCTGACGGAAGTTGTGTACATATTTCTGGCGTTCTCACGCTACCTTAAACAGCACTGTACTCAATTCCCACTGTCAGTATCTTATCAAAAGTTCAAACTCATGTGTTTACATATCTCAGTTTTGTTATAACACACACACACACACGATGTGACTGCCTTGATCTCACTATAAGATACGTAGAGCAACACCCCAACGCGACCCCAGTAGATACCACGTTTTTGAGACATTGGCATAATTTAGTTTTGAGGTAGAGGAATTCTTTCAAACCAAAGTAACATTTGAAAGTTTATTAACAGTTAAGTACATGAAATAATATCCTTTTGTCATTTTTGGATTTATAAAGTTGTGGTTCTTACAGTAACTGCATTTTTATTTTTCCAAAATCTTTTGCCAATTTCTGTTTTAGATTAAGCGGACTTTCGGATTAGCGAGACTCTACTGTATAGTTTGTTTTAAAAAAGAAATGGATTCATGTTTATTATTTTATAGTTTATTGCTCAACATCCATGTGTTCATTTATCCACTCGAGTGTTCTTCCTTAACTCATTCCTGGTCTTCAGTTTGAAGTTAAATTATCATTTATTGTTAAGGAGTCAGTTTCCTAAACTACACTGCTGGAAAGATGTTGGCCATATAATAGATGTTATAGGAAAAGAAATAATATTTACGTCAGCAGGCTAAACATGCTGGTATTTTCAAATGTACTGTTCATGTTTATTATTATAATGAACTATAGTGATGAACTTATTTTTAATCACTATAGTGAAGAATGTATGATTATTAAAAGTTCAATCTAGTGGACTATAAGTTGGTATTATTATTTTTTTTAGTTAAAGTTTAAAATATTTAATACCCTAAAAAAAGGAAGATTTTTAACCAGGCCAATCATCAGATTCCTCTGTAAGGAACCGAGGAATCACCAGCAGTTGTGTTCCTCAAAACCTTTATCGGTTCACTCGTGTTCCTATGCGCTTAGCTGTGGGAGCTCAGACTTTGACCAGGCTTTTGGATTCCATATTTCACGATTTGAAATTCAACGTCATCTTTAAAATCTTGACGATCTTCTTGTCTACAGCAAAATGTTCCAGGAACACTAAGAGCATCTGGAGGAAGCTCTGAAACACCTTCGCAGCGCTGGCCCTACCATGAATCCTGACAAAGTCACCTTTTGCTAAACCTGAACTTTCTTTCTTAGGTCATCTGGTCTCCTCTCAGGGCATCTTCGTTGATCCTACTAAGACTCAGGGTAACCGGGACTTTCCCCCTTCCTGGGATGCCAAGAGTGTGGCCCGTGTTGTGGGAATGGTGAATTTCTATCGGTGTTTCATCCGCAACGTGGCCGAGCTTGCTGCCCCATTGAATGAGTTGAGGAGAAAGGTGCAAAGTTTGTTTGGGGGCAAGCTCAGCAGACGTCCTTTGATGCTTTGAAGTAGCCATCATGCAGCATCCAGTCCTGCAAATCCCGGATTTTACTGCCAAGTTCATCTTGCAAACTGATGCCTCCTCCTCTGCTTATTGCTGATGTGCTGTCCTCACAGTTCGATGATGTTCGGCAACCTATTACTTTTGCCTCTCGTTCCTTGATTCCCCAAAAAAGAAAGCTTCATCAATCTATGAGCCAGAGTGTTTGGCTGTGGCCTTTGGCATTGACAAGTTCCGCAGGTTTCTCGGACATGCAATGTTTTTGCTTGAGACTGACAATCTAGCGGTCTCTTGGCTTCTCGCTCATCCTCAATAGCTTGGGAAAATTGGTCACTGGGTAGTTATGATATCAGCTTTTTAGTTCCTTCCAGCATGTGCGTGGTACGCAGAATCTCATAGCGAATGCTCTGACCCGCATGTATCATGAACCTAGTGACCCTTCACCTGAAGTAGCCAGCTGCTGTGGGGCTGTGCTGCTTGACTTTCCTTTGGCCTTTTGATAGTCTGCTTTTCCATCAACAGCAAGACCCAGAGCTATCCGTTTTCTTGCGCGAGCTCCAAGAGGGAACACACCCTCCCTATTTTCTGTCGAAGGGGGTTCTGTTGTTCTATGTAGTAAAATGTTACAGGGTGTTTACAACAGAATATAGGGCTTTTAATCTGTTATAGTATATTTCACATAAATTTTACAATTATAATCAATACATCATATGAAAGACCTGCTCAAACAGTTTTGTTTGTGTACTAGTTACAAGTATTTAGTGTGAGGGCCATTTGTCACACGCCACTTATCAAGTCGATAGCTCAGTTTTTCCCAAACTTTGATTATTACTGTAGTAATTGATGCATCAGCTGCTTCAATACTGTTCCCTTAGTCAATTGGTAGCAGAGGTATATTCACACAATCACATGGTATCGGTGTACCGGGTCGTTTTGACCGGTACATTTTGTTTTTTTCGTCGTGGTCTGCCGGGCTGCCTGAGACCGCTCGTGCCCGGCGATTCGCTTACTTTGGTGGCCGTTGGCTCGGATTCGTTCGTTCCGTGTTCCAGCTCTGGTCTGTCAGGTTGGCCGTCATTCTGGATGGTTCTACGCCCGAAATAACCATGCACGGCTAGAGACTCCAAAACGTAAGTTTTCTTTTGTAATTTCTAATATCTAATCACCCTTTTGGTGAAAATACTTTGTCTAAATAATATTCTGGTTTATTTGTCATTTTCAGGGCATTGTTAAATTTGTATTGTCTAGATATTGGTTAACCTAGGTTCGAGCCACGTGCTCAATGTTACCTTTTTAACATTAATGGCTTTTCATATCTGGTTTTATATTTAATAGTAGTTCTGTATAATGTTTTGTTGAGCCTTTTTTCAGTTGGAGTTACCGATTTACCATATTTTTGTTCATTGACAATAACCTAGCCTATCTGTGTAATTTGATTTTCATGTTATAACATATTGCTCCTGTATCAATAGCCTAGTTTTCAGTTTGTCATTTTTAGTTCCCTATACGTAATTAATTCTTTGGTAATTTGTTAAGTTGTAATTTGTTTTAAATCTGATTTTCCAATAATTATTCTTAGCCTAAAAATGGATCTTTTATTTTCTAGTGTGCTCCAATCATGTACAATTTTGTCTGTTCTTGTGTTGTTTTGCCATTTCATGTATTAGGTGTTATGTGTAGTATTTTTGTTGTTTTGGCTGGACTATTTTTAATTGCTGTGTTTGGCCTTGCAGTCCAGGGTCCTTGAGCAGGACGTTTCAACCCTCAGCCTGTCGTCCGGGGAAGGTCGACCATCTGCACTGCCAGCCTGGCCTGAGGACCATGTCGTAGAACCTATGTCTCGACTACGCTGCCATCCCTACATCTGGGTGTTGTTCTTCTGTCCTCAGGTCAGTGCGTTCCAATTTGTTTCCCGGCGGCTGAGCTGGGGGTTTTGATGGTATAATTTAAAAAGAAAAAAAGTGAAATATAAAAGAAAGAAAAACTTTTAAAATACACAAAGAATTTTTGATGTTAATATTTATTTATATTTATTGTTATTTAGTTTAATTAGTTTTATTTGGTTGTTATATTTTTTTAGATTTTATATTTGTTAGGTCCCTATAGTTAAGTATGTTATTTTTTATATGTTTAGGCCTAGTGATGGTTATTTATATTTTTTCGTTAAGTGTATTAGGGGTGTTTTGGAAGGGACTTTTTACTAGAACGGTACCGTGTTATATATTTTTTTTGAATTGTGTAATTTTTAAGCTTTCACCAAAAGGGGATTATTGTTCTTTTACTTAACTTCTTATTCGGAGCTGCCCAGGGATTCCGGCTTACTCCCTGGCCTCGGTAGAATCATGGGATGTGGGCTAAATTGCCGGGGTTATTTGGGGTGTAGTCAAAAATTTTTCTAAATTTTTCACTTAAGTTGTTAATAAGTTTTTCTTACGTTTTGGGTGTCTCAGGCTAAACTGCAGATAGGCCATGTAGTTGGTAATTTTGGTATTTGTAGCGTTAAGTGTTTTTGTAGCTTGTGTCATTATCGTGTTAATTTTAGTGTTTCTTGTTATTTGATTTAAGTGCGAATTGATATTGTGGCCTTCTGCCTGCCAGTTTTGCTTTTGTTTGACTTGGTAATAAATTAGTTTTGCTCAGCTGCCGAGTGTTATTTTGACCCTCCAACTGCCACCCGTGATCCCATCGCTTGACTTGTTTTGAGCCATCCCCCAGTTGGCACGCTTTCCAGCTTTGGTGGGGGGGATGGGTCTCATCGGTAGGTATAGGTAGAGTGAACGTGGAGGCCATACACAACAAGCTCTGTCATTAGGCCTTTTGTGCCCAATCCAGCAGTCGGGAACATTGACATTTAAACGTTGGCGTACTGAGTTGTGGGTAGTCTTTCGGCCAATTTTGGTTTATCTTCTTGGGTGAATTGCAGTGAAGGTACGGTCTTGCATAGCAGGTCCTGTTATGTGCCTTATCAGTGTTAGGTGTAGACGCCACGGAGAGCAGCCCGGCTGATAACAACATGTTACTATAATCTGGACTCTGACAAGAAACCTGTTGTATTTTGTTGCCTATACTGACCACACTACTCGTAAAAGTGGTCAGTCAATTCCGGGTTGTTTTCTTATTATAACTATGTACTGGTTATGATGGAATAAATTCATTTATTTATTCATTTATTTATTTATTTTATTCTTCTTCCAAGTGTGAAATCAGCCATAATTGTACAACATCAATTTAGGGAGTACCATTTATACATTCTCCGATGACTAGTAACCCATGGTCATCCCTTTTCAAAGGCAGTCGGTAGTTTCAAATCAAATAAAATTTATTGTCTTAAAACAAAACTTGCATGACAATTGTCCCATTTACAGTGATAATACAAAATTAATATATATATATATAATAGTCGTATTTATAATTATAATAGCAATTATGAACTAAAATCAAAGACAATCCAGGTCATCATTCATAAAGTTAGCTACCAAATAATAATCTTTTTTCAGCAATAGAGGTTTTAGTAATTTTCTAAATTTATTAATATTTGTTTCAGCCTTTAGTAAATTTGGCAATTTACACCTATGATAGTATCAACTGAGAATAACAACTGAACTGAATACGGAATGCAAAATCTACAATTATTACTGTAATATTTGGCCCATGTTAACTGCAAAACTCCTTTCTGTTTACGAGTGGCCATTTTTGCTACACTAGCAATTTTTAACAAAAGGGGGTGGTAACATTGCACAGATAGCAGCAAACAAAACTATTTTATTTCCTCTTTTATTTGATTTATTGCCTATAATTTATTGTAAGTTTTATGGGAGAAATAATACAAAGCTTTTAAGGCCCTGTATTCTTTTTTAAACACCCAGTATAATAAACGTGTGTTGTTATTATTTTGCTGCTTAGATGGGGGAAAGGAGGACCTGAGTATATCTTATATTAAGGTTAGATGGATCTCTAGATTTTGTAATCCAACGATGGGCAATTTCCATTCATCAGAGTTGAGAGCTACTGCAGTTTGCAGGGAGTGATTACTTTGATAATGAAATTATCAAAATTTTGATTGTGGTTCACGCTAAGGTATGGAACAGGTTTTTTAACCTGAATAAAAAAAAACCTGGGTTTTGATTAGATCAGACTGAGAATGTATCAATATTTATTTTAAACCAAAAATGTTGCATTTGTGACTAATATTATAAATCTATAATGCAACAAAAATTGGAAAGTAAAAATTTAATTATATCCAAATTTGATCATTATGTTATTGCAGATTTAATTTAAGTTGTTGTGTTTTTTCATCCTGATATTTGTATTAGGATCAACAATTGTGTGGGGGAACGCAATCAGAAGTACTTCATCCAATTCTTGGTGTACGTCGGCCTGTTGTCGTTCTACGCCATCGCGTTGGTTGTCAGTAGTTGGTTAAGGGCCTGTCCTCAATGTAGCACGGAAGTCAACCTCAAACAAGCCAGAATGTAAGTAAATGCCAGAGTTTGGTTAATATTCAATCGTGAATATCGTAGGAATCAGTTTTATTTGTTTATTGATTTCCTTGCTTTTATACAACATTAATTGACTTAAAACCAGGCATTTAATTATTCAATGTGTTTTTTTATGCTTTTTGTTATGAGGAAACCTTATTTCGTTTAAATTATATAGGGGTTGTGATGAAAGAGGTAATATTGTCAAACTAAATTGAGATTTAAGAGTCAACAAATCTTCATTTAACATTGTTGATTATAGATTATGGTTACCATCTATGTGTACTTACTAGAGAAGTCGTGGGTGTCTATGTTGGGTGGTAGTCAGGGTACAGATGTTGTGTAGAGAGGAGAAGTGATTATAAAGCTTGTCAAATAGCTAAAGATCAGATCAATACTACGTGGTTCATATTCAATGTAAAGCTGTAATTTTTGGCCAAAGTATCTAGTTCAATTAAAAATGAACCATACATAGTAGATTTTAAAAATAAATTAAGACATTATATAATTGATTTAAGTTTATATTCTATAGAAGAATTTGGGGGATAGAACTATTGTATGATAAACTATTTTTACTGAGAATATGAACACATGCCATAGATATTAGTAAATATTGATAAATAAAACCATTAAACTTTTTGTTAAGAAACATTACGATTTAATAAAAACTACTATAACTATTTTGAGACATATATTATTTATATAAATAAGTAATAGTTTAAATAAAATTTTTTTTGTAGAAGCTCCGTGATATAGCTAAACTTAAGCAGGGCATAAAAAATGAGGTTGCTGCTATTCCTTTACCGATGTTATGAAAAGTACAGTAGGCCTACGATTTTTGAAACATTTGTCCTGGCTCTCCTGAAATAGCCTGTTTGATAACAGAGGGCTGGTTGAACAAAACATGCTTTCTTTCTCGAAAACTACAATTTTTAAGTATACATATGGCATACCATAAGAAACGACAATTACAACAGTACCAAATTGGTGTATTGAATGTACAACCACGAATTTACATTAGCGTTTAAATGAAAACGTTTTAATTCATCAACAAATCGTAACATAGAATTTTCGATATGTTAAATTTTTTAATTTTTTTGTCAGGAAAGTTTGACTAACATAAACAAGTTTTGTAATTAACCATTATAGTTTTCTTGCAGTAGTTCCTTAAATGCCTAAAAGTGTAACCATGTGAGATTTTGGTGCGTCGAATCTAGTCACATTGTCTGTGTTGTCCGTGTTTTGACGGTTTCGGATGATGGCTGTTGGGAACATGGGCGATTGGGCGCTCCGATGTTTGTAAGACAGTCGTAACATTGACTCCTCTCTACCCAGTTGCCACAGCCGGGCCAAAGTTTCATTAATTGGAATGTAACTGCAAGTTTGCAGAAAAGATGGCAAGCCTTTGTAGACATGTACTGAGGTCATACGAGAAACATTATCTATCAAATAAAACGACAAAATAGTGGAATATTTTAGTTGTATTTTCAATATTGAACTATATTTGGTTCTTAAACAATATCATTTTAAAAACCGTAATTTCACCATTTCTGTTATTTTTATTTTTTTGTTATTTTGTATTATTATTAAGATTTGTTTCGTTGAATTTTGTTGATGCAATACTGTTTAAAAATTTTCAAACAGTAACTTGTAAATTTTTATTTGTATAGATATGAAGATTATGTATTTAAGATGTCATTATATTTTATTACATCTTATTAGTTGAAAATCATTTAAATAAATAATTTGTTATCTAAAACATTATATGTATTTAACACTAAAGTTGTCATAAACTTCATATAGAATACTTTATGTATAAATAATTTGAATTTATATTGTTATTGCTATATTATCATTATATTATAAATGGATTTCAAATATGGATGAAGTAAAGTATTTAACATTCAAAGTTGATAGTATCGTGGTAGAGTGTAGTTAATTGCGTTTATAAATCTGGTAGTTAAGTGTGTATATTGGTTAATGAACAGTATATTGTTTAAGAAATAGTCTTGTAAACTCATTTTCAACGATTTTTTAAGTGTCTTTTTTTATCTTGTTTTTGCTTTTACTTGGTTAAATTCAGTTGTTTAAAATGATTCTTCAAAGCAATATACAATTTATTTTGTATAAAGGCACTTTTGCTTTATTAAAATTTGAAACCTTTATTTTGTACATTTTTTCCATTTTATTGGTGTAAATAGTTATTTTAAATTGTTAAGGAACCTCTAAACCGGTTTTTATAACGAAGAAGCCCTTAATTGTCCAACAATTACATAGTACTGTTTAAGATTTAGTAGCCTTTAAATTACGATAACATTTTTCTTTGGTCAGTCCGGACAGGCTATAATATATGTTTTTGTTTGTATTTTTGAATAAAATCTATTTTTATAAAAAGTGTAATATTGGAAAATACATAAATTCAAGTAGCTATTAAAATTGTTCATATTTTTCTTTTCTTTTTTTTAGATTAATTCATTGTTGTTAATATATGAGGATGCCTTCATTATAGGCAAAAGGCCTAACAAAAATAAACGATTTTATTGGAATTATTGAGAATTTTAAATTATTTCTTTTTGAAGTATTTTTCTTTTAATTTTACCATCCTTGATAGTATATAAAAAACATAATTTTTAACATCAGCTAGAGAAAACAAAATCAAAATTTGTCCCATGAGTTTTTATGGTGTTTTACTAAAGTATCAAGTAAGACAGTGTGATGTTTCTTTGTGACAGCTGAAGAAAGGTCATTTTCAAGACAATACAATAGTACAGAAAGGCTGCAAGAGTAATGAGGGAATTGGGGAGTCGTGCATTATCATGGGACAAGTTTGGTTGTCGGCCATGTTGGTTGTAATCCCATAAGAAATATGTTATTTTCGAATCCATTTGCCGTTATTTATTGACCAAAAGTTGTGTATGAGGTGTCAATTCAAACGTTATCATATTGTGCATGTGTTTGCTTTGATATTCTGAATACATACGCCTAGTTTTGAAGAATATGTAAAATAAAAACTTCAAACTATATAATTTTTTTTCTTATAAAACTAATATTAGGAATTCGCAAAGCAATTCCAACACTTAATTTCATTTTTTATCAAATGCAATTTGTTTGGAAAAAATCTGTTTAAAAATAACTGTTTGGTTTGGATACGTGTGGTCGTATGTCCAGTTCGAAAATAGCATTGTTCTTCTGGGATTAAAACCAACATGGCCAACAGCCACTACAGACTAAGCTCTTATCTGGGCAAATATAATATATTAGATAGTATTTTCATCTTGAACACAAGCAGTACGATTAGGTGATACTTTAATTTGTGGGGGGGAGGGGGAGGGAAGTTGAGACAGAGTGCCCTTGTACATAAAATTTTAACATATTCACTGCAGTATGAATGCCAGATGCTAAAGTAAGTTATTGTAAATGTTCACTACTTTTAGTGAGGAAATTACAAAATTGGATTAGATTATTTAACAAATGAACAATAATGTTGAGAGAAAATATTTGTCTGTTACAGTCTGCACTGTGTCATATTGGTGCTGGAGAGTGCACTGTTTGGAATGTTTGTAATGGCCATCCTTTATGACCAACTGGAGGCGTTGGCTAATGACGAGACCACCATCGAACAGCTTCAGGTCAGTTCTGGCACTCAAGTAACCATTCTGATAATTACTTGATATTTATAAGTGGTCATATAGATGACTTCATTTTTATTACTAACAAATTCTAGGTCTTCGGGGTTCGACCGCGTCAATTGGCTATGTACAAACATTGCCGACGTTTCGGCCACATTGCAGTAGGCCATCCTCAGTGCGAGACGATCACAGTCACAGAATTTGACTCATTTGTGATCGTCTCGCACTGAGGATGGCCTACTGCAATGTGGCCGAAACGTCGGCAATGTTTGTACATAGCCAATTGACGTGGTCGAACCCCGAAGACCTAGAATTTGTTAGTGATAGTGACGACCGTGGAAGCCTATCCATGAAGATTCATTTTTATTTTACAAAATATATTACAAACACCTAATTTTTTCAACACCAGTGGAATTATTGTAACTTTAATTTACATCGGTCCAAACCCATCAAGTTCCAGTTAGACTTTCCGGGATTTGATGAAGCAAGGAGTGCTACTAGGCTAGGAAGAAGCCCAATCAAAGATTTTAAAATCCGTTTTGGTCACAAGTGATCAGGCAAAGTGGCATGTAAATTAAATTTATAATCTATTTTCTCATTAATTTTTTATTATTTTGTTTCAGTTTTTGCAATGGGAATTGAATCTTAGACAGTGATAAACTCATAAATTTAATTAATGCCTCTTTGACTCTATTAAATGTATGTTAGATATGAAAATGAATAAAGATCATTAAATACGATTTCAATAATGTTACCAGTTGATGTAAACTCAGTTGAAAAAAAATATATAAGTCTATTTCTTTTTCAATATAGCAAGAACCTATATTAAATGTTAACTGTTCAAATAAGAAATCATAAATATGTTGTTTAAAAGATTATGCTTACACGAGATATTCCAAAGGTATTGGTCCAATCTTTGGTCCATCTCAGTAGAGCTGTAGAAAATGAGTTCCTGAAGTCTACATTGTCAGTTAACTTTCGTTAAACTGAGCTAAATGGGATGAATACCTCATCAAATACAGCAACATTTTTTTATAATAATTTTGAAACAATAGAACAACAATTCTTGAAACATAATCCCTTTGTTACCTACTAGAGACAGAGCAGAACCCCCGTCCTATTCATACATATATTATTAATCTGCTCCATGTTGGTGAAGGAAGAATGCCAACTGATTAAATTAGTTGCACAATATGGCGCGGCTACCAGCGAGGTAGTTGAATGGAAAGGTGAACTTTTTCCCCGCTATGGGTGAATATTGGATTCTCTATATAAAACACGATTTAAAAAAAATGGGCACTGTTGTTATTTTAAAATTATATGCTGACCATGAAGTGGCAGGAGGGAATGTGGGAACATACCTTTTGATCAGGGCTGTATTTACAGGGGGCTTGACAGGCTATAGCCCGAAGCGGCAGATTTAACCCTTAAACGCCATTTATCCTCTGCCAATTTTCCATTATGTGCTCATTTATTGTAAAAAAAATCAAAATTATATATTTTAGTTGCTCTTTTTTTTCTTGTTCTGTACAGGAAAATAAAAGATATGACAACATATTGAAATTTTTATTAGCTTATTTTACCTTTTTTTATCTTATATATGAATATGCAAATAAGCAAACTTTTTTACTTGAAAGTAAGCCTCAGACATAGATCACTATATGAATCAATACGAAATATTACTACTATTAATAAAAAGTGTATAATTCAGTAAATTTACATGTATATAAACTGATAAAGCCATTAAGTGCCTGCACATAACACGTATAGTAAAAAAATAAGTAAATACATATAGCACTTGAATATGATGTATTTAGTACGCCTTGCACAAAATCGTCTGGATTATTTATATTGACACTTAAAACTAACCAATAACTAATGTATATTAAACTAAAGTAATGATAAAAACAACTAAATACACAGTTTCAAAGAGGTGAGGCAGCGTACAATGACAGCTGCTCGGTTCGACAGTAGCTGTGTGTATATGCGCATGTGGCGTTGGGCGGTGCAGCGGAAATGTACACTGCCAGACAAAAACTGATCTTGTAGTGATTGACAGGCCAACAAAAGGTCATGAGTCGTACAATGCATCTCTCATGAGCCACCACCCAAAACCCAAATGCACTGACGGATTAAATTAGAAACATTTAGAAAATATTATTTTTGTAATTATTACGAGTATATGCGCTTACAGCATAATCAGGGTTAAAAAAGCGGCAGTTTTTAACATGAATTGTTTGGCGGCGATCTAAAATTTACCAATTTTAAAGATTTACTAATATTTATTTATTTCTCTCCTTTAATGGGTACATCGTTCCGTCCACAGCAAAATGCTGTGCATTAACATAGCAAAAATTAAATTAATTAAAATGGGAAAAACTTTCCTCAAAATTACAGTTCAAAATATGAATGTTTATGCAATGCGCAAGAGTGTTGCCACTAACGCTTCAGGCGTTGGAGCAGAAGTCAAGTTCAGGCAAGTCAGCTAACCTACCTCTGTCAAGCAAATCAACTAAACCGCCAAACTCACAGAATCATAGGAACTGTTGTGTGTTTTTACTATTTTTTGTTGTTGTTGTGTTGTGTACCTTTGTGCAAAATAATGGTTTAGAATATATTTATTTATTAGATTGGAACGCTCTAAAGGCGGCAAAATCAAGATTGCTGGTAGGTGGCAAAATCGTAAATCCGACCCTGCTTCTGACAATACACATGTAACAATATTTAGAGACCTTTTAAAGCTCCTCACTTGCTTATTTTCAACTCTGCTGGTGGTTGAAAGTACTGTGCATAATTTGTTAATCTGTATATAATGATTACATAGCCATTACATTTTTCTATTGAACACAATTTGCTGTCACCTGTGATTTATCTAACTCTAGGCGTTTGGTGTTGGTGCACACAGTTCAGTCTTGCTTATCCATGATTTTATTACTTCTTGGCATATAAATATTGTTTTACTTGCGTTTTTTGCTCTTGTAATATATTTAGTTTTTAGTTCTTGTGATATATTGAGTTTTAGTTAATAGTAATTGAATAAGTAGCACAGCCTGAATCCTGCTCTGGCTTGGCCGCTACTTGCCAACTTCTTACTTCAGCTAAGGGACTGCACGTGTTCCCTATTGTCCTTCCCCACTAGCTTGAGGGCGGTTGCCTTGAGAATGACAGATAACTAATGTTTTCAGTCCGCAGTTGATTTAGCCCAGCAGGCAGAGTGGAACATAAGTTGTGTGACTTATAATTATATTTCAAATAATGATACATGTAAAAATATCCAAGCGCTGTTTTTCAAGAATTGTATGAAAATGCAAAATATTTTGTTACACATTTTTTTCTGTCAGGCTAATTCTTTTCTGGTGTTTTCGCAAAAATAGTTTTAAAAATCGCTGGGATTCCAATATGATTTTATCATACCAAAATTTACATACAAACTTTACATTTGCTTAACTTTTCAGTTAGGAAAAAGGGGTAACTAGATAATACAACTCTAATTTGTTCAACAGAGGCTTTTTTTAACCCAAATGTTAGTACTGAGTAGAATGTGATAGTTACTACAACCATTCCGTGTTGATTTCAGTCGGGAAGCGGCCGAGGGTTGAGTATCCACAAGATTATCATGTCGCAGCTCTGTCGCCTCCCATGTTCGTCATCGGGCTCAGTACGGACACCTGCCGATAGCCACTCGGTTTGAACAAAGCAGGTGACTGACTACTGCTTAGTCGGAACGCCAACAAATTCTCCACAGATAGCTGTCAAGTCAGTTTTTCTGTAAGCAAGTTTGTCTACTTTCTAAACCTTGATTGCTTCTTACATTAAGAATATTTTAACAAGGTATGAGTTGTATATGACACAGTATTATTAAATATTAAAAAATAATACATTTTGTGCAAGATATAGAGAGAATCAGCAAAATATCAATAGGTATCTTTTACCCCCATTTAAAAAATACATTTTTACCTTTCTAAATAGGGAAGTAAAATATAACTGTCCTAAAGTGATTTCAATAATCAAAAATCATAGCTGATATATAGTTTATCTTAGTTTTCCTAAGAAAAATAATACCTATTGCTATTATCAGGACAGTGTGACTTATAAAATAAGCTATCATAACTTTTTTGAGACAATCCTTTCATTGCTTTGTATAATTGTGTAATAGTTGATAACAATTATTCTGGTTTACCTTGTTAACAAATGTATAAATTTAACTTCGTAATATTATTACAAAACTGTTCAATAATTAATTTGTAAGTTTTCACACATTATAAATTAGCTCTACAGATTATTAGTTAATCTTGAAATTAGATTATAATAAATTTACAGGAAGACACCTTAAAAAATGATGTTCCTACTTGAATTTTAGCATTGGAAGAAACTACATTCTGAGTCACTGTTGTGAGTCACGGGAGGAGGGCTGAGGCATTCTGGAGTGCGATATTGCCTATGTTGATTCCCCAGTTTAGCCCACAAACCACAAAAGTAAAGCTAGAACAGATGGACATAATACAATGAATTTGCATACATTTTTGCGAGACGTACTGGAGGCCAGCCACCTGATTTTAACAAAAATACAAATCATTCTTGAATACCATGTATATTTGGGTGGCCAAACTCCAGGATGTTGACTGTCTCTCCAGCAATAATATATGCACATTTGTAATTTGTGGTTTGTTGTTTTTATTACCATCCTGCATATGGTTGTTATATGTGAAACGCCACAAAAGTAATTTTTCCATAATATCTCTAGAAATAATTTGTCATTGTGCGTAGTAATTTTTGTCATCTGCTCAAAAACCACATAAGAAACTTTTTTGAAAAATCACACTAAATATCAGACATAACAAAAAATAATTATCTAACTTTTTAGTACAAAATGTGTTTTCCAAAGAATTACAATCAGGTTCTCAGAAAATAAAGACCTTATCTTATATACTACTAGTGAACAAACTTCAAAGCGGCTAAAAAGTATATAAATATACGCACATTATTGTAAAGTCGTCTTCTTAAGATAAAGCTGAAAAGGGGCTGAATTTGGAACTAAAATAATTTAGCTGTGTATTGATAGTAGTGTCAGTTATATGGAGAACATCAAAATATGTATGTAAGTTTGCTAATGGTAGTTGAGATGAGGAATAAATATTTTTGTGATTTTTATATTAAGGGGTCATAGGATTGTTGTATCAATTTAGCTTTTTTTTTAATTGGAAAGAGAAGGGACGCTTCCTTCAACTTTGTGGTGTAAGATGATTAAAATTGATCAAGTAAAGATTACAGCCAGAGATCAGGAATAGGGATTTTACTCTATTTACTAATATTTACCCATTTAACAAAGGACTTAACCAATTGTGACTTGTCTCAGCCATGTGTCTTATAGAAAAAAGTATATATATATTTGAAACATATCTGAAGTTAATTCACTCTCACTGTCACCATTTTTAAACATTTATCTCGTGTCATCATGACTAAAGTATATGTGAATGTCATCATCAAAAAGTCTACAGGTGGTAATTTCACTTTGCAACACAAAGAAAGGTAACTAACTATACAGCGGCATTTGTCTCAGCTTGTACAACTCAGTGCTTGCAGTGATGAAACCTAAATTAGAAACAAAATCACACTACAAGAAAGCCCAATGTTTCTTGAATAGCAGTGACAATTGTATGTGATGGTGTAGCGGTGTAGCATACTAAATACTAAAATCTTGCACATTCTGTTGAGCGTGGCCTACCAGTGAGGCATCATGCTGCTTTTATGTATGCAAGTATGGTCATTAAGAGGTTAAATAACCATATTCATATAATTTATATATATATATATATATATATATATATATATATATATATATCTGATGAAGGTACTTGTAGTAAGCTTAGTGATTTCCTTTATCATTTGTCAATTAGAATATTTCTAAAGAATCCATTTGTAATGAATTGATAAAAAGTACATAGATTAAAATAAGGTCACTTAATTTTATCCACACTGATTGGATAAGAAGACATTAACTCTTAACCCTTTGGATCCCAGGCGACGATGACATCGTCGCCAGAAGTTTGTACTAAGAATCCCAGGCGACGATGACATCGTCGCCGAAAAACTGTCGAAAAATCCCAGGCGACGATCTCATTGTCGCCACGTGTTAATTTAAATATTAAATTTCCACGGGTTTTTTTCCCGCGGATTTCGACTAGTATTGGTATTAGAGTATACATCGAAGTCAAATATACTAATTTCACAAAAAAATTACGAACCGTATGTGTCTTGTTTTTATTCTCCACTGAGCAAACACGAGGCGCTCAGCTGACTTTTGGCGCGCGATTGTTGCGGTCACTGTTTACTACTCAATCGCTACTGTATGGTTATGTTACGCTGTTTACTTTGTGTTTAGTGTAATGGATAGTTTGTTTGTGTTATTATGCGTTGTTTTTCTAATTTTTAGTGTAAATAGTTAAGTTTATAGTTTTGTTTCACTTAGTAACCTAGTGTTTTGTCGAAATGGATCGTGAAAACATCGCCGATAGATAAAGTGAAGGTGATAGGTAGCTAAATTACGATCTATCTGATGAAGAACTATTTTCTGATTCATCAGCTATATTTGACAACGACAGTGATGAGGACCCCACGTATTATCCTGATGACAGTGGACGTAGTAGTGCTCCGGTTTTTACAAATCAGGACATTACGTTAATTTTTTTATAACTTCTACTTATTACAGTAAAACTTTTTTTTTCAGCTTGTATGATACATATCAGTATCAAATTTTGTTACAGTATACAAAAATATATTTGGAACAAAATAAAAATACTGCCCACGGATAATTTGTTTTCCTTCTGCCCATAACATGATGATAAACTTTAAAATATTTTTGAAAAAAATTAATTTTTAAAATTTATATACATATACAAAAAAACTTCAACATGTAATGGCTTTTGTACATTGTTTTGGCTAGATAATATTGTAAAAAACGTTTTAGTATAAAAAACTTCAATATAGCATGTGTATTAGAGGATTTATGAATATTTTCCCAAATGCTTGTATTTTTGTCATTTTTGGCCTGGGATTCTTCGCACAGTTTTTGAAAAACTGGTCTGGGATTTTTTGCACAAAAAATATTTTTTGGTCCTGGGATCCAAAGGGTTAAGTACCCACGCAGAGTGTTTAAAACATCCCAGTGAGGGAAATTTTGTCGTTATTCAAAGTGGGGTTTGGTTAATCTGCCCATCCTTTCAGTACCTTAAAACTACAGCCTGAGAGTCATGCCAAACCGGTTTTCAATAGTTTGTGTTGAGTTATTGATCTATCACGAACTGTCAAAGTTGTCTGGCGTGACCGTGACACCGCGTATGGGTACTAGTGTCATTGTTTGAGAAGTATTTATGTACATGAATTGTACCTACTATTTATGTACCAAATGAAAATATATTTAAAAATCAGATTGTAGAACAAATTAAACTTATATGATATAAAACAAAAGGAAGCAACATTTAAAAAAATATTATTGTATAACATATAATATTGATTCTATTTTGTAAAAAATTTGCATACTTTTGCAATTTTTTTATTAGTTTAAATATGTTTATTTACTTATTTAAATGGTAAACAACTAGGTAGATGTTAATTATAAAACTCAACTTCTAAAAAATTAAAGTAATTATAATTATAGGTTACATTTTTACGGGGTGTTTCAAACAACCCGTGCGGGACTTGACGTTACAAATAGCCGCGCGGGTACTTAAGGGTTAAGGTGTAAAAGTTACCTATTGGTTCAGACAATTAGCAGACGTTGGAAGTTACGGATGAAAGAGAAGCACAAAATAATATGTAATGGTGCACATATTGATGACTTTACAACTGTAGTATTATAAATATGAAAAGCTTTTATTGTATGTAAGTAGATTTTATTTATTGTAATTTATTATTGTTGACTCGACATTATTGTGTAAATAAATAATCATGTTGCTTAAAATTACCATGTTACTCCATTAATTAATAAATGTTGTTCATAATCATCCCTGTTAAGTATTAGTACATTGTTTAATTCATAAAAAAAATTTTTATCAAAAATCAAACTGCAACTTCCGTTTTGTACTTTTAAAAACTGTTGTAAACAATGACACCATAATCTGTGTATTTAGTATAGTTTACAAAACCTCTGCAATCATCTACCTTGCCTCTTCACAGTAATAATTGTAACTTGTGGATCTTGTTATAGTTGCTCTTAAGAAATTTTATCGATATTTAATTGCTGTACACATTTATTTTACCATGTTGAAGAAAAGCTTTCCAGATTTGTAGTACATTATTTTTAAGTAATGACAAATCAAAAACATGTTTTACTGGAGTCTCAAGTCATCTGTACTGGTTATCTTTGTCTGTGAAAGTAATAATTAATAGAATAAAATAATTAATCTCAAGGGAACTTGGTCCACAGTTATATAAACAAATAACAATTATAACATACAAAGAACTTGTTTTTAAACCATTATTGTGAAATATTATCACAAGGTATATGAAGGGGAATGACAATAAGGTGAGCAAACCTCAAAATAAACCAACAGATGAAACTTCCAACAAATACTAGTTATAATTTTAGGTGTTCTACACAAAAGTCCTTTGTGAGTAATTTCTTGAACTGCCCGTTAGACATGTCATTATAAACATTCAAGAAATCAGTGTTTTACCTTCATTAAATTACTACAAGAATAATCATTTCTTTACTATATTTTAACATTATGTATGAATAATTTCTTTATAAATCAGCTAATAATTTGTGATTTAAAGTAATTTGATACACACAAAACTGGAGGGAAAATATTATGCAATAATCTCATAAAGCATGTTTAATGCGTACAAATAACGTTTTAGAGTCTGCTCCTTATGTCTAAAAACAGATTAAACATGATAGAGCAGGTGTTTAGTAAAATATAAGTACAGTTGAATCCAGGCTCTTGGGACCGAGACTACCTCGGACATGTAAAAACCCAGATAATACGGAAGTCAAGTATACTATCTTAAAAATCATGAAAATGTAAAAAAGAATTTAATTATTTTAATAAAGCATAATATAACATAGTTAAATATCTGTAAACAAGTAGGAACATAACATTATTTTATTATTTGAAAGTTTTATTGCTACAACTTGACTAAATGTCAGCGATAAGTATTACATTTTGATCAGTCTGGTAAAGTGGTAATAGTATGATGATTGCTGACGACGACATCACACCATTAATTCATGTTCGATCACCAATATTATTTTTATTCTACCCTAACATATTTATTAAAAAAAAGTATTGTATTTATCCTCTACATTCTCTAAGGCAATCTCCATTACGTTTTTACTAGGACAAGAACACATTTAACGTTTAGATTGAACAAAGTCACTGTACCAACACCACATTTGTCATACTTGGTGACGAAGGGAACACTGATCTACTCATTAATTCAATTTTGTTTCAAGAGAAACATCTCTCTTTGTTTGCACTACTCTTCTCAAAACACAGTAATAAATTTATTAAAAATAATATAGTAAATAAGAACAAATGCATGACTGTATTGTAAAATCACTGAAGTCAGCACACTAACCACACGTACTTGCGAGCATATAGTGGACTAAGCTCACGGGGTCAGGTGGGAATGAGTCACTAGTGAAGGGTGGACAAATGATCCCTAAAATTTGTTGTATTATAAACTTTGTTGTCCTGCAGAAAAAAGAACTATTTTTTTTTCTAACATGAGCTTATTTAACCCAGAGGCTCGGTGATCAGGATTTGGATAACCATGATTCTTCTGTATAAAGATGTACAAATATTTCAGTGATCGATTTCAGACAACCACATTAATTATCTTCAGATCTTAGGGATTCACAAAGAACTTGAGTGTGTTTTTTGCTATGGATAGTAAGATACTCTTAAAGAATACTCTGTACATATTTCTTCTTGTTATTTCTGTTAAGTTTTATTTTTTTTAATAAGTTATTACAAACCTTCCTGGGCTAAATTAAATTTCTGGCATGGTGCATAATTAAATTGGACAACAAATTGTAACAACAAAATTGTATATTTTGAATAAATGTTGTTTTATAAATGTTATTAGTTGAGCAAATACTATTTCTTCAGCTGACGTTTTTTTTTATGTTTTATAACAACAAAAACATGAACGGATATAACCGTCTATGGCCTGGAAACATATTCAAATTAAGACGGATACATCCGTCTTCTGCCCAGAATATAAGTTTGAATAAAAAACGAGGTAAACAACAGTAAAAAGAAACTGGCTAAAATTGAACATTTTATTTACAACAAATACATTTTCAATTACAAGTTGCTTTTTTCATATGTTACTGAAAATATGATCTTTTAGTAGTCAAACAAGGTATTGAGAAAAAACGTCAGCTCAATAGGATGTTGAATTTTAGAACTCTCAATACTATTTTAATTTTTGACGCTCATGCTTATCAGTTTAAGCAACTGTTCTTGTTTTAATGTGAAAGTTTAATTACAATGAAGTAAACTAAGGCTGAATAACTAATTATTAATACTCAGTTCTAAACAAGAAAAGAATTTCAGTGATATTTAAAAAACAGGGTGTGTATAAATATGCCCATAAGTGTTAGGAACATCACAATGAACATATGTGAAGTGTTTAAAAATTAACAATATATCATATTTTACAATCTTTTAACAGAATGTATAAACAAAATCTAGCATTCTAGAGGAAAATGTTAATTTTGTTTAAATACTCGACTTTAAGAAATATGGCTGTTGGTTATGTTTAAAGCTCTATTGACTTATTCAAAAAGAAACGTTGATTTATTGTGCATGCTAATAATGTTGTGTGTAATCAATCCAAATGTACTTGACTTCATTTTTGTGGATACATATCACAGGGGTCTCTGTTTTATTAACTATGTTTTTTAATTTGTACACATTTTTATAAATATATTAAATAAGACTGTTTTTATGTGATGGCTTTTTTTCATTACCTTCATTTATATTACTACTTTATTATTCATTATTAAGATATTGGCAAATGAGTGTAGTCATGTTACTAAGGTGGACTGTTCCTCAGAAAGAACTATTTATTAAAAGCCTAGGGCAACTAAGAGATCTACAGCTTGACGTGGAATCCGAACCATACAGTTTTGGTCTGATTGTCAGCTAGCTGACAAGCCTGACACTCAGTTCTCTTCCCCATACAACATCTAAACCTTGACGACCATCCATCTTGGAAACCCCAGACTTCTCAAGTAGTGTCTACTTTGATGGCAACCATAGAGCAGACACGTATCAAAACAAACCACTTAGGCTGTGTTAATGAAGATTAAATTAGGTTAAAGGGCACTAGGCTGGGAATGAGTTTAAAGAAAGTATACCTGAAAACCAGTGGATTTATATGGGATGCAAATGAACTTAGTAAAACAGATTAAGGTATGTCTGACTGAAAATTTTATATGTACAAAAATGAAATGAAAAAAGAAACCTTTTATTCTCATTTTTGAACAGTAAATAATTTCAAAACTAAGTGTACAAACTATAGGAAATATGCAGTTAGAAATTTACGTAAATATCAAGTGTTTAACTCCAACAGGTGACACAGTCAACTGGTTGTATCTACCGTTTTTGTCCATAAAAATAAAACGATATCCAAGGAGAACGTGGGGTTACCCTAAGGCAAATTTCAAGGATCCAGATAGCTTAAACCTTCTAATACCTGTATATAATTATGGTACTTTCATAAAAATCTGTACTTTAGTTTTCCAATAAAAACAAAAATAAAAAAGGAAGCATTGCTCACAGGCAGACAGTAATTGAGATAAGGCTAGTTTCAGTTTCTTTGGTGTAAGAAACATGTAAATATGCTAAAACTAAGCCACGTATAGACAAAAGTTGTATTTTCCATATACAGTAAAACCTCACTAAGTTTAGGACTTGTCAACATATCCAGGGCATTTAAATTTGTAATGGGACTTAGTAAATGAACTCATGATAGACTTGAGTTACATCATACGTTTATTACTTGCATGTATATAGTAACTGTACCTGCAAAGAAATCATGAAGTTACAGGTATATGTCCTGAACAAAATTGTTTAGTTGAAGATTAGTTTGGCACCTAGATGCTTCGTCACGGAGGAATAAAATATCCATTGCAAACTTATTCTTCTTTATGCAAATAACGCAATGTTCATTCAGTGTATTTGACACATTATATAAAGCCTTGAGTATTCCTTCAAGTCAAAATACAAATAATCTAAAGCCCCGCTGTTGACCCTGTCGAGTTAGTGAGGTTTCAATGTTCAGTATATGGTGTAGTTTGACATCTGCAAACTTGGCTGAGAAGTCAGATCCACTACAAACCAACATAAGACATAAAATAATATAACATAACAAGGCAAATGTTTGTTATGAGACTTCAGGTGTTTAACATAGTTTGTCTCCAAGCATCTCTATATGCAAGTGAAATTGAAACTGTCAACTTAATTGTGATATGTGTTTGCATGTTACATTTTTCTAATACATATCACATAATCTCTGTTAGTAAAGAATATTTCATTTAGTCCTACGGTATTCATGTTCTAAGTATGCAACTCATGAATCTTTGCTGAACATTCCAGCCTGTATTCAGATCCGACACAGTTTAGTCTTCAACATAGATTTAAGTTTTTAATTTCTCTCTATTGGCTGCTATTTATTTGACTAAATGAACAAAAAATATATTAGTAAAAAAATTTACATTTGATACAATTAAATTTTTTCACACTAAGCATGGAAATTTTTCAAAATTGCAATTAAAAATCTAAATAATTTAAAATTAGTTTCGTAATCCTTAGAAAGACAGTGTATTATATTTTAGTTACCGTATAAAACTCTCTTCACACGTAGATTTCATACAGACATTGGTAACGCACAGTGACAAAATTTTAACCCATTATCAAAAATACCATTATTGAGTGAGAGGGCAAACTAAAGTTTAGACGATGGTGGGTCAACATTGCTTTACTTCATACTGGCTAGTGAATAGTTAACTCCTTTATTTTGTATAAACATAAAAAAATATATATATAGAGGAAGGAAATTAACAAATGTGGTCCGGATGGAAGCGGGAAAACATGCTATTAAAAACAGGAAACAATAATTCAGTCTAGCTAATTTCTTCAAGCTGATAACAGGTTGCCTGCTTTGCTACTACACTGCAAATACTGTCACATTAATTTGTGTCAATAGTGGAATATATTAGTACTTTTTTACATACTTAGTTAAATAATTGATGTTTTCAATTGATTTCCTCTAGTATGTTATTAAATTGTGATATCTGTAAACTGCCTTTGATGGTGAGGAAAGCGAATCTGTTGTTAAGTGCCACTGATGCGTGTGAAAAATTCTTCCATACACTTGTGTAAAAGAGGACTTATTCGGAAAGAAGACCCGTTTGTTTCACAACTGGAAGTGCACGGAATGTTGCAATACACCATCTGCTAATAGCAGTACAAGTTCTACTGCAAGCACAAGCACTGTAATTATTAAGTACTTTCTCATTTGTGTTTTAGAAGAATACAAGCAGGAAGTTTTTAGAGAGTTAAGAAACTTCCAAAAGAAATAGGCAAGCTTTCAACGGCAGTCGAGTTTATTCCCGACAAGTTAGATCAGTTGACCAAACTCATGAGGGAAATTAAGGCTGAAATCTTGACTGTTAAGGAGGAGAACAAGGAACTGCACGCCTTAACAAGTGATGTCGATGCCCTGAAGACCAGAGTACGATCCTTGGAGCAGTATTCAAGCATAAGTAATGTAGAGACGGTGGTCTTCCCATCACCAAGGTAGAGAATGTCGTCAGAACGTTGAGAGTTTCTTGAGGGTGGAAATTCTTGCAAGTGATATATTTGCTGCTCAGATATATTCTTGCAAGATGATCGGCAGTTAGAGACAGAAGAAAGGAAGGGTGACAGCATACGAAGTGAACACAGCCTCCCCAAACAGAAGTTTTAAGTCAATGAACACCTATCATCTGACAACAAGGTATTTCTATCCAAACTTAAAGCTAAGTGTAAAGAGATAGGTTTCATGTAAGCTTAGTGCCGTGATGGCAAATATTATGTAAGGAAGAGTCAAGGTGAAAGTTGCATACAAATGTACTCTTATTAGAATCTTGACCATCTTAAATAACTGAACTATGATCCTTCAGACTATAAATATAAATTACTTGCTTGTTTGTTACATTTATTTATTTATTAAATGGCTACAATAAATTTAAATGTCTATAGCAACATACAAAGGATAAACCAACAGAATTCTTTGATGATGTATTACTTTTGCTTTTAAAATAGTTTAAAGTATAATTTCTAAAAGTATAAAGAGTAACTCAACACGGAATTAAGAAAGGAAGATTTTGATATAGCCTCATTTTTTAACTCCGAAATCAATGATATTTGTTTCAGTCTTGTTCATGCGAATGTAAGAAGTATGAGAAAAACTTTGACGATTTAGCTTAATTACCAAACAAAAAAATAATGTTATTATACTTGGCAAAATTTGGATCAATACTGATGAACTGTGTTTAATATTCCTGGTTATTACACATATAGGGCGGGGGAGTTTTATGCTAAGTTGATAATTACATATAGCCCAGTATCTGAACGTAAAAACAGGACATTACTCTGAAATTCTTTAGGATAGCAATGGTTCAACTGAAAATTTGTAGTTAAGCTTGTAAAAACCATTTAGTTCAAACGTGACATCAATTTGATATGCGTTGTTTATTTTTTAGGGGTGAAAACCAACCCTTTTGATAAAAAATTTAGAATGGCCCAGTCTAAATCGTATTTTATTTTAAAAGTATATATTTTTACATTTTTATACTCAGAATATATTTATTTCCTGTTGTAGAACAGAATTCATCTAAATATAATCGGTTTCAACCCCTAAAAGACGCCCCTGCCAAAAAAATTAAAAAAGGCATTTTATATGTTGAATTAATGGTTATATATTAAAAATAGTAAATCATTTCTTGTTCTATTTAACATAATTTATTATGCCTCATTATATTGGACAACCCGTCAAAACCACCACTACTGAGAAAAATTTAAAAAGGCAGTTTATATGTTGAAAAAGTGTTAAATTACTATTTGTATATTAAAAATAAAAATTGTTTCTTGTTCTAGAACATAATTCATTATACATCATTATATTGGCCAACCCCTAAGAACTACCCCTATTGAAAAAAATAAATGAAAGAATTCTGTTTAAAACCTGTTTCTGGACATTATTCGGAAAACATTTTTTTCCAGTAATGAATGTTTAAACATTATTAATTTATTAGTAATAAATAAATATGCATTTTTGTGCTCTTGATACTAGAATGAACTCATATGTTATGTATAATTTACTACTGTACTTAATTATTTTTATTTTAATAAAGTTTTGCCTACCCTACCATTATTTTATTCAATTTGTTTTTAATTAAAAGCTGTTAGTCAAATAAATAAACCAATTAACATATCTCTATAAGAATACTATGTGATTTTGGAGGCCAGTAGGACGGAGTCCAGAGATCGGAGAGGGAAATTTTCTCTTAGTGAGCCTCTAGGGGCCAAGATGAAAACTATGTACAAAATTTCAAGTTGATTGGACGTATAGTTTTGTAGAAATAGTGATGAGTGGTAAATGGCTTAGAATACTTCAAATGTTCAATTATTATGAAAATATCATTACAGCTTTTGTGTACAGTTTTAATGTCATCAATGCTAAGTTTCAAGTACATTGCTAATCCATAATCTCTACGTCTAATAGCCTCCATCAGTCTAAACTAAAGAATACTGTCTCTTGAACTAGACTCTAGTACTCAACACGTGTTTTTGGAGTACAAGGACAAACGTTATTCAGTAAATTGAACGTCACACAACACAAATGTATTTCAATATAAGCACAAATATATTATAACACAAGTAATATGCACAAATATTATGGTGATCGATTTTGATGAAATAAACGTTATTTTCATCAAGTTTTCAAACCCTCACACTTACCTCTACTTAAACCCTCAACAATCAAATGACATATGTTTAAGACAGAACAAATTTTTGTAGGCTAATTTTGCTGACTCTGATAAGGCAATTTTTTGCCAGCTGGATGATCCAGAAAAGTAACAGCACAGCTAACAAAGCCTTCATTTGTTTAGCACCACCCTAACATGTACACATTAAGGTTGCTGTAGACACAAACAACACTAAAATGTTTTTCCAAGTACATTTTCAATCATACAAAAATTATAATTACTATAAGTTGGCACTGGTGGCGCAGTGCTGTAACCCAGCTACATGGAACAAAGCGTTGAGAAGATTGTAGGCGATAGGTTCTATGCTCGGTCCTCTTAATACTGACACGGAAACCGCTCAATGGTTGCCATCGACGTGGACACTACTAGAAAAGTCTGGAGTGTCCATGTTGGATGGTAGTTAAGGTTCGGATGGTGTGTGGGGAAGAAAACTGAGTGTCAGGCAACACTACATGGTTTGGATTCTACATAAAGCTGTAGGTCCCTTAGTTGCCCTAGCTATTAATAAATACTATATAGTAATTCAGTAATCCGGAGGCCTAAACATTATATTAATAAATAGTTTTTTCTGATGAACAGTCGACCTCAGTTAGTAACAATGACTACCCTCGTACATTACACTCATTCACCCCTCATATTCACCTATATCTTAACGATAGGCGTCTTAATAATGAATGTATACAATTGATCAAAGTTAAGTTTAGTTTTATTTATTTATTGATAAGAAACTGATTGCCAAATATGGATGAATGATTGTAAATGAATCAGTGTAGTCATTGTTACTTAATAAGGTTGACTGTTCCTTAAAAAGGGCTCAGTATAGTAGAGTTTATAGTCCAACTGTATTGTAGTGTTTAAAGCAAATCAAACCATTTTTCATTTGCGTTTCACCCATATATCAATACCACTGTACGTATTGACTCAGCTTTCTCACCATATGTGAGTGGGTGAGTCACATTATATTTTTTAAATAAATGACAGTTCAGGCTTTAAGCTTCAAATTTCAAAATGTTCATCATAAAAGGTAGTTTGTTTGGTGAAATATGAAGCTTGAAAGGGGGATCTTTGGATCTAGAGTGGAGAGACAGCAGAGAAGGATGCAATGTGACCTGTACATTCTTTGTAGTAATCGAATTAAACAGCAGGGCAGGTTGCGGTGCACTGACGTGAATGCTACCCTCACTATAACAAAGCGGCTGGAAACCTGTCTCTGCTTTCTGGGTCAAGCTTGGTCTCTCACCAAACAAACTCTAAATGATGTATTATTAGTGAGTCGATATAAAATGCATAATATATAAATATATATATACATACAAACAATAATATATATATAAACAATAATAGGGTAAACTTTCAGGTACCCCGTAAATAAAAGGTTAACCTAGTTAATTTAGTACATTATGTAAAAGATGCAATGTACTAAACTTTTAAGACAGCAATCTTTAGATTATGATTCTGAAATGAACAAAAAGTGGTGTTACCTACAAAATTAGGGGATACACTTTTGAATTGCAATTTTTCATTGATTTCTGTAGAACTATTTTAAATGTCAGGGCAGATGATGACAAACAACTAACCATAAAAAACAAAATTTTCTTATATTTTTTCTGGAGGCCAGGCACCCAAATTTAATCCAAATTTCAAATTCTTGTAATGTATATGGTTAGGTTTACTAAGAGTAATTATCAATTTATTGAACAGCCATACATCAAAATTGATCGACATTCAAAACCATATGGCACATATGAAAGGCTCTTCTGAGTTTTCTTGATATAATATATACACAAAAGCAATATTACTTTTACTCAGAAGTGATGCCTCATTAAAATAATTTGTAAGTTTTTTAAACGTCATTTTAGTACAATTTAGCTAAAGTATTTAACCCTCGACCTGGCGAAGTGCGCTTTTAGCGCACTGTTTATGTGTGTCGAAATGGCAGAGTGCGCTTTTAGCGCACTGTTGACACGACCGCATATAACTGTCATTATAGTACGTATTTATCACGCTACGACAAAGTTTTACCTGCCTATGGATTCTACGTTAGAGACCGGTTCCAACGATATGCATCGATAGTCAATACATCGTTTATTTTGGTGACGTCATGTGAAAGTGAAGCACAACGAAGAAGCCGTTCGATCTAGTCATCTTGTTTCATTTCACCGGTGCTCTGTTGTTGTTAAAGGACACCAATGTAAGCATTCAACAAATATTTTCAATTTATAGCTCTTATTTTTACCTAAATTTTGGTATAAGTATGAACTCTGTAGTGTATATAGTTTTTTTTTAGAAAATTATTGAATATAACAGTATCCGCGGTAACGAAATTTCTGATTTTTGTACTGTTTACATTTATAAATTTCCAAAATTTATTTTTACCTATAAGATATATATAATGTTTATATTTTCTGAAACTAGATAAAATTTATAAACTTTTGGCTATCTCACATTTCCTAATTTATTATCGCCACTATGTTTCATAGGGGTACCCCCCCCCTTTTTCATGTTTTATAAAAAAATTTTTGAAATGTAACAAGTCACAAAAAAAAACTAAAACAAAATTTTTGTTTCTTTTTATACTATTTGATAGTCTACTTCATTGTGATCATTTTGATACCAAACATAAGTATATTTACAGTATATAACTATTTTTTATGAATTTATTAAAAAAGGCTTACACACATGCCTAAAATCACCCGCCAGTACAGACAAAATCAACTCGAGATGTGAGAACCAGAGGGTTCCATCTGCAATTTTTTGTAATTTTCATTTTTTTGCAGTATTAAACACCTAAAGCTTATTTCTTTAAATATATAATATTTGCATAACGATACACTAAATAGTTTATGAGTTATGAGCAGGGAAATATAGTTCTATCTGCAAAAGTTGGCAAACCTGAGAACCAGACAGTTCTATCTGCAGCATCAGCTGTTAAAGTTTTGTTGTTGCCACTATTGAGTTTATGTTTTGGTAATAAGTTTAATGTTGTAGCACTGTGTATCTTAAGCCGCGTTTACACCAAATGCTGTCAGCAAATGTTGGCCAGCTTTTGTTGGCAGCATTGCTATCAACAAATGCTGGCAGCAAATGCTGGCAGCAAATGTTGGCGAATTCCCTAGACTGATCAACATGTGTTGACAACATTTTAGCGCTTTGGTGCGTTTAGTTGCATTCGGCATTCCGAAATGTCAACACTCGAGCAACTTGCGGCGGTAGCAGCAGCGTGCGTCATCATAGGTAAAAAGAAAAGACCAAAGAGATATTGGGTAAGGCCTTCCCTTAGGGCCAGATCTGTGTATAGTGGAAGTGACTTACTTTCAGATTTAAATCAGGACGATATTAATCCATTGTCAAGAGAGTTGAGGTGTGACGGCAGCGTTAAAAACTTCTTGAGGATGACAAGTAACGACTTTGAAAACCTTCTCACAGCTATTGGACCTAAAATTGCGAGACAAGACACCAATTACAGGCTAGCAATACCTGCGCGAGAAAGACTTGCAGTGACCTTGAGATACTTGGCCAGTGGAGACTCTTACTCTAGTCTCAGTTACCTGTTTAAAGTGTCAAAATCTACAATTTCTGGAATAATACCTGAAGTTTGTGCAGCTTTGATTGATGAGTTGAAGGATAATATAAAGGTAAGTGAATACTTGTATATAACCAAGTGTCCCATGATTGCCTCCCTCCATATCCAAAAATCAAATACATATGTGATTGGTTATATTATGCTATTAGTAGGCTAATAATAGTTGTTTGGGAAATTGGTTGGTTTAAAGAAACTTAGTGAATATTTCACTCAAAGTTTAATGACATACATAAATAATACATATCAAATCAAAACAGCTTTATTTCCATAGAAATTTAGTTACTATTTGATGATAAACCGATAGATTGAATAATTTTATCACAATAAGCATCATTGTACTCGTCATGTTGAGGAGCCCACTTAGCAGAAATGGGACTTGCAGCGTTGATGGATGAATGGATTTCATTAGATGTTGATGGATCGTATGACTGAATGTAGGAAGATGCACTGGTTGATCTTGATGGCTCTGTACCCATCGGTAACTGATTAAGTTCCATTTCGAACAAAATGGTATTAATCCTGTGTTTTGCAAGTGCTTGGTCCCGAGAGTTTATAATTTTTCGTAATTGACACGCAACGTTTTTTCCAAAGATATCAAACTCGTCTTCAATTCCTGGCTGATTTAACTGGCTAGACACTTTTTTCATTACTTGATAAGCTTCATCCACCATTGAAGCTTTCCTCTTCTTCGTCAATTTTCGAGTAGGATCCGTTCCTGTTTTGGGTGTGTTGTCGGCAGTTGTGATTGATGTGTCATTGCCCTCCTCTGCAATGTCCTCCTAAAAATAAAACCACATTACATTACAGTTGACATTACCTTGAGTTGACAGAGTAGGTAAAAATCACTAGTTTTAAATCTTTTGCTGAAATAAACGTTTATTTTTTATAAGATTATGGTATATTGGCACTTATATCTTGACTGTATGGATCACTGACCCCTTTAAAATACATTTCATTTTGCAGTTGCCGAATACTAAAGAAGAATGGCTACATCATGCCAAAGAGTACAACTCGCAATGGAATTTTCCGCATTGCATTGGAAGCATGGATGGGAAACATGTGATGCTACAGGCACCCATCAACACATCAAGTGAATATTTCAATTACAAAGGTTATTTCAGCATTGTCCTCCTGGCTGTTGTTGATGCAAATTATTGCTTTACTTACGTCTCTGTTGGTTGCCAAGGACGGTTATCTGATGGTGGAGTGTTTGACAATAGTACCTTAAAACAACACCTTCAAAATAAGACTTTGAATCTTCCCGACCCAAGTTTCCTTCCAGGAAGGGATTACTTACCGGTACCCTACTTTTTCCTGGCTGACGATGCCTTTCCTTTAAAAATTAACATCATGAAGGCGTTTCCTGGAGTGCATGATAAGGCAAGTGTAAAACGTGTCTTCAACTATCGCCACTGCAGGGGCCGTAGAGTAGTGGAAAATGTATTCGGAATAATGAGTGTGGTTTTCCGTGTGTTGAGGAAACCAATGTTATTGGAACCAGAGCGGGCAGACACAGTTGTTTTAGCCTGCTGTCACCTGCATAACTTTTTGCGAAGAAGTATGTCATCAGCTTCAACGTATACACCTCATGGAGTTTTTGATGTCGAGGACCTAGCTACAGGATCATTAGTGCCAGGACAATGGAGAGTTGATGGAATGCCTAGAGAAACTCTACTTCGTTTAAAGAAGATTCCAAAAAAACCTTCCCAGCTGGCCAAACAAATACGTGATGAAATCAGTGTTTACTTTCAAAGTGAAGAGGGTTCAGTGCCATGGCAAAACAACTACTAGGCCTAAGATACAAATGTACATAAGGACGTTTGCACATATTATAACGTATAGTTGAATTAACAACAATAACAAAGTAACAATTAAAGTAGTGTTAATTACATTATATATTTTGTAACAAATTTTAGACCGTTGTGTTTATGTTTAACTTTTTTAACCTATAAAAGTGACATTAAAATATGTGACAATTTGATAAAATAATCTTAAGTTGTTAACTACTTGCCTGCACTGTTTCATCGGCAGCCTCTTTCTCGTCAGTGGCAATCCCAGCTTCTTTAATCTTCCGTGCAGTAGTTTTATCCTTTAAAAACAGCATCGCTTTAAAATAACACCACTTGCTTTTATACTCGTCTGCCCCCGAACCACTCTTCTTCTTCTTAAGTTCTCTTTGAAACTGTGCCAACAATGTTTTCACTTTTGCCTGTACTTCCGAATTACTGGCTTTTATCTCCCGCGAAATGTCATTCCATGCATAGTTCTTTAGGTTTTTATTTTTATAATCAGGGTCCATCGGATTCCAAAGAACTGGTTGCTCTCGATATAGGTCAATCAATTGCATGACTGTTTCACGCGACCAATCAATTTCACTCTCAATGCTGTCGCTGTTCATATTGAGTTGAGAAACACGGACACCAAACAACACAGACGTACTACCATCAACAGTCGCAACTAGAGTACTGACGCTGTCGGAACGACATGGCGGCCAACCACGTGCGCTAAGGTAAGTGTTGCCAACATTGTTGACGGTCGCTTTTAGTCCCGTCAACATTGCTGCCAGCATATGTTGGACAACATTCTTTGATCTTTACCGACTACTGGTGGGTAAATGCTGCCAACACTTTTCGGTGCTGACAGCATTGTTGGCAGCAAATGTTGACGGAATTAAAAGTACGATTTTTGTAAATGTTGTCAGCTTTTGCTGGCAGCAATGTTGTCAGCTCCGGTGTAAACGCGGCTTTACAAGCAATCTAAGTGGATGATTATACCATAAATAAGATGATTGAGGAAATGTCTGATGGTAGTATATCATCAGAAAATAATGACAGTTCTGATGAAGAATACGTACCGGTAAGAAATGATGACGACAGTGAAGATGAATTCACTCCTTCTCCAAAGCGGCGAAAACTTTGTAAAAGGTAAGAATATTGGTATAATTGAACAGTATTGTTATGGCCATGTAAATTTGTTTGGCTTTGACTGATTAAATATAAAAATTACTTAAATAAATTATCAATAATTTGTATATTTTATACGAAACACGGATTACACTAAGTTTTTCTGCATACAGTTTTCATTGGTTAGCCTAACTACAATGTTTACGATGTAGCCTAGCTTAAATTGTGATTAAATTAACTTTTATTTACATATAAACTATAATTTATTGGCTTAGCTCTTTGGTCTACAAGGACTAAAACATAAATAAATTTCGAGGTGAAGCGGAAGAAAGGCAATACCGTCGGCTAAGCTGAGCAGGAATAAAGGCCAAAATAGACCAGGATGAAGCCGGAAGCTCGAGTTAAGGAAATTTTTTGCCGTTGTGAAGCATAAGGAAGCAAGACACATGGTCCAAACCATACAGCCAAGCCTTATGCTAAACGGCACTCTGCGGCGTTTAGGCTAGGTTACCGAAGGGCCTGCCTTATAGTTCCCAGATTAGGCCGTGCGCCGACTCGACCGTGTGTCTAGCTTCCAGAAAATTAAATTAATTCAGTCACTATTAAAACTCTGGAGGTAGGCCTACTTAAACAAATATTTTCATGTTTTAGGACAATTTTATTAAATCGTGTATTCATTTGAATGTTCAATAAATAAATTAAGTTTGGGTTATTATAACTGAACATTTGTTTATAGGTTGTTTGAGATCGATGACCCCGATGATGTTTGTGAGACCGAAGAAAATGACAATCTAGAAGTTGAAAACGGAACTCCATTACAAGTGTTAATGCCAGACAGTGGAAACAGCATCACTATAAGTAACACCCACACTCCGGATGCGGACTCAAGACAACAGCAGAATCTGTCTTTGGTTGCCTACAGTGACACAGAAACTGAACAACCTGAGGAAATAACTCCTATGAAAGAAAAGAAAAAACCAAGAAAAAGGCAACGAAATCCAAAGAAGTGGAAAAAAAACATAAGAAAGGAAAACCGTCAACAGGGAAAGTCATACACCAGTACATCTGGTAAGAATATTCCAGCTAAGAAACTTAAACATTCGGATTGTAGATGTAAGTTCAAATGTTGTGATGAAATAAGTAAAGATGACAGGGAATCCATTATGCTGAGCTACTATGCAATAGGTGAAAATGAAAAAAAACATTTCATTCTAAAAAATACGGAGTGCAAAATTTCAATAAGGACAAAGGATGAAAATAATCCACAAAAAAAGAATGCGTTTTCATATTTTTTTCCATTTGAACAACAAAAAGATCAGAGTGTGCAAACAGTTTTTCCTCCAAACTATTTTAGTAAGCCAGAAGACCATTTACAATATACATAACAATAAGGATAAACTAACTGAAGTACCAAAATCTGATGACAGGGGAAAACAAACAAAAGATAGAAAACCAAAAGCTGATAAAGATGTTATTAGAGTGCACATTGAGTCTTTTCCAAGAGTGGAATCTCACTATTGCAGAGCAAAGACTGCAAAAGAATATCTCAGCCCTGATTTGAACATCAGCAGAATGTATGAGCTTTACCTTGACCATTGTAAAGAAGCTAATGCTAAACCCCTTTCAAAATCTATGTACAGGACAATTTTTAACAGTGAGTACAACTTAGATTTTCTTTTACCAAAGTCTGATAGATGTGATTTATGTGAGGAGTATACTATGTCAAATAAAGAAAACCGTTTAAGTGAAAAGCTTGTCACAAAATATGAGTCTCCCTTGTTTGACAAAACCTTCATGCGAAACGAAAGGAAGAAAGATCGTGAAAGTAATGAAGTTGTGGTATGTTTTGACTTGCAGAATGTTATTGCACTCCCTAGAGCAAATGTGAGCTGTTTTTTTTACAAACGAAAGCTGAATGTCTATAACCTAACTGCCCATTGCTCAAAAGATAAAAAAGGTTACTGCGCAATGTGGTATGAAGGTCTCTGTGGTCGCTCCGGGAATGATATTGCCAGCGCAGTAATAAAATTACTAGGTAAAATAAGTTCAGTATTTCCTGATGTTAAGAAGTATTTTTTGTGGAGTGACAGTTGCGTGCCTCAAAATAGAAACTCTGTAATTTCGTATGCGATGGCCTCATTTTTGGCAAAGAACAAGCATATCGATGAAATAACAATGAAATATTCGACTCCAGGACATTCGTGCATACAGGAGGTAGATAATATTCATTCTAACATTGAGAAGTCCTTAAAATTGTCCGAGGTTTGGTCTCCTGTCTCACTTTTAAGAGTGATTCTAGCCTCAAATAAAAAATCACCTTATTCTGTGGTTCAAATGTCATTAACAGATTTTTTTGACTGTCAAACTCAAAGTAAGAACCTTGCATATAACGGTTGTCCCTACACTAAAATTTCCCAGCTTCAGTTTCGTCGTTCAGACTTGCTTAGAATTCAGTTTAAAACCAGCCACGATCCTTATGAACCTTGGAACAGCACACATCTTCTGTTAGATGGAAAAAAATCAACAAGGACCGCTGAAACTGAATCGCCTCTTCCAACGATCCGCTGGGATGCAAAAAATGTAAGGGAGAAGAAACCTTTACCAAAAGACAAGGTTAAAGACATCAAATATATGTTGAAATGGATGCCTGCAGTTGACGTCGAATACTTAACTACAATTCTGTTGTAAGAACTTTATGGATTTTAACTATCAAGTTTTACTCAGAGACGAAAGGTTCTATCTGCGTTTTCTAATATGTTAAAAAATTTGTAAAAAATTTTACTCTTAATAATATTAAATAAATTACTTTTCATCCACATGTCTATAAACTGTTGATTATTTATAACCCATTTTTTCATTAATAACCCCATAAATTAGGGCTGTGAGAGGAAGCAAACTTTAAACTGGTCTACTGAAAAATTTACAAAACTGTAGATAGAACCCTCTGGTTCTCATGTCTCGAACTGCCAGGTCGAGGGTTAAGTCAATATTCTTTAGAATCACATGAGACCCAATTACGCTAACTTCTGTGTACTTTGAAAATCATCTAAAAGTCCTTTATTTTTACGAAGGAGTTACTTTGAATAAAAATTAGGGTTTTCTTGTATGTAACATTATATTTGATTTTCGTCACTAAGAAAAAACTTGGTAATTCTATACAATTAGGCCTAAATCAACCTCAAATCTTCCTACACTTTGATAATACATTTTTGGCACGTTAAAAAACAATATTTCATAAAAATTAGTTATCACAAACCATTTTTGAATAAGGAAATAATCATCTATATATATATATATATATATATATATATATATATATATATATATATATATCATGCTGCGACTATTATGGTTAGGTTTTATCATATTCTATAATGAACTTGTAACGACATATTTTTTTCTGTCCCAAGCCACTTTTCAGCCAGGAAATAGCAATCCAAAGGCCAGGGTGTTTATTACTCGAATATGCTGACAACAATTGCAAAGGTCAGTTCACTGACTGAAGTTATTCACAAGTCACTTGTTGGAGTGATGGCACTGTCTTGTGGCCTTTATCCGTTTTAAGCGATGGTAGTAGGAATATGATTTCTACTTTTATAGAACTTTCTGCTGACGATGACAAACTACTATTTTTTTTTTTTTTTAATCGCCAAACTACTATAAAATATCCTAAGTGCGGAAATAACATGACGCTAAATGAAGCGTTCCAGATCGAATAGTTCAAGGTGTATCTATTGTGTATGTTTGAAAATACGGTAATTATGCACTTTCTTACCACCTCTGAAAATATGATTTCATGTTAAAAAAGTGGTGAAAAATGAGTTTATATCTCTTGAGGAGTTTGATTTCATCCGCGGAAAACTCGTTTTTTACCGAAAAATCAAAAAACTAGTTTTTTATCTAATAATGAAAAACCCAACTTTTTAAAAAAATCTTTATTTTTCGAGAAATTTTTTTCCATTTCTCGTGTTTTTTTATGCTGAACACAAATATATAGGCTAACTGGTTTTGTAGTAAAATTATTTTTCAGCTCGAAAAATGCACTTTTTACGATATAACCAAACATAACCTAACTTATCCTAACTGTCTATTTTCTCAACAAAAATTCATAATTTGCGTTAAATTCGAGCGTTTGGCCTCCGTGACGGCCTGCCGGCCGTCACTCCGGCGGGAATATAGGTGAATTCGGTTTTTGTGATAAGTAGTTATTGTATATAATCATCGCGTAATGGCCGCTAATCGCGATAGTAGTTTTTCCGTTATTTCTCGAGAAATATTTGAAATAGACCAAAATAGTTTTCAAGTTTGTATTCAGCGCAAAAAATCACACCAAAATAAAAAAAGATGATTAAAATACCATTTAAATTTACGGAAATGACAAAAATACTAAAAGTTGACATTGGTTTTTTCGAATTTTACGGTAAAATACGTTATTTCCGCGGAATGAAAAGCATATCTCGTGAAAATACAGCCAATTCTAGACCCATTTCAAGCAAAATATTCGAAATTTGTTTGGTAGCAAGAAAGTGCATAATTACCGAAAATACATACAGCAAACTGTTAATTTAGCCTAAATATTAAATTCAGGATCAGACATGCAAATCAATTACAGTATTAGCCGCAAATTAATGTTAACTAATATATAATAGGCCTAGTATGTTATAATTATACCATAAAACTAAGAAAACTTGAAAAGTATTACCAAACACAGCAATTTTCATGATAAATATTTTTATTAGGCCTAATCATATTTCACTAGAGCAAATAAATTGAGTTATTTAATAATCAGTAATTATTTTCTTCTGTAGGCCTTCTTCTTTCCTCTCTACTGCCTATTATTCTTCAAAATCAATTTAATATTCTTCTCACACCAGTCTTGAATACTAAGGTTGGCAAAAGGCTCATTTTGACCTGGGGATAGCACTAAATTGAAAGGAATTGGTTTTGCTCGCTCTGTGGTATGGAACAATCGCTTTAACGCATCCATAGCAGCAGTTTCTTTGGCAACCAAAATATTTTCACCAAATCCAACTCCTATTAACTGTTTATCTGAGTAGAGAGCAACTTGGTATGCTGCAAGAATTGTATTTTTACCGGCTTCAGCTATTAGTCTTGGTTCTGGTTTACTACGACCTTCTCTTTCTAAAATAGATGCTAAAGCATTTTCAGGATCTTTAACATCCCATAGCTCATTTATATCTTTTCCAGACAAATATGTAATAATGAAGTCTCTGATAAACATATTTGCTCTATCTTCACCGGAGCTAAGTTTTAAAGCATGAACTACAGCCTTCAACACATTGGCTAGATTTGTAAGACTTGGAGGATGGCTTGACAGTAAAATTATATCAGAAGTACCAATGCCTTTAGAAATATCACCTAAAACTTCATCACTGAGCAAATAATCAGAAACAGAACAGATGCCTTCTTCAGGAAATCTTGGAAAAACTGTTCTTAAATATCGTTTGGAATAATTGGAAATCAATGATTGCCCTAATTTTATAAACTCACTATTATCTTTAAGCATAATATCAGGATCTTCAATTCCAACTTTCTTTTGTTTTTCTTCTTCCATTATAATGTATGATCGATCAACAAAAGCTTGTTGTAAAAATTCTTTATTAAATTCTTCTCCAAGTCGCTTTCCAAAAGCAAATAGCTCTGCATTGTAGTTCCACTCAATAAATGTGTTCCTCGCTTGGGGTGGTTGTGGATCCATTTCATTTTTCTTCTTAAGCATTTTAGCTTTTACAGGCACAACAAATTTTTTGATTCCCCGAGAAGAGAGAACTAAGCCTCCTTCTGAACATGTTAAAAGGCCTAGTTTCCGTATTGAAGAATGAAAAATGTTAGAACAATACCTCAAAGACCATGCCATGGATGTCTTTGTAAATAGGATGTATGTATATTTTACCTAAGTTTTAACGTTTCAGTCCAACTTATTATTGTAGTATCTTTACTAAATAACTTGCAATACAATAACACATAACCTCACAATACAAAGCAGAACACCAAACTCACTAAAGGAACGTTTTCAAAATACTTAAACTGTTTCTCAAAGTTACAAACTAACTTCATCAATAAAAGCTAAATCTAATATTATACAAATATAATATATGCCTATTTACTATAAAGAGAGAATCCGTTGAAACGACGCGGCAAGAGACTAAAAAAAAGTATCATTTGTTTATAGAATCATAATATTAACAATCGGTATCACACAATTATCTGACTTCTTTCTGCTAGAGACAGAGTCAGAGACTACATATTCTGTAGTTCTTTCAACGACAGAATATGTCGTACATATACATACGTCAGTTCAACTTAATTCTGCCTTAACTGTCGGTGCAGAAATGATGTGCACCCGAGTTTGAACTGTTTGAAGGTTGTTTTCTAAGGAACTAAGAGGCCTACGATAAATCTAATTACGCCATTGTTTTCCTCGTTTATTTGTAAGTTATGAAATGTGAATTTTAAAATGTTATTAAAAGTTATAGTAATTGTTATCTTAGTTGGAATAAAAAAGTACTGGAATATTAACTTGTTTTCACTGTACATAAAGCTTACATCGTTATTACTCAAAAACTCATAAATTTGTTACATTTATATTTTAATACTTGGTTGATAAGAATGTTTTATGTAATTGTTATAAATTTCAGACCGGTAGGTATGGAATGACAGGGTACTTGGAATGGCATGAAACTAAATGTCGATAAATGTATTTGTATGTCCTCTCATAGGAAGGCTTCTCCCATTATCTTCAATTACAGTACCAACTTAATGGCAAGAATTTGAGGAGAGCTGATGAGGTGAAGGATCTTGGAGTCATGGTCTCATCGTATCTTTCTGTTGAGTCACATGTGTCCTTTGCCTGTTCCAAAGCCAACAGAAAACTCGGACTAATCATCCCTGTATCGAGGCTACTTTGGGATCCAGCTGCACTTACAACTCTCTACGTCTCCTTTGTAAGATCTCATTTGGAATACTCTTCTGTGGTCTGGTCTCCTCATCAGAAGTATCTGGCTGAGTTGCTTGAGAGGATACAAACCAGGTTTCTCAGACTGGTTGGGACTCGCCTTGGATACCGCTATCTGGATGTTCCTGTGAAATCTCTTGCGGACCAACTTCATTTGCAGCCTCTGAAAAAGAGAAGATTTGTTCAGGACGTCTTATTCCTCTACAAACTTGTTAATGGCTTCATTGACAGTCATGTGCTTCTTGAAATGGTAAATTTCCGCATTCCAACTGGGACGAGATCCAGAGAAATGTTTGTTAGGCTTCACCATGAAACAATTTATGAAACAAGTAGTACAATGTGTCGAATCCAGCGCTTGTCGAATCTCCTGCCCCAGATATAGACATTTTTCATCTTGGCTTATCATTTATCAGACGACAGCTCTTCCTATGCACTCTTGATAATGAAGATGAGTGCATAAGATAAGGATGATAATATAATAATAATAAATATTATAAGGATAATAAGGAAGATAATATAATAATAATAAATATTATTATATTTATTATTCTACTTACTGTTCACATAATTATTTATTGTTTGCCATAAACATGTTTAGTTAAATAAGCAAATGTATACTCTATTGTTTGTAAATCATGTATAAAAAGGATTTTCCGGCAAATAAATAACTATGGTCATCAATCAATTAATTTATTAGAGTGTAGTATTTATGGTTTAAAAATATTTTTTGAGTGTAATTTTTAGTTTATCTAGGTTGGTCATGTTTTTGATGTGTCCAGGCATGGGCGGAGTTAGACCTTGTATGTTGGGGGAGCACAAGTAAAAAGTTTACCATGCATTAAATTTCCTGTATCCTACTTTTTCTGGGGGGTCTGGGGGACATTTTTTAAAATTGCAGCTTAAAAACATGACATTTAGGTACCTTTTTTGAATGAAAAATACTCAAACTCAGAACATGAAATTGATGTTTATTTTTATCAAACATAATATTGGTTGTATAGCAATATAAACCAGGTATATACATATTTACTTTCTACAATAGAACGGTGTCATATTGTCAAGCAATATAACCCGTTAACACATTAGCACTACCTACAATAACAATATTAGCACAATGTATTAATAATTAAATAAGAGGCAATTTTCTATTACCTTTTTTTGCATATTTATCTGTTAGTTTATCCAAATTGAGGCTTTTTACTAAATCAGATTCTGAATAAATTACAGCCAAATTGGAGAAACGTTCTTGGCCCATGATGACCTAAGCCATTGATTAATTCTTCTCATTGTCGAGAACGATCGTTCACAAGTAGCACTATTAAATGGAAGGGTAAGACAAATCTTAAAAAGCAGTTTGAAATTGGGATAAATATCATCTTGAATTAAAACCAGTACTTTTAATATTTTAACCAACTCTTTAAGCGGTATTTCTTTCGGGTTGATACCATCTGACTCGTTTTCTGATATGAGAAACGTTCTTGGCCCATGATGACCTAAGCCATTGATTAATTCTTCTCATTGTCGAGAACGATCGTTCACAAGTAGCACTATTAAATGGAAGGGTAAGACAAATCTTAAAAAGCAGTTTGAAATTGGGATAAATATCATCTTGAATTAAAACCAGTACTTTTAATATTTTAACCAACTCTTTAAGCGGTATTTCTTTCGGGTTGATACCATCTGACTCGTTTTCTGATATGAGAAACGTTCTTGGCCCATGATGACCTAAGCCATTGATTAATTCTTCTCATTGTCGAGAACGATCGTTCACAAGTAGCACTATTAAATGGAAGGGTAAGACAAATCTTAAAAAGCAGTTTGAAATTGGGATAAATATCATCTTGAATTAAAACCAGTACTTTTAATATTTTAACCAACTCTTTAAGCGGTATTTCTTTCGGGTTGATACCATCTGACTCGTTTTCTGATATGAGAAACGTTCTTGGCCCATGATGACCTAAGCCATTGATTAATTCTTCTCATTGTCGAGAACGATCGTTCACAAGTAGCACTATTAAATGGAAGGGTAAGACAAATCTTAAAAAGCAGTTTGAAATTGGGATAAATATCATCTTGAATTAAAACCAGTACTTTTAATATTTTAACCAACTCTTTAAGCGGTATTTCTTTCGGGTTGATACCATCTGACTCGTTTTCTGATATGAGCATAGTTTGGTTCAATCCGGGCACTGGATATTTCTGTATAAACGATTCAGATTTCTCTACATTGAGACAAAGGAACTCTTCACTCGCATTTGCTACTTCCATTGCTTCACCGGCAAACCTTCTTTTGAGTTCACTGATCAATACATCAAGTATTGGGCAATAAAGGTCACAACGGTACTGTACCTTGCTGTTCACTTCACTGTTATCACTTAAACTCTCTGTATCGACTCCTCTTGACTGTCCAACAGTAGACATGACAAAATATTCATTAAGAGTTTTTTAAATAACTCGTCGATGTTTGGGCGCAATATGTGAACTTGAAGTCGAATAATTTTTTTTATTCAAGGAACGAGACGTTGTGGTAGTCTCATTGGATTGTGTTGTGATGCAAATGTTTTCAGGGAATAAATGTAGTTCGTGAATCCTTGAAAACTCCATTACTTCATTCCACTTTTTCTCCCTGGCGTTTCACCTCTTTTTGACTCGAGCTTCATAATAATTGCTCCTGCTGCTTTCGCACATCTTGCTATGCAAGAGTCCTCTTTCTGAAGCGCTTTGCTAAGGATATTTATATTTTATTTTATTTATACATTTGTCACAAACACCTTAAAACAGAACAACTGTGACAGGTAGATGACTTGTCAATAGTACATTACAATAGTGCAAATACAGCATAATTACACAAAGAATTTCAACACAAATAATATACCTTATATGTTGCAAAGTTAGCAAAACGTCAATAGCTATGAGCAAAAATAGTAATTTAGGACATATGTCAATAATTAGTCATAATTAATGTATAGATCACAAGTTAGCTGTCACGTACTCTACAACATCATAAAAAAGTGTGTGCTTATATATTCGTACAGGCGCTTGCGAAAGGGTGCCAATTCATGAATATTTTGCAATTCTTGAGGAAGACAATTATATAATTTAATGCACAAATAGTAGGGAGATTTTTCAAAGAAAGCTGTGCGGTGGATCGGATATTGCAAAATAGAGGAGTGTCTTGTTGAATAGGAGTGAATGTGGTTCTTTTTGAAAAATAGATTATAGTGAGATTTTACGTACATGAGACTTTGATAGATATATATTGAGGGTAGAGAAAATATTTTAAGTTTCTTGAACAGTTCTCTGCAAGGGTGATTGAAAGGAGATTTAGTTATTAACCTAATTATTTTTTTCTGCATTCTGAAGACTCACTGAATCAGAGGAACCTCCCCAAAAAATGATCCCATACGAAACAATGGAATGAACGTAAGTAAAGTAGACTTGTTTTAGGGTAAATAGGTCAACAACACGTGAAAGTGTTAAGATAGCATAATGGGCCTTGCTTAGTCTGGAGAGTAATTTGTTAATATGCTGACGGAATGTAAGACAAGAGTCATTTTCAATACCTAAGAATTTAGCTGATGGAACTATGTTGCATTGAGGCAGATAAAGTGTTGTCTTAATTTGGGGGCAGGATCTATTATTGATGTGGAAATTTATAAACTGTGTTTTATTAGAATTTAAATGGAGGCCATTTGCAGAAAACCATTTGTTTAAGAGATTTAATTCCTCAGACAGGTGTTTTGAAAGAATACTCCCATTTTTATCTGAAACAACCATTGAGGTGTCGTCAGCATATAGAAATGTTTTCCCGCTAGATGTAATTTCGGGGAGATCATTCACAAAAAGTAGGAAGAGTAGCGGCCCCAAAATTGAACCCTGAGGCACCCCTTCTTGCACCCTACAAAACCCACTTTTGACAGAATCAATCGCAACACACTGTTCATGATTTATTAAATAGGAGGCAAACCAATTTAGTGCAACGTCCCGGATACCATAGCACCATAACTTTTCAATCAGGACGTCGTGATTAACGGAATCAAACGCCTTGGACAGGTCGCAAAGAACACCAACAGTGCACCGCGACCCGTCCACGGCGTCCGACACTGCCGATAAAAGCTCGAAGATAGCATCAGTTGTTGTTTTATCTTTTAAGAACCCAAATTGATGGTGGTGAAAGATGTTGTTTTTTTCAAGAAAGTTGTAAAGTCTGTCAAAAACAACTCGCTCAAAAACCTTAGAAAAAGTAGAAAGTAGAGAAATAGGTCGGAAGCTATCTAACTCGGAAATGTTTTGGTTCTTTTGTATTGTTTTAATGATTGAAATTTTTAATAGTTCTGGAAAGACGCCCTCCTGGAGTGACTGATTGACTAGAAATGTAATTGGTTTCGTCAGAGTTTCCGCGCAAGACCTGATTAGTAGCGGCGGTACTTCGTCCCATCCTGATGACAGGTTAGGTTTCATATTCTTTAGAATACGAAAGATTTCTCTTTCATTTACTATTCCAAATGATGTTAATTTTTCCTGGGGTGTGAGGATATCCGGGACCATACCAATTGAGTTATGGAAATTAGCATTGATCTTTAACTTGTGAGCTACTGAACTGAAATGCAGATTAAACAAGCTTGCAATTTCTGTTAAGTCAGTAATTTCGTGATTGTTGTGTTTAATTTTCTGAACACATGGTAAGCGTTTTATTTTTCCTGACTCTCTCCCTACTACATTCCAAACAGCTTTAACTTTATTGCTAGCCTGAGATATATAGGAACTGTTCCATTTTAGTTTTGCCATTGCCACACACCTATTACAAATAATTTTATACCTTTTAAAATAATTAAGAAAATGTGGATTTTTAGAAGTTTTTGATAATTGGTGTAGTTCTCGTTTTCTTTCACTCGATATTCTCAGCCCATTTGTCATCCAGCTTTTGCTAAACTTATCAAGAGTACATTTTTTAACAGCCTTCAGGGGAAAATCCTCCATGAATTGTAATTCAAATAGATTTATAAATTCTTTATAATTAGAATTAACATTATAATTATTTTGATTTTTAGCTTTGGACAAATGAGGCAAATATATATTAGATACATTCTTGTTAAAACTACTAATAGCCTCCTTCGTAAATGAACGTTTGAACATTTTTTCTAATAATTTTAAAGAATTATTGCTTGGTAAACAAGATGATAATTTAACTGTAATTATTTGACCTAAGTGGTCAGATAAACCAGTCTCTATAACACTCCCAAGTTTACAATTAACGTTTGAAAAAATATTATCGAGACAGGTTTTTGTTAAATTTGTTACACGTGTGGGCTCATTAAAACATGGTTTAGGATTGAAAGAGCGTAAAATATTCAATAACGAGTGTTTGGCATTGCTGTCATCCAATAGGTTAATATTGAAATCCCCTGTCATGAATATAGAGGTTTTTTTAAACTTAACAAGTAACTTATTGAATAATTTATGCAACTTAATGTAGAGGTTGTCTAAAATAATCTTAGTGTTCTTAGGTGAACGATATAATGTAATGATGACAATGGGCTTAGCGCGTTGTACATCAATACCACAGCACTCAAAAAACCCCTCCAACGAAAACTCACGCACATTCTTCAATGGGATAACCCTTAATATCAGGCCTTGCAAGAATGCACACACCCCCTCTGATAGAATCAGTACGGGTAAAAGTTGTTATAAGGTTAAACCCAATTATTTTATTTAAAATAGAAAGATTTTGCTCGTTAATCCAATGTTCTGAGAGACAAATTATTGATGGTTTAAATGTAGATGATTCTATAAATAGGTTAAAACAATCGACTTTTTGTAATTGGCTCAATCCCTGTATGTTACAGTGGAAAATAGTAAGGTTTGAATCATTGTGGGAGATACAATCATTTGCAAGACCCGATTTTTGAGTTAAACATATTACACTATCTCGGGAATCCCACCCACCGATTCTAAAAAACACTCCTCGTCACTTTGCAATGTAGTTACGTGTCTATGATCATTTCCTAGTTGGTGTGAAGGAAGTGAAGGAAAATCATCCGATGAAAGTATTAGACTGTCCTCATAACAAGAGCCAAGTGACAGCAGACCCCCAGGATGGTTTGACACTGTTGATGTTTATCAGTTAAACACTCAAATATAAATATTAAACATACTACAAAGTCCATGGATGTAATTGAAGCCAGTAATCATTTGGCCTGAGGAGACTTCGAATTCCTTAGATCATTATCAATCTTTTTGAGGACGGCACGAATTGCAAAAAATGTTTGTTAAGAGATTGGACAGCAGTAGCCTTACATGACCACCTAGCGTCACTTAATTTGTGGATCTCATGTGGCCTGGGACTTTGATCTGTAGCTCCTCTTGCAGTATTTTGTATTCCGCATGCATATCAGGGTTAGAAAAAAACCTATATAGTGACTGCATCACATTAAAGAAGAAACAACTGTAGTTATTGCTTTCACAAGAGTTTACAAGAACCAAATTAACCTTATGTGCTAAACAGTGCACATACATGGCGAGAGAATGGGTATCCCTGATGATTTTCTGTAGCCCATTCTTTACTCCGGACATTACACTCACGCCATCATGTGATTGACCTATTAAAGTAGCAGTTATACCTACTTCCTTAAGGTAGTTCAAAATAATGTTTGCTAAGGACTCAGCACTACGATCTAGAGAAACATCCTTCAATGTTAACAATCTTTCTTTAATTTCTGATTCAAACAAATATCTTATACAAATAAACAATTAATCCAGATTCGTTTATTTCATTCACTATTGTACTTGAAACCTTTTCAGTAACAATTTTGAAAATTTCGTTTTGAAAGTCATGACTTGTTAAATTGAAATATCGTTCATATTTTCCTTTGAATTTAGCATCATATTTTGAGTATAATTCACATAACTCTAAATAATTTCCCTTGTTGCCTGACGTTTCTTTTTCATCGTGTCCACGAAAAGGCATTCCTTGTTTAGCCAAAAGGTCCAAAATTTGCTTAAAATATTCACGATTTTCAGGAATAAGCTCTTTATGAGATGATGATATTTCCGCAGCAATTGTATCCTTTGGCTTTCTATAGTTATGCCACTTCGCTATGGAAAATAAGTGACTTTCTCTGAACGCATGCTTTTCTAATTTTTCCTCTATCTTCTTCCAGTTACTTATGCCTTTTTCAGTTACAGATACTTCTTTATTGTTAGAAGAAAATATCCTGCAAGCGTAACAGAATACAGCATCTTTCTTTATACTGTATTCTAGCCATTGAAATTTCTTAAAATAAAATGGTGTAAATGCTCGTTTTGAATTTTTAATGTCTGAAAGTGGATATGTAGTCAAAATTGGGCGCGATGGACCCGTCTATATTACCAAGGTCCAATTTTTTGAGTAGGCTCCTTCATCATAAGAAGAAGTAACTGAATCAGTTTGTTTACTTAAGTCATGGCAAGACTTTGAACAGCCTGAGGAAGCTTTTATTAAACACTCAGATTCCGCTTCTTCATCGGTCTTAGACACGATCACTGGTTCTTTTATTCTAAAAAAAGTTCTAATGTCTGTTGTTTTTTTACTCATTTTGCTTAAACTGTAGATTCCATAGATAAACAAAACAGAAAAATGATAATACTGCAATTAATTAATATAGAAACACCACTCATCTCATCTTAAATAACACAAACAAAAACACTTATTTTAATACATGAAGCACGAAAGCGGGAACAGAGCATGAACACTAGCTGACAACTGCTGTCTGACTGGGCTGGGCAGACCGCCGGCCGCGCTAAACACGACTCGATTCAGTCAGCCGCGCCAATTTGTAGATGGTAGGTAGTCGAAGTCAACCCCTAATTGTATTGTATAAGTGGGATGCTAATACTCGCACTGATCTTCATTTTGGATTGATGGCTTTCTAATTTATTATTATTAGTATATATAGAGTCAACATGCATTTAAGTTCATCGTTCATTTAGTAACTTTTATATAAAATTATACTCCTTATAAATAAAAATTAAAATTCACACGAAGGTTGGGGGGGCATTGCCCCCTCATGCCCTCCCATGTGTCTAGGTAGAAGATTGTAATATGTTCAACGGTATAATTTGGTTCAGATGAAATTAGTCTATGGTGTTTGAGGTTGAAATTAGTGTTGTTTCTTATATTGTAATTATTTGTGGTGTTATTGAGATTATTTGAATGAGTTTGCAAAAAGTATGATTTGAAATATGTACAGTGCTGGTAGAGTTAGTATGTTTATTTAATTGGAAATTGGTTTACAATTTTCTCTCTGATTTAGTTGTTTAACAGCTCTGAGAGCCCGCTTTTGTAGAATAAGTATTTTTGATAAGTTTACCTTTGATGTTCCACCACAAGCGACTAGACCATAGGACAGTTGTAACCTAACAAGTGTGTGGTATGTCAGAAGAGCAGATTTTCTCCACCCAGCTTGTGAATTCTGTTTATGACTAGTGGAGACTAGTCTGTAGTTAATTGTTCATGTCGCTTATCATCTCCCTTCTTAAAGATACCGCTACACTAGGCATGACCTTCACCTCAACAACGAGGGGAAGCACTGAGTGAGTAAAATTGTGGCTCACTATATCAATAATATGAGCGAAATCAGTTTTGAAAATTCAAAAAACGGGGTAGGGTGTGGTACCCAGCATATTCAGTCATCCGAAAAGGTGTCAAAATCCTCCATTGCAACATTCAGGGTGTTGGAAAGAAAAAAGAACTCATTAAGGATGTAGGATGTAGTAGACTCACAGGAGGCCCTGGATATACTCCTGGTCTCTGAGACACATTTGAATGTAAAAAAAATTGAAATTCCAGGCTCAATGGTTATGAATAAATTGCCAGTTTTGTCACAGTGACCACAAAGGCGGTGGAATTTCAGCTTTTCTAAATTCACAATCAATCTGGTAACACTTTATGGGCACCTTGTTCCATCTTTTGGAGATTTTTTCCCGGTCAGCCTTGCAAAGGCCCCAAGGGCCCTATAAAAGAGGTCAAACTAAATTTTGAACCATAATATTCTTAAAAATATAAATCATGGTGGAAAAAATATTAATAATTTTCTCCATGGAAAAAATAAACCGAATGGAATTGCATTCCGGGATGCAAAGAAATCTTTTCGTATCTCTGAGTACTGAATCACAGAGCTCTTGAAATTGAAAACAGATTGAAAAATTCAAACTTTGTGTCTAAGGAAGTGTGGAAATCATCGATAACGGTGTAGCTATGCCTGACCCAAAGAAGATTTGCAAATTCAACAATTTTTTGGACAACTCTTGCTTGTGAGATCAATCCTGATCGACAACTTTACTGATTGATACAGTCGTATAGCAGGTTCGGCCAGTGACAACCCAAACTGAGTTTAAATCTCTAACTAGTGCAGATATAATCTTAGAACTTAGGCTTAAGCGATCAGTGTCATAACTAGAATCTACATTTTCCAGTGACAACGGCGTCAAGGTACTGTCTACAATATTTACAAGATAACCAGACGTTTCGCCCATACTGTGATGTGGCATCCTCAGTAGTTTCTCTGAGACCACCATTGAGAGAAACCAGTGAGGATGCCAACATAGTATGGGCGAAATGTCTGGTTATCTTGTGAATATTGTAGATAGTACCTTGCCGCGGTTGTCACCGGAAAATGTTGATTCTAGTTATGTTATAGTGTATATATATTCCAACTCTTTGACAACTTCAAAACTAAAAGCTCCTGTGGCATGAACAAAAAAAACATTGTCAACAAAAATTCTAAAACAATGTAAAGAAGAACTGATTGTACCATTAGAAAGACTAGTGAATAACTCGCTATATATTGGGAGTTCCCAGACTGTTTCAAAATCACTAAAATCAAATCTCTCTTTAATAAGGAAGATGATAGCGATATGAACAACTAACTACAAACCGGTTTCTTTACTCAAGCAATCTGAAAATTCCTTGAAAAAAGTTGTGCACAATCACTTAGTAGATTTTCTTGGTCAAACCAACTACTCCATCCTAAACAGTACGGATTTCAAAGAGGCAAAACGACCAAGCTGGCTCAGGTTGATTTTCTCTCATAATGCAACAGGGTTATGGGCGACGGCAATTGTGCCATTGCATGCTTCGCTGACCTGTTTAAGGCCTCTGATTGCGTAGAGAGAGAGTACTATGCTCAAAAACATTAGGAAAATTGGAATCTGGTCTGCGATTGGCTAAAATTGTACCTGGTGAACTGGTCACAAGTGACAGAAATTACGTCAAACAACCGGAGGAGCCATTCCGAGGGATGCTCAGCATACTTCATCTTCCAACATGGACCAATTCTCGGATCTCTTCTCTTTCTCTTCCTGACCTATGTCAATGACATAAGCAAGGTGATTCAGACAATTATTGTTTGCTGATGACACAAAAATCTTGATCAGAAATCAAAATTGCTACACTGCTGAAATTATTGCTAAGAAAAAATTAAACTGCTTCGTACAGTTCTTCTCGGAAAACAGATTTATGTACTGTTTGTACTCCAACAAAACATCAGTAAACAGACTGTTTGTATTCCAAAAAAAGGCAGTCAGGCTGACTGCAGGACTCGGCAGAGAGGCCCACCGTGTTGAGGCTTTCAAAATTCTGACACTATCCGGCCTGTATACCTTGGAGATAGCGGTGTTCACCAAGAAATACGGGCTTCCTTCCACTAGGGAGTATGGGAGCAACACCATGGGTAGGCCTAGGTGTGCAGTGGCCCATAGCCTCAAAATATTCTAACAACAACCTGAATACATAGAGAAAAAATCTTGCAAAAATCGTCCCCTGAAATAAGTGGAATCAATTCCCTTAAACAATTTAAATCAAGTTGGAGGAGTACCTAACTGACAGAGCCTTGTACAAGGTGAAGAATTTTTATTAATTTTTAAGGGGACCACTAAGAGTCCTTTAGCAGAATTTTTCACAGTGTGACGCATCCCATGTTAAATTGAGCGTCAACGGGAAGAGGAGGAGTATGTAAGCATGTCTATAAAAAATACTGTACAATTTTACAAAGATCTAATTAATATGAACTATAAAGATGTAATGACCATAAATAAATATATGGTATACTTTTTAACATGAAATGTCTGTAACCCAAACAATTCTCAAATTATTATTTAATAACTCAAGTCTTGCACTACATGAATCAATCTTGCGTAAACAGGTACAAACTTAGCGAGGCCATATTCAGTGAGTATTTCTCTAATCAACTTAAATTCCAAAAGGACTAAAAGTACGAGTATGTTCTGAAGTGAATGTCTTCGCTTAACAAATGGAAAAAGCAAAGAGCAGATCTTTTAAAGTCATATTAATAGAGACTTTGATTAATCAAATGTTCTAAACATTCAATACAATACATTTTATCTTAATGTGAAGAAATATGATCTTTATAATTACTCATTTTTCTCATTCGTCCTAAAACAAATCCTTCGCTTTCCTTTTTTTTCTTTTTAAAGTGTAGTCTCTGAGGGTGGGATAAGCACCCCTCCAGAAGTTCTAAAACACGTTGAAATTATTGCACTTCTTTTAAACATTAAATTATACTTAATATGGAAGAGAATTAATTAAAATTTTAAAAGAGAGTTCATGTCTAGAATTATTATCTAAATTAAAAAATACCTTTCATATAAAATCAATGTTTGAAATGTATGCTCCTTAATATGTATGCACAGTTAATATATTGTATTAATTAATAACGTGATTAACATCATTTAAGAACTCAGATGGCTTTACTGTTATAATATACAATTGTATAGAAGAAAAGAACCTACATTCTACATATATGACGACGGGAATACAATACAAATATAATACAAAAGTAAAGGAATTCATGAGGTATATAATTTGGAGTTTTTGTTTCTTAGCTATTTAGTTAAAGCCATAGGTTAATTTTGCTGTTGCTTGAATTTTAAATGTCTTGATAAAAAGGTAAATGCGTACTAATTTGTTTGCCATACAATGTTTTCTGAACTAAATGAACTTTCAGGTCTTATTTTTTACAAATATAAATATCCTAAAAATCTTTCATGAACAAGATTTTTAACTGTTTTGAACATTGATATTTTTTCAACTTTCTTTGAGACATAATCTCTTGGAGGAATGTATTTATGGACTTTTGGAGCTTTCCTAGTTTTTTTTTTCTTCCAACCACATCTACCATGTGGTTGGAAGAACCATCTACCACATTACCCTACCATGGCAATGATTGAAATAGTTGGTACAACATAGACAACATCTGCAACAGGACGGATCTCATGCCGGAAAGTTGACAGGACTGACTTCAGAGGTAAAAGGTATTCTGTGAACCAAACTCAATTGTGTTAAGTAACAATAATTACTGTAATTAAGTAAGATGGGGCCATAAGACATGTCCCAGAGAATTGGCTCCATAACAAGGGTATTAAAACAATTTTGTTTTATTACTAAAGCACCTATTTGTTTCTTCATAAATTCTTCAATTCTTCTTGAATTGAATTGCAAAAAAAAAAGAAAAAAAAGCCCTGGCTGTTGGGCTATTAATAAATTGCCCTTTCTGAGGAACAGTTGAACTCAGATAGTAACCAGACTACACTCATCCACACTCATCCTACACTCATATAACCATTCATATTCGCCTTAAAATACCAACAACGTTGTGTCGGCGTCTCATATATAAGAATAAGAACACAATTAACTCAATCGCAGAAACGTGTTTTAACGTGCTAGATATAGTAGCCAATATGTAATGTTAACATTATACTAGTAAACATCTAATTTGGTTTTGTCAATACAGTAGAATCTCTTTAATCCGAACTAATTAAAACCGGAGGGTGTCCAGATTTTCAAATCGTTCTGATTACAGAACATATTATTTTTGTTACATACAAAATTAAAATATGGTAAAATAAATCATACTTAAGGTTTAAAGAAAAGAGATAAATGCTTTACAGCTTAAAAGATTGTATTGTTTATTCAAAAACATACATACAATATAAACATTAACTTCATAATTGAAAAGACTAAATTAAAAAATAAAATTCAACCTAGAAGACAATGAACCAACTCTCTAACTGCAATTACAATTCCATACATAAAAAGCGTTTCAGAAAAAATTAGAAAAATCAACTCAAAATTTAACATCCGTACTTCTTTTAATTCAACAAATAACCTTCGTTATTATTTAACAAAATTAAAACCTAAGAACAAAATTCAAGAATCCAAAAATATAATTTACAAAGTTGATTGTGAATGTAATAAAACTTACATTGGCCAAACCTCTAGACCTATAAGTACAAGAGTCAAAGAACACATATATAATTACAAAACACAAAATAAAGAAAAATCAAAATTAGTAGAACACGCTCTAAACGAAAATGATGACATCAAATTTGACTCATCCAGTATTATATTTAAAGATTCATCATGGACCAAAAGGAATCAAATTGAAAGTGCCTGTATGTCTGTTACAAAATAACAATGTATATCACAAACATCCATACATTTTAGTAATATATACTTACCTTTAGTTAAAGAAGAAATCAAACATAAAATAATTAATTGTAAATCATATTGTTCAGTTTAATATTTTATTTAAAATTACTTTCTACTAATCCATTTAAGTTTTAAATTCACTAAAAATATCTATATTTTATCATATTTTAATTTATATTGTTTTAAACATATGTTTTTTCTGTTTACAAAAACTGATGATGCCTTAACCGGCGAAAGCATTATTTGAATAAAAATTGTAGAATAATTTTTAAAATTGTGATCTTTTTAAAAATAATACATTTCATTTATTTATTACACTTTCAGTTCACAAATATTTGGTAACAGTTGGTATTATAATGACATTATTTTTTTTGCTGTACCAAGAATATATATATATATATGTGTGATATATTAATGCAGTACAAGTAAGCGTCACACAACACAAATTTATTACAATATAAGCACAAAATGCACAAATATATTACAATACAAGTACAAAATGCACAAATATTATGGTGATCGATTTCGCTGAACCACGCTCACCTTCCTCAGACCAGAGGGATTCACAAAAGAACACCGACACGTATTATGCTAATTAAAAAGCTATATATATATTAAAAGTAACTGAGATTATAAGTACACTAGGTAGAGGTTGTGTCAAGTTATATTAAATACAAAAATGAATTAAACAAATGAAAAAATGATGATAAAAATTAAATAAATGAACAAATTATGTTATTGATTTATATTGTTTGTTGGTGTGGTGGAATCATTATTACATCTATGGTGAATTTGCTCATGTCTATTGTAATGTTTTGAACAAACTAGCTCTATGAATTAATTATGAATGCCTTTAGTGTACACATAGTCTCTCAGCACAAAATACTCAAATACACCAATACTCAATTTACCGTATAAATATCACTTAAAATTGTTTTCAGAATATAGCAGCTGTACTTCTACTTATTTTCTACCATTTCATTTGACAATAATTGAAATGTTGTTCTATTTAAAACTAGGTGCACCTGCCCACTTCGCCGGTCATAATATTGAGTTTGATTATGTAATTGAATTGTGCAAAAAGCTTTCAGTTTACACTGTATTTTTCCACTATTATTCAAATTATTTAATCTAATATCCAATTTAGAGCAGCTGATGTTATGTATAATTTACTACTGTTACAGTACTCAATTATTTTTAATTTTAAAAGTTCATCCTACCTCATTTTTATTCAATTTGTTTCTATTTAATAGCTGTTAAGCAAATAATCAATCAATTAATATAGCTCCATAAGAATATCATGGCAATTTTAGAGGCTAATATGATGGAGTACTAAGATTGGACAGAAAAATCCTTTCTTAGTGAGACTGTAGGAGCCAAGATAAACCTACGTACAAAGTTTCAAGTTTATTGGATGTATAGTTTTGGAGAAATATTTATGCGTGGTAAATGGCTTCTATACATATAGATTCTATTTTGATCAGTGTTTAGCGTACAGTAATGAAATAGTCAAATTTAGAGCATTAATTAAGTTAACATATATTAAGTTAAAAAAACTGTAATTATTATAAAAGTATTGTTAAAAAGAATAGCAATTTTACAAAAAAAGTTAATTTGAATAAAAAGTTAATATATCTCATAAATTATGTACTACAATTCTATGACTTGGTTGGGCAAAAATCTGGAATATATTTATTAATTTTAAAACTATTGAAAAAAATGTAATCAAACTTTGTAGTTCATTACATTCATATACATGTTACTATACTAGATATTTAGGACTAATTTACTCGTTTTTCATATATCTAGGGTATGGCCCACGAAGGAAATATTAAAAATTTTAAATGTAAGCATACTTCGAGTCATACCTTATTTTAAAGGTCTTTATTTGTAAAGTACAAAAGTGCAAATTTTAGGTCAAAAGGACGGCCCAGTCAGAAAGTACTGCCACTCAAAGAGTTTTATGTCAAATAACTAATACTTCTTAGTTATATGGCTATTTATTTATAACTGTTTGAGGGGACCTGTTGTTGAGTATGTTTTGATTGTTTACAATTGTAATGAAAGACTGTGTTAAAAAATAACTGTTATTTATCAAAAATAAGAAAAATTTCTAAAACTTTTCTAACCACAGGTATACCCAAAATTAGTTTAAGAAAATTATTATAATCATTTACTACATATTTTTGTGTGAAAGTGAATTAAATTCTTTTTTCTATCAATTAAATTAAAGCTGTAAGCAATAGGTAATAACTATCTTATCCTTGTTGTTAAGAAATATTAGTTAAATGACATTAAGTTTTTTGAGAGGCTGTATTTTCTGACTGAATCATCTTTTTGACCTCAAGTTTGCACTTTTGTATCGTACCTTAGCCTTTTGACTGTCCCCACTTTAACCCTTTGTTGCCCAAACCTAGTAAAAATTATTTAAAATATGTTTTAGTGTTATTTTAGTATTTATTACATATTAAAGTTTAACAACATATTTTTTTAATTTTTCAATTTATATTTTAATATATATTCTGTATACGGTACTTGTAAGTACCGTTGGGCTATGGGACATATAATTAATAAGGCATACATTGATACAAACAATAAACTTTATTATGCTAATACATAATATGTTTGAATACATAACAAAGCATTTCTTGTGGACGAATTAGGTACATAAGTGCTAAAAATACTTTATAAATCCAATCCATGATATTCTGCAAAACAGTTTTTTTTATCATTACAACATAAGTAAACGCCACAATGACAACACTTAGAATAAGGGCGAGATTGGATTTGTTTCAGAGCACACATTTCACATCTAGCTCTAACACCTTCAGTAAATGTTGGCCAATGTACTCCTAAGTTACCTAATCTTACATCATTAGAAACAGACGGTTCCTTGCCCCTTCGCTTATTTGATGGTTGTTGAGGTGATTTGCTGCTTCGTTTCAAACTTCCCCTTCTACAGTTTACTTCAGCTTTTGACATAAGACCCAGAGCTACGTCTCGCCTATAATTCAGCAAAGGAGGCTTTTCACCTGAGATGCGACAGTAGACCACAAAGCTATTTACAAAAGCAATATCCAATATGCCCCAAAATATCCGATGCCACCATTTCTTGGATCGTCGATGTACACCATAACTTGCTCGTAGCTGATCAGCATGGTCTACTCCCCCCATGAATTGGTTGTAGTCCTTTATTACTGTTGGAGCAGTTATTTTCTGTGTTGTCCCTTTATCGTCCTTCCTATCTACCAATGTTGTTTCCGTCCCATGATAATTTGATGCCAAAAAAACGCTTTTCGTATCTCGCCATTTGAAGAATGTTATTCCATTGCATGAAGTTCGATGGTCCATGTCTCCTCTTTTGAGTTTTTTGTCTTCAAGGATATTTTCAGGCAGACCTTTTCTATTTGAGCGGATAGTCCCACAAGCTAATGTTTTCTCAGTTTTCAATTTATCCAACAATGACAAACTGTTGAAATAGTTATCGAAAAACAAAATTTTAAATTTCCCTCTTTCGTCTTCTGTCAGAACTAATACTACTCTCTCACCAAGACTGCAATTTTCATATTTTGCTTCCCATGTTTCATTCTTGCCTTGGTAAATACTAAATTGTTTTATATAACCAAATTGGTCAGCCAAACACCACAACTTATACCCACGTTTTATCGGTTTTAACGGGTTGTACTGCTTCATAGTACTCCGCCCTTTGAACAAGATCATAGATTCGTCAATAGAGAGTTGGCGTGTTCCATGGTAGTATTCCTTAAAATTTTTATTCAAGGACTCAATTAGAGGTTTTAGTTTGTATAATTTATCTTTGTTATTTGCAGGTATTTGATGGTTATCATTTACATGTAAACAAGATAATATCATGTCAAAACGGTTACGTGACATTGATCTCTGAACAATCTTCACTCCTAAATCTTCGGACATATTCCAATAATGTTTCCAACTTGGTAATTTGTGATAGCCCATCATAAAATTAATTCCAACAAAAACTAAGAGCTCATGTTCTTTTAGGTTTAGAATTTTATCTTTTTGTGTTGCATATAAATTAGATTGGTACACTACTTCTTTCAATGCATTTGTTACAAATTTCAAAAAATAATCAGTATGTGTTTGGCAGTCATCAAATATACCCTCTACCACTCCTTCATCTAAGTGGAATTCGGGAATTCGAGTTTGTACCTCTATCTTTTTCCATTTCCTGTTTGGTAAACAGGATTTTGGTTTTATATTGCGAACATTGGTCCCACTAGTACTAGGTAAAGGATTAGTAAGACAATCATCATCAGGCCTACTTACGTTAACAATGTCTTCAACATTAGGCCTACTTTCTTCTTCTATACTAATGTCAGCATCATTATTTGATTCCTCTTCAACACTTCTTTCTTCAATTATTTTTGTAAATTAGCCTCAAAAGCATCATCAAACAAATTACCAGTAGGCTTACGGAGTTCTGTACATTCTAAAACTTGTGAAAAATCTTCATCATCAGATTCCAAATCAGTGTCTTGATTATTGTCCAAAGGTAATAGTTCCTCCAACACAGTAACTATTTCTCTTTCACTGAGCAAAAATTCAGCCATTTTAATTCACATTTCATATTAATATAGCCACAAGTCAAAGTAAACAAGTTAAAAAAAAATAAAAGCACAATAAAATAAAGCCTAAAGTGTTGCTTTACACAGAAAACATCAATCACTGTCACATACAAACCATAACCTAAAATGTAAACAAACAGAACATTGGACAGACCAACGGTACTTACAAGTACCACTCACTTTTTTGCATATAACAAACTATTTAATTCACAAAACTTTGAAATTAATGTTTGAACATCGTTATAAATATATAACAACCACAAAACCACAGTAAAACTAGGAATTGTAAACAAACAGAAGCCTAGAATAAATTTATAAAGTTCGTTGCTAAGCAATGCCATACAGCTGTTGTCTGAGACACTTCGTTTCGCTGTCAGTCAGGTTGGCCACAACAGATATTGCCTGAAAACGAATTCCCTGCTTTATTAAAAGGTACTTGAGAGTACCTTTGGGCTGCAGAATGCACAAACCTATTATTAACGTTCCTAGAGAGTGAAAAACAAACTGGTACTTGTAAGTACCGTCGGTCGACAAAGGGTTAATAATTTTCAAAACACTACTATCAGTGCAATCAAATTACGAAACCCTTTATAATGAAAACAGTCAGCATGAATACAACACTAGGTTTAAAAATAATTTTCAGTATCCTAGACATAATTTGAAACTGGTTGAAAAAACACCATCTTACATGGGAAGAAAGTTTTTCAATAAATTACCATCTGATATTAAGGCATCAATTTGCTCAAATGCATTCAAAAATAATGTTAAGAATCTTTTACTACATAAAGTATACTACAAAATTAATGAGTTCTTGGATGATGTTTTTTGATTTTATTGCTGTGTTATTTTTCTATTGTTCTGTATTTCTATGTTAAATTGGGACTGAAGTTTTTAGTCATTAACAGGATCATTCAGTTCTTGGTTTGGTCATATAGGATTGTTATGTAGATATATGTAAAATAGTACTATATTGACAATGTCATCTGTTTCATAGCTACGCTATTATTATGGAAACGTTTTGTGACAATAAAGATTTATTTATTTATATTATAACAACCTTTAAATGAGGCATGACTTTTAAAATTTAATTAAAAGTTTTTAAGACTCTTCGTGGGCCATCCCCTGGCGATCTGAAAAACGAGTAAAATATTTCTAAATGTTTTATATAGTAAGATTTACATAACTACAACGTTTTATTACATTTATTTCAATAGTTTTAAAACAAATAAATATACTCCAGACTTTTACCCAACCCCATATAAATATCATTTAAATTTGTTAACAGGGAATAAGGTTTATGTTGTATTCAAAATTGGGGACTGATTGTATGTTTGGAGGGGAATGCGCCTTTGCCCTAGAAGGGATGGGCCCCTCTGAGTTTATGTACATGATTTTTGTTGATACGGTATATAACTTAATACAAAACATTTGTAAGGTTTTAATTTCATCAATTATTAACTTCCAAACGGTATTGTATGACTTGTAAAGTAAATGTCAGTTTTGAATTGAGGATGTAAAGAGTGTAAAAAATGCAAACTAATTAATAATGGATTGTAATTAACTGATTATTTCAAGACTAAAGATAACTCTCATGACCTATCTAGTGTGTGGGACCGACAAGTTCTCGATATCTAATGGTCAAAGTCTGGTTATTGCAGATATTACCAGAGTTGAGAAGATCCATGTATGGAAATCGTTTCAAAGAGTTGCAGTATTTGAGGTGGGGAGGATTGCATTATGTTGAGGACCAAACTGTTGGATATAATGACTTAATATGTAAGTAATTTATTAATATTGTATTTATGTTCTTCAGCAATGTAAATGTAATGTTAAGTTGTTTGACTGCAGACTAAACATATTGCTGAGTCTGGCAAACTAGTGGAGAGTATGGTCACTAAAATAACAAAATTAGAATCGCAATATTCGACTAAAAAATATATGTAAAGACTTGAATAAAATCCTTACAGATCAAAATGATAATTTTCAGAATTTTCTTTACTTACTATATCAGCAGATATTATACTGAGTTAACAGAAACAAACTTATTGGTGTAATCGATAATAAGAAATACATAAATCGATAATTGAAATATCTTGAAAAAGGAATGTTCATATTTTTTTTATTATACCTTTACATAAAGCTAAACATTGTTATTCGTTCAATGAAGGCATAAATAGAATACAATATATTATAATGCAGCCTTGGGTACATCAAGACTATTTTAGGAAAGGAATTTTAGGAACTTGAAGGATCAATATTTATTCTCTGCGTCTAAGAAACATACATATATTAAAATATTAGGTTAAATTAAAGAGCACTAGGCCAGGAATCAGCATATTAGTAGGCATCAGCAAACTTACCTAAGAAGACAAATCTATTGGGTAGGGCAATAGTGGAAGCTAAGTCAGTCTCTCTCTTCTCACCTGATAATGTGCCAGTGGCACTGAAAACTTATGTAATATGAATTATTTTTATGCGTTCTGTTCTAATGCAAGGTGTTAGTAGAATTGTCATCTTGGATAAGTTTACTGATTCCCTATTCCTCCTAATATTCCAATACGTTTAAAATAGAAAATGTCTTCTCTGTATTGTTTTAGTCATAAGAAGTATTTTGGTTTTGTATAATAGCTGACATTGTTGGCAGATCCCAGTTGTGATACATCAGTAACCAGTATTGTATAACCACTCACTCAGCGACCCAAAAATTATTGTTTATCGCTTAGCAAAGGACGCATAAACAAGTAGTATATGTTTCATTTAAGTTAACAAATTGTAATTATATTTTTAAATTATTTTATACTACCATATACCGTTGTATAACCATTAATTGTTGAAAGACAATAAATATTTGAATTAAATATCGGAAAAGTTTGGAATATCTGCTTGTTACAGGAGGGGATGGCTGAGTCAAAGTTGGCTGTGTCCATCAAACTACTCAAATGTTTGGTTCCAAGGAAGTTCTGTTTTTTACTTTCCTTACAAACTGGTATTCAGTTTTACAGTATGGCATCCTTTGTAAGTACAACTGATTAATACAGTAAAATCTCTATTATTACTATTCAATGGTTCACAATACAAACAAAAAGTAACATCCATTATTTGTCTCTTTGAAGGAAAAGCATTGGAAAGTTTGTTTGTTACGATTATTATTAGCTAACCGACAGCCCTTCTCTACGTTCGCTTACCCTTCCCTCCTTGGTTCTCTCTAAACCATCAAACATAATTCTACAGTCTAGAAATGTCTATAAGCCTACTTTAGGAGGTTGCAAAACAGTGCAATCACGTAAGAGTTAGTACAAATTACCTTAATCATTTCACAATGAAAACCAAATTAGCCAAGCGTTTGTGTTATGTTTTTCTATGAGCTGTTTGAGATAAATTAAATTACTACAAATGTTACTTCATGGTAAAAATAAAACGTTGGGAGGCTGTTTATACCTCTTAAGAATTTCAAGAAATCCTTTCTTAGTGGGTTTCTACTATACAGGGGCTAACTTCCCTTCAAATTTCATCTAAATCTGTTGAGCAGTTCCGGAGATTTCCTGATGAGTGAGTACATCGGTTTGGGATTTTATACATTAAGATGATTAATTATGTACTGAAGGAATCGAAGTACACAGAATCATCACTCATGCGAGTGTATCACAAAATTTAGTTAAACAAGCGATTTCACCGGTTAAGGCATCATCAGTTTAGATAAAAACATATGTTTAAAAACAATATAAATTAAAATATAGGTATTTATAAAGAATTTAAAACTTAAATGGATTAGTAGAAAGTAATTTGAAATGAAATATTAAACTGGAAAATATGATTTACAATTAATTATTTTATGTTTGATTTCTTCTTTAACCAAAGGTAAGTATACTGTATATTACTAAAATTTATGGATGTTTGTGATATACATTGTTATTTTATAACAGACATGCAGGCACTTTCAATTTGATTCCTTTTGGTCCATGACGATTCTTTAAATATAATACTAGACGAGTCGAATTTGATGTCATGATATTCATTTAGAGCGTGTTCTACTAATTTTGATTTTTCTTTATTTTGTGTTTTGTAATTATATATGTGTTCTTTGACTCTTGTACTTATAGGTCTAGAGGTTTGGCCAATGTAAGTTTTATTACATTCACAATCAACTTTGTAAATTATATTTTTGGATTCTTGAATTTTGTTCTTAGGTTTTAATTTTGTTAAATAATTACGAAGGTTATTTGTTGAATTAAAAGAAGTACGGATGTTAAATTTTGAGTTGATTTTTCTAATTGTTTCTGAAACGCCTTTTATATATAGAATTGTGATTGTGGTTGAAAACTTGGTCTTCTACGTTGTATTATATTTTTTAAATTTTGCCTTTTAAATTATTTTAGTATGATAGTTACCAATATATTTGTAGTATCTTGTTCTGCCATTAATTTGCCATCGTCTTTTGTTAATAAACTAACTATTTTCTTAAATAAACTTTGAATCATTCAAATCTTCACATGTTGAAGGTGATTTGAACAATAATTCATGTATTGTCCACTAAACGTTTTTTAATGGTATAGTGATGTAATAAGCTTATTTTTTGTTGACTTTGTAACTAAAACATCTAGAAAAGGAATTTGTCCATTATTTTCATTTTCTAATGTAAATTTTATGGTTGGTCTCAAGTTGTTTATATGATTTAAAAATTTATTTTGAATATCAGTTTAATCTTCCCTTATGCAAAAAATGTCGTCAACATATCTGAGCCAGATTTTTGGTTTGGGATTCCAGTTAGTAAGTGCAATTTTTTCAAAATTATTATACATATTGATAATTTTTTTTTTTTTAAAGGAGAGGCCAATCTCCTTCTTAACCTTACTCTGCCCATTCTTCATAGACTATTTACCTGTGCAAGGAACTTATTCAGACAGAGTAAGGGGGCGAACCAGTACAGTAGAAGGTGAATATTACTGATAAATTCGAACCAGCGATATCTCTAACCCAAGCTCAAAGTCCTGACGCCTTAGACCGCTCACTCACCGGCTCGTCCAATAAGATTTACCATTAACTGGATTAAAGGAAGATAAAACATACGATAGACTTCCATTCTTTGAAATTCTGAACACTGGAACAGTGAAATGACTAATTAGATTTTATATTCATTAACCAGGGGTTAATTCCATGGCTTTTATGCTTCTATCTCTATTGAATTTTGCTGTTATTGCTTCAACCCTTTCACAACTTATCAAACCTGTATTTAATTTATAGTCATTAATTGGAAAAAGACTAATGTCTTCCCTACCACTTAACCTCTTCAACAATCACTGTTCAACTTTTATTTTGGAAAATTCTGTCCTTATAAATGGATAAATGGAGTTTAGTTAATTCAAATATACATATTTATCAATCTTTGTTATACATATTCATTGAGAACATTAAACATTCATCTTAGCCTAACACCTTTAATTTAAGATGTAAAGTTATAGATAGTTACAAAATTGTCTGTTAAATTTTAAAATTTATACTAGTAGTTGCCGAATTGAAACTCTTCTGGGCTGTATAAAAGGTTTTAAGAAGCTACCTGTAGACATTTTTCCCTAGTTGCTGGTTGTTGTGAGTTTAATAGTTCATTACGGTATGTCATTCTTCGTGATGGTGTGATTATAAGCATTAACATTAAATTAGCTTCTCATCACTAAATAATACAACTTATTTGGGATATATTTCGATTTAATTATGTACTATATTTTTTTATCAAATACCTCTTTAAAAAATTATGTTTACTATTTATAATCTTTCTAAAAATTGAACATCTGTATTTATTTACATAATAATTGTATGTTTGTTGATTTTTGAAGAAGGGATTAAAAATTATTTTAGAAATTAAAACCAAACTATTGGCTTATAGGGGAAAAAGAGCCTAAATAAATAAAAATGTTGCTGTTAAATATTTAATATATAATATTGAGTGATTAATAGTTTAGTAAAACTTATCATCATATATACAAATTAATAAAATATTATTGTTGTGTTATAAAATCTCTATACACTATATTTTTTGTGTAAGAATGTTCTATTTTGTTATTTTAGTTGACTGTATTTTCTATAAACAATTTAATTCTGTTTGGGAATTTTACTCTACTAAATAAATGCAACATGAAGTTGCCCATGTGTAAACACTGCTTTGTTCAGGTAAATACCAGCTTCTTAAAGGTTTGGCCTTGTGACTCGTTAATTGGGATAAAAACATTAACAGCTGGAATATTTCATTTGTCTTGTTAACAGCTGGAATATTTAATGCACATTACTACAGTATAAAGCACACTAAAGTTAGAAACCCTGCTCCCATAAGATTAACATGAGAACTTTGAGGGCTCATGGGGCAAAGCCCTTAAAGCGGATCATGAAACTTATTTTTCTTGCCATCTACAATATCAGAGCTTTAAAATAAGTCCTTTCCGAAGGCCGTAGGTGGAGTGTAGTGCTTGAAATTTTGATGCAACCAATTTGCCTTATGAAATTAAATATATAGATGTATCCCAAAAAAGTTGTAATATTTAGTGAAGAGAAACTAATTTAATGTTAATGCATAAAAGGCTTAATAGTTATTAACGATAGGAGTTAATATAGTTAACTAAATCGTGAATGTTGTAAACAATTTAGTTGAATGATCAGAGTCAGAATAATTAGTATATTGGAGAGATCAGCAAACTTACCTTAGAAGACAAGCTCACTAACACCAGAGTAGTAGTAAACTTACTTCTTGGTACATGCATCCAGCTTCAGGTGATGCCGACCGCACAGTGTCTCTCATACATAAGTTTAAGCAGTCCCCAATACGTTGGATCAGTGAGAACTCGTCTAATTGTACAATCTGGTTGGAGTCTCTTCTTCAGTTCATCTCTAATATCCAAATGTTTGGTACAGTGTAAAAGGATGTGTTGCAGGGTTTCTTCCTCAGCTTGACATGCAAGACACAGGGGTGACTCGGTGAGTTGAAAACGAGAGAGAAAGAGAGAACATTATCAGTCTCTCTTATCTACTCACCTGAAGAAAATGAGAGAAGCCAATTGTACAGAAAATTTGTGATAATGTGATTCTTTTGTATTCGTTTACTACAACTCTGGTGTTAGTGGACTTGTCTTCTAAGGTAAGTTAGCTGATGTCTTATCTCTCCAATATACTAATTCCTGGCCTAGTGCCCTTTAACCTAACCTAAAATTTGTCAGAATAATTAATAACCAGTATAACTGCCAAACTGTTTACAAATTCTTATAAAAGAAACTAACAGTAAATATATTTTTATAAGAAAAATCTAAACAATTTATATATTATCCCAGAGATTATACGAGAACTGTTGTTTCAGATTACAGGAGTTTTAATTACTGACATACTGCTAGTAAGGATGATTGATCAACATCCATCTGGGTGCAAAGGTATCTTAGTGTATATAATAGATTTGTTATAGTAGTGTTATTTCAAAGTAATTACTAAACACGTTAAAACATATATATAAGGTTTTTAATTAAGGTGATGAGTATAGCCTTTCTACCATGAATTAGAAGAGAATTGAAAATATTGTGCTGTCAAGGAATTTACGATAGCGAGTTTCGTGTTACTGAAGTTAAACACTTATAAAATTTGGAATAAATGTTTGTTTTTACATGGATCACATTTTTTATCATACTTATGAAACAGAAAGGAAGCTTTGATGTTCCTCATAAACAGGTTGGAACTAGAAGTTCATCTTGATGAGGTTTTGTTGCGGGAGTTTGTCTAACGGAGGTTGTATTTTGTGGTGCAGAGGCGTCTAACGGAGGTTGTATTTTGTGGTGCGGAGGCGTCTAACGGAGGTTGTATTTTGTGGTGCAGAGGCATCTAACGGAGGTTGTATTTTGTGGTGCAGAGGCGTCTAACGGAGGTTGTATTTTGTGGTGCAGAGGCATCTAACGGAGGTTGTATTTTGTGGTGCAGAGGCGTCTAACGGAGGTTGTATTTTGTGGTGCGGAGGAGTTTTGCTCTTGATATTCATGCTCTAAATGTTCTTGTCCTTAAAATTTCAAATAAAATCATTGTAAATTTTTAGCTAAATTAAGTTTATCTTTGCTAGTGGCCACATTACTAGCAACAGTGGCAACTCATTTTCTATTTTTTTACCTTGTAAAAACTGTTTTGTTTCTTTGAAGGAAATAAATTAATTTATTCATATTAGCTACTTTTATTATGGCATCCAGATTTATTTTGATTGAAAAGCGTGTTCTAAATGTTTTCTGAATTAGTGCTAATCTGAATGATTAATATTCTTGTCTTGTTCTGTACAAAATTTTTTTTGTTACTTGCATGTTTTGCAAATTTATAATTGGACGTCACCTTTTCTGGCGCTCATTTACATTCTGAAAGAGTAAAATTTTGTTTACTGTAGTATGCTCATATTGTTTGAGAATGTGATTTGATGCAGATTTTTATAATAATATTTAGAAAATTATAGGTAAGACGGGCTGCATAGGCATGATGTTGCTATCTTGATTTATATTCAAGGTCTTATTTATATCTTAACTCGTTTTGACTATATTTATTATTTAAATTTACAACTGTTATAAACATGCCCAACTTATTTGACAATATCATATGCTTGCAATTTAATTCATTTTGTAGGCTGGATTGCTTGTAACTATGCTAATAAAGTGTTCTTACGTCATATTATAAAATATTTAATACATACATATATATATATTTTTTTTAGGATGTAATAAAATTAAAAACTGAGTACCTTTAACATTTTTTATTAAAATTGATTAAACACAACATGTTTCAACTTTATTGTCATTTTCAAGTGTAAATTTTTTTTACACTTGAAAATGACTATTTTCATTTAATTAATGAATTAATTCATTAATTATTAATTCATTAATAATTAATTCATTATAAATTCATTATTAATTCATTAATGAATTAATTCATTAATGAATTAATTCATTTAATTAATTAATTAATGAAATGACTAATTTCATTGAAAATGACCTTTAACATTTTTTATTAAAATTGATTAAACACAACATGTTTCAACTTTATAGTCATTTTCAAGTGTAAAAAAAATTTACACTTGAAAATACTTTTCAACTTTATAGTCATTTTCAAGTGTAAAAAAAATTTACACTTGAAAATGACAATAAAGTTGAAACATGTTGTGTTTAATCAATTTTAATAAAAAATGTTAAAGGTACTCAGTTTTTAATTTTATTACATCCTAAAAATATGTAAGTAGCCCTAATTTTTAACTTTATATATATATATAAATGGTCTTCCTTTGGGACTGATGATGCTTATACTAACCTCAAATCAATGTTGCAGGGTAGCTTAGTTGGTTGAAAACATGTTCATAAGCTTAAGGTTCTCAGTTTGATCCCAATCAGAGTCGTAACACATTTTGAAAGAGATCAGCTGACAACCTCTCGCTGTTCATTTGTCATTGGGCTATTAATTAATGACACGTTATAAGGAATAGTTGGCCTTAGTTTGTAGCAATGGCTGTAGAAAAACTACATTCGCTCACCTACACTCATCACACCCATTCGAAATCCATATTCGCCCACATCTTGACGATCGGTGTCTTAAGAATAAATAAATAAATAGTCGATCCAGATAATCGATTTGGACTGCTAAGGTGAGGAACATTTTATTAATGTATATAATTATGTCTTATATGGAATTATATTATGCGGTCAGTCATCAAATTCAGTTAAATTATTTAAAATTCAAAAACGATTAATTCGACTAAATTGTGGAGTACCTTTTAAAACTCCATGCAAACCTCTATTAAAAAAATTAAATATAATGACTATTCCTTCACTATTCATTTACAAAAGATTAATATACACAAAAAACAATTAACATACATTTCCTCAAAAAAAAAAATATATATACTTATGCATGAAACAAGAAATTCAAATCAACTGAAAACTAAACAATGTAAATACTCAACAACACAAAAAAAACACAAATTTATGGCTATTAAACTATATAAAAAATTGCCCTATAAATTAAAAATTATAAAAGTGAAACAATATAAAAAAACTATATTTGAGGTTTAATACAATAACAATTATACAATTGAAAATAAAAACTGATTGATTGATATCTAGCAAAAACATTGGAACCCTCCAGTCAAGCCACTGACATGTTATGTAGGAATAACGGGAAATGAACTTGCAATTTTGCTTAGCTATGATATTTTGTATTTTACAGATTACCACTCAGCAGCTGACCTTCTCAGATGTCTAGATACGGTCAAGCCACCAAACCACCGGGTCAATGAAGACATTGCTGAGTTGAGAGATTTCACTACCAAGCTAATCATCTTTCTACACACTACCCTAGCACTCATGTCAGCTTTAGTGTTGTATTTTGTTGTAAGCATTATTGATCAGTAACTACTGTAACCCTCACACTGGCGATAACATTTGCCTTGACTGGCAGGCCATTTTTATAGTGCAAACGTTTGTTTGAAAATTACTATAAAATCAGGATTTGATCAGAATATAATGTATTATATATCAATGTATTCAAAACTTTATGTTCTACCACATAGAAGCTAAAATAAGTTCAAAATTATTTAGAAACAATTTTTTTTTTAAGTCAGAATTTTTATTTTCCGAAAAACAAATTTTTAATTAGTGACCATGTAGCAAACACTAAAAGTGATCAATATCCAAATCCAAGATATACAAAATGTGCAAAATGTTTTCTTAAAAAAGAAAATGCTAACTGAAAAGAACTTATTTCTGTAAATTATTTGTAAAAATGGAAATTTATAGTCGACTCAAGTGACTGGGGCCAGCTGATCTACTGAAATCTACAATAGACCTTTTGGCAAAGACCAATAAATAAAAACGAAAACTATATATCATATGAAGTGAACATACAAAAAGAAAGTGCATAATTTGCCGAATAAAACAGTATAATGTTGAGTCCGATTTATAAGTTGAGTGTTCGTAAAATTACGTAATAAACATGGAATGTAAAATGAATTGTGAAATACGACACTGCCAGTTCACACTGGCATAGATTACGACTTTGCTGTAAGGGTTAATATCTTAAAAGTAGTACCACATGTAATCCAATAGCCAATATTTAGTTAAAAAAATTGTATATACATATTAGATTTGAGAATCGATTTCACATTTTTACTGAGGAGGAATTAAGTTTATGATGAATTAAAGGGGTAGTTCAAACCAAAAATTACAAAAAATTATTTTTTGTACGTTTTGGTTCCATATTAAATTCTGAACAACAACAAAAAAAACAAGAAATATAGGGCTTTACGATTTTTGTAACATAGAAAAATATATACTTTAAGTTCATAATTCAGGATGGGCTTTTCTTTTTTGGCAGTGGAAATAGCAGCAGACTTGTCAGAACCTCATCAGGGATTGTTTTATATTACTATAACTATATTTTAGTAATTTTAGAAACTATTACAAACCATTATACCACCATAGTTTAGTTACTGGCTTTGTATTTGGAAAGGTGGGGCAGGACATATGTTTGCAACCTAACCTTTAAACATGAGTCCTATAAAATCAAACCCATCCCACGGATCACAGAGCATACCTTTAGAAACACATAAAAAAGATAAATATTCAATTACGTCATATAGTTTTTAATCTGCATAGGATATAGTGAACCCTTCAAAAAACATGGAAACCCCCTCACCCAGGGGGGTGAAAACATTCTTTTACCCTATTTTTTGTTTCTGTCTTTACACATGATAATCATAAATAGTATAAAGATTTAAAGCTTATAATTAAAGATTTTTCCTTTTTTTGTGAACTCTCCCCCTTAAATCATATAATTAAGGTATATAAAATATCACAATCATTATAAATTGTGAGTATGAGTTATTGGTACAGAAAAATCCTCAATAGTTTGACACTTTGTGGAGTCCTTTTTGATACTAAGGAGGTGTCGAAGTATCAAAATGTCGAACTATAAGGAAAAAACATAAAATAAAATAAATGATTTTTATAAAGAAATTTTAGTGTATTTTCTATATGAATTGTTAACAGTTTAACAAAAATAAAAACAAGTTATATACAGGGTGTCTTAAAAGCCCCCCCCCCCCTATTAACTTACTTATGAATAGAAATAAATTACTTGATTTACTTCTGGGCATGTTTATAATACAAACTAAGGAGTTTTTTATACATGCAAATTTTGTAAACCCCGTTCGAAAAGGGGGTAATTTGGGGATAAGTCAAAATATTTTAATAGGAACCCCCCCCCACATAAAGTGACACATCATTTAAAGGTAATGTTAAAAGAAGAAGAATACGCAAGTAGAGGTCTTTGACGTTACTCTATCAAATTTGGTGGCTAATTTAAGTTGATATTGTTTTTAAAGAAACCCGCTATTTGTGTTACATTTAGAATTTTTGTAAGGCAGAAAACACATTCACCCACCAGTAAATTTTGAAAACTGATGACACCAAATTGTAAAACAAGTTATTACAAGAATGAACAAAACCAAAAACCACAAGTAACATAGCATTTATTTGGTTTTGGTTTGTCTGACCAAAGTCCAGTAGGGCAACCGGGAATACCAGTGGCTCCTTCCTTATCTCTTATTAGGTTACTAGTTAGTACGTGTAACACTTTCAGTTCAGTTACTGTGTTACATTTCTTTTTATTTATATTTAATAAAAATGGCTCAGTCAAATAAAGATAAATTACAGATGATATTGTTTTATGGGGAAGCTAGGAGAAATGTTCATGAAGCAGTTCGTTTATTCAATGCTGCCTATCCGGATAGACCAGCAGACAGGCAGCATTAGACATGTAGTAAACAATTTCTCAACAACTTTTAGTGTCAAAGATGCACTACGATTAGGGCGCCCTGTCATTGCAACAAAAGAGGTCCACATTCAAGTTTTAGTAAATTATGCCACAAACCCACATGAATCTCTGTGGTCCACTGCACTTGATGCTGGAATTTTAAATGATATTGTTCACAAAGCGTCACAAGTTCCACCTAAACAACGTACAACTAAATCAAGAATTAAATTTATACAACCCTGACCGAAGACTTCAGTTTTGTAAGAAAATGTTGCAGAAGATTGAAGAGAATAATAATTTAATATCCCAGATATGTTTTAGTGATGAAGCATCATTCTCTTTGCATGGGACAGTCAATCGACACAGCTGCCATTATTGGGCAAATATTAACCCCAAACTATGGTAGAAGTCCATACGCAACAGCCACAAAAATTAAATGTATGGGGTAGCATTTTGGGAAATTCTGCTATTGGGCCTTTCTTTATTGATGGTAATTTAATTGGCATTAAATAGTTGGACATGTTAAGGAACGGCATTGTTCCAGCAATGAATGAGGTAGAACAAGTTATTTACGAACCTCTATTTCAACAAGATGGTGCTCCGCAACATTACAATGTGCTTATCTAAACATTCCTAGAACAAACGTTTCCCGACAGATGGATAGGTCAATGTGGCGCTTTGGTAGAGTGGCCTGGACATTCACCTGACCTTTCACCTCTGGATTTTTTTTCTTTGTGGTTTCCTCAAAAGTAAAGTTTATGACAGAAAGCTTGCAAACCTCAATGAATTAAGGACAAGAATCGATTCAGGTATGTTAAGATGCCTACCACCTTAACATGCCTGAAATCTTACAAAATGTGAGACATGGTTTTCAATCCTGTGAGACAATTTTTTTTTTTTTTACTGTCAAGAAGTTCATGACAGCCATTTTGAGCATCTCATCTGAGTGAAATTGAGGTGAGACTATAGCATTTTGACCATTTTTCTGTTCATAAGTGAACGGAATGATTCCAACTTTTGAAATTGCCATCAAATTTGAGAGAGTAATGTTAGAGACCTCTAGTTTGCGCCATTCTTCTTCTATTAATATTATCTTTAAAATTATGTGTCACTTGATAGGGGTTTCTATTTAAAATGTTTGACTTACCCCCAAACAGTATTGACACACCTATCCGCCCATACACGTACTGTGGTATTAACTTGACTGGTGGACTTGCCCCCAAACTAAAATTTTTTGTACTAAAAAAACTCCTTAGTTGATCATATAAACAAGCCCTGAAGTAAATCATTTTATCTCTATACATAAGAAAGTTAATAGGGGTGTTGGGACTTTTTAGACACCCTATATATTTCTGTAATAATGTATGTCCTACTGAATTGGTATGGAGTTACAATAGTACTGTTCAAAGTACTTAGAAGGGTACAGTAACTAAATGTTCAAACATTCCTAATTTTAACTGTTATTCGCTTTAAATATGACAGTGTTATTTCATTGTTCTGCATAGGGCTGACTCGTACACAACCTGCCATGGACAAAAACTTTGCAACACCGTGTCACCATTACCGGTGTCAAACTATAAGGAATTTCAATGTATTGAGTGTCGAACTATCGAGGGTCTACTTTATTTAAGACCTTTTGTGCATAAAAACAACTCCCTTTAAAAAACATACTAACTGTTTGGCATACTGGTTCCATGTACAATATTACCGAACAGATTGCAACCTGCGTGTTATATTTAGCCCATAAGGGTTTCAGCAGCGGAGGGAGAAAATTCCACCAGTCCACCACTATATATCACAGGAGGGACTAACTTACGGTGTCGAACTATAAGGACTGTCAAAGTATTCCACCTTCATGCTCCAGTTTGTGTTCAACTGTTGGTGTTTAGTTGTAAAAAATAACTTTGATAAACCGCACAAGTTTGTTTTACAGTTCGTTTTATTTTTCACTGTGTAGTTATAATTATTAATTTTTATTTCAATACTAAACAATGATTAAATTTAATAGTTGTTAATTTATTTTAATAGTTTAATTAGTTTTATTATTAGTTTATTATTTTATTTTATTATTATTAGTTATTATTTTATTATTAGTTTAAATAGTTTGTTAGTTTTGATGAAACTAACGAATGGTCACTGATGCTGATGACGTAATGGGCGGATGTACCGCTGTGCAGCCTGGATGTGGTCTACCATCTACATTGTTTCCATGACAGTTTTTTTTAACCTTCCATTAGTTGCATTGATCTTGAAACATCATTACTCGCACACAGAGGTTACTTCCTTCCATTAGTTGCATTGATCTTGAAACATCATTACTCGCACACAGAGGTTACTTCCTTCCATTAGTTGCATTGATCTTGAAACATCATTACTCGCACACAGAGGTTACTTCCTTCCATTAGTTGCATTGATCTTGAAACATCATTACTCGCACACAGAGGTTACTTCCTTCCATTAGTTGCATTGATCTTGAAACATCATTACTCGCACACAGAGGTTACTTCCAATTTTTGCAAATACACATATTATGGTGTTTTAAGAACTGTGTTTAGTAATAATAACGTTTGAATTAGTAGCCATATCAAAACTAATAAGTTTTATGTCAATCATAGGGATATATAACATGGATATTGTAAAGTATAAAATATATTTTGAAGTATGCTAGCATAGGAAATATAAGTATGAAAATGGCATATAAATTTAAAAATAAAAATTATAAACATAATGAATTAATTAAATGAGGTTATATAAGTTCTATATATAAAAACATATAACATTAGTGTTTTCTGGCTCCATTTTATCTTCCAATTTTTTGCTTTGGCATGGAAAGCGCATCAAACTTTTTTCTCTCTGTAAAAGAAAAGTATCTAATTATAAAGCATTGGTTGGTACATAATTATACTATACAAATTGGATCAGTAATCGTTTTGCATCATTATATTTGAAATTTAACTATGCTATTGGTAATAAAAAGAATTATTTATATTTGAGAATGATAAATAAATAGTTTTATGATTATATTTTATTCATCATTTAGAAACTAATTTATTTTATTTACCTTGTATTCCACAAAACGTCCATTGTTTCTTCATTGAAGCAGTTATGGTACAGTGCAGGTGCTGTGTGCTCTCTGCAGATGAAAATATAACATTGCCTACATCTTATTTTTTACAAGCGATTCTTCCTCCAATCGCAGTAGTAAGATTCTTCCTCGAACGATAATTCCTCCAACTGGCATTGTCCTGAAGAAATGTCATCTTCAGGAGAAGGTCTCTGACAAGGCTCATTCACACTCCAAATTTTGCAAATACGTTTCTTCGTCCATGTTGGTGTACTTCTTATACTAACTCTTGATATCATGAACTCTAAACACAGGTCTTTGACCAAAGTTTGAAGAAAGTCTCGTCACTTCATATGTGCCCCATTCAAATTTATTTTACAATAATAAAACTATTTAGGCCAGCAATATTCAACAGCACATAAAAAATTGTCACTGGCCATCTGTTGCTGATTTGTGCCACTGAATAGTGCGCTTCATACTTGTCGACAGTGTCAACTCCAGCTTTACTTGAATTATAAAACAAGACATCATCTGGATTTGTGAATGTTGGAGATGTTACATCTTTATTCGTAGTGTCATCATCATGCATACTAGATAGAAGAAGATCTACTCTGTTTTTGTTCCCTTTGTAAGGCACGAGCGTGTACCCTTCTCTAAAACCAAAAATTGAGCTTCCAACTGGCTGATTTTTGTCCTCTAAAAAGAAAGGAGGAATTTCACCTTGGTTCTTCCTCAGTGTACCTACTATTTTAAATCTGTGGTTCTTTAGTAGATCATAGCATAAAGGTACTGAACAAAACCAGTCACAGTAACATTTCGGCCTGTTCCTGAGATTGGCGATACAGTGGCGCAATCATTCTTTCAACAACACGGTAGGGTGGGTTGTTTATGGCATAAGGACCTTCCGGCTTTTCCCAGAATTAACTTCAAGGTTGCTGGTATAGAAAGTTTTTGCCCAAACAAGAGTTAAAATCTTTATGCCGTATTTTGCTGGCTTAGGCTTCATAAATTGACGGAAGCTGCATCATCCATGGAATACTTTTAACATCTCGTCCACTTATTCAACATCTCATGTCACAAATTCAGACACAACATAGTTTGTATTACAGTTTTCTACAAATTCTTCAAATATAGAATGAATTGGGGCTAACTTATCCAAGATTTTTCTATCATATCTACTAGCATTACTGTCATCAAATCTGAGACCTTGCAAAAAAAATCTAAATCTCTTCTAAGCCATCACAGCATCACTAATGGAAAAAAATATACTCCCGAGCCTTCATTATTCTAAAGATCGTCTAAGTTTTCATGAGATGACTTCAGAACCTCTGCCATGTATACATTTTTATTTCTCCAATTACATTTTTTATTTCTTGAAGAGCTGTATTTTTACAGTCCCTTTCATTACCATAGTTATCTTTATTCTTATCAATCCATTGATTTGTATAATTCTTGATTTCAATAAGCATTGCGTTAGAAAAAAAAAAATCCAAGCTTCGATAGCAGTTTTAGTATCCTTAGCAACATTAGCAACTTGACCAACATGCATTCTCACAATGTTTCTATCATGAGTCCTAACTTGCTTTGTTGGTTGGATGTCTCATAAATTTTATTTATCTTTGCTTATATAGGCAAGTTTTTCATTCAACCAAGATATTGTGAGGTCATTCTTTCGAGTTTTTAAAGGCAATGCTTCTAGATCTTCGATACCATTAAAAGAGTTACTTACATTACCAAATGTATCTTCACTATCATTATGTCGATTGCCAATCTCTTGCTTCTTCTTCACTTACTGAAGAACCTTTTTCTTCATCTGATCCTTCATTATTGTTATTTATTATCTCCTCATCAGAAATACTTTCATTACAAAAAAGTTCTCTCACAAAGGCAACTCTCGGTCTTTGTAATTCAATATCTTGTTCAGTGCTCAATAAGAGTTTATTGATACTTTCTTCTTCAACAGGATCCATATTACTAAACTAAAAATAAACCAAAAAAATTTACATATAAAAAATAAGTAATCACAAACATGGCAAAAAAATATCACATATTATAACACACATATTGGTATTACTATTACTCGCACACAAATGAAAACTCCGGAGAACCTCAACGTGATTACTTGCTTACGAAAGAAACCCCCAGCAATCAGCAAAAGCTTAACTCACACTTACATTTTATCGCACCAAAGTAAAAATGCGTAAACAATATGTTCTAGAAATGAGGCTCATGAGGTGCAGACCGGCACAGCACTGCAAACCGCAATGGCCCAAAATAATTTACAAAAATCACTTAGCCCGGAGGTAACTTCCATGATGTGACTAATGGAAGGTTAATGGAATGAAACAGTGGGAGAAAAGTAGTTCTCCATCTCACCTCCATCACTCAGTGCATCCATCTCGCACCAGTGGTTTCAATAGGTTGCAATCCAAGCTTGTCTATCGGTGGTTTTTTTTTAGTTGTACAGCTTTTAAATTTAGTTGTAAATAAATGGTTTTTATTTAGACAATTCTTTGTTTAGAAATGGCCAACACTGGCCCTCTACTGGAGTGGTGGCAAATTGATCACAGCGATAGTAGGGCTCTGCTATTTGCCCGAATGGATCCAAGATGTACTTTTTCAATTTTTCAACTTCAGCCCTCATTCCAGCTGGATTGCTGTATTTTGTATGAGTAAGTATCAATATATAAACAATTTTTTAACTTCATACATATTTATAATATGCATCCAGTATGACGATAATCAAAACTAAAAGTCTCAATTCTTTGAAGCTTGACTCTTTTTTTTCTCTTTTACATCGGACACGAGTGCTATTTTATTTTCATGTTTGCCAATCACTACCAAATGTTTAGTCATCTGTTTAGTTAGGACCAACGTCTTTACTCCTCAAACAAACCTTTTACCATTTAAGAATCTCTTAAAGGACAAAAAATGCACAGAAGTTAAGCAAGACTAGTGATAGAAGGTGGTACTAAATCAAGGTTTTGACTTCAAAGAGGGATATTAGGACTAATCATTACAAAACAAAAATGTGACGGCAATAGGATAAATTTTTGATCAAATAGGATTATAATTGATTCTTAAAATTTGAATATTGATTTTAGTTTTGTTTTAGCTCTTGTATAAATATTGGCCAACTTCAATTAACTCTAACACAGGAAGAATTTGAAATTCATACATTTTTTTTAGCTTGGATTGCTTGTAAATATATATATTAAAGAATTCTTACCTTAGCATTCCACGTCCAAGATACTGCACTGTTGATTTAGGGTCTGTAGAAAATAGTCTTGTAATAGGTCTATGAACCTGGAATAAATGCCCAACAACTTGGATGTGAGCTGCTAGGTAAGACTTGATTAATAAATGGTTCCAAAGAATTGGCACAAACTTTCCCCATATTAAACACTAAAAACTCAAAACTGAAAATTACTAGTTTGATTCCCAAAAATGTTTTTTTGCCATAACTAAAAAACTAGCCAACTTAGAGACATGAGGTTTTGACTAAAATATTTTAAATTGAAATTCACATCTTTCCTGAAAATTTAATCAATATGGTTATAGCCATATTGTTTTTTTTTCCATATTGTTAGTTTTAAGAAAAGTCCATTTTTGTACGTTTTTTGCCTATGAAATTAAAAAAAAAACTAAAATTTCAAAAAAGTGAAAAAATGGTCTGGAGATATTGGCTAAATACACATACATACCAAATTTCATAAAAATTGATCCATCCGCTTTGGCCTCCAACGAACTGCACATACACATAGACACACACACATCGTAGAGACACCAAAATTGTTTTTGAAAAAACCCACTTTTTGGGTTCAGGGACCCTAAAATGGATTATTAGACCAACTTATAAAAATAATTTTTTGGACGATCACAATACTTTCCCTATGCTAACGCATATGGGAAAAAGTAAAATGATTCAACCTCTCATCCCAAAATGGGTGGTTATTTTAGATTTTATCTAGCCATGTAGCCAGCCATATCAGAGTTTATTCTATTGTAAAATTATTTGAAAATGGACAATAATGATTGACAATCTTAACTTGTTGATTTCAGTGCTGGATTTTTATGGAGTCCTAATAGCGTGGGGTTATTACGAGGAGCTAGTCAGCAGAGGGTTACCAACCACTCCAAATATCAACTTGCCTGAGCCTGCAGATTGTGACATTGTTCTTGACCCACTTTAAAAATTAAATACTTTTAAAATATTTAAAACATTTTTTTTGTATTATGAAAATTTATCTTAACCTCATAGTATAAGAATATCTTGAAATTGAGTGTTCAAAATCAATATTACAAATTTTTTGTTGTTACAAAAATGCTAGTTTTTATTCTCTGATTTATGAGATTTATCAAATTTCCAGATTCAAAAGTAAAGTATGATATTATATTACAGGGTTGGGAATGAGTGGAATTAATATAATATTGTAGATATATTGGCATGTTGGCACTGGTGGCGCAGTGCTGTAACCCAGCTACATGGGGACAAAGTGTTTGGGAGATTGTAGGCGATAGGTTGTATCCTCGGTTCTCTTAATACCGACATGACATCCGCTTGGTGGTTGCTATCGGCGTGGACACTACTAGAGAAGTCTGGGGTGTCCATGTTGGATGGTAATCATTGTGCGGATGTTGTGTGGGGGAGATAACTGAGTATCAGGCTTGTCAATTAGCTGAAAATCAGACCAGCACTACGTGGTTCGGATTCCACGTAAAGCTGTAGGTCCCTTAGTTGCCCTGGCTGTTGGGCTATTAATAAATTGCCCTTTCTGAGGAACAGTTGAACTCAGTTAGTAACCAGACTACACTCATCCTACACTCATAAAACCATTCATATTCGCCTTAAAATACGCACAACGTTGTGTCGGCGTCTCATATGTAAGAATGTAAGAATGTAAAAATGTAAGAATGTAAGATAGGAAATCAGAAAACTTATGTTAGAAAAAAGTCAACTATCTATGACACTAGTAGCACAGTGCTGTAACCCAACTACTTGGGGACAAAGTGTTGTGGATATTGTAGGTAATAGGTTCTATATTCAGTCCTCTCAATACTGACATGGCGTTCGCTCAATATCCACATCGACGTGGACACTATTAGAGAACTTTAGACTTTCCTTCTTGGGTGGTAGTCATGGTCCGAAGGTTGTTAGGGAAGAGAACTGAGTACCTGGCTTGTAAACCTTCTGAAGTTTGTTGGTTAGGGTGATGCAAGTAGTGTATTCATGTCAGAGTTGGAAGAAATTACCTCAAATATTTCACAATGAAAACCAAATTACTTAAGCTTTTGTGATATGTTAATGTAACAGCTGTTTAAAACAAATTATTAAAATAAAATTATTAGCAGTTTTACTCTAGTGGATAAAAGGAAACGTCGAGAGGCTGTGTCTAAGCCTTAGTGATGAAATTTTGAGAAATCCTTTCTTAGTGGGTCTGCTAACTTTCCTCCAGATTTCATCAAACTCTGTTCATTTCATGATGAGCAAGTACATTGTTTTGGAATTTTATATAATAAAATTAATATCATATAATATTAATTATATATCATTATCATTAACTATTCAGTTTATATTAATCATTAACAGTATATTTTTAACGTAAAAAATACATTATGTACAATAATACAGGTGAGTGCCATCATGCTGCGCCTTCTCGCGAGCTACGCAAGAAATTCTTGAAACAGAAATCTATGTTTTGGTGTTTTACTTTGTATGAAACGACCACATTAAGTCACACCACATGGAATTTTTTCAGTTTTTATTCATCAGTGATCAAGTACAATTAAAGCTAAATTGTAGTTTTTCATTTAAAACCGTTATCATTCTTGACATATCAGAAAAGCAATAAGTTATAGAAATTTATAAACAGCATTAAAAAGGGTATTTCAAAAGAAAAATTCTATTACAAATTTCTAAAAATAACAAAAATATTACATTAAAAATTATGTATGAACAAACAATAATAATGGATATTATCTTTCAAGTAGTTTCCTTTCAGTAGTACTTTTTAGTATCACGTTTTCTGTACTTGATTAAAGGAAGAAGTATTCTTTCAAATCACTTTCCATAGCAGAGGACTCACGGACAACACAACAATTGTCATTCTGCGAAATTATCACTGGTGGTTCGCTGAAGTTAGTAACACTACTGAGATCCTGACTTTCAAACTCTCCAGTGCTGAACGTACCCTCTGTCTTGATTGACTGTTGACCAGGATCATATAAGTTCTGATCAAGGGCGTACAAATGGTCAGATTCATTGAAAAGTGATGGGGTCATCATCGTGACATCTTCAAACTTAAACAGGTCAGGCTCAGGACAGAAGAAAGATGAGTTCCAGGTAGAGGATCTCGGGGAGAAGGATAGGAAGGGATCTTCAGCACTCTGTAGAACAATAATAAACAAGCTGAGATAATTTAACATGCAACTTGTATAACAGGCTTTATTTCTGGCTTGTAAGTTTGGTAATCAGCCAATGAAAATCTATCATACACAAATTATGGAGGAAACGTATTGCCCCCAGTAAGAGCTGGAAGTGTTAAAATTAATTACAAAGCTGTTAAAATTGAACAATATTAATTTTAAATATGTAAAGAATATTAAAGGTCGCACTGATCAACTCAAAATAAATTGGCTTCATTTATTGAGTAACACCCTTTAGGCTACATGCTTACGATATATTTATATGCTACTTATGGATGGTACAAAGTACACTGATGAGATGGCATGATTGTGTGACTAGTACCCTTCCCACTTAGTTTGAAGATCAACTGCTACCATTTTGTACTAATTACAGCACTGTAAAATATAAATACTGTCCACAACTACCCTTTGCGGGTCTGGACACGATGGAGGGCTTTTTATGGCCGGTTGACGTGTGGTCAGCACGACGGGTCCATTGTTCCAGCTTTCTCGACCAGGATTTGCTACAAGTCGTAGCTTCTCAATTGCCTTACGTTGCTAGGTCAACACTGGGAGTATGATTGAGGGGCAAATTTCCAAGTGCCTGTAACGGATATCGAATCCAGGACCTCAAGCTCCGGAGATGAGCGTGTAAACCACTCAGCCACCGGAATGTTTTGACTAGATTTGTTAACTTATGACTGTGCAATGAAACCAAATAACCAAAGTTTTACTTACTACTTTATAATTAATTTTCCATACTATATCCTTGTGCTTTACTTCACAATTCAAATTTACTATGACTGCTGGTATATGACTGTTACTTAGGAACAACCATGAAGGCATCCAAGTGCACCGTCTTAACCCACTTGCTGCTTTTTTATTTTATTTGTACTGATTGCTCAATACGTTCTTTGTTGAGTTTCTCAGATGACAAGTGAGCGTTTTGAGTTATGGATACTAATATTTACTTTTAACTGTTCATTTTTGATAAACTTTAAAATGGATGAAACAATTTGATCAATCAAAGTTGCCAAATATGATTTATATGCACTGATGTAATAACAACATAACAAACTAACTTTAATATTGAAGAAAGTGACTTTATCAAAAGGAAGTTAAGCAATAGTCCTTGAGAGTTGGCATCATATGACAGTATGGCTGTGAACTCAGTTAATACAGTCTTATCATTTTATTGGTTCTAACTTAATGGAAAATGTTTCTCTTAAAATCAACATTTTTAATGTCTTCAGAGGCACAGTTCAAAACCAAAACCTAATAAATATAAGCGAGTTTTGTATTGGCCAATGGCAAAAACCCATCATTAATATCACAAATATCATATATTGACATTTGTGTAAATTACATTGCTGAAAGAAAATTTGTCGTAATTTTTAAGGTGGATAAGGAAGAGTAACAAAACACTGGAAAATGACAAACATAGAAGACATGGATTTCAATAATAGGCTCAATTGCAATATACTTATGGATTGTTTAATTAAATTTGATAACTTTCACACATTTCAATAATGATAATTGATTATTTGTAGTGTTACAGTATGTAGACACATCCATATCCCTTTTGTACAATTGTGTAGTGGTGTTACGTTGCTAGAACACTACAGGAGACTACCTTTAGGTGAGATCCTTTAGAATACGGAATATACGGTACGGTAATGTACGGTACTGCGTTAGACTAAATGGCACATTTTAATATTTGGAAGCAACTTAATCAATCACCAACAAAAATCTGCCAAAATAAATCACTTTCATCAACAACAAATGTAACAAATAAAATACTAAGTAATAATATGTAAACCAAAATCTACAAAATACTAACTGTAATATAGATATATATGTATATATAAATATATTTAAATCAAGAACGTAACCTATAGTAACATCGTACATGGTAATTTCAATTGATAAAATATGGAATAATAAAACGAAACAGTTAACTTATACCGTATGTATAAAGAAACAATAATTTACTTATTTACAGAGTACTCACTGTATAGCGAGTAAATACTGCATCTCACAATTGAATGCAATGCAGTTCTTTGCAGCAATTAAAATATAACAATTGTTTACATATGCCTATGGAAGAACCAAGGAAGAATATGTTAAATGTACAGATTAATAATTTTTTAACTTGACTTATAGACTACAAACAAAATTTGAAAAATGGAACTATGAAATAATTAAATAAAGTGGTTTTATATATATAAGGGAGAACTTTGCTGTCCTAATCTCGCAGTTTGCTGTATTTTATTTTGTATCAATTAAGAATTTTTCATTTACACTTTGGAAAAGTAGAGAAAAAGTGATTTTTTAATGGAGAATGTCATAGCCAGGCATGAAACAACTGAAAATGTGAAAGATGTAAATTAATATCTATAAAACTAACATTACTTATATGAATTTGTTGCCAGATCTGCTACTAAAGACAATACTATATGTAAATGGTCTGTAAACAAGTAAACATCACAAAGCACAAATTAATTACAATAAAGTACAAAATATACATATAATTTGATGATAGATTTCAATACACCATGTTTACCTTCCTTAGACCAGACGGATTCGCTTATTTCCTTTGTGAATTTCTCTGGTCTGAGGAAGGTAAACGTGGATTACCTAAATCGATCTACAATATTTATATATTTCGTAATTACATCATAATAAATGTATGTTGTATGGCGTTCACTTGTTTACCAACATGTAATATGCTAATTAAGAAACTAAAAGTTACGGATTTATTTAATGTTAATTATAAATAGTTGACAAATAAAAAACGATTTTAACAATACAATTGCACTGGTTAAATTGACTGTTTTATCAGAATCAGACATTCATTAATCAACTTAATACCATGAATAAAAATAACTCAACGATAGGCTTTGTTCAAATGTGCAAATTTATCACAGCTACCTCTCCTAATACACAAATTATATAGTCCTCGGGAACATTAAGTTTTTTTGTCCAAAGATTTACCCTGATTTCATTTTGTAACTGCCATCATTTCACACATAAGCTTTGACCAAGATCAATTAGTCTGTCATGCTTACAGCATTTCTCACATGGCTTGGATTCCGTCTACTGAAGTGTTTCCCTTTTTTCTATTTAGAAAGGCATCTTTTTCATTGCTATTCAAAGAGCTATGTTCGAGATTCAGGTATTGCCACATATATACAAACATAATTTTTCTTTGAGTCTATAAGCCAAGTATACAAACACAATGCTAACTGTTAAAGTTACTAGTAAGTTGTAACGAAGGCGGACCAATGTGTCTAAGTGCAACTATTTCCAATAAGACACAGACCGTTGGTCCTCAAAAATTGAGCTGAACATGGAAATACACAAGGTCCTATATAGTATGTTGGCACAATGTAAACAATATATGAGTGATGCGCAACAGAACGTACAGAACACAATAGAGACTAGAAATACCTCCAACGTGTTTCTATGCTATGTGGTTTAAGGCACACCATATCAGGACAAATTTTTGTTTTCCTATACCTAAATAATAACATTACAATAGTTCTGACAACAATACTATCTCAATATGATTTGTTTGTCGTAACACAGTCACTCGGATATCACTATGTCCTACGGTCTGTTCTCCTGGAGGAATCAAACACACTTAATGCATTCCTATGTAATAAAAAACTATAAAATAATGAGTTTTCTTAATCAATGAGAGATGTTGAAAGACATGCATTAAATTAATTAAACTGTTGTTGGTTTATTTATTCTGCTATTTGAAAAATGAGACGAAAGAAGATGTAACAAATTCTATTGATCTATCTCATTTAACATTTTGATTATTTTTTTATAAATATTGGTTCTAATGTAGTATTAAAACAGTCCTGTACGCGAACTTTATTCAACTAGTGAAGTACCGATTTGATTATTCAGTAGGGAATTTGAACGACTTAGCCCTCCGCAGTCTGAAGCCTTACCCAATGGGGCACTAATAATGTAATATATTCATCGTAAATAAATGAATCCTACAAGTTAATTCTCATTCTTATATCCAAAAGTCTTGTAATTCCTTAAATCCTTTTTAATAAACTAAGCAACTTAAATTGAATAGGAGATTACTAGATAAATTTAAGAAAAAAAAACTATTCTTTCCAACTCACTTTGGCCTACTGGCTTTACATGATCAATAACTAAATTCAACAGATTAATTGACGATTATAAACTCAGTAAGAATTGAAACCATGAAACTCGCACATCAAAAGGCTCAGCCACAGCCAACACCCCTACCAATGTGCGATAAAAGTATGCGAGCAATGATAAATTTTAAAGTAATTCCACAAAAATCGCTCTTCATCAGCAATAGTTAGATTAAAATAAATTCAAGACATAACATATTAAACATTCCAAAATATCAACTTGAATTTCATATAGATGGTAAACAATGAGAGCCAAATATATCTTTAAAATGTGCACTTTGAATTGGATATCACTTATAATTCAATGTCATTGGATTTCAAAATAAATGTACTTGGAACGTTGACTCCTCCACAGAACAGACGAACACCTCTGTAACCGAATACAACGTCCACCAAAACACTTAAGGTACAATATTTCTGTAAAACATTACAACACTCAGTTATGTATCACAATAAAATGTTGTGTAATTATATTTCTTTTCCTATTCTACAAATGAAAGTAAAAGTTTAAAACAAATAACATATGTCTGCAGGGTTAAATGGTAACCTTTTTGGCAATAGCTGGGGCTCACAGAATGTTATTTACAATGTTCGATATGACAGGTCAGATGTACAGCTATGTACAAATACTGCAGGGATACAAGGTTGTTATTCTAATGTAAAACCTCTTATATTGTAAATGTTATAAATTATATCGACCTTTGAGTATTATTTTGTACATGGAGAAATTATATCTAGTTCTAATAACAAAGAAATCAGAGTAGCACAAACTTATTAGTTGTTTGCACATTTAAACTGTTCATTTGGTGCTGGTAACACACTAAGAAGGGGCCATGGCGTCCCCAACAACATTCATGTGACAGATGCGATGTTAATGTTGTTAGAAGAAACAACATCAGAAAACGAAAGTAGTTATTGAAGTGGGCTGAGAATTGATGGCATAATGGTAATGTTATTTTTGTTTGTTCTCTGTTTGATTTTGTCAAGAACTTTGGAAAATAAAGAAAGAATATGATTTCCTGCTTTTGGAGTGAGATGTGGAGAGTAAATGCAGCAACCTATTAACTCTTCAGTACCCGCGCGGCTATTTGTAACGTAAAGTCCCGCGTGAGGTGTTTGAAACACACCATACTAAATGTAGCCTATAATTATAATTACTTTACTTTTTTAGAAATAGAGTTTTTATAATTAACATATAACTTGTGTACAATTTAAATAGTTAAATTTTGTTACATAAAAATATTTATACTAATAAAAAATTAATTGTAAAAGTGTGCAATTTTTTACAAAACAGAATAAATATTGTATTTTATACAATAATAACATTTGAAAATGTTTCCTTTTCTTTTATATCATATAATTTAAGTTAAATTTTGTTCTACAGTTTGATTTTTAAATACATTTTCATTTTGTACATATATAGTAGGTAAATAAATGCTTCTCAAACAATGACACTGGTACCCGGGCAGGGTGTCACGGACAACCCAGAAAACGTTGTCAGCACAAGATGGATGAATAACTCACCACAAACTAACAAAATCCAGTTTGGCATGACTCTCAGGCTGTAGTTTTAATGTACTGAAAGGATGGATAGGTTAGCCAACTCCCACTTTGAATAACAACAAAATTTCCCTCACTGGGGTGTTTTTAACACTCCACGAGGGTACTTAAGGGTTAATGTACAGCAAAGCATACATTGATACCATGGGTTATAATTAGACGACACCATTATAGATTAATTTCTCAGAAAGTTATAACAATATGGAGCCAATCTTCAAGAGTATCTAGAAAATATGGCTCTTTGAATGATTTTAGACATGAATATGGACTGAAACGTAAACTCAGCCAGTATCATGTGTTTGTAGTGTTTTTATTGCCATTTAATTTTTTATATTGGTTTTTTAATAGTATAATAGTTCTAAATTGTTATTCGATAAATACTGAATTTTAAGTTTTATTTGTTGACAATGTTCAAAGTAACAATGCATAAGATAAATACATTTTATTTTACTTTTACTTGCTTTAAGAACCTCCTTAACCACAACAAATTACAGGATGATTGTTGCTGTTTATTCTTAGATATTATTCTCAGTTATTTGATGTTTTGTGTAGTTTATTATGTATACCAATAAGCAATCTATAGTTGAATCACATTTTTTGGTATGGAACATACAAATACAAAAACCTAACATGGTTACTCAGTAAACAAACTGTTCAAAAGCAATGTTTCTTGTGGCAAAGTATTTTTTAGTTCTGCCGAGTTATGTGCTTTCTACTTTTCTAAATGATGTTCTTTAGATTCTTCTCGTGAAAATAGCTTAGTAAATATTTTAAAATGTATACAGTATAAGAAAGAATTTTTCAGTAAAACTTTTTAAATTAAAAGTTAAAGCTTTATTATTGAGTAGGACTTGAATTTTATGCAAATTTGAAATTAACTCAGACCTAGAATGCTGCAGCAATGTCAGAACACAGTTTTAACACATCAAAGACATTTATGAATTTCATGAATTTTAAAAATTGTAAATACAGGATCTACTAAAACCTTCCCCGTAAATTGCAATAATTTCATAAGTAAATAAAGGTAGGCATAGACAAAATTGTCTTTAATGTATCAATATGTACTAAGGAGCGACCTTGTATCCCCGCAGTACGATAGTAGACATATTCTAAAACTCAGATCCTACAAAACAACCATCATCAAACCAGGTTGAGACTTAATACAATAAAATACTAAAGTTACTAAATACTCAACTAATTGGTTGGTCCCCGAGACTTTGTATCAACTAAATTGTGGGTAACCAAATAAATAAATGATATTCACATGATTATCATCATTACCTTTGAAGATATGTAGTGACGAGATTAACATTATGGTAAACTAATTAGGAATGTACCGACACAAACCATCTTTAACTTGTAACAATGTTAAGTAACAGGTTAAAGTAACTGAACATTCAAACATGGGGGATTTAAAAATTAAGTTTAAATAATTATGTTTTTTTAATAAATATTATGACACATTTAAAAAAAGTTACAACAGTTTTATTTCTTAATTTTTTAAGAGTTTCTTTTCTATTTTTTCTGTATTATTTTATTGATTTTACTTTTTTGAATACAATACGGAAATACATAAGTGATCAGTAACTTTTAGTGTTAACTGTTATACGTTGTATCTTAGAACAGCTGTTTATCATTTTTGTACCTTTGGGAATGATATTTACAATTTTGGAAATAACTTTATTCATAAAAAGCACTTTCAACCTTTAAGAGCAAACATTATATTTTGCCTAAGATAAATTAATAAAGCACATCTGAATTTGTCATAGGTAATTTATCCTTCCCCTTTTCCCGAAATGATTGAAACTCCAGACATAATATTGGGCAGGGAAGTATTATTTATCTCTCCATAGATTGAAAAGTTAATATAATTTTAGCAGCCTTTACAATAAAATTAATTATTTATTAGCTCATTTATTTTCAAATTTTATATAGTTTAAAGGAGCTAAATGCTATATACCGATGCTCCAGCTTTATTGAATTATTGTTATAATGGAATAAAAACATATGCCATATCCAATGTAGTTTATACTGCAGAATCTAACACTTAAAAGATTATTTGGGTTCATTTTTGCCGTAAGACTTGTAATTTCATATGGTTGCAAGGATTCAATACGGTTATCTAGGAATGTACAGGGTTTGCCTAATAAACTACTTGAAACAGTAAACTCTTCCAAACACACAACATAAACAGCATAAATAAATAAATGATAACATAATTAGAACATTCAATGTTATTTCATGCGATTTATTCTTCTTATTTCAATGTAACTTAAACTAAATAAGTAAATGTTTATAGGCTGCTACAATGACTGTCATTTAAGAAGAAGAGTTTACTGGGCACTGGCAGGGCAGCATCCTTCTCGCTACTTCAGTTGTTGAGTTGAATTCCAAAGGCACAACATCTAATACATTATCTACTTTAATTTCATATTTACTACTTTCAGATTGTTTTGTAACAGTAAAGATTAAAAACTTACTGAAAGTGTAGAGATAAGTACGATATACTACACACAAATTCTATAAAATTGTTGAGTAAATGAAATAAAATCAACGTCAGCAAATAGTTAAGTTGTGTTGGTGTAGAATAGAATTCTTGGGATTTTCCATAGTTGATTAATGATAAAAAGCTAATTTTTAAAACAAAATAATAACTTGTCATTAAATTAATAATTAGTTACTTTTCGGAAAATTTAATTCTTAAAAAAATAATATTACAGTCTTATATTTTTTATAGTCTAATTTCAACTAGTCACAACCAATCGGAAAATAAATTCAACTAATCAGAGTTAACCCCCTTTTCTCTGTTGTAATTTATTCTTTGTTGTAATTCAAATATTAAAATGAATTATTCTTTAAAAATTAATAAATAAGCTGACATTTTTTACTTATTTTATGAATAAACTTTAAACATTTGCAATACATATTACAAGGGGTGTCAGATGTATTTTTAAGATTAGTTATGGTTGTTGTGTTTGTACATAATCTTAACTATATTCATCATTGAAATCTGTTCTACGTTTACTGATGAGCAATTATTCGTTACCTCAATTCGCTTTCAAAACTGTTTATCTTTAAAAAAATCCAAACATATAAGCGAAAAGTTTGCCTCCTCCAGTTTTTTTCACTCTACTATATGAAATGGAGTTTCATCATACAAACATACAAAACCTGCATACTTCGTACTTAGTAAATATATTCACAAAATGGTATATGTAATCTAACAAGTCCAACCAAACATAGTTTAATTTATTTAAATCATTCAGATTTAAAGAAACTATATTATTTACACTTTAACTATTGGTAAGTCTGTTTTCCCTATAATGAGGATATTTTCTATCACTTCTATCTTACACTTCTTCAATGTCTAACAGAGCAAATCACTTCCACATAATATAAAACACATGACTGTATTTTTTCTTCACACACAATCCTGTTTAAAACAGGTAAATAAAATGATGGGAGCTAAGCTCAAAGTGTGCTCTTCTCCACCAGGTCTCTAAGACACCCTAGGTGCGACTCTGCCGGTCAAACCATCCCCGATGAGTATTTGATCTCACGGTTGACAGCCCAGCGGTTATTTTGATAGCCATAATGCCGATACTCACTATACTGCTGATAATAGCCAACATTCTGGTGGTGGGGGAAGTGTGTTGGATGGTAGTAGGGGTGACTCCTCCAGCTGGGAGGAGGGTAGTCATAGGGGGTGTAACAGTCATGGTAACTCCTAACAGGCTCTTGTGGTGGGTTGTAGTACGGTGGGTAATACTGATTGCAGCCGGGCCGCTCATAGTAAGGCGTATCTGGATGCCATTGGGGAGGATATGGACAGTTCATCGGAGGTCTCTGCTCCTCGTGATAAGGGTAGCAGTTCATCCGCTGAAGAGAACTAACGGGGTTGTCACACCCAGGCTGCATACCTGGATTCCACTCTTGCCAAGAGTCTTTTTTGGGCATGGCATGCCCCATCGGTAAACACGAATCTACTCGGGACTTAGATTTTCTACCTCCTCTGGGAGCTCTCCCACGCTTGGGTGGGGGAGGGGGTAGAGGGGACATACAAACCTTTCTCTCGTTTTCTGCTGCTACAGCTGCCTCAAAAAACCCATCAGGCTGAGAAAAGCGACCAATCTCTGTTGATCCAAATGCCTGATGAAATCCTGGCAACCGAGTATTCCCAGAGTCTTCTTGCTTGCCGTTCACCTCCGGATTGACTTCAGGAATGATCTGTGTGGACGCTAACAAATCTTTTACATGCTGCTCTGGGTCCTAAAACATGTTACATAATTCTATTGTAATTATTGAGATTTATAAAACAGTATGTTCATTTAATGATTGATATGAATTCATTTCTCAGCAAACTAAAAAAAAATGTTTATTTATGCTACTCTCAAGTACTGCTTGTCAACTGAGCATCTAACCATTGCTTTATAAATCACAATCCATTAAATTTATGTGTACAGTTTAAGTACAGCTGCTTGATTTGGACATCTAATAATAAAGTGTACAATAATTTAGATTTTGTTTGGAACAAAAAAACAGGCTTACTTTCGGTCTAAAATAAATTTCAGTCTGATTCCAATGGACAGCAACAAGTCTATACTACAGATTCTTTGCTAGTGATGCACCATTTTATTAAACCACAAATTATATTTGATCCTATTTATTTTGTCATATTAAGTAACTTAAGATTTTAAATTGCAATCACTACTTTATTTATTTTTCACTATTTGAATTGTTAAACAAATTTGTACAGAAATATTAATATTTTCTCCCCTTTTTTATCAGACATTCTTTCTTAAAACAAAATTGTTTATATTAGTTTACTAACTATATTTCAAACATAAATAAAAAATTATCCTTTACAAATAAATTATGACACAATGCTGCTCTGGAAAAAATTGAAATAAAACACACCTATCACATTTAAGACAACTTATGGTTGTGTGTATGAGGAATATGGTTTAGAGGAGAGTGATGAGGTGTTGGTATGTGTCTAACACAAGAAACATGGGCACTGACTTGTTGTGGTATGTGTCTAACACAAGAAACACGGACACTGACTTGTTATGGTATGTGTCTAACACAAGAAATATGGGCACTGACTTGTTATGGTATGTGTCTAACACAAGAAATATGGGCACTGACTTTTTATGGTATGTGTCTAACACAAGAAATATGGGCACTGACTTGTTATGGTATGTGTCTAACACAAGAAACATGGGCACTGACTTGTTATGGTATGTGTCTAACACAAGAAACATGGGCACTGACTTTTTATGGTTTGTGTTGGAGGTGGGTTGACATATTTTACTTCTTGATAGTCCGATTTTCATTCAAAAGAAAGATGTTTAACACTTTAACCGAAACACCCGTATCTGAGACGGATGGGGAAATTTCGTTATTGAATGTTGGCAACACTACTTCTTTCCAGAGGCTGGGCTTCGCAGTACCTTTCGGCCACCCCCTCCCCTCAAACGCTAACCAGTTTTCAGTTGGTTTTTGGCCATTGTTCGTGACTGACATATTGTTTTCATGAACTCTACCCGTCTCGCAGATGGGACATTTCGTATTACGTTTGGCACTCAGCCGTCTTAGAGGCGGGATGTTTCGAATTTGTGTTTTTGAATATTTAGTCAAACGTTGAAGTGTTGCGTATTGTACAAATATTTAGTGCAACGTGTACAAAGTGTATATATTTTTGTTTATCTGTAGTTTTTTCCTAGTGTTATATTTTCGTAGTGATTTTGTTTTTCTCTCTTTGTGTGCAAAAATGGATCGTCCGTCTACTTCCAGTGGCAAAGTTAGTGTCAGGGACTCAAACTTTCAAGATCGCATAAGGCGAATGCTTCATGATGTGGAGTCAGACAGTGACATAGAAAGTCCTGTGGATGATTCTGATGAAGATCCTCACCACGTTCCAGTGAACAATAGTCAAGAGAATGATAGTGAAAGCAGTGACGATGATGACGAAGTAGTAGACGAAGATTTGCAGGAATTGAATGAAAATGAGGAAATGAATGTAGATGAGCCGAATCGACCAGAATACTTATTTAGCCGCCTAAAAAAAGGCGAATTCGGACCTCCTTACTGCTGGACAACTAAAGAACCACCCAAAAATGTAAGAACGCCAGCAAGGAATATAATTAGAGGAAGACTGCCAGGGTTATTGCAACCAGCTAAAGCTTTGGGGAATTCTCCCAGCACCAAAGATGTCTGGTCCCTCTTATTTGATGATGGAATGGTTCAAAATATTGTAACTTACACAAATAAAAAACTTGAATCTGTGTGCAGTGGGTTGGATGCACGTACCCATAAATCAAACTATAGAGATACAAATGAGTTAGAAATAAATGCCTACATTGGTCTTCAATTATTAGCAAGCATTCTTAAGTCCAGCCGCGAGGATATGGCATCTCTATTTTCAAAATATGTGACAAATAGGCCATACTTCAATGCCACTATGTCAGTCAAGCGATTTGAAATACTGACATCCTGTATAAGGTTTGATGACAAAGAAACTAGAGTTCAACGTAAGAAAGAAAATAAAGCGGCATCTATATCAGAGTTATTTTCACAGTTCATCTCTAATTCACAAGAAAACTATAGCGTTTCATCATGCGTCACAGTTGATGAGATGCTAGTACCCTTTAGGGGTAGATGTTCATTCAGAGTTTATATGCCGAAAAAGCCTCTCAAATACGGCATAAAGGTTCAATGTCTGTGTGATGCTGCCACATCTTACTTGTACAATGGGTACATATTCACAGGGAAAGATTCTGACGGAGTTGGACTTACTGAAGAAGAATTAATGCTGCAAAAACCAACTCAAACCGTTGTGCGCTTATCTAAACCACTTCATCATACTAACAGAAACATCACCTGTGACAACTATTTCACATCTCTTGAGACCGTAGATGTTTTGAGATCAAAAGGTCTAACCGTAGTTGGAACACTAAATAAAAATAGGTTGGTGATACCTCAAGAACATCTGCCTCAAAGTGGTCGACCTGTAGGCTCATCTTTGCACTGTTTCAATAATGGAATAACAATGGTATCATATGTTCCGAAGAAAAATAAGGCTGTTATCCTCATGTCTAGTATGCACTATACTAGTGAAATTGACGAAACCACACACAAACAGGAGATAATATGTTACTACAATAAAACAAAGTGTGGTGTGGACCTAATGGACATGAAGTGTGCCATATACGCTTCTAATCGTAGAACTCGACGATGGCCACACGCCTTGTTTTGCAGAATCCTCAACGTATGTGGTGTGAATGCCTACATTCTCTACATCTGCTATAAGGATGCTCCAATTGTATCAAGGTAGGCCTAATTGTGTATTTACCTATTACTGCTATTTCATTTTACATTTTATACTACATTTTTCTTCATTGAGATTTATTTTTCTTGGTAATGGACAACAAAATAAGTATCTTAAAAATTTGTATTCCCTTTATCCAATTACTCTAGCCAATATTCTACAAAGTATTCACAGCTGGGAGTACAATAAGTTTTATATTTCAGGTTCACGTTTCTGAAGAAGCTTGCACAAATGCTAATTGAACCCCACATGCGTCAACGACTGGAGATACCTAATCTAATTCGGGACACAAAGGACGAAATTAGAAAGGCTCTTGGTATGACAGCACCACAACGTCGTAATGTGGAGGGGATTGCCGAAGACAGGTTGCCTAAGAGGAAAACCTGCAGGAAATGTCCATCAGCAAAAAAAAGGATGTCAGCTTACTGCTGCATAAAGTGCAAGAATCCCATCTGTTTGGAATGCAGCAGAAAGCTCTGCACAGACTGTGCTGCTGACTGTGTTTAGATAAAGTAAATGACAATCATGTAATCATTATCTTTTTCTCATTCTTTTATATGAAACAAACTATTCATAACATAAAATACTTTTTTTACTATGTAGGTCTGTGTAAAAGTATGTATAATCAATAAATTTTTCATTTAAAATAACTTTGCTGTTCATTATTTGTAATAAGCCTTTAATTATTTAACCTACCATTTAAATATACTACACAACACACAATGCAGTCTGTGAGACGGGGTTTCGGATAGTGTGTTTCACGCTATGTTTCGGTTAAGGTGTTAAGGATATTTTGAAAGTCATGAAAATTACCATGTGTCTGTGATTATTTTTGAGTATAATTAATTAAAGCGTCATGTTTGTTATAATATATCTAAAAAAAACAACCACTATTTAACTAAATAATCAGCTATGAATAATTTTTTCAAATTTAAAAAAAATACAATACACAAAAAATAAGTGCGATCAATAGGTGAAAACGACGGTCTAATTAGACCCCATTATCAAATATATGACAGAGTAGCCAGTATTTTCAGGTGTGCAATAGTGAATATTGGACGTAGTGTATTCTACACCTGTCAGTATATTTAATTTTTGGTCAATGTTCATATTTATGTTTATATTTAACCCGTAATTTAGAAAGTTAGCTACAGAACAAATATTTATTACTGAGCTTTAAAAATTCTATTGATTTCATTGGCTGCAGGTAGACTGTCACAACTTCAGCACAAGTTCAAAGGTTTTCTTGAATTGAGCAGAATTGAAAACGTCTTTATTGATGCAAAACTAGTGCAAAATTGCCTTTCTTAAATTCAACCTCTTAAGACTGACAAATCAAGCATTTTTACACATAAATACATAAAATAGGAAACTTAAAAAAGTTATTTGATTTTTTTTAGTAAATAAAACAAGGTGAAAATTAAATTTGTTCAATTATACTGATTAATCTATAACTAAACAACACAGATGTATATAAATGGAAATAAAAAATAAATAAACGTATAATCCCTTCCTTATCCCCTTAATCTCATTCACACACACATACATACATTCACACACACATACATACATACACACACACATTCATACATTCACACACACATACATACAGCCCATTGTGGCAGCAACACGGGATTAGGCCTCAGTACCCCCAGCCAATTGATTGAGAAAATGTCTCTTCAAACTGAGTCTCGTTTTCCATTGTTTTCAGATAATCATGTAATGAATTCCAGGCCCAACAGGCAGTAACTGTAAATAAGTTCTGTGGTGAGGTGTGTTGAGGGTGGAGCACTAGTCACAACTAGAGAACCCAGCTATGAGTAGCGGAGGAGCAAGTGGCTGGGCGGTTTAAAGCATCAGGACCTTATACCTGAGTTAGAGATAGCGCAGGTTTGAATCCTGGCCTTAACTGTTAGTTTTTATCAGTAATATTCACCTTTTACTGTACTGGTTCTCCCCCTTACTCTGTCTGATAAGTTCTCTACACAGATCAATAGCCTATGGAGAGTGGGTAGAGAAAGGTTAAAAAGGAGATTGGGCTCTTCCTTTATAAAAAAAATTGCACCAACTAAGCATATCCAATCCAGAATCTTAATTGATTATTATTTAAAAAGTTGTCATATTTGCCTTTTTATCCTTGATTTTCAAAATTATTTACAACATTTGACTTTCTAATACATCTTTTTCTGAGCATTTATGAATAATGAATATTGATCTTTATTCACAATATCTTGACAATTAAATGAACATAAAACTTTAGTAAATAATACTAACCACTTTTTCCAGTAATGTGGTTAGTGAACAAAAATAATAATAATAAAATAAATTAACAAATAACTCAGTCCAGTCTCTTTTAACTATTACAGTCTTTTTTATACTTAGAAAGGCATTCTGTCGCGTTCATTAAATTCAAACTACTACTAAAATAACAGTATTTGATAATTAAATTAAAATTAATATTTGACAGTTCATAAACTAATGTTTCCTATAAGTTAAGGCCTGACTCAGACAACTTGTGTCATGTATATAGTGTATAACCAGTTCTTAAGCTTGTTGCAAAATGCCTTATTGTTGTTGCTTTCTTTAATGTTTAATGGTAATTTATTAAAATAATTTGGGCCTAAGTAATTAACACTGCATTGGTCGCGCGTTCTACTATTGTAGTACAGGTATATTTATTTTCTCACCCAGAGCGGTTGGCAGCACTTCCGACCTTGAGCGTCACTGTACCTCTCCCCCACACCCCTCCCAACAACCCAGTCTAGTTTCACTCTTCTAGCTGTCACGTACTCGCCCTAAATCGTGAAATCTCGGAGTGTACTACTATTGTAGATTGCGCGACCACTGGCGTACCAAATATTTTTTTAATGTTTTTTTTTGTACATATTTGTTTTTCTGTATTTTATTTGTTGATTAATATATACAAACATGTCAGAACGTGATAGAGAACAGTTACGAATATGGTTAAACGTTCCTGAAGGATCTAGCGTTTGAATTGATGGAACCAGCAATAAGACGCCGCATTGGCATGGACACTTTGCCAAAAGAGATTCGACGAAGAGGAAGACTTTTGCTTCGCATTCCTGAAAAAGTTCCAGTACCTAGAGAACTCCTAGTTGCTGGAGTAGGAAAATGTTTTCTTTGCGGTAGAGTTCGCAATAAATCAACAAGGAAGACGTGTGGAAAATGTCAAAGATGGGTGTGCCCGGACCATCAGAAAAGCGTGTGTGATGACTGTTTTGAGTAGAAGTTTTCTGAAAAAGAATTTGTTCAATGATTTTCAATGTGTCATTATAAAATTGTTCTTTTTATCAATGGTTATATATATTGATATAGAAAATTTACAGTTAGAAATATTCTTTTATTACAATCAAAACACTTTTGTAATATTTGTTTTTTTTTTCTTGTGTTAGTTACAAATAAAATTAATAAATAAATAATACAACATTGAGTACTAATTTTTACACAACCGAGCCCTTATACTTTTATAAAGATGAAGAAAAGTTGATAAAAAAAAAAACATATGTTCTACAATAGTAGAACGCGCGACCACTCACGTAATTATGGAGGCCGCGACCAACGCAGTGTTAAAGGATTGTTTGAAGAACATTTTGTTTACTTTGGGCTTGATAAATAATCTATTCTTTTTACTTCTCATATCGTGATGAATTCTGATTCTCTATTGCCACTTCGCATATAAAATAATTTTAATGTTTTATGGATGAATAAATGTTAAATGGGTAATGTTAAATGGAGAATCTCTTGCATTTGCTTTCAGGACTATTCGAATAAATTTATTTTGAATTGTTCTAATAGTATTTGTTGTTGTTTTATAAGTTCCCCCCAACATATAATGCTGTATTGTATCCTTGAATCAATCAGACCATAGTACAGAGTTTGAAGTAAATTTACATCACAACAGTTTCTAAGAAAGTAAAATTTTCTTAAATTAAATCTAGTTTTATTTATCAAATCACAAATGTTTTATTACACTCAGGATTGCATTGACAAATTTATTTGTAAATTTGAGTTGGTTTGCTTGTTTATTTATAAGCTAATTAATTATAAGTAAACAAACATAGCACGCACTGACTGGAACAAGAATACATAGCATTAAAAAATTCATACAATATTTATAGAGAATTTGTAAGTTTGATTAAAACAAACCTTTATTCAAATGACTTTACTATGGCAAATAAAAGAAAATAACCTAAATGTGCTATTCTGTTCGCAAATAACAGAATAGTAATACTGTGAATATTTGATACTAAAATAGGTATTATTCTTAATCAGTATAAACCATTCACACCCAAACATGCAGTCAGGTGTGTGCCTTGGAATCATAGACTTAAGGTGAAAAATAAATTGGTATCAATACAAAATCTGTTTCGTATTGTTATAAATCTGTATTCTTGTCTCACTCTTCTGTTTCGTATTGTTATAAATCTGTATTCTTGTCTCACTCTTCTGTTTCGTATTGTTATAAACCTGTATTCTTGTCTCACTCTTCTGTTTCGTATTGTTATAAACCTGTATTCTTGTCTCACTCTTCTGTTTCGTATTGTTATAAACCTGTATTCTTGTCTCACTCTTCTGTTTCGTATTGTTATAAATCTGTATTCTTGTCTCACTCTTCTGTTTCGTATTGTTATAAATCTGTATTCTTGTCTCACTCTTCTGTTTCGTATTGTTATAAATCTGTATTCTTGTCTCACTCTTCTGTTTCGTATTGTTATAAATCTGTATTCTTGTCTCACTCTTCTGTTTCGTATTGTTATAAATCTGTATTCTTGTCTCACTCTTCTGTTTCGTATTGTTATAAATCTGCATTCTTGTCTCACTCTTCTGTTTCGTATTGTTATAAATCTGCATTCTTGTCTCACTCTTCTGTTTCGTATTGTTATAAATCTGTATTCTTGTCTCACTCTTCTGTTTCGTATTGTTATAAATCTGTATTCTTGTCTCACTCTTCTGTTTCGTATTGTTATAAATCTGTATTCTTGTCTCACTCTTCTGTTTTGTGTTGTTATAAATCTGTATTCTTGTCTCACTCTTCTGTTTCATATTGTTATAAATCTGTATTCTTGTCTCACTCTTCTGTTTCGTATTGTTATAAATCTGTATTCTTGTCTCACTCTTCTGTTTCTGTACTGAATCCAAGTTAACCTGATTGCCTGAATCACTACTTTTAAACGTTTTTTGCATAAGGGGCTGCATTTTTCATATCAACATTTTCTAAAATGGTGGTTACTCTGTTTTTTCCAAATTGATTCAACTAGGGAATTGCCAAAAATTATGTATCGATTATTCTAAAAAGGAGAACAACTTATTGGGAAGACAAACATAAGTCCCTACCATAGACAGTTGACTTAAGAAGAGAACTGACAGACCCTCTGCCCCCTCAAAGTTCAACACAATTACTGATTTCCCCTCTGAACTTGAACAAGCAGCCTTAGGGTGTTTCCAAACCACGCTTGTGCACATCAACCAAACATGAATTGAGATTCGCTATGGCTTGTTATATTTTGTTATCTTCTGTCTTCATAAGGCTCACCCATTTTTTCTTTAAAAATAAAGTCACCTTCTTAAAGATTTATCACATCTGGATGGTAGACTGTTTCATCGTTAGCAACACTAAAGCGGTTGAAATCCTTTAAACCTCTACAAAAGCTAAATATAAATGTTAGTATTTAAAAACTCACTGCAACTATGAGTAGACTCTAAGTGAATACCTCAATGAACGTAATTGTATGTAAACTGGAAGCCGGAAACTACTTGATTCAACTTTAGGATCAAGAGATGTTGTATGAACTGTCCACCAGGTTTAATGAAGGAATTGCCTGGATTTATAAGGGCTGGTATTTACGAGGGCTTTATCACTTGCCAAACTCACAAAAATATATTGAAATTTGTTTCTTTATCCAACCATGTGAAAAGTTGCATTCTTTGTCTACCCTCATAGAATTATGACATTGTTAAGTTGGTATTTTGTTCACTTTACAGATTTAACACATTATGACAATGGTCAAATAAAAAAAAGCACTACCATACAAAAAAAAAAGCCACAGCGAGTTTCACAAGGTTCAGTTCTCTAGATCCTGTACTTTTCATTTTATTCACAAATGACTTTCCTACTTAATATATAGAAAACTCCAGAATAACATAAATAGCTGCAAATACTGTACTGAATATGGCTATCCAATATTGTCATAATGATGACCTGATCATAAACGAAAACAACTTGTCTTAGAAAGACATACCCAATAAATACTAGACCTAGAAAAACCCACCTGGGATAGCACTAGAGGTGAACATTACGTGGACCCCCTCACCTTCATATTGTTGCCCTATGTGAAGATAATATATTATCAAAATAATTATGAACATAAGTGATATAGCCACAGTCAAAATGATGTTTTTGAATCCCAAACTTGCTACAGAATAACAGTCTAAGAAGGAACTAGTAATATTTATTCTTACACAGATTCTAATAATCCAAAAGAAAGCTAATTGATATGATTGGTGCTTGTGATTATGTCCATGAACTCAGCAGTGCCATATTAGATGAGCATGTTCAATGTCAGTTTACTTTCACACCTGTTGCTGAGGCTGATGTTTTACGTGCAATCATGAGGATTTCTCATGATGCAGTTAGAGCTGTCAAAATTTCCATACAATTTTTGAAATATTTTCTTCCCATAGTCATTCCGTTTAATACTTCCATTTTTAACAAGTTACTCTTGTCATCAACATTCCCCAAAGTTTCTGATTGGCTATTGTTCAACCATTTCCAAAACAATCATCTCCAAAAAATCCATCTGATTTTAGACCTATTAGTTTCTATCAGCCTTATCAAAATGCTTTGAAAGAGTGGTTCATCAGCAAATTACATCTTTTACTGAGTGCAATGGATTGTTGTCCAATTTCCAGTCTGGTTTTTGATCTAACCACAGCACTACCACTGCTCTATTAAAAGTTACTGATGATATCCGTTCTGGACTGGATAAAAGACTCTTATCAATTTTAACCCTCGAACCGGGTTCTACTTTTTCCTGTACCGTCACATCATTTTTTGCGCATTTGCAGACATTTTTTCAAAAAATAATAAAATTATATAACCCTACTTGTATCTGGTATTAGTGCACTCCTAATAAAGCAGACTATCTAATAATAATAAAATATTACATCTTTGGGAAAACAAAAATTTTTTATGACTCATGATATCTCAGACAATGACTTTTGTAAACATAAAAGGGGGGGGGGGTCACATTGAAAACAATATATTATAGCTAAATTCAAAATTCCAAGATAGCCTAAATATTACAAATTTCATCTAGTTTCAGGATATATAAAGGTTTTATATGTTATTTGAAGTATAAAATTAATTATACTTACAAAACCCTGTGTAGTACAATTTATGCAAACATTTGTTACTGTGGTAACATAATTTTCAAAAATTTGCTAAACATTCTATATAATCAGTACAGACTTCTAACTAGTACTAAACTTTATAGAATTACTCCTTCTATAAATAAAATATATTTGTAAAATGGTTACCTTGGTAACCTCTGGCTGTGAGCTTAGGGGTCCACAGATGATGATGAAATTTATCCGGCGTTACGCACACAAATGTGATATTTTTCATGTTCAAAATTTTTTTTCTTTTATAAAAAGGCTTCAATATAATTTTTTGTGTGTTGTATGTATATACCAAAAGTAATGTAAACACAATTATATCATAATAACACCATAATTACGTATAATAAGACTTACAAATACAATTGAAAGACAAGTAAACAAAACTTCCAAGGCTAGCGTCAGTTCGAAAATCGCTTTCGCTTTGGACAACGAATATTCATCATATTATTTTCCATTGTTCCCGTCGTCTTAGAACCAAGTCAGACATACCACTACAATCGGTAACTCTTCCCGTTTCCAGTGGTATATGAATCTTGTCAATAGCGCTAATAGGCATACTATAACAAGTGATAATATCGAGCGATGTCAAGTCGACAATTTTTTGTCGATTGCCAGTACAGAATCAACACAAGTCGACAATTATTTGTCGAAACGCGGCACGAGGGTTAACACTCTTTGATTTTTCTAAAGCATTCGACTGTGTTTATAATCCTCTTCTCCTTTTAAAATTATCGAAGATGGGGTTTTCTACGAAAATGCAACTGTTCTTGTATGGGCGGGTGGGTGGGTCAATGCAACTGTTCTTGTATAGGCGAGTGGGTGAGTCAATATCAACTGTTCTTGTATGGGCGGGTGGGTGGGTCAATGCAACTGTTCTTGTATAGGTGGGTGGGTGGGTCAATGCTAACAATACTTCCTTAATACTAACAAAAAAGTAGTGTTATGGTGCAATTGTTATTGTGATATCTGTACACGAATTAGTCAATAATGGTTTGTAACAAGACTGCCGACCATGCAGTTAATTTGTCTCAGATATTTACCATGAAATAAATGCCCTATGGTGCTCTTTGGTTGTATTCCATCTCCCTGTTGTAAGATTCTATGTTTAACTTTCAGAATATGTGGGGAATAAAGGGAGGGACTGATAACGAAGCATTTATCTAAAGCATGTACTTTATTAGCATAGTTTAACACGATTTTTATGTATGTTTGTAATGCCATATTACATGAGTACATATCGCGTAGACTGGGTGAGGTCGTATTTGACGGATTGTCAGCAGTGTGTTAGAACTAGTGACAAGGAATTGCAATGGAAACCTGTCACTCAAGGGATACCACAGGGTTCAGTCCTTGGTCCCTTATTATTTTCCATATACATTAATGATGTCACCACTGTTATTAAGAACTCTTTTTTCTACTTGAACGCTGATGACTTACAAATTCATAATTACTTTCCTACTTCTGACTTGAATGGTATTGTTGATACTATGATATTGATGTTATTGCTACTTGGGCTTTCAAGCACAAACTAAAACTTAATGAAAACAAAACTAAAACAATTATGATCGGAACCAACAGACTTTTGAGGAGTGTTGACCTTGTAAATTCCCCAACTCTTGTACTAAACAATACTGAACTACTTTACAGTGATAAAGTCAAAAACCTTGAAATTACTTTTAAAAAAATTTAAGTTTGTCTGAATATACTACTGAAACTTGTAACAGGGTTTTTGCTGGCATTCACAGTCTGAAAATATTAGCTCTTTTCTCCCATTGAATATGAAAATGATGCTTATAAAGACGCTAATTTTCCTTTACTTTAACTACTGTGACATTGTTGTCAATGACATGACGGTGGAGCTCTTGGACAGGTTGCAGTGTGCACAAAACTACTATATCCGTTTATTTTCAACCTTAAACATTGTGATCATGTTGCTCCTTTTTTCAAAAACCTTTATCTTCTTAAATTGAAACAACTCTGTATGCTTCATATTCTCACTATTGTTTTCAATTTTACATGATAATTTTCCAACTTATCTGTCTGAACGTTTTTCTTTCCTTTCTGACCAGTACTTGGAGCACTCAGCGCGAATCTTCATTGTTGTCAATTCCTCTTCATAAAACTTCTTTATACAACAATTCCTTTACTGTAACCACTTGCCAACTATGGAATAATCTTCCTGATAATATTAGAGGTAGCAAAGGGTGCGATTGGTTTCAGGATGCGGTTGTGGTTCTTTTCCGGGACTCGTGAGGTGAGTGGCTTGTGCGATATTAGGTGTTTGCTGATGGCATGGCATGTATGAGAGGATGAATGTGAGTTTAAGTTTATAGTTGTTTTGTATGTATGTTAATATAGAATCTTTTATATTTATATTACCGATGACTCTTCAAGTTTTTGAATTTCTCTATTGTGTATTACTTTTTGTAATTAATTCCTTTTATTCATCAAAATAATATTTTAGTTTTTTGTATTTTTTGTATAGTACTTATTTGTATTTTAGTAATAATGATTAGGTGCAAGAGATGACTTTTTAATGATAACCTCGCTAATTATGTGTACAATAAAGTCATTTTTCATTTCATTTCAGAATCCTCGGAAATCTATAGTCAAGAGAATCATCCAGATAAATGTTTAAACATAAGAAAATTGTTACCACAATTAATCTATATATATATATTTGAAACAATATAGTACATCCACATCAAAACAACTCATTCAGCAAGAACAAAAATACAAAACCACAATTTTACAACACCAAGTATGCCACAAACTACTGAATTCCTACTCACAGACTCAATTCCTATCTGAAAACTTCAAATGTTTTACTAGACAGGCTGAAGCAAAAATTCCTTCTCAGAAGCTGGCTGAAAGACTGTCATTTTTACTTTCTAACAGAATTTAAAGAGTGGAGGACATCATAGAAAAAAAATTAAAAATAATACATATTATTGTTAAGCAAGAATAAAGACATTTACACAAAAGTCATTGTATTTTTTAGGTTTTACTGGTATCCAAGCACAACATCAATTGAAATAACCTCTGTAGCACTGACCTTGGAACTGACACTGATGACTGGGTCCACTACCGGCTTGTGGTCAGCAACCAGACAGGTGTCACAAGATGTTACCGGTTGCTCGGAATGACCCCTATCACCATTGAGCAGCATTGTGTTAACTTCTGGTTGGCTTCTCATAGAGTATGGTGAACCTAAGTCAATAACCAACGTGTCTTTTAACATTCCTATTGTTCTAATAGAATAATAAATGCTTACTGAAATGTTATACATTGCAAATAATGAAGTAAAATGATTTTTATGGTAAAATTTTCTTTTTAAATTGACTATATCACTATATCTATAAAGATCAACTATCTGAAAGAGCGGTACCTATATATATGATTAAACACACTGTTACAATCTGGAAATTTGCAACAGTATTCTTCTATAAATGTGATTCCGTGTTTTGGGAGGTGTGTTCATCTTAAATTTGCTACCAGAAAGCCAGCAGTGCTTAACATTTCTGTTAAACAGCAGAGTTTAAGAGTAATTTTTACAGTGCATAACGGCAGATTGACATTGGGTCCGATACACCGATAGATCTGGGTCTAGAGGCCAATAGGCCAGGACATTTGAATTTGATTTATGATAAGAAATGTTTCTAGGGTTTTGCATTATTAAGCCCCAAACAAATTCAACAAAGCAATTTTCTTATAGATACATTAAACAGATTTAACTTGTTCTTGTGATTCTTACTCTGAGGAGAAGCATGGATGAAGTTGCCCTGTTCTGAGCTGTAAGGTGTGGACCAGTCCACAGGAAGCTTGGTGTCCCCAAGTCGGTCCATGTAGCCTTGTGCGCCTCCCTGTTCCACACAGAACAACTGATGTCAACTGACATAAAAGTAGTCACTAGTTTAATCAACATTCTAAATAAAAGTTAACTCTTATTTGTGGTATTTGATATTTGTATGTTGCAAAAGTAAATTATAATTTATTTATTTTACAAACAAAATATTTTTTACCGTGATTTACATACTTACTTATTTTATACAATAGTTGTAGAAAAGTAATTCTTTGAGTGTTTCTAAAAACACAACATATTTTACAATAACAAATTAAAATATTCCCTTTTGTAATTTAACAAGTATGTTTGTACTGATGAGACACATTATAAGACTAGCCTATCAGTTTTAATGAAACAAAAAAAATCTAGAGATAAACTTAACTTCTTTAATATTTTTATCAAAGGATAACACTGCTACAAGTATTCTCTACAAGGGTCTGTTTATTATTTCTGGTAGAAAACAAGTGGAACATTACAAAATGTTTGATCAAATAAGTACATTAAGGCGATCAATTCTGGTAAAATATGTTTACTTAAGTAATAATGTTATGAACCATAGTGCATCACACTTTTGTCTGAGTACTGTGAAGTTTCACTAGTCTTTCACCTGTACATAGGGGCACCAGGACTGGTTGTCAAGGGCGTAGTCGCTGGACGGAATGTTGTATGGAAGGTCCAAGTAGTCCGGGTAGCTCTGCAGCATGTTGTCTCGGTCCACCTGCTCATGGAGCATTGTCTTAGTGTTGTCTGTACAGCGGGGAAGTTGGGACACCAACTGCAACATTATCATCAACTGTCACTGAATGGCAAACAGGGATGTAACAATTTCATGATTATTGTCACTGATTGCATAAGAAATATAGTCATTACAAAAATGGCTAAAATTAAATGTTAATAAATATAAATTAATCATATTAATAAAAAGGTAAATATGTATTCTATGCTTTAATGTCCTATTAATAATGTGCAAATGAAAGTAAGATTGAAGTCATTACTTGTATGTACTATATAGAAATAGTTATGTGTAAACTATAGTTATTACTTAAATATTCAACAGGTTAGAAAAAATATGAAAATGCTTTCACAACTTTTGTATGACTTCACTTGTAAAAGTGAAATCCTGTACATGATTATTGTTACAAAGAACATACTTTTTGACGCCATTAGTGAAATTTAAACTTTTCAGGGGGGTGGCCCATGAGGAGTTGGATGAAAATCTTCAAAGTAAGCCTAGGTCGAGTTTGGTATCAAATGAAAGGTCTATTTAAAAGAAATGAATTGCCATAAACCGAACTTCTAAAGATTTATCCTTTCCAGAGTAGCAGTCATTTGAATTTCAAAGTAACAATTTGATAATTTAAACAATATTATTTCTCCGCTATTTAATGGTTTTAAGTAAATTATTCTAATCAAAAATTATACTTTACAGTACACAATTATTTAAAAAAATTAAATTATACATGGAAAAAATTATGTTGTTGTGAAAGCATTTCCAAATTTGTTTTCCACCCTGTATATTAACAATGTATGTGTCTTATGTGTAGATAAACAGTTTAAGTTGTTTTAAAAGTTTTTTTAGCAGAAAATATATATAAGTTAAAAGGATTAATCATTTTTAAGTGTTATGTAAGGAAAAATAAATAATTGTGAATGTTGAGACATTTTTAAGTTTTAGGCCTATGTGTTGACAAAGTAGTATAACTATGTGTGAAGATACAGTTGCTTTTAAGTGTCCTTTGTAGAAAGCATAAATAAGTTTAAACCCTTAGTAATTATCAGGTCTTATACGTAGAGAGTATAAATGTGTATAGGCATACAGCTCCAGTAATGTTTAAATGTATTTTACAGAAATTATAAATAAGTGTAAAAACAAATTACTATTGCTTTAAAAATATCTATGTGCTATTTAATATTATAAATTTTGTTAAGACTAAATTCATGTTTAAGTGTATTTTACAGAAATTATAAATACGTATAAAGGCATAGTAGTTGTTTAAGCATTCTATGTAAATATTCCAAAACTGTGCAAAGCTACAATCACTTTTGAGTATTTTTTGCAGAAAATATATATTAATAAAGCTTTGATATTTTTTAAGTTTCCTATGTCGTTTTTTAAGTTATTTTGCATAAAATATAGATTACAGTAAAGAAAAAAACATTTTTTAGCGTTCTAGGTATAATGTATAAATATAGTAATTTTAATGTGTTCTACGAAGAGGGGGGTAAATACACTGTCATTAAAAGTGTTTTATATAGATAGGATGTAAACGTCTAACACTGGCGATTCATTAAGTTCAATTTACAAAATATACTAGGCTAGTATGTATAATACAGAAAATATAAAAGCAAACTAGAATGACAATTTTCTAATAATTCTCAAAGAGAAATCAGAAAATTTATATATTTATTAACCACCCAGTGTATTTAAAATGTAAACTGATATGGTAAGTTTGACTAAATGATGAAGTTACCTTTATATAATTTTTCTTTTAACGATTCTGCACATATATACAATTTATCATTATAAGTAAACATTTCTTGCGATACGACCAAAGAAATTACGTAATTTTTAAGTACCTACCATCTGAGCCGCGGTTGTTTATCCACTCACTGATTACGTGTGTCAAAGTACGGCGCGCCAAGCAATACAGAGGCAGCCATGTGAGGCGGGTATTGCCTACTGACGGTCGGCCAAGGAGCCGCCGGCCGCGCAGGCGCTCTGCGAGTGCCTTCTGTAGTGCCACTGCCTGGCGCTAGGCCCTCTCGTTCATCAATACCACCCTCTCACCGCCGTTACACAAGTTCCAACCAACTACTTTGCACCATCGACATTTTTTTATATTTTAATGTCATCTCGCATCTTACAATACATGCAAAATTTAATCATCTTATGAACACTTACAATTTTTTTTATTTCACTGTACACTAAATTTGTCAAAACTTAACTTTTAACATTGATCAAATAATGAAAAGGAAGTTTGCTGTCGTCTAATTACTTTTGGTTAAATATTTGCAACGAAGAAACGTCTGTCATCAAAAATTTAAATAAAAAATTTCATACAGCTAAAATATAACCTCAAAAAGTTTACATTCACGATTACTGGTGCCACTATTTACGCCGTGTCTCCATCAATGATGAAATAAACTCTCGTAAACAGAAACTCGTGGTAATCTTTGATTTTTACTACCTCGTCGAAAACAAGTGGGAAAATAACTATGAAACATTGAAATTCACAGTTGTATGTGTTTCGGGATAAATACAAGTATTTCCTGTAAGTGTGTCACCCATGGTATAAGGGAATAAAACATTGTTATCATAAATACCATAAACCGGATCGAGAATACCGTTAAACATTTCCACAAACTTTAAGTGTTCTTATTGTTACAAAACAATTTTCATTAAATGAACGAAATTTCCCAAAACTAACTTCTTACAAACTAAAATGTATGAACAAAATTAAATATAAAATGAATATTATGTAGGGTAAGGTAAGGTGAAACGGATGTTATGTATGGGAGAGCACTGAGTATCTGGCTTATCAATTAGCTGAAAATCAGACAAATACTAAGTGGTTCGGATTCCACGTAAAGCTGTAGGTTCCTTAGTTGGTTATTAATAAATTACAATTTCTGAGGAACAGTTGTACTCAGTTACCAGCCAGACTACACAGGTCATCCAAACCCGTGTAACCATTCACGTTCGCCTTAAAATATACGCAATATTATGTCCGCGCCTCAAAGTAAGAATTAAATAGCAGTTTGCCGAGACTTGGGCGCTACTTCTATATAGTAGACACAAAAACCGAGCAAACAAATAAAACAGGAACTTGATAGTAGCTGATAAATTCAACTGCCAACTTTCAATTCACTCACCTGCACCACAGAGAAAAATAAAACAGAGGTCGCTTTCTTATAGCCGCAGCGTTCGCCTCAGTGGCGGTTAGGCCTATAAATAGGTTACAACTAATTTATATCTTTATACACATGTAGTAATAATTACCCTAAGTTAATCCTTATAATTTGTTGGGAATAAGTGAGGGACTGACAAGGTGCTGGCCCTGGCATCGCATGGCAACCTGGAGAAATAACTAATCGCACACATTCAGCGCTCTATTTGACGCGATCTCTGTTCATTTCTTCTCCGTGAACTATTTTTTAGTTATAATGAAAAATTAAAAAAAAAAAAAAAACAAGCACTCTTCTGTCTCATCTGTCACTTGGGGGTGTTCTCCTCCTGATATATGTAAATAGTATCAATGAACCCACTATGATCCTTAAAATATATTTTGTCATGGACCAATGATTTAATTGTTACTTTATTGGTTTGTACTGAATACATTTAAAGTAACTTATATTAACTGTCTTGGATCTTTGCAGAAATATTTCAACGTTGTACAAGTTGATTTATTTGAACCCTACTTCATAATATATTGGCATACTGATCTTTCTGATTCCTGAGCAATGATCAATCAATATTAAAAGATTTACATACACGGTCATTATAGATAATTTAATTTACTTAATCGAAATTGTTGCATCAAGAAAATAGTTTGATTCACCATAGAATTGATTTGGAATATATTCAACATTAAATTATCAAAGAAAACTAAACGATTAAAAATATGTTTTTTTTCATTTTCAGGCTTCTTTCTATTTAGTAGATAAAAGCGTAAATTTGTTGGTTAAATGTGACAGTTCGAAAGCGCAGCAACAAGGTGTGTATTGGCGCTACCGCCTAGAACTGGTACGGCAGTGGTAGTGGGTAGGCGGTGATCGATAAGGTTAGGCGCAAGGAGAGTAAGGGGTGACATCGGCCAGCCAGTATCTAATCCACACAACACTTGGTAAACTTACTACAAACAACTGCAACAAAACCACTATAGCAAATAAACAAATTATAATAAACGAACAAACGAAACTTTTAAAACACGATTTTAAATTTCCATCATAAACTGTTTCCTGATTTCGAAACGCTGTTTGTATACTGTTCCAAAAAGAATAAAATAAATACACTACTACGTGTTTCAAAATATAAAACTGTTTTTATGTAGATCATTGACATTGCACCCAAGTTCAGCGTGCAAACAAAGCTTCTGCCTTGAACAACAACAAAGACCCGAACAGTGGGTTGATCACTGAATATCTGGGACAGAACTATAAGCGTACATAACAACCACATATAAGCAAATTATTTCATTCCAAACGCATGGTATAGGGCTGTGAATGCGGCTAAGATGATTGGTATCCAGACTCAAATCCAAAACCTGATGCTATGAAAACTTGTGGTACACAATTCATTTAAATATACATTAAATTGACAAGACTTTAGCTACTAAGAACCAACTTGGACACTTCTATACTTGGTTTTATAAAGTACAACCGTATTGAGAGCTATCCTAAACTAATATTCATAAATACCTCGCACTTGTTGAGTCTTATTTATTTGTTTAAGTTCGGCTTTCCGAATGTTCAACTATTGTGTGGAGAACGAATAAAAAAATTAATGTAATGGAATAATATGTAGAATTTTACCAACCATGTCCAGCACGTTGTATGGGTCATGAAACTAAAGCACTGTGTGTAAAAACATGTTTTTAAGTGCTCGGTTCGAATTTCATACACAAATAATTCCAAAAATTTCGACGTGTATGTATACATAAAAACTTGGTTGACGGCTCAAAATAATTACCAAGAAATACAAAAATATTCAATATTATAGTTTGAGGTTCAGTCCACTCATCTAGATGACTTGTCCTGATAGTACAGTAGGCAAACAAACTTGGAAAACTGTCTCAATAATGTAAATACAATGAAAATAGAGGCGAAGTTGGCATATGGGAATTATTGAACATTTTTAAAGTAATTTTAATATTAACAAAAAGTATGTCAAAATAAACAAATGAAAAAATCAAAGTAGTTTCATTTTTTAAAAAATTGAACGCAGCTAAGTTGTGACATTGATGTGATCGATCTGTAACGATCGACACATGGCGATCAGCTGAGAGGCGGTGCGTGGTTGCCATAGCGACGGTTGCTAGGGGCCTGACGCGTGCGCCAGTGGCGGCCGGCCCGCCAACCGTCAATACTGTGAGCGTCGCCCAGCCGGCCGGCCACACGTCATCAACACCTTTCCGTTCTACTCGTAACAATTTACCCACTTTTTATTAGCCACACAAATCAGTAGAGTATCTGTATATTTTGAAAATGTTTGCCTATTGCACCGAGAAAACCTATGCCAGAATATATACGGTGCCGATATTGTGTGCTTCTTATTTCAAGTTTTGACAACGGTGTGGTAAAATTTTGTAACACATTTTGTAAATTAATATAATAATAATAATACATTTCTATACTTTGTCTTTTATCAAAGTATAATGTATGCACACACTTGCATAAAAAAAACATCATGCGGCTTTTAATCCAAACACTTCAAACTACTTGCTTGGACCATTCATATAAGGTTCATCCACCACAATAAGGTTAGCTCCACTATTAACTTTCTTAGTTTCTTAATTATATCAAACCAACTTATGTCGTACATAACATTAACATTCTTTCATATCATTGTCTCGATACTTCGCTGAATCATTTTGCGAAGCTGACAATATTTCACTGCTACCAATGCAAGTGACAAATTGATTTCTTTATATTTGACTGATTTAATGAAAGAGAAATATTACTTAATATTAACTTTTTTAAGAAGATGCCGATATATTTTTTTATCTTAGTCCTCCCTAGTTTTAGTCCACTCCCTAAAGACAATTGATCAGTGCGAGGTAGTTATTCAGACAGGGGGAGAACCAGAACAGGACAAGGTGAACAAAACAAGGATTCGAACTTGCCCTATATCTACCGCAGGTTCATATGAAGTCCTGACAGGACTCAAGTCACCGACACTCCTAATGATTCAATTTTAACCCCTCCCCCCTCCCACACACACACCCTTTGCTGGGACGGTCTCGTAAGAAACAACGTTCTGTATCTTGACCGGCGTTCACACGTTGTCGATGATTATCAACCGTGTTGTTGAGGAAGTCAGTCGTTTTCTCTTTGTATAATACCACTGAAAACATTGTCATCCATTTATGCTCAACGTCTATGTAATATATACATACTATAGTGCTTGACCATTCTCCTTACCTCAGTTCGTATGTTTTTGTTGTGTGTTATTTTTCAACTGTCATTCTTGTATATTTTGATAATCATTGATTCCGTAATATCATTAAAATGTTTACCATAAGGACGCGAGTGGTTGGATCATTGCGGACATTTTCAACTGGGCTTAAGCACCACACCAATAAAACAATGATTAATATTGTTTTTATATGCTTCTACTGGCAATTGTTATGTTTGACTTCCTGGGAGGCGGGTGCTTCTTCCCACGACCACAAAATAAGCAAACTCCGAAAAGAAATAAGCTCACAATCGTATCGTTTGATTATGTTTCCTACAATCGATTTAGAATCTTGAATTATTTACAAACAACACCACACACGACAAAACATTTCTAATTAAATAAGTTGTTTTGTAGAAGTAGCTTAATTAAATAACGACGACTATTTGTGGAATACTTTTTGACAAACGTTATATGCTGTACATAAAATCACAAAACAAGAGACAACCAGCTCTTTGGTGGTCCAATGACGGAGAATGCATCGACCGCAACTGCGGCGACGGACGAGGGAAATAGAACAGAAGTAAGACAGACACTCCTTGGGGGAGAATCGAATGACACACGGGATATTTTGTCAATATATTAAGTAAAGATTCCTAGTTATAGAAGAGAGAGTGTGTGTCTTCATGAATAGAAAACAAATGCATCACTAATAATAGGGCAAGGAGACCAACGCAAGTTGATATACGCGTGCTGCATAGAGAGGGCCCTCTCATTTGTTGATGAAACAGAAAAGAGACAAGATATTGCTTCTTTTTATAGAACATTGGAAAGGTGAGGCCTTTGTGGAGAGCAACATTTCACAATCACACAAGGTGGGGAGGGGGGGGAATTTGGAAACTCTTTTACAACTTTTTTTATGACTTCACCTGTAAAAGTAAAATCTTGCACATCACCATGGTTACAAAGAAACTACTTTTTGGCGCTATTAGCGAAATTTCATATATTCAGGAGGACGGCCCGCGAGGAGTTGAACGAAAATCTTCAATGTACGTCTAGGTCTAGTTTGGAATCAAATGAAAGGTCTATTCAAGAGAGGTGAATTGCCGCATACTGGACTTACAAAGGTTTATCCTTTCCAGAGGAGCGGTCATTTGAATTTCAAAGTAACTAATTTGAACAATATTATTTCTCCTCTATTTAACGGTCTCAAGTCAATTATTCTGATAAAAAATTATACTTTATAGAACACCATTATCCTAAAAAATTAAATTATCAAATTGTCTATGGAAAGAAATAACCATAGAAATTAGTTACTTCACAAGACAATATGACTAAATGTGTTTGTCTTGAAATTCAAACGACCGATAGTCTGGAAAGGACAATCATTCGAAGTTCGGTTTGCGGTAATACATTTTTCTTGAATAGACTTTTTATTTGATACCATACTCGGCCAGGCTTACGTTGAAGATTTCGTTCAAACTACTCACGGGCCGTCCCCCTGAAAAGACGAAAAACCATGACTGTATACAAGATTTCACTTTTGCAAGTAAAATCATACAAAAGTTGTGAAAGCGTTTCAATATTCTCCCCCCCCCCTCCCCCCACCTTGTAAATGCATATCTTTATGTGAGGAAAGAGGAAAATAATCAACATATTTTGTCTACACACAAAATAGGCTGTCGTAAGAGCAAAAAACTGAGCTTTTCTTTTGGGTCGATGAAACAAAGAAGATACGCCTACACAGTACAGTGAGGTCTTCGTGGAGAGTAAAATTGTTGTACCTTTTCCTTGAATGACGATTTTCGTTTCTGGTTGTTAAACGATGTTATCGCTCCTTTCACCCGAGAAGTTTTAATGAACATTAAATCTAGTCATATTAAACGTTTTCCAAACCCGACATTAAACTACCTGCAGTATTTTCTGCTGTCAAAACTAATAAGTATAATACCAAAATCCTTGCTTTATTGTGTTTACAAAGACACTATAATTTAATTCCTGGCTTATCAGTTTTTGATGGACACAATGACCTTACTAAAGTCATAACCGGAAAATCATTTTGACCCATTTTCATATTTTTGTCTTCATTAAATTTCATCAACATGTAAATGAGACACCTCTGCTCTGTGCTGTGTCAAAGTTAAATTGCTCTCAGCTAGGTCACACGTGTGTACCTTGCCAGTGTTACACTAGTGTGTATGGTGAACAGTCCAGAGGTAACAGGACTCCAGATTGTAATTGTAATAATTTTTAATTTGTTAAATATTACAATTATTTTCATATTTTGTTAACATTAAAGCAATATTATAATATTGTGTTAACAAGCTGTCACCTCCGTTTTTATAAATATCGAAAAATGTTGTGTTTGTTAATGCATACAGTATTCAACTCCTTACTAATACAGGATGACTAACGTACTAAATAGTTGGTGACAAACTACACTCTAAGTTCCCCTTCCACTCGAGCAATCTTTACTCATAGTCAACTGTCGACATTCCACACCTGTTGACTGTGACCTAGGTTTTACTCCAATAATGTACGTTTAATTAACACAGCGTGGTCACCTTCAAAAGCTATATAGTAAAGACTCTGTTTATTCATAAACGTTATCACCTGTGACAAAACCTTGATACAAGTACACCAACGAAGTTAGGGACAGGCTGCATCACATTTATTTCATAAGGAGTCAAAATTTAGGGTATACAGTTTTTTTTTCGTTTTAGCAACTCTAAACCATAATCTTTAAGCCACCAATGCTAACATGTTCTAAGGGATATGTATATTCCAATTACTCTGGTATAGTACATTAACAAGTATGTCTCAACAGCTGATTGTGATGAAAAAATGGCTGCTTAGTTAATACAGCAGTATTTTTCCACTAGCAAAGCTAGGGGATAGTCAGGTGCTTGAAGACTGTCGACAGACTTCCCATCACCTTACTTAGGGGAGTAAGGGAGACGGTTGTAAAGGTATTCATACGTAAAATTTTCCCATTGATCAAATAAAAAGTATTTATTAAACGTCAATAAGTGGGAGGGACGAGAAGATGGATATAATTAAATATATCGGAGACTAAGTAAGTGATAATTGAGAAGAGTAAGGTTGAGGGGGGAGCAACAGCCGACACAATCTGATGATCGATATACCTCGTCAACCATCACCTGCTAGCCCCACAACACTAGTAACCAAGTACCAAGCAGTTAGGTAAGTTGTTACACTCAACATCACACACTTAGGACTTACTTACTGTGGCGGTTCAAGACAAAATAACCAAGTAGTTAGGTAAGTTGTTACACTCAACATCACACACTCAGGACTTACTTACTGTGGCGGTTCAAGACAAATAACCAAGTAGTTAGGCAAGTTGTTACATTCAACATCACACACTGAGGACTTACTTACTGTGGCTGTTCAAGACAAATAACCAAGTAATAAGCAGTTAGGTAAGTTGTTACACTCAACATCACACACTCAGGACTTACTTACTGTGGCGGTTCAAGACAAAATAACCAAGTAGTTAGGTAAGTTGTTACACTCAACATCACCCACTAAGGACTTACTTACTGTGGCGGTTCAAGACAAAATAACCAAGCAGTTAGTCAAGTTGTTACATTCAACATCACACACTCAGGACTTACTTACTGTGGCGGTTCAAGACAAATAACCAAGTACTAAGCAGTTAGGTAAGTTGTTACACCCTACATCTCTCACTCAGGACTTACTGTGGCTGTTCAAGACAAAATAACCAAGTACCAAGCAGTTAGGTAAGTTGTTACACCCTACATCTCTCACTCAGGACTTACTGTGGCTGTTCAAGGCAAAATAACCAAGTACCAAGCAGTTAGGTAAGTTGTTACACCCTACATCATCCACTCAGGACTTACTGTGGCTGTTCAAGACAAAATAACCAAGTACCAAGCAGTTAGGCAAGTTGTTACACCCTACATAACCCACTCAGGACTTACTTACTGTGGCTGTTCAAGACAAACTAACCAAGTACCAAGCAGTTAGGCAAGTTGTTACACTCAACATCACACACTCAGGACTTACTTACTGTGGCTGTTCAAGACAAAATAGCCAAGTACCAAGCAGTTAGGCAAGTTGTTACACTCAACATTACACACTCAGGACTTACTTATTGTGGCTGTTCAAGACAAAATAACCAAGTACCAAGCAGTTAGGCAATTTGTTACACTCAACATCACACACTCAGGACTTACTTATTGTGGCTGTTCAAGACAAAATAACCAAGTATCAAGCAGTTAGGCAAGTTGTTACACTCAACATCATCCACTCAGGACTTACTTACTGTGTCGGTTCAAGACAAAATAACCAAGTACCAAGCAGTTGGGCAAGTTGTTACACTCAACATCATCTACTCAGGACTTACTTACTGTGGCTGTTCAAGACAAAATAACCAAGTACCAAGCAGTTAGGCAAGTTGTTACACTCTACATCACACACTCAGGACTTACTTACTGTGGCTGTTCAAGACAAAATAACCAAGTACCAAGCAGTTAGGCAAGTTGTTACACTCTACATCATCCACTCAGGACTTACTTACTGTGGCTGTTCAAGACAAAATAACCAAGTACCAACTATTAGGCAAGTTGTTACACTCTACATCACACACTCAGGACTTACTTACTGTGGCGGTTCAAGACAAAATAACCAAGTACCAAGCAGTTAGGCAAGTTGTTACACTCTACATCACACACTCAGGACTTACTTACTGTGGCGGTTCAAGACAAAATAACCAAGTACCAAGCAGTTAGGTAAGTTGTTACACTCAACATCACACACTCTGAACTTACTTACTGTGGCTGTTCAAGACTAACTAGCCAAGTACCAAGCAGTTAGGTAAGTTGTTACACCCTACATCTCTCACTCAGGACTTACTGTGGCGGTTCAAGACAAAATAACCAAGTACCAAGCAGTTAGGTAAGTTGTTACACTCAACATCACACACTCTGGACTTACTTACTGTGGCGGTTCAAGACAAAATAACCAAGTACCAAGCAGTTAGGTAAGTTGTTACACTCAACATCACACACTAAGGACTTACTTACTGTGGCGGTTCAAGACAAAATAACCAAGTACCAAGCAGTTAGGTAAGTTGTTACACTCAACATCACACACTCTGAACTTACTTACTGTGGCTGTTCAAGACTAACTAGCCAAGTACCAAGCAGTTAGGTAAGTTGTTACACCCTACATCTCTCACTCAGGACTTACTGTGGCGGTTCAAGACAAAATAACCAAGTACCAAGCAGTTAGGTAAGTTGTTACACTCAACATCACACACTCTGGACTTACTTACTGTGGCTGTTCAAGACAAAATAACCAAGTACCAAGCAGTTAGGTAAGTTGTTACACTCAACATCACACACTCTGAACTTACTTACTGTGGCTGTTCAAGACTAACTAGCCAAGTACCAAGCAGTTAGGTAAGTTGTTACACCCTACATCTCTCACTTGGTACTTACTTACAGTGGGTGTTGAAGACAAACTAACCAAGTACCAATTAGTTACTTAAGCTGTTACTCCCTACATCTCCCATATGGTACTTATTTACTGTCGCTGGTAATACAAATTATTACTGGTAAAAGAAAAACAATATAAAGACGTCTTCAACTCAACCTTTGTATTTAATTATTAAAATTAATTTAGTTACAGCACAATCAAACTTTGTTGTGTAATTATTATTTTAAAGCAACATCAACAATGACAACCACAACAATAATAATATCAATAATTAAAAGATAATTTTCAGAAATAAAATAATTTTACTTGAACTTGTACTTACTCGTTTAAAACCTTGCCGGATTTATAAAGTTATCACATTAAAATACAGTGGGTAAAATAGCGATGGAAAGCATATCTTTGAAGGATTAAGAGATTTATGAATACAGATTGATGTAACAAAGAAGGAGATAGAAACCTCCAATATTTGTCACTCCGAACAAGAGCAACAGACGGCGACACCTGTTGTATACCTCTACTCTCTCAAGTACAATGTTATATTTCCCTTGTAAACAATCCTCCCTATTTATTTTTCAGAGATGATTATTGCCGTAGAATCGTCCATTGCACTGACACGACTGGTAACTTCCTCCTCCTCATCGAATCCACTACAAAATTTTCTCCCTTTTTCGCTATACACCATAAGAAAGTGAAACAAACATTTGTTTGAACAGCCCCCACAGTCGGAGACTATTGTGCAGGCTGTTCACATTTATAAATTATATCAGCTGTTTACAACTATAAATAGTTATTTTAGTGTACAATTAATTACACATTAAACCTTGTATGGGTAAACAAAACAATGTTCATTACTCCGCCTACCAGTGTTTTTTTGGTTTTTTTTTTTACGTAAGGGTCCCCACAAAATATTTCGTGCTAGGAAGAAGATAAAATTGCTTCATTAGATTCATTTTAAAGCTTAAGATGTTGGAAAATATCAGAAATATAACAAATGTCCAGGGCTCCTAAAAGGTTTCTATACGTTGGTTCTAAAAGATACAATAAATCAATTAATAACGCAACAATTTTTTTATTCAAAAATGTAACAGCTGATTATCTTCAAGCTGGTGTAAACATTGCGTATTTTTAGAGTGGATTTAGAACTGTCTTATTTGTTTAAATCATAAAAAACGGCCATAAAACAAAAACAATACTCAAGACTTACCTTATTGGTTTTAATAGTCCCAAAGGGACAGGTTACCTAAAATTCATAGACCGTAGTCCTCGACCGAGGACGAAGGACGAGTGCAGTGAGACATACTACCAACCTGCATTACCGAAGTCGAAGGCCGAGGTGACACGAGGGTATCGACTGGCGGGGTTGGCACGTGAAGCGTGCTGTAGTATCCCATAGTTACGTCCAGTACAGTTCAATTGTGTCATTAATTTCACCTCATTTTCTCCTGTAGTGATCTGTCACATGTAATAACTCAAGGATAGTAAATAATTGAAATAACGCAGTTTGTCAAAATGTAAATTAAATATTATTATTTCAATATCCTAAATGAACAATGCGTTTTACACTTAACCCTAGACCTTTGAAAATGTATCCAATCACATATTCATGTTCAGTGTTTAATCTACTTTATTACGGTACCAACACCGCCCGCCCATACACGAACAGTGATACTGACCCACCCGCCCGCCCATACACGCACAGTGATATTACATGATAAATATGTATAATATAAAATATGTATATATGTATACATATAATATAATATATGTATAAATAAAAATGTACATGATTAACATTTTTAATGGCAAAAATGTTACGTAAAATTCACATAAACTGATGCGGGTACACATTTTATATTTCTGTGTTAATACGTAAGTAATGACAAGTGGACAGTCGAGGGAACACCGGCAAGGGTAAACACTCCAGTACTGACCCACTCTCATGTTTGTAGATTGGATTGCTTGTTATACGTTACATAACAAATATTAAACCCTCCAATAGACATTTTTAACTATCATTTTTAAAGTGATAACATATTTACATGCATTTAACGTCATGTACAGTATAGTCCAAGTTGTCAGTTTGTAGCTCGACATGAAAGTATGTAACTCGTCTATGTTGTAAGTATGTAACTCATCGATGTTGTAAGAATTTAACTCGTCCATGTTGTAGTATATAACTCGACATGAATGTATGTATCTCGTCCATGTTGTAAGTATGTATCTCTTCCGTGTTGTAAGTATTTATCTCGTCCATGTTGTAAGTTTGTAACTCGTCCATGTTGTAGTATATAACCCGACATGAATGTATGTATCTCGTCCATGTTGTAAGTATGTATCTCGTCCGTGTTGTAAGTATTTATCTCGTCCATGTTGTAAGTATGTAACTCGTCCATGTTGTATGTATGTAACTCGTCCATGTTGTAGTATATAACTCGACATTTTAGTATGTAACTCGTCCATGTTTTAAGTATGTAACTCGTCCATGTTGTAAGTATATAACTCGTCCATGTTGTAAGTATGTAGCTTGTCCATGTTGTAAGTATGTAACTCGTCCATGTTGTAAGTATATAACTCGTCCATGATGTAAGTATGCATCTCATCCATGTTGTAAGTATGTAACTCGTCCATGTTGTAAGTATGTATCTCGTCCGTGTTGTAAGTATTTATCTCGTCCATGTTGCAAGTATGTAACTCGTCCATGTTTTAAGTATGTAACTCGTCCATGTTGTAAGTATTTATCTCGTCCATGTTGTAAGTATGTAACTCGTCCATGTTGTAGTATATAACTCGACATGTTAGTATGTAACTCGTTTACGTTGTAAGTGTGTAACTCAACATGTATGTATATAACTCGTCCATGTTGTAAGTATGTAACTCGTCCATGTTGTAAGTATGTAACTCGTCCATGTTGTAAGTATGTAACTCGTCCATGTTGTAAGTATATAACTCGTCCATGTTGTTAGTATGTAACTCGTCCATGTTGTAGTATATAACTCGACATGAATGTATGTATCTCGTCCATGTTGTAAGTATGTATCTCTTCCATGTTGTAAGTATTTATCTCGTCCATGTTGTAAGTATGTAACTCGTCCATGTTGTAGTATATAACTCGACATGAATGTATGTATCTCGTCTATGTTGTAAGTATGTATCTCGTCCGTTTTGTAAGTATTTATCTCGTCCATGTTGTAAGTATGTAACTCGTCCATGTTGTAAGTATATAACTCGTCCATGTTGTATGTATGTAACTCGTCCATGTTGTAGTATATAACTCGACATGTTAGTATGTAACTCGTCCATGTTGTAAGTATGTAACTCGTCCATGTTGTAAGTATATAACTCGTCCATGTTGCAAGTATATAACTCGTCCATGTTGTAAGTATGTAACTCGTCCATGTTGTAAGTATATAACTCGTCCATGTTGTATGTATGTAACTCGTCCATGTTGTAGTATATAACTCGACATGTTAGTATGTAACTCGTCCATGTTCTAAGTATGTAACTCGTCCATTTTGTAAGTATATAACTCGTCCATGTTGTAAGTATGTAACTTGTCCATGTTGTAAGTATGTAACTCGTCCATGTTGTCAGTATATAACTCGTCCATGTTGTAAGTATGCATCTCATCCATGTTGTAAGTATGTAACTCGTCCATGTTGCAAGTATGTAATTGTTGTTGTTAGTATGTAACTCGTTCATATTGTAAGTATGTAACTCATCCATATTGTTAGTATGTAACTCGATATGTAAGTATGTAACTCGTCCATATTGTTAGTATGTAACTCGTCCATATTGTTAGTATGTAACTCGTTCATATTGTAAGTATGTAACTCGACATGTAAGTATGTAACTCGTCCATATTGTTAGTATGTAACTCGTCCATGTTGTAAGTATATAACTTGTCCATATTGTTAGTATGTAACTCGACATGTAAGTATGTAACTAGTCCATATTGTAAGTATGTAACTCCTACATGGAAGTATGTAACTCATCCATATTGTTTGTATGTAACTCGACATGTAAGTATGTAACTAGTCCATATTGTAAGTATGTACCCCACGTGGTGCTAGTCACCAGCCAGATAACTTAACATCTAATACTAGATGAGTTCTTAGTTTATAAGTGTATACTGTTATGATTTGACTTGCTCCTTGATATCCAGTTTTTATTGATTAAAATGTATACCACCTGAGAAAGACTGTTGAACATATGTTTTTGTTTTTTTAAACACAAATTAACAAGTGTTTTTCGTAAGTTTATTTGCTGGCGTTCCACTGATTATTATTGATAGTAGCCTAATCCTGTTGGAAATTTCAAACGCTTCTTGTGTTTTAACAAATAAACACGTTTCCACAGGTATATAGCTCCTGTCGTCTTCAGCTGTCACTTTCTACATTCTATAATAATAATTTTGCTTCCATAAAAACTAAAACCTTAAAATATTAACAATCGTAAAGAAATCACCACAAACAAATACGTTTCAAACAATCATAAAGTTATTTGAGCTGATCATGAACTATATTAGTCACCAAACACAGTTTGACGTAGAATTGTTTCAATTATCATCGCATCAAAATAAATTTTGAATTTTATTCTTGTAATATTATGTAAACAATTGTTCAAATACAAAAGATAAAACTAAAACTTTTGTTTAAAGACATTTTTATGAAATGATATTAATTTGTTATGCAAATTAATTCAAAGCGGTAACTTTTTTTGTTTTAAGACGAACATTGAATTGTGAGTTATTTGATCACAACAATGTTTCGAATACAAGTAATAGTTTTCTTGTTAGCTTTCGTAGACCTGGAGACCGATTACTGAACCACATCTCCCCGTTTAACCCAACAATGATGTGATGAATGAAAATGAATTGTACGTGGTGCGAGTGATATGACCCTGCCACACTTAGCGGAGTCTTTGAACCCCCACCCACTGACTTCCCCTCTCTGCAACGTCATCGTCACTCCTGAAATCCCAAAAGTCGATAACACCCCCCCTCTCTTTCCTTCCCAGCCACCACGTACAATACGTGCAAGATTTTTAACGGTTTGAAATGTTGAAGAAATGCCCCTGAAAGTGACAATATTATGTTGTCGCTTGGTTAGATAAAAGAGGAAGGTAGTTTTCGGTGGCTAAAAAATAAATTATTTTGCAGCAAAATAAAATCATACCACTTTTGATGCTGTTTTAGACATGTAAAATAGAAAAAACAAACAAAAACAAGGAGATCGTCAGTTACATAAATAATGTTAAATTTTAAGATACACCAGAATTTTCGAATTAATTCTGGTATCATCATTGAATATTTACTATTTACTGATTTCAAAATATTTTTGTAAATAAGAGCCTACTACATATCAAAATTTAGTACAGTAAATAATATACTAAATCAAGTCACCAACTAATTTCTATTGATAATTTACCAATTAAATGCAATCCGATAAAAATTTGGCAAAAATCACGTCCCTCCATTACTTACAGCGAGAAGCTATTAGAAAGTTTAATGCACAGTAAGTATAAACTTACTAAGTGGTGGAAAACACCCGCAATTTTCAGACTCTCCACTTTGTACTAGGTCTAGTACAGCATGCCATAGCACAGGAAAGAGAGGGAGCGAAGGAGACACTCCTTCCACCACATCTCGTCTACAGTCTGACAAAGGACGTCTAACTTGAAAAACTAATTTACGTACTTTTTCAATCTTTTTATGATTTTAAAAGTGGTAATAATTTTCTAAACGCGTTACAATAGTCACTATCATGACGCAATAAAGTAAAAACCAATTGTGAAAGCCGTCTCGCGACGGTCATTAACTAAACGTTTTGTATCTACAGTAGTTACAAATGTAGAGTAAATTTTACATTTGTTACGCCTAAAGTCAAATAAAAACGTGAGGAACGTGTCATGGAATCATCGATATTTAGAACAATCAACAATATAAATGGCTCCAAAGAATTGGCACAAACTTTCCCCCACATTAAACACCAAAGAATAAAAACTTTGAAAATTACCAGTTTGTTCCCAAATATTTTGTTTTGCCATAACTAAAAAACTAGTCAAATTAAAGACATGCAGTTTTTATTAAACTATTTTAAATTGTAATTAACATATTTCCTGATAATGTAGTCATAATCGTTCGAGCTGTTTTTGAGAAAATCATTTTTGTATGTTTTTTGCTGATAAAAGTTTAAAAAAATTCAAAAAAATTAAAAAATATTTGCTAAATACACCTTCATACCAAATTTCATAAACATTTATCTATTCGTTTGGTTTCCAGCGAACTGCACATACACACGGACAGACACCAAAAGTGTTATAATTAATTAACCATTGCATGTTATGTACATCTTGGAGAGATGGCCATCATTTTGATGAGTTTACATGAACTCTATACAACATCAGAGAAAGGTTAATGTATGGACTAAAACAACGAGAAGTCGTGCATTTACCACCCCAGATAACAGTTCAATAACTGAATAACTTCTTTGTAGGTAAGCAACCTCATATTGTGTTCTACCGACAATCAAGGCGTTCATATTAACATTACTTAAAACAATTTCCTTTCTTTTTTTTTTTTTTTTTATGAGAATCACAAGTGATATATATGCATTACCGGTTGTAAATGTAACATGAAATAAATTTGATTCGACGTGAAGTGGAACAAGTCGATGTGTGTCTGTGGACACTGACGAGTGTATTATTTATCGTCGTCAGTCTCCCCTCACCTGTTGCCGGCGTGCGCGTGTCGCGTGCGTGTCACACCCGTACAGCTAATTACTACCCCGCCTAATGACAAGTTCTCGGTGCCCGGCTTGTTAGCCCACACGTGGCGGGCGGCGTACTACACGGTCGCCCTCATCCCCTAAATTGGCTCTGTTCTTCCATTGACATTCTGTGGAGAGGTCCAACAGAATGAACAGTTTTTAGTCACAGTTTGTCCAGCCAGGGTAATTGTGTACAAACATGTATAGCGTTGAGGGGTGAATTAGTGATTTCCCTATATTTTGGAATTTAGGTAAACTCCGAAAATCTGACTGATAAGATTTCAATGAGATTGATTTTTGATTACAGTAAGAACTAAATTTAGTTCTTATGAAAGTTTACTATACTTGGTCAACATTAAACTAAATTAACGAGTTGGAGGTCAAACAAACCAAGAGCATTTATACAATCTGAACAGCTCACAAAAATAAAAACACTTCAAAGCTAATAGCTGACAAAAAGACAACAAATGACGAAGTGAACGCTTCAAAATTTAACATTACTGTTACATTCATTAAATAATTGAAAACGCACATAACAAACAAAAAGTTCCTTGGAAAGAAGCTTAATTAATTGAAAGAACATACAAGAAAGTAGCCTATAGATTAGGATTTTAAAAGCCTTTTACAAATGGAGGAGGAGTTCTTTTTCAGAATGTCTCCGCATTTGTTTAGCAACGAACAATCGTCAAACCAAGTATGACCAAGTAATGCGTCAACTTATATGTATTTAATCCTAACCTAACAACCCACGGTAGAAGTGCTTACAACCTAACAACCCACGGTAGAAGTGCTTTCAACCTAACAACCTACCCACGGTAGAAGTGCTTACAACCTAACAACCCACGGTAGAAGTTCTTACAACCTAACCTAACAACCTACCCACGGTAGAAGTGCTTACAACCTAACAACCCACGGTAGAAGTGCTTACAACCTAACAACCCACGGTAGAAGTGCTTACAACCTAACAAACCACGGTAGAAGTGCTTACAAACTAACAACCCACGGTAGAAGTGCTTACAACCTAACAACCCACGGTAGAAGTGCTTACAACCTAACAACCCACGGTAGAAGTGCTTACAACCTAACAACCCACGGTAGAAGTGCTTACAACCTAACAAACCACGGTAGAAGTGCTTACAAACTAACAACCCACGGTAAGAGTGCTTACAACCTAACCTAGCAACCTACCCACGGTAGAAGTGCTTACAACCTAACCTAACAACCTACCCACGGTAGAAGTGCTTACAACCTAACAACCCACGGTAGAAGTGCTTACAACCTAACAACCCACGGTAGAAGTGCTTACAACCTAACAACCCACGGTAGAAGTGCTTACAACCTAACAACCCACGGTAGAAGTGCTTAGAACCTAACAACCCACGGTAGAAGTGCTTACAACCTAACAACCCACGGTAGAAGTGCTTACAACCTAACAAACCACGGTAGAAGTGCTTACAAACTAACAACCCACGGTAGAAGTGCTTACAACCTAATCTAACAACCTACCCACGGTAGAAGTGCTTACAACCTAACCTAACAACCTACCCACGGTAGAAGAAGTGCTTACAACCTAACCTAACAACCTACCCACGGTAGAAGTGCTTACAACCTAACCTAACAACCCACGGTAGAAGTGCTTACAACCTAACCTAACAACCTACCCACGGTAGAAGAAGTGCTTACAACCTAACCTAACAACCTACCCACGGTAGAAGTGCTTACAACCTAACCTAACAACCCACGGTAGAAGTGCTTACAACCTAACCTAACAACCCACGGTAGAAGTGCTTACAACCTAACCTAACAACCTACCCACGGTAGAAGTGCTTACAACCTAACCTAACAACCCACGGTAGAAGTGCTTACAACCTAACCTAACAACCCACGGTAGAAGTGCTTACAACCTAACCTAACAACCTACCCACGGTAGAAGAAGTGCTTACAACCTAACCTAACAACCTACCCACGGTAGAAGAAGTGCTTACAACCTAACCTAACAACCCACGGTAGAAGTGCTTACAACCTAACCTAACAACCTACCCACGGTAGAAGTGCTTACAACCTAACCTAACAACCCACGGTAGAAGTGCTTACAACCTAACCTAACAACCTACCCACGGTAGAAGAAGTGCTTACAACCTAACCTAACAACCTACCCACGGTAGAAGTGCTTACAACCTAACCTAACAACCCACGGTAGAAGTGCTTACAACCTAACCTAACAACCCACGGTAGAAGTGCTTACAACCTAACCTAACAACCTACCCACGGTAGAAGAAGTGCTTACAACCTAACCTAACAACCTACCCACGGTAGAAGTGCTTACAACCTAACCTAACAACCCACGGTAGAAGTGCTTACAACCTAACCTAACAACCTACCCACGGTAGAAGAAGTGCTTACAACCTAACCTAACAACCTACCCACGGTAGAAGTGCTTACAACCTAACCTAACAACCCACGGTAGAAGTGCTTACAACCTAACCTAACAACCTACCCACGGTAGAAGAAGTGCTTACAACCTAACCTAACAACCTACCCACGGTAGAAGTGCTTACAACCTAATCTAACAACCCACGGTAGAAGTGCTTACAACCTAACCTAACAACCCACGGTAGAAGTGCTTACAACCTAACCTAACAACCTACCCACGGTAGAAGAAGTGCTTACAACCTAACCTAACAACCTACCCACGGTAGAAGTGCTTACAACTTAACCTAACAACCTACCCACGGTAGAAGTGCTTACAACCTAACCTAACAACCTACCCACGGTAGAAGTGCTTACAACCTAACCTAACAACCTACCCACGGTAGAAGTGCTTACAACCTAACCTAACAACCTACCCACGGTAGAAGTGCTTACAACCTAACCTAACAACCTACCCACGGTAGAAGAAGTGCTTACAACCTAACCTAACAACCTACCCACGGTAGAAGTGCTTACAACCTAACCTAACAACCTACCCACGGTAGAAGAAGTGCTTACAACCTAACCTAACAACCTACCCACGGTAGAAGTGCTTACAACCTAACCTAACAACCTACCCACGGTAGAAGTGCTTACAACCTAACCTAACAACCCACGGTAGAAGAAGTGCTTACAACCTAACCTAACAACATACCCACGGTAGAAGTGCTTACAACTTAACCTAACAACCCACGGTAGAAGTGCTTACAACCTAACCTAACAACCTACCCAAGGTAGAAGTGCTTACAACCTAACCTAACAACCTACCCACGGTAGAAGAAGTGCTTACAACCTAACCTAACAACCTACCCACGGTAGAAGTGCTTACAACCTAACCTAACAACCTACCCACGGTAGAAGAAGTGCTTACAACCTAACCTAACAACCTACCCACGGTAGAAGTGCTTACAACCTAACCTAACAACCTACCCACGGTAGAAGTGCTTACAACCTAACCTAACAACCCACGGTAGAAGTGCTTACAACCTAACCTAACAACCCACGGTAGAAGTGCTTACAACCTAACAACCCACGGTAGAAGTGCTTACAACCTAACCTAACAACCCACGGTAGAAGTGCTTTCAACCTAACAACCCACGGTAGAAGTGCTTACAACCTAACAACCCACGGTAGAAGTGCTTACAGCCTAACAACCCACGGTAGAAGAAGTGCTTACAACCTAACCTAACAACCCACGGTAGAAGTGCTTTCAACCTAACAACCCACGGTAGAAGTGCTTACAACCTAACAACCCACGGTAGAAGTGCTTACAACCTAACAACCCACGGTAGAAGTGCTTACAACCTAACAACCCACGGTAGAAGAAGTGCTTACAACCTAACCTAACAACCCACGGTAGAAGTGCTTTCAACCTAACAACCCACGGTAGAAGTGCTTACAACCTAACAACCCACGGTAGAAGAAGTGCTTACAACCTAACCTAACAACCCACGGTAGAAGTGCTTTCAACCTAACAACCCACGGTAGAAGTGCTTACAACCTAACAACCCACGGTAGAAGTGCTTACAACATAACCTAACAAACCACGGTAGAAGTGCTTACAACCTAACAACCCACGGTAGAAGTGCTTACAACCTAACAACCCACGGTAGAAGTGCTTACAACCTTACAACCCACGGTAGAAGTGCTTACAACCTAACCTAACAACCCACGGTAGAAGTGCTTACAACCTAACAACCCACGGTAGAAGTGCTTACAACCTAACAACCCACGGTAGAAGTGCTTACAACCTAACAACCCACGGTAGAAGAAGTGCTTACAACCTAACCTAACAACCCACGGTAGAAGTGCTTTCAACCTAACAACCCACGGTAGAAGTGCTTACAACCTAACAACCCACGGTATAAGTGCTTACAACCTAACAACCCACAGTAGAAGTGCTTACAACATAACCTAACAAACCACGGTAGAAGTGCTTACAACCTAACAACCCACGGTAGAAGTGCTTACAACATAACCTAACAAACCACGGTAGAAGTGCTTACAACCTAACAAACCACGGTAGAAGTGCTTTCAACCTAACAACCCACGGTAGAAGTGCTTACAACCTAACAACCCACGGTAGAAGTGCTTACAACATAACCTAACAAACCACGGTAGAAGTGCTTACAACCTAACCTAACAAACCACGGTGGAAGTGCTAACAACCTAACCTAACAAACCACGGTAGAAGTGCTTACAACCTTACCTAATAACCCACGGTAGAAGTTGTTACAACCTAACCAAACAAACTACGGTAGAAGCGCTTACAACCTAACCTAACAACCCACGGTAGAAGTGCTTACAACCTAACAACCCACGGTAGAAGTGCTTACAACCTAACAACCCATGGTAGAAGTGCTTACAACCTAACAACCCACGGTAGAAGAAGTGCTTACAACCTAACCTAACAACCCACGGTAGAAGTGCTTTCAACCTAACAACCCACGGTAGAAGTGCTTACAACCTAACAACCCACGGTAGAAGTGCTTACAACCTAACAACCCACGGTAGAAGTGCTTACAACCTAACAACCCACGGTAGAAGAAGTGCTTACAACCTAACCTAACAACCCACGGTAGAAGTGCTTTCAACCTAACAACCCACGGTAGAAGTGCTTACAACCTAACAACCCACGGTAGAAGAAGTGCTTACAACCTAACCTAACAACCCACGGTAGAAGTGCTTTCAACCTAACAACCCACGGTAGAAGTGCGTACAACCTAACAACCCACGGTAGAAGTGCTTACAACATAACCTAACAAACCACGGTAGAAGTGCTTACAACCTAACAACCCACGGTAGAAGTGCTTACAACCTAACAACCCACGGTAGAAGTGCTTACAACCTAACAACCCACGGTAGAAGTGCTTACAACCTAACCTAACAACCCACGGTAGAAGTGCTTTCAACCTAACAACCCACGGTAGAAGTGCTTACAACCTAACAACCCACGATAGAAGAAGTGCTTACAACCTAACCTAACAACCCACGGTAGAAGTGCTTTCAACCTAACAACCCACGGTAGAAGTGCTTACAACCTAACAACCCACGGTAGAAGTGCTTACAACATAACCTAACAAACCACGGTAGAAGTGCTTACAACCTAACAACCCACGGTAGAAGTGCTTACAACCTAACAACCCACGGTAGAAGTGCTTACAACCTAACAACCCACGGTAGAAGTGCTTACAACCTAACCTAACAACCCACGGTAGAAGTGCTTACAACCTAACAACCCACGGTAGAAGTGCTTACAACCTAACAACCCACGGTAGAAGTGCTTACAACCTAACAACCCACGGTAGAAGAAGTGCTTACAACCTAACCTAACAACCCACGGTAGAAGTGCTTTCAACCTAACAACCCACGGTAGAAGTGCTTACAACCTAACAACCCACGGTAGAAGTGCTTACAACCTAACAACCCACGGTAGAAGTGCTTACAACATAACCTAACAAACCACGGTAGAAGTGCTTACAACCTAACAACCCACGGTAGAAGTGCTTACAACATAACCTAACAAACCACGGTAGAAGTGCTTACAACCTAACAAACCACGGTAGAAGTGCTTTCAACCTAACAACCCACGGTAGAAGTGCTTACAACCTAACAACCCACGGTAGAAGTGCTTACAACATAACCTAACAAACCACGGTAGAAGTGCTTACAACCTAACCTAACAAACCACGGTAGAAGTGCTAACATCCTAACCTAACAAACCACGGTAGAAGTGCTTACAACCTTACCTAATAACCCACGGTAGAAGTTGTTACAACCTAACCAAACAAACTACGGTAGAAGCGCTTACAACCTAACCTTACAAACCACGGTAGAAGTGCTTACAACCTAACAAACCACGGTAGAAGTGCTTTCAACCTAACAACCCACGGTAGAAGTGCTTACAACCTAACAACCCACGGTAGAAGTGCTTACAACATAACCTAACAAACCACGGTAGAAGCGCTTACAACCTAACCTAACAACCCACGGTAGAAGTGCTTACAACCTAACAAACCACGGTAGAAGTGCTTTCAACCTAACAACCCACGGTAGAAGTTCTTACAACCTAACCTAACAACCCACGGTAGAAGCGCTTACAACCTAACCTAACAACCCACGGTAGAAGTGCTTACAACCTAACCTAACAAACCACGGTAGAAGTGCTAACAACCTAACCTAACAACCCACGGAGAAGTTCTTACAACCTAACCTAACAACCCACGGTAGAAGTTGTTACAACCTAACCAAACAAACTACGGTAGAAGCGCTTACAACCTAACCTAACAACCCACGGAGAAGTGCTTACAACCTAACCTAACAACCCACGGTAGAAGTTCTTACAACCTAACCTAACAACCCACGGAGAAGTGCTTACAACCTAACCTAACAACCCACGGTAGAAGTTCTTACAACCTAACCTAACAACCCACGGTAGAAGTGCTTACAACCTAACCTAACAACCCACGGTAGAAGTTCTTACAACCTAACCTAACAACCCACGGTAGAAGTTCTTACAACCTAACCTAACAACCCACGGTAGAAGTTCTTACAACCTAACCTAACAACCCACGGAGAAGTGCTTACAACCTAACCTAACAACCCACGGTAGAAGTGCTTACAACCTAACCTAACAACCCACGGTAGAAGTTCTTACAACCTAACCTAACAACCCACGGTAGAAGTGCTTACAACCTAACCTAACAAACTACGGTAGAAGCGCTTACAACCTAACCTAACAACCCACGGTAGAAGTGCTTACAACCTAACCTAACAAACCACGGTAGAAGTGCTTACAACCTAACCTAACAACCCACGGTAGAAGTGCTTTCAACCTAACCTAACAACCCACGGTAGAAGTGCTTTCAACCTAACCTAACAACCCACGGTAGAAGTGCTTTCAGCCTAACCTAACAACCCACGGTAGAAGTGCTTACAACCTAACCTAACAAACCACGGTAGAAGTGCTTACAACCTAACCTAACAAACTACGGTAGAAGTGCTTACAACCTAACCTAACAACCCACGGTAGAAGTGCTTACAACCTAACCTAACAAACCACGGTAGAAGTGCTTACAACCTAACCTAACAAACCACGGTAGAAGTGCTTACAACCTTACCTAATAACCCACGGTAGAAGTTGTTACAACCTAACCAAACAAACTACGGTAGAAGCGCTTACAACCTAACCTAACAAACCACGGTATAAGTGCTTACAACCTAACCTAACAACCCACGGTAGAAGTTCTTACAACCTAACCTAACAACCCACGGTAGAAGTGCTTACAACCTAACCTAACAAACCACGGTAGAAGTGCTTACAACCTAACCTAACAAACTACGGTAGAAGCGCTTACAACCTAACCTAACAACCCACGGTAGAAGCGCCTACAACCTAACCTAACAACCCACGGTAGAAGTGCTTACAACCTAACCTAACAAACCACGGTAGAAGTGCTTACAACATAACCTAACCTTAACCTACATATCAGACAGTTCAGTTTGATAATCAAAGCGATGACACTTCTTGTTTTCTTGTACGTAAACCACGTAATCAATATCAAAGGTACATGGTTTGTACGTTTAGTTTAGTTCTAGAATTGTTAGACATGCTTTACCATATGCGAGAACATTCCCAAAAAAACCCAAAATGGATGCCACATGCGTTAATAAAAATCACAGAATCAAGGTAAATATAAGAAACAGTTTTTAATGTAATAAAATTCTCACGCGTAAATTCTTCAAATGTGCTTATATTAAACATGTTTTAACCGTTGGATTACTTTTCTTAAAAACCCCGTTGGGTGGAAAGTTTTACACAGACATAATGGTCAAGCTTCCATTTCTGCTGGATGTTTTCACTTTCGAAGAAAACACAACAAGAAGAGTTGCTTTGAAATTACTTTATAATTCAGTAGTCTAATCCTCAAGTAGTGTATCAAGTACTGGCGTTGTTGCCAACATTCCGAACTTGTAATATTACGTAGAGAGAGTGTGACTTTACTTGGAGACATTTATTTAACATTTACTCAAAACTTAAAACATTTGATAGGTTCGAAGAAAAGTAAATTATTTCTAACAATTTAAACTGCTTCATTAAGTGTCCCGTTGAAAAAGTGAACAATGTCATCAACCACACCGGGGATCGTCATGCGGCGGCTGTGTCAGAACCAGTATCGATTGGTACAGTCTGGTCGATGCATGGTCGCTAATCACCGCGCCAGACTATACCGTTACTTCTCCACACATTCTAACAGTTTACCACTTTATTGGGTTTTGTGGCGTAGATATTTTTGTCTGCTGAAGTTGTAGTTATTTTGTTGCAGAGTACCTTTTTAATCCAGTTACAGGAACGGAGAACACTTCAGAGTATTGTAGTCTAAAGAACTGAACAACATTTTACAATAATTATTGAGAACTGAACTAATCTCCAGGTATGAAAACAACTTTTTTTTAAATTATTATTATTATTACCATACGATCTTCTTCTTTGCCAACCTGTATGAAAAGCCTTGTACACCAACTTGTATAATTATTATTTTACTATTATGATATTAGACGGTAATTTATTATAACTCGTCCGAAAACCAGTTACCGAGCTGTTTAAAACGTCAGGACTTTGAGTCTCAGTTAGAGATCAAATCCTGGCTGTGAATTGTAGTTTAAGTATATTTCGCTTAGTACTGAATTGGTTGTCCCTCTTACACTGTCAGAATAAGTTCTCCGCACAGATTGGCCCCTCCTTCTTTCCTTAAAAAAAGTGCTAAAAATGTCAACTAACTGAGAGAATTTTTATTTTTCTGTTCAAAAGAATGAAGTGCTACGACGAAAGAGTGTGAATGTGGATTATCATAATCAACTAATTAAAGCTATGTGTTAGAGTTACAAATTTTTTGAAACTTGAAAATATACGTAAATCCGAAAGAGTACAACAATTAGACTCTGAAAGGCAAATCATTACCTGTCAAAACATCATTATTTAAATGAACAAAAAATAATATTGACCGTGGCAACGACATGTGCTCTTGAACACATATGGATATTGTTTAGAATTTGTCCACATAATTTAAACCAAATATTTATACTTAAAACACGTTGTGTTTGTGTGATATTCTATTTAAATTTAGACACAAAACCACTCAAACAAATATACATCATGTCACAGACTCGATTTATGCATAATTCTTTTACACCCCACTCACGTCATGTACTGAGGATCCATTTACTAACGTCAAACATGCCAAAGACCCATTCCGTTCCTCAGTAGACTTCATTTATGTCTACTGAGGACCCATTCCTCACGTCATGTATGTCTACTGAAGACCAATTCCTCACGTCATGTATGCCTACTGAGGACCCATTCCTCACGTCAAGTATGCCTACTGAGGACTCGTTCGTCACGTCATCCCATTCCTCACGTCATGTATGCCTACTGAGAACCCATTCCTCACGTCATATAATTGCCTTTTTACAAATACTGTAAATACCACTGGCTTAAGACATCCAAAGCAAAAAATCACATTTTCAAACACAACTTTTTATATTAAAGGTGTATTATGTCTACAATACAATATGTACTTGTGCAAATTTATTGCTATAATTTTCATTGTAGTTATGTCATTGCCAGTTGTACTATCAGTTGACAAGCGCTAGCCATGTGTGTTTAAGGAAGGAACCTCTCTTTATGTAGAGCACCCTTGGATAGGTTGCTGTTATTGCAGTATACGTTGGCAGTGTTATTTCAAGGGACGTGCTTGACTGCCTCCAGCTCCTTTACACAGACCACCTCGACAACACGACCAAACTAACTGTACACACTTTCAACTTATTGTTATTATTATTATTTTTATTATCTAAAGGGTGGTGCACGAAATGATCCAACAGTTGTTTTGGTAGTATTTATTCCGGTTACCTATTATTACTGTGTTGTAAGTTGGCAAAACTATCAGCTGTTTATGGAGATTATATCCCTCTGTTTCCGCTTCCGTTATTATTATTGTTGTAAGATGGCTGACAAAGGAAGATTGTCTGTGGATCAACGCATAAAGAATGTGTTATTTTTTAATGAAACAAAAAGTGCGGTGCTTACACAAAGACGGTTTCGTGCTAATTTTCAAACTCTCTGGTCACCATCATTTAAAACTATTCGTAGACTTTATGAAAAATGTAATAGTGATGGATCAGTATTAGAGAGGAAACGTCAACGGCCTTCCACTGTCCGTACTCCACAGAATGTTGAAGCTGTCAGAGCAGCGTTGGTGAGGAGTCCAGGCAAGTCGACTAGAAAATCGGCAGCAGATCTTCACATTTCTAGGCGATCTGTGCAGAAAATTTAAAAAAAGATTTGCATTTGTATCCATACAAAATTACAGTTTTACCTAAATTAACGATTGACAACAAACTTCAACGAATAGTTTTCGCAGAATGAGTGTATGTACTGCAGGAGACTTAACGAGTTTAATAAATCAGTGTAAAGGGTTTAAACATTATTTTCTTAGTAAAATTATAATATCAGCACAAAATGTGTGTTTAGATAGCAGTTACATTATTTCTCTAGCCTTTTTGAAATGACTTGTTAGCTTTATCGTACGTAAAACGTCCGCGAAGAAGCGCCGCAACGCGAGTGTGGACAAGTGGCCAGTCCGCAAAAACGTGTACTTAATTAGGATAATACACCAATTCTCAAAAGAAGCTAACGAATTTGTTAATGTGTTAATATTTTTTAATTCTTCATTAATTAGGGAAGTTTTTAAGATATTTGAGCATTACCTTAGGGTAAAAATGCGTTTGCAGCCACAGTTTGAATGTAGTAGTAACTTTATTTTAAGTTAACAAAATAACGTTTAAAGACTATTAATTTATGTTTTTTTTAACATCCCGAAATGCCTTAAAATAATATAATTATGCAAATAACTTATTAAAATTATATTGCAACGTTGTTAAGGTTCTGTGTGCATTATTTTTGCATAAAAAATTATTGTTTTCTGTTGCAACACATATTTTTTTTAATATTTAATCATTTGATAGCTCGTTAACTATTAACAATACGATAAATGACATTTTGTGTTGGAAATTATCCATATAACAAGCCTATGAAGTTTGGACGACGACTTTTGGGACACCCTGTACACCTTTCTACTGGGGACATCGAGGAAGCATGTTTACGGGAGAGTCAGCGCCTTCAATCTAACTTGATACGTACCATAGCAGTGCTAAACGTCATGTTCAATTTGCGCCTACAAAGTAGTGTCCGTAGTTTTTATCTGCGTCGTTTGGTTAAAAATAATTTGAAAGAGTCTGTTGGCAATTATCAAAGGTTACTCAGACTACAAGTACGTTAAAAATAAACACATATTATTCCAATAATAGTAACAATAAATCCAACGAATAAATATTATTCCAGTAATAAACATCTCGAAAGAAAACTTTAATTAAGAATTTTTCTCCAAAAGGCTATTTTTGGATCCACAGTAATTTAATAGAAATAAACCGGTAAATGGTGACGGCTCACTAACCACATCGCACTCATTAAGGCCAATTAATTAGCCATTTCTGGCTGGCCGCGCCACACTCATTACAGATTAACTGATTATTGGTGGGACACCGCGACCGGTGACACAAAAAACCCACGTCATTCACACGTGATTGGTTCGCGTATCCAACAAAAACACGTGTTTTTCTATGAGTGATTTCAGTTCAAAATAATTATACTATAAAAACAACCACTCTTATGAACCTCTCCCCTACCCCTAGTAAGTTAACAGCAAGATTTAACTTGTGAATGATTGTTTAGTGATTGAATACACGAATCGCTGTATAGTATAGTATAGTGTTTATTATTTTTTGTCACTAGAGGCGCAGTTCTGTAACCCAGCTACTAAGGGACAAAGTGTTATGTCGATTGTAGACGATATGTTCTATGCTCAGTATTTGTAATACTGACAAGGCGTCCACTCAATGGTTGCCATCGGCGTGGACACTACTAGAAAAGTCCGGGGTGTCCATCTTGAGTGGTAATCAGTGTCCAGATGTTGTGTAGGGAAGAGAACTGAGATCAGGCTTATCAGTTAACTGAAAATCAGACCAATACTACGTGGTTCGGATTCCACGTAAAACTTTAGGTCCTTTACTTGCCCTGGCTATTGGGCTACTAATAAATAGCTCTTTCTGAGGAACAGTTGACCTTAGTCAGTGTAACAATGACTACACTCGTTCATTTGCACTCATTCGCCCCTCATATTCGCTCATATCACTACGATCGGCGTTTTAGTGACGAATAATGATAAAATTAACAACAACAAAACTGAAGCAGGAAAGTATTCCTTGTAGAAGTACACAACATTTTTCAAACCTCAATTGCACAAAATACCATGCATGAGCTCTTAACTACTGAGCTACTAAAATATCTGTATAGTTAGCAGCTTAAGTAGCAAAGCAACCGTGCTTTGTCACAGAATAAAAATATAAACTTCTGAGTTTCAACTCACCCACTTTCCTCCTAAACTTGGTCTATAAAATAAAAGCACGTCAGAATATCTAGCGACGTCACTGTTGCTTTAGAACACTCTGCTATATCATAACACTTTTAGATACACTTCATTTACAATAAAGAGTAAAACAATATATTATAGTTACTAAAATATAACCCCAAAATATGCTGAAATAAATTGACAAGTACAAACAAATCATACTACTAAAAACTCTCTTTCAGTTTATCTTTCAACTCAAATAAAGGTGCTGTAATAAGCAAAAAAGGGGCCAAATAACTTGATAAACCATCTAAACATATTTATTTTACTATCACATTTATTATTTATTCATAATATAATTTTATAATACAAATATGAAAGTTTTATATGGCGAGTGGACGATCTTGAACTAGCCATTAGAAAGAGGTTTTTCGTTAGAAAAAAATGACGATTATATTCTTACTATTGGAATAAAAATGTCAGCTGAACTTTTTCCTGAGTTAGAAAATATGATAAAGAGCAGATAAGTGATTTTACAAGAATCCGAAACTTACTTGCACATAATTCTAACATTGCACTCGTTCGACATAAAGGTAACAACTATATGGGTGTGGTGGAGCATTACCCAACGGGACGAAGGAAGCGCGGAGAGAGTAGAAGCGACGAATGTTATGTTGCATCGAGTGAATGGAACATAATAATTGAAATGAGGAGCACTGACCTAGTGTATTTTAATGTAGAAATATTATCGTGGATGCGGCGCACGCAGGGGGTGAAGCAACAGGTTAGTGGGGAGCAGGGGGTGGGATCGATGATGGTGGCCCAGTTCCCCTACCCCAATTGTACGGCCCTCAGCCTCAGGACCTGCCAGGAGGGCCGTGGGGCCGCACCGACCCCGGTGGAAGTGCGAAATATGTTTCAATTATCAACCTTCTCTTGCCAGATAAGGGTAGTATTTGAGTTTCTATTATACATTTATTTTAAATCGTAGTTATACGTATATTTTAAAATCGTTACAGAGATGAAAATCAATATTTTAAAATTTAATTTAACACGTTGACCATCGTAAAAGTTTTAACAGTTTTAAATTGTGAATACAAATAACTCACGAATTTTAAATATTTAATTTTAAAATAAATAAAATTATTAAAACCTAAAATTAAATAAATATACAAAGTATAGGTGTGATAAAATTGGTGACTGAGGAAGGGGTGGCCGGACAAACCAACAGTTAAACACTTAAATCACATATTTTATATAATAGATAAAGGGGTGTAATAATTCAATAAAACGACGGTGGGATGGTCGATAAAGGTGCGGGTTATGGGCTCTCGGCGGTATGGATTATGGGCAGTAACCGGCCCATTTGGCCCGACAGCTTGCTCGTAACGCCAATCACTCCCCCCCCCCCCCCGGCACCCCGAGTGTTTTTGGAACAGACGTATTTCCCTTTGACTACGTACAACTTAATCAATTCAACTGATGTCGATAATCGAAGGTGTCAGAAGATAGAGCAATAATAATAACAAAACCGTACATTTTAGTGAACACTTTAAAACAATAAACAATAAGTTGTGTCCACTTGTTTAGAGTTCCGATTTTGAATTTTATTAGATAAAACTATCTCGAATCTGATAATAATCTCTAATATCCTTAAATTATTGTTGCAGTATACGTTGGACTCACAAGAGACGACACGAGAGACTTGTTCATGGTCTGCGTGTGCTTGGGCCATCGTGGAGGTGCAACAACCCCTTTGCGGATCCCCTTAGTCTCCTCTCGTAAGGCCTTGCGCATGCGGGCTTCTTTGGGGTTGTACACATATCCTGAAACACGGACACTAGATCAATAATTAGCAAAATGATACAAAAAGAGCATATGCGTAATTATTTTAATACATAATTATAACTTTATAAAGAACATGAAAACATTCTCCAAGATGCTGCAAGCAGTAAATCTCTGCACAATCAGGTGGACAAGTATTTTTTAAGTTAGGATGTAAAAGGTTTTATGTCCAGTAGAAGTCTGCAGTCTAATGAGAAGGCTCCATTATAACGTCCCTAAAAAGCCCTTTCCATGTTTACGGAATTCGCCGAACAAAACTTTAACTCAGACAAGAAATGCTGGTTGAGAGACAAGAGTGCTGATCGACTTTAAACAGAGTGGTCTGATTCACTCGTAATATTTTTATGTGAAAAAAATTATAAAATATAAATAATTTAGTCTAGCGTGTGACCAGTGTAAACATTTCCAAAAATAATCAAGATATGAAAGAAATACTTTCTATTGAATCGAAATAAACTGACCAATTAGATCCAGTTTTTAACATTTTTTATTACATTTTAAAGCAAGCTATACGTAAGTTTGTGATCGCAGTAACGAATGCCGTGATCCCCCTACCCCCCAAACTGTGTCATTTTGAAACTTGATAAAATTAGTGGAGATAGAGGAGGGCGAATCCCATCTCCACCCACCAAATTCAATTGACACGTTTAAAATTAATTTGTCGCGAGTATCGATCGGTGATGGCGTGATTATCCGTGGCGGCAGTGTAAACAATCTCCCGAGACGCCTGCTTGGCGTTGCCATGGTTACCACGCCCCCCTCCTCACAATGATGTCTGCAGTCGGCTGTCAGCTGTTGGACGTGTGCACTCACAACCTGTTCACACATTGTTAACGTTTTATCATTAGTCATTTCTCGTGTGTATGTCATAGATATCGTATTTTCCCGAGCCAAGTGTGTAAACTATCAAATTTGGAGATCTTCTCCATATGTGAACAGTCTTCAAAATACAAAAAAATTATATTAGAAGAATCTTTGGTTTACGTTGGTCGCACCCTTGTCATGAAATATTTTTGCAATATAGACTGCTTACAGTTCCATCTAACTATATATATTCCGTTTAAATTTTGACTTTCAAAAACCTTAGTCTTCTTTCCAAGTACAAAGGATCTAATAGAGAAACAAGAGCAGAGAATTTATCATATTATCCTATCCATAAAACTAAAAAATTCGAAAAGTTATGTTGGAGTTAGGTTATTTAATAACCTAAGTCAACAAATTAAAAAAAATGTAAGACTAAGGAGCAATTCAGGAGAAAGTAAAAAGTTTTTGGAAACTAATCCTTTTTACTCTGTGAAGGAGTATTTTCAGTTTAAAAGCTAGGTGGTGTATCTGAGAGGTCTATATGTAAAAACCTCTAATACTGTATATATGTTCATGTTTTTTGACAAAGTTTATTTATCTATTTAATTATGATTATTTTGAAACTATATTTAAAAACATGATGATCCATAATATTTGTATCAAATGTATTTTGTGCACAAATCTATATGCTATATACGCGTATATATGCTAATACATAAATTATAATAATGAATGTTACAGTTAGTAGTAAAACACTGTTAATTCATTTCACATGTGAACGTGGATCCTAATTCCATTGAAATCAGAATATCGTTAGTCTACATTTATATTAACTGTAGTCATTGTATGTAGTCGCATGTAAGGAAAGACATGTAAACATAACTGAACAACGTAAACGATGCATGTGACTACATTGCAGAGGTCACCAGCGGCAGTGTGCCACACAATGGTATTACTACAGCAGGTGATGAAACCAACAACTATAAACCGATCAACGTATCAGGGTGACAAAATGTAACCAATAACTAAGTATGAAATCTTGTTTTTAAAACTACAGAAACTTTAATAAGAAACTAGTGCAAGTAATACTAGTTTAAAAATGGAGTTCACGTTATATTAAGTAATTACTGCACGTAATATTATTATTAACTGTGAACACGTTCTATTAAGTAATTAGTACACGTAATATTATTTTGAAACTGCGGACACGTAAATATAAGTAACTCGTGCACGTAATATTATTTTAAACTGCAGACACGTTATGTTAAGTAATTAGTACACGTAATATTATTTTTAAACTGCGGACACGTAAATATAAGTAACTTGTGCACGTAATATTATTTTGAACTGCAGACACGTTATGTTAAGTAATAAGTGCACGTAATATCATTTTCAAACTGCGGACACGTGTTATTATGCAATTAGTGCACATAATTTTTTTTTTAACTGCAGATACGTTTAAATAAGTGATTAGTGCACGTAATATTGGTTTTAACTGTGGACACGTTATATTAGGTAATTAGTGCACGTAATATAAGTTTTAACTGTGGACACGTTATATTAGGTAATTAGTGCAGGTAATATTGGTTTTAACTGTGGACACGTTATATTAGGTAATTAGTGCACGTAATATCGGTTTTAACTGTGGACACGTTATATTAGGTAATAAGTGCACGTAATATTGGTTTTAACTGTGGACACGTTATATTAGGTAATTAGTGCACGTAACATCAGTTTTAACTGTGTACACGTTATATTAGGTAATTAGTGCACGTAATATAAGTTTTAACTGTGTACACGTTATATTAGGTAATTAGTGCACGTAATATCAGTTTTAACTGTGGCCACGTTATATTAGGTAATTAGTGCACGTAATATCAGTTTTAACTGTGTACACGTTATATTAGGTAATTAGTGCACGTAATATAAGTTTTAACTGTGTACACGTTATATTAGGTAATTAGTGCACGTAATATCAGTTTTAACTGTGGCCACGTTATATTAGGTAATTAGTGCACGTAATATAAGTTTTAACTGTGTACACGTTATATTAGGTAATTAGTGCACGTAATATAAGTTTTAACTGTGTACACGTTATATTAGGTAATTAGTGCACGTAATATCAGTTTTAACTGTGGCCACGTTATATTAGGTAATTAGTGCACGTAATATCAGTTTTAACTGTGTACACGTTATATTAGGTAATTAGTGCACGTAATATCAGTTTTAACTGTGGCCACGTTATATTAGGTAATTAGTGCACGTAATATAAGTTTTAACTGTGTACACGTTATATTAGGTAATTAGTGCACGTAATATCAGTTTTAACTGTGGCCACGTTATATTAGGTAATTAGTGCACGTAATATCAGTTTTAACTGTGTACACGTTATATTAGGTAATTAGTGCACGTAATATCAGTTTTAACTGTGGCCACGTTATATTAGGTAATTAGTGCACGTAATATCAGTTTTAACTGTGTGCACGTTATATTAGGTAATTAGTGCACGTAATATCAGTTTTAACTGTGGCCACGTTATATTAGGTAATTAGTGCACGTAATATAAGTTTTAACTGTGTACACGTTATATTAGGTAATTAGTGCACGTAATATCAGTTTTAACTGTGGCCACGTTATATTAGGTAATTAGTGCACGTAATATAAGTTTTAACTGTGTACACGTTATATTAGGTAATTAGTGCACGTAATATCAGTTTTAACTGTGTACACGTTATATTAGGTAATTAGTGCACGTAATATCAGTTTTAACTGTGGCCACGTTATATTAGGTAATTAGTGCACGTAATATCAGTTTTAACTGTGTACACGTTATATTAGGTAATTAGTGCACGTAATATCAGTTTTAACTGTGGCCACGTTATATTAGGTAATTAGTGCACGTAATATAAGTTTTAACTGTGTACACGTTATATTAGGTAATTAGTGCACGTAATATAAGTTTTAACTGTGTACACGTTATATTAGGTAATTAGTGCACGTAATATCAGTTTTAACTGTGGCCACGTTATATTAGGTAATTAGTGCACGTAATATCAGTTTTAACTGTGTACACGTTATATTAGGTAATTAGTGCACGTAATATAAGTTTTAACTGTGTACACGTTATATTAGGTAATTAGTGCACGTAATATCAGTTTTAACTGTGGCCACGTTATATTAGGTAATTAGTGCACGTAATATCAGTTTTAACTGTGTACACGTTATATTAGGTAATTAGTGCACGTAATATCAGTTTTAACTGTGGCCACGTTATATTAGGTAATTAGTGCACGTAATATCAGTTTTAACTGTGTACACGTTATATTAGGTAATTAGTGCACGTAATATCAGTTTTAACTGTGGCCACGTTATATTAGGTAATTAGTGCACGTAATATAAGTTTTAACTGTGTACACGTTATATTAGGTAATTAGTGCACGTAATATCAGTTTTAACTGTGGCCACGTTATATTAGGTAATTAGTGCACGTAATATAAGTTTTAACTGTGTACACGTTATATTAGGTAATTAGTGCACGTAATATCAGTTTTAACTGTGTACACGTTATATTAGGTAATTAGTGCACGTAATATCAGTTTTAACTGTGGCCACGTTATATTAGGTAATTAGTGCACGTAATATCAGTTTTAACTGTGTACACGTTATATTAGGTAATTAGTGCACGTAATATCAGTTTTAACTGTGGCCACGTTATATTAGGTAATTAGTGCACGTAATATAAGTTTTAACTGTGTACACGTTATATTAGGTAATTAGTGCACGTAATATAAGTTTTAACTGTGTACACGTTATATTAGGTAATTAGTGCACGTAATATCAGTTTTAACTGTGGCCACGTTATATTAGGTAATTAGTGCACGTAATATCAGTTTTAACTGTGTACACGTTATATTAGGTAATTAGTGCACGTAATATAAGTTTTAACTGTGTACACGTTATATTAGGTAATTAGTGCACGTAATATCAGTTTTAACTGTGTACACGTTATATTAGGTAATTAGTGCACGTAATATAAGTTTTAACTGTGTACACGTTATATTAGGTAATTAGTGCACGTAATATCAGTTTTAACTGTGGCCACGTTATATTAGGTAATTAGTGCACGTAATATCAGGTTTAACTGTGGCCACGTTATATTAGGTAATTAGTGCACGTAATATCAGTTTTAACTGTGTACACGTTATATTAGGTAATTAGTGCACGTAATATCAGTTTTAACTGTGGCCACGTTATATTAGGTAATTAGTGCACGTAATATCAGTTTTAACTGTGGCCACGTTATATTAGGTAATTAGTGCACGTAATATCAGTTTTAACTGTGGACACGTTATATTATGTAATTAGTGCACGTAATATCAGTTTTAACTGTGGCCACGTTATATTAGGTAATTAGTGCACGTAATATCAGTTTTAACTGTGGACACGTTATATTAGGTAATTAGTGCACGTAATATCAGTTTTAACTGTGGCCACGTTATATTAGGTAATTAGTGCACGTAATATCAGTTTTAATTGTGGCCACGTTATATTAGGTAATTAGTGCACGTAAAATCAGTTTTAACTGTGGCCACGTTATATTAGGTAATTAGTGCACGTAAAATCAGTTTTAACTGTGGCCACGTTATATTAGGTAATTAGTGCACGTAATGTCAGTTTTAACTGTGGCCACGTTATATTAGGTAATTAGTGCACGTAATATCAGTTTTAACTGTGGACACGTTATATTAGGTAATTAGTGCACGTAATATCAGTTTTAACTGTGGCCACGTTATATTAGGTAATTAGTGCACGTAATATCAGTTTCAGCTGTGGACACGTTTTATTAGGTAATAAGTACTCTCCTTGCAAATATTTTTCTTTTTCGGAATCCGTTGTGCATACATATTTTAATAACAATATTCTTAGGCAAGTTTACTAAATATCTGGCCCTAAGTTGGTAAGCGATATTATATACTTACTTACCAAATATATACTTACCTAAACCACTGTTCCCATCTACACTCAACATGACAGTGCATTGACGACATCATAAATCCGGGCCAGAAAAAATAATAAATAATATGATTAAAACTAACGCTATATAACAGGAAAATAAATTGTAATGATTAGCCAATGGGTAAACCCCCTTAGCTAAAACTGCCATAGATAGCGATGAGATTCGCCGATGATTAAAAGTAATTCTATACATGAAGATTAATAAATAATTCTATACAACCTACAATACGAAAATACCAAATATACTTAACACATTTTTACCATTACTACTGAACAAATAAACAAATTTGCTAGTTTATCGAAGATATTGTTTGCATTACTTCTCCAAAAACGGTCATGGGTCTGCCTTACGAGCCGGTATTGATCGCACAGTAGAGCACAGGGCACCAAGTTTCCAGCATGGGACCTCTCAGTGTCTCCCTACACCATCACCAACTTGTATGCTGACATATGTTCGATGTACTCTACACCAACGGTCATGGGTCTAACTTACGAGCCGGTATTGATCGCACAGTAGAGCACAGGGCACCAAGTTTCCAACATGGGACCTCTCACTGTCTCCCCATACCATCACCAACTTGTATGCTAATACCAATACAACAGTATGTGTATGGATGGGAGGGTGGGTTAATATCACTGAACAGTATGGGTGGGCAGGTGGGTCAATACCACAGTATGTGTATGGGTGGGCGGGTGGGTTAATACCACTGAACATGTATGGGTGGGCGGGTGGGTCAATACCACTGTAGGTGTATAAGAGAGCGGGCAGGTCGATACCCCTGAACATGTATGGATGGGAGGGTGGGTCTATGAGTTTTTATTATTTTTATGTATGTATGTACCTCATTCGAAATACATATCTTGACGATATATGTGCGTCAATGGGTCAATACCACATTGACATATGTTCGATGTACTTCACAACAACGGTCATGGGTTTAACTTACGAGCGGTATTGATCGCACAATAGAGCACAGGGCACCAGGCTTCCAGCATGGGACCTCTCACTGACTCCCCACACCATCACCAACTTGTATGCTGACATATGTTCGATGTACTTCACACCAACGGTCATGGGTTTAACTTACGAGCCGGTATTGATCACACAGTAGAGCACAGGGCACCAAGTTTCCAACATGGGACCTCTCACTGTCTCCCTACACCATCACTAACTTGTATGCTTACATATAATACTTTAATATATACTAATACGATAATATAATACTTTTAAATGCTTCTCTCGCAAAAGAGGAGTGGTTATTCTTAAATTCCAACTTGTCTTTGGAAGATAAGAACAATATGTTTAATGATTGTTTGACTTTTCATATTGACAGCTGTTGTCCTATGAAAACAATTAAAATTGGCAATGAAAAAGGATCAAACAAATGGATCACAAAAGGGATCCTGGTCTCAAGGGACCGACTAAAATTTTTCTCAGAAATTTACAAAACAACGAACGATGAACATTTCAAATTATTTTTTAAGCAGTATAAAAATATTTACAGAAAAGTAATTCAAGCAGCCAAAGCATATGAGGTATCAAATAAAATTTTACAATCAAATAATATCTCCAAAACAGCTTGGGGCATTATAAATAACAAGAGCAAACATAAAAAAGAGATGAAGCTGAACATCGGCGGCAGGTTAGTTAGCGATGCTTCTAGTCTGGCTGATGAATTCAATCGTTTCTTTGCTGCTGTTGTAGACAATAAGGCACAACTTCTCTCATTGGCTGAACGCATGCCTTCACGAAGGCCAAGTCCAGCACCATCAATGGTACTGAGTCTTGTTTCTGAGGAAGAAGTGTCTCAAATTATTAATGAGCTCCCAGCCAAAAAATCAAATTATTTAAATTTCATATCAATGGCTCTAATAAAGAAATGCTCCAAGCATCTCTCGAGGCCATTGACACATTTAGTAAATTTGTCTTTTCAAACTGGAGTTTTTCCCTCACTCCTGAAAACAGCTAAAGTAATACCAATTTATAAAAAAGGAGATCCTTTTTCAATCAGTAACTATCAGCCAGTCTCTATTTTGCCAATATTGAGCAAAATATTTGAAAAACTTTTTCTAACAAGAATGTTAATTTTTTTTAAATAAACAAAACCAGCTCTCTGAGTACCAATTTTGATTCAGAAAGGGCAAATCAACTATAGACGCAGTGGTGAGTCTGATTGATATGGTTGTGGAGGGATTAGAATGTCGTGAATCCACCCTCGGTGTTTTTCTAGACTTATCAAAAGCGTTTGACTGTGTTGATCATAAGGTACTGCTAGCTAGATTGGAATCCCATGGTATTCGAGGCGTCCCTCTTGACTGGCTTAGTTCATACGACAGCCAAAGAACTCAATTAGTTCAAATATCCAATCTTTCTTCTAAATTAATCAATCTGTGTTATGGTGTCCCTCAGGGATCAATTCTCAGCCCAGTCCTGTTCTTAGTCTATGTCAATGACATTGGGGCATCACTGCAACAGGAGAATATCGTACAGTATGCAGATGATACAGCCCTGTTTTTTAGAGACAAGTCACCGGATCTTGTAGAACAACAAGCATTTTTAGAGTTGAATAAATGCATTCAACACTTCAAGAGCCTCAACCTAAAAACAAACACTTCAAAATCAAACTTTTTAAATTTTTCCTTACGTCCTTGTGGCCTAGAAAGGAGCCCCAATGTGATGTTGGAAGACACTATGCTAGAAGAAGTTCACACGTTGAAATTCCTTGGAATACACCTGGATCAAGGGTTAACATGGAATGTCCATACTGACGTGGTGTGCGCTAAATTAACATCAGGCATATTTGTTTTGAGGTCTTTAGCCAGATACTGCCCTATTCAGGTCCTGTTGATGGCATATTATGGCTTGATATACCCTCACTTAGCTTATGGCGTAGTGTTATGGGGATCCTGTACGAACAATCAATTTCTTAGATCAATTTCTTAGATTGTTCAGGCTACAGAAAAAGGCAATACGAATAATCGCAAAAGTCAACTTCAGAGACTCTTGCAGACCAATTTTTAAAAATTTGAAGATCTTAACGTTACCCTGCCTCTACATTCTCGAAACAACAACTTTTTTCATCTCTAAATGCTCCTTGACTCAGGGGCGAGACATACACGAATATAACACAAGAGGCAGGGACAACTACAGGACTGGGAGACACAGAACAGTAACGTTTGAGCACTTGCCCTCAGAAGCAGGTGTTCATCTTTACAACAGACTGCCCAATTCTATGAAAATCGCCACAAATCCGAAAGCCTTCAAAACTCGTCTTAAAGGCTTTTTAGCCTATCATGCATTTTATGCTGTGGACGAGTTTTTGTCAAACAACTGGGAGACCATATAGTTGGTAAGCTGACACCGATGCTGGGAGTGGGATTAATTAATTGGAAGAGTGAATGTTTTCTAAATCTGTATGTATGAGTGAATTTTGTATGAGTGATTGATAACAAAATTATAGTTATTTTAAAACCATTCTGACTTTTGCAATGCATTTATGTATTTACTGCAATAAAAACTGATTTGATTTGATATGTTCGATGTACTCTACACCAACGGTCATGGGTCTGCCTTACGAGCCGGTATTGATCACACAGTAGAGCACAGGGCACCAGGCTTCCAACATGGGACCTCTCACTGACTCCCTACACCATCACCAACTTGTAGTCTAAATGTACTTCACACCAACGGTCATGGGTTTAACTTACGAGCCGGTATTGATCGCACAGTAGAGCACAGGGCACCAGGCTTCCAACATGGGACCTCTCACTGTCTCCCTACACCATCACCAACTTGTATGCTGACATATGTGCGATGTACTTCACACCAACGGTCATGGGTTTAACTTACGAGCCGGTATTGATCGCACAGTAGAGCACAGGGCACCAGGCTTCCAACATGGGACCTCTCACTGACTCCCTACACCATCACCAACTTGTAGTCTAAATGTACTTCACACCAACGGTCATGGGTTTAACTTACGAGACGGTATTGATCACACAGTAGAGCACAGGGCACCAGGCTTCCAACATGGGACCTCTCACTGACTCCCTACACCATCACCAACTTGTATGCTGACATATGTGCGATGTACTTCACACCAACGGTCATGGGTTTAACTTACGAGACGGTATTGATCACACAGTAGAGCACAGGGCACCAGGCTTCCAACATGGGACCTCTCACTGACTCCCTACACCATCACCAACTTGTAGTCTAAATTTACTTCACACCAACGGTCGTAGTTCTGTCTATCGAGCTGGTTTTAAGGGACGGGTAATTTCCTGTGTCAGTCCCTCCTTTATTTCCCTCCACATACTTATTGATATACATAATAATAATTTCTGAAAATTTATACAGATGTATATTAGTACAAACTTTACTGAGACGTTCAGTGCGGCTATAAAACAGCTTGGCATATTATTTGTCTGTATTAATTTTGTTTCTTCTGCTTCTTTGTGCTACGGCCAAATCAGCATGAAATAAACACGGAATGACCACATTCGTTTGTGGGAAAGCCTGTATTAAAGGTGTTAGAGGACGCTGTCTTATATGAAAATACCTCTTCAGATCATGTACAGGTGAAATGTTGGCTCTTTAGATTAACTGAAAAATTCTAAAAAGAGTTTCGAACTAGAGTGATTGATTCAAGACTGATCACGTGACTAAAAAATGTAAACAATTCAATATAAGTGGTAAATAGTGTAAAATATATAGATGAAAGGACCGTAATGAAATGACTACTGGTTTGTTAATTATTTTAGTATTGAATGCTCTAATTATTGTACTGAAACAAATGAATGTGATAAAATATCACAGCAGCAACTGTCATTTCTAGTTAATCTAGCTGCAATAGCTTGTTTAAGTCGTACATGATAAATGCGGACAGTGGAAATCCTAGCGTCGCGAACACCTAATCTACAACGCAGCAGTAAATACATAAGCGAATTGCAGGAAGTGAAACTGTAAGTTTCCTGGAAATAGACCTTATATACAACAAAGCATAGAAAACGTTGTCTAATAGTACAGTAAACCAGGTAAAACAGAAATGATTAAATAGAAAGCCATTAAATTCACTTGAAATTGGTTATACTGTATTATATCAAGGGAGATCTAGTTCCTTGAAATAAACCACTTTGCTTGTTCGCATGGTAGTTGTTGTGGGGGGGCACCTTTATACGAGAGGACAATTATTAAAAAATAGAAGGTTATTAACAACTTTTAAATAAAATTTTGTTAATAAAAGGCTTAATAAAAGGCTATAGAGCATTGAATGTTAAAATGTGCATTCCAAAATTTCATATTTTTAATGTTTTTTTTTTTTTTTTTTATTATTTGAACAAGTGTTTCACTTAGGTAAAAATAAATACATAACAACTTAATTTAAAGCTATTTAATTTGCCTTTCATATTCTTTTTTTTTTTCACGATTAGCCTAAGGCTAGATATAGCATTTTAAAGATGGCACTTTTGTCAATAAATACAATTTAAGGCCTGCTTCGACGTGAATATCTCGAAGATGGTGACTCATACAAAACCATGTTTTAGACGAAATTTGTGAAGGATAAAACTATTTTAAAAAGTAAGACAAATAAGGGTCGTATTACGCAAAAAGAATTTATATATAGATAAAATAATCGCTGGCTATTTATCCACTTCATTGGCACTTTGTAGTTAGTACATATTTGCGAACTGGACTTTGGTTTTCGAGAAAAAAATTCCAACAATAAAAAGTCATATCATACATCTGTACACACGCTGAAAAATTTTTGGCTGTTTTGGGCTCATTTTAAAAACATAGCCGCACTTTGAAAATTGGTAAAACTTGCTTTTTTAACAAACTTCCTATTTTTAGTGATAGTGAAAAATGGGTTGATTAAAAAAAACTTTTATTACAAGTCACTAAACTTGTTGTAGTGGTGGTTTACCCAAAATGTTCCTTTATTTTATAATTCGATGCGCCTATATCTCCATAAATAAACTCTCTATCAAATATAAATTCTAATACTGTACTCATATAGAGATATTTTAACAAGAAAATCTTTTTTTTATTTTTATAAGGAATTAATAAAATAATTCATTATTTACATACTTTTATCGTAATAAAACTGTATTAAAATTGTATAAATAACACCAGCTTAAAATGAAAATGTTGTTTTATATCAATTAAAATTATTTTTTTAAATGTTAGTAAATTTACTGCGACACATTACTGTGCCAAGAACCACTTTAAAATAAAATGATTGAACATCACCAAATGTCCAATACTCAAAGTGCTATATTTTCCGATAGCGTGAGTCCTCAGTTATGCGGTTTGTGTGATTCAATTCAGTTTACTATAACCTTTAAAGTGATGTATCACAAGGTTTAGGCTTCTTTAAGAGTCTCAACGATACCCTCAACGCCACCCCCCCCCCTGGTTAGTGTGAAATGAAAAATCATTGTTTAAAAAAAGTAGTTACTCTATGTAAAAGTTTTGAATTTCTATTTTAATTGATAAAGAAAATATCTGGCTGTTTCCAGACATTTTAGACACTTTATAGATTAGCACATTGTATGTACGGTGACACAAACAACACGACACCAGTGGTCTAAGATACGGCACCAGTGGCCACCCCTCACAACTTCCCCACTACGAACCCACTCGTCACTCTTGTCTGGATCTCATTAATATAACAATTCTGTCCATTCTATCTATGTTACATTTTTTCTAGACAACTTCTTTAAAAATACAATAAAGATCTATGGTAAGCTATGCTTCCTAAAATCAGTTTTTTTTATTTATTTAAACATTTATTGAACCTAATGTATGAGGAAATTTCAAACACAATAATAAATATGGATGTAAAGTTAGAATAAAATACAAATAAAACTAATTCCTCAACTTGCATTTTCTAGTATGCTAAGCTTTGTGGTGATATGTGTAATGTTGACGGCATGAATGTACAACTCTAACTTTACGCCTACTTATCATTGTGTTTCTATCCAAAAGAAGTAAAACCTACAAATATTGACGTACTCTACTAGTTTCCTTGTCATTTACACAAATATAGTTCTATGTTTGGTTCACTTTAAATCATTGTTTTGACATATAAATTAATTTAAAAATACATTTATAGGTTATGTTTTTATTACACTATCGCAGGAATTGAAAGGCACCAAGAGAAAACAAGTATGATCTTGACCATAATGAAGGATGCTAAACCAAACACAACAACGGCCCTCCACTATTTATTTACGACAGAATTTATTTCATTAACTTGATTAATTCGTAATCAAAGTAAAGTGAACAAAACTTTATGTGCAAATAAGTACCTAAAATATACAATACAAAATATGGCAACTAAATGAAAAAATGTTTTGAAAATAGGTTTTCATTGGATTAGATTGTGTAATGTAATTAAATATTAACAAATACTTTTATATTTATAGTTACCACAATCATCCTCCACCTCCAATTTCTACCACTTCAAGCAACAATTTATATCAAAATTTAATTTATTCTAACAAACTACAAAATGGTTTAATCCTAAATATATACTTTACTGTACTTCTAATATATTACATTCTAGTTTCATTGTATATTACAGTACCATTTGTTATGTTAGGAAAAGAATTAAATAAATAGTTAGCACATAGAGCGTGCCGTCCATGCCCTTGACCCCATCCATGATGATATGTGGCGTGGCAGAACACTCCACTCAGTCATGCTACCCATCTTGCCCAAATAATTGTCAATATTATTATGAACAACTGACTGTATACAAGTGCGCCACCCCACCCTTGATGGCCAATTACACAGCAAAGATGGCGTGTGGCGTGGCGGAACACTCCACTCCGTCATGCTACCCCATCTACCCCAACAGGTGACACTACTGTCAATACAATATGCAACTGATGTATACAAGTTTGCCAACTTACACCCCACCCTTGATGACGAATTACATAGTAGTGGTGACGTGTGGCGTGGCGGAACACTCCACTCCGACATGCTAACCCATCTACCCCAACAGGTGACACTACTGTCAATACAATATGCAACTGATGTATACAAGTTTGCCAACTTACACCCTACCCTTGATGACGAATTACATAGTAGTGGTGACGTGTGGCGTGGAAGAACACTCCACTCCGTCATGCTACCCCACCTACCCCAACAGGTGACCCTACTGCCAATATCAAATCAAATCAAATCAAATCAAATAAAGTTTATTGTCATTAAAACAAGATTGTCATGGACAAACGTCTTCCTTAACCTATTGCATAACATTTCATTAATATAAACTATTTACAATTCATAAATTATAACTATGTATCTTATGCTTACTATCTATTATTGTATCTTGTAAATAGTCAGAAACTGAATAGTATTCTTTTTCTAATAAAACAAATTTCAATATCTTTCTAAAAACATGCACACAAGCTTCAGCCTTCAAGAACCTAGGTAACTTATTATACAACTTAACACAGTTGTAAGTGGAGTGTTTTTTATAAAAAGTACTATTGTGACGGGGAATATCTAAGTTATGTAAATTTCTAAGAGCATGTGATTTTAGATGGAAAAGGTGAATATTTTTCTTCGTAAACATAAGGGTTTCCAAGATATATAGTGAAGGGAAAGTAAGTAATTTGTTACGTCGGAAAAGTCCTCTACAAGATTTATTTCGGGGCAATCCAAGTATAACTCTCAGAGCCTTTTTTTGCAATGCAAAAATGCACTTCACCCTTGAGCACTCAGCGCCCCATATTGGGAGTCCATAGACTAAGTGTGGGTAGACACATCCGTAGTACGCTGTAATCAAGATGTCTCTATTTGAAAACATTAAAAGTCTCCGAAGTAAGAAAATTCCACTATGTAATTTGCTGCAAACTCTGTCTATATGTTTTTTAAATGTCAGATTTGAATCAATCACCAGGCCCAAAAATATAGTATAATCACTAGATGAAATCTCTGTATCACCAATAAGAATATTGGAGTAATTGTAAAAATGTGATTTAGAATTAGTTAATTTAAACTCAATGAGGCTAGTTTTGTCCATGTTCACAAAAAGATGATTCTCAGATATCCACTGAAGTAGAGAACTGCTTTGAATAAAAGTGTCAATCTGAAGCTGGTCTTCATTATTGTTAGATATGGAAATCGATGTATCATCTGCGTAAAGACAGAGCTTGGAATTTCTTATGCTAAGATGTAGATCATCAATATAAATAAGAAATAAGATTGGCCCAAGGACGGACCCTTGAGGTACGCCTGTATGAACAGACACCTCGTTTGATACTTGTTTCTGGAGGCAACCTAGGGCATCAATGAAAGGAATTTGCACACACTGCTTTCGTCCTAATAAGTAGGACTTGATCCATTGTAATGCTTTTCCTCTTATACCAAAGGAGTCCACTTTTTCTAAAAGGATTCTATGATCAACCACATCAAAGGCCTTGGTAAGATCAAAGAAAAGACCCATTGTGTGCTGTCTATTGTCTAGGGCATGTGTGATGTCAGAAATAAAACTAAACATGGCATTAAGTGTACTAAGATTTTTCCTAAAGCCAAATTGTTTATACAATTTGCAATACAATATGCAACTGCCTGTATACAAGTTTGTCAACTCACACCCCACCCTTAATGGCGAATTACATAGCAATGGTGACGTGTGGTGTGGCAGAACACTCCACTCCGTGGAACACTCCACTCCATCATGCTACCCCACCTACCCCAACAGGTGACACTACTGTCAATACAATATGCAACTGATGTATACAAGTTTGCCAACTTACACCCCACCCTTGATGAGACGAATTACGTGTGGCGTGGCGGAACACTCCACTCCGTCATGCTACCCCATCTACCCCAACAGGTGACACTACTGTCAATACAATATGCAACTGATGTATACAAGTTTGCCAACTTACACCCCACCCTTGATGACAAATTACATAGTAGTGGTGACGTGTGGCGTGGAAGAACACTCCACTTCGTCATGCTACCCCACCTACCCCAACAGGTGACCCTACTGCCAATACAATATGCAACTGCCTGTATACAAGTTTGTCAACTCACACCCCACCCTTAATGGCGAATTACATAGCAATGGTGACGTGTGGTGTGGCAGAACACTCCACTCCGTCATGCTACCCCACCTACCCCAACAGGTGACCCTACTGTCAATACAATATGCAACTGATGTATACAAGTTTGCCAACTTACACCCCACCCTTGATGACGAATTACATAGTAGTGGTGACGTGTGGCGTGGCGGAACACTCCACTCCGTCATGCTACCCACCTACCCCAACAGGTGACACTACTGTCAATACAATATGCAACTGATGTATACAAGTTTGCCAACTTACACCCCACCCTTAATGGCGAATTACATAGCTATGGTGACGTGTGGTGTGGCGGAACACTCCACTCCGTCATGCTACCCCACCTACTCCAACAGGTGACCCTACTGCCAATACAATATGCAACTGCCTGTATACAAGTTTGCCAACTTACACCCCACCCTTAATGGCGAATTACATAGCAATGGTGACGTGTGGCGTGGCGGAACACTCCACACTCCGTCATGCCACCCCATCTACCCCAACAGGTAACCCTACTGTCAATACTATATACAACTGAATATATACAAGTGTGCCACCCCACCCTTGATGGCCAATTAAACAGCAATGATGACGTGTGGCGTGGCGGAACACTCCACACTCCGTCATGCCACCCCATCTACCCCAACAGGTAACCCTACTGTCAATACTATATACAACTGAATATATACAAGTGTGCCACCCCACCCTTGATGGCCAATTAAACAGCAATGGTGACGTGTGGCGTGGCGGAACACTCCACACTCCGTCATGCTACCCCACCTACCCCAACAGGTGACACTACTGTCAATACTACATACAACTGAATGTATATAAGTGTGCCACCCCACCCTTGATGGCCAATTAAACAGCAATGATGACGTGTGGCGTGGCGAAACACACCACTCCGTCATGCTACCCCACCTACCCCAACAGGTGACACTACTGTCAATACTACATACAACTGAATGTATATAAGTGTGCCACCCCACCCTTGATGGCCAATTAAACAGCAATGATGACGTGTGGCGTGGCGAAACACACCACTCCGTCATGCTACCCCACCTACCCCAACAGGTGACACTACTGTCAATACTACATACAACTGAATGTATATAAGTGTGCCACCCCACCCTTGATGGCCAATTAAACAGCAATGATGACGTGTGGCGTGGCGAAACACACCACTCCGTCATGCTACCCCACCTACCCCAACAGGTGACACTACTGTCAATACTACATACAACTGAATGTATATAAGTGTGCCACCCCACCCTTGATGGCCAATTAAACAGCAATGATGACGTGTGGCGTGGCGAAACACACCACTCCGTCATGCTACCCTACCTACCCCAACAGGTGACCCTACTCTCAATACTACATACAACTGAATGTATATAAGTGTGCCACCCCACCCTTGATGGCCAATTACACAGCAATGATGACTTGTGGGGTGGCGGAACACTCTACTCCATCATGCTACCCTATTTAGCCAAACAGATAATAGTCCTGTTATTACACTATACAATTGGCTTTATATAAAAGTGCGTGCCAAACAGTAACCTTTCATTTGATCTCTGAAATTGGCCTACTCACAACTTTCCTTCCGTCACTGACAGCTCCTGTGTCTGTATGAGTTGGCTCCCAAACTTCAACGTGATTTGTTCTGTAAGGACTCACCTTGTTATCTATCACTGACAGCTCCTGTGTCTGTATGAGTTGGCTTCCAAATGTCAACGTGGTACGTTCTGTAAAGACTCACCTTGTTATCTATCACTGACAGCTCCTGTGTCTGTATGAGTTGGCTTCCAAATGTCAACGTGGTACGTTCTGTAAAGACTCACCTTGTTATCCATCACCGACAGCTCCAAATGTCTGGACTACTGTATATGTACTACTCCCAAACCTCAACGTGACACGTTCTTAAAAACACCTACCCACCCCTTAATCCGACACTGACAACACTGAAATGTGCCACAAGTAGACTTCGTTACTGGACTTCCAACATAACACCACACGACATTTGTAGCACACGATACACAGTACTTATCACTGAGGCATCAATAGACCTTATCATGACAGTCCGTGGAAGATCTACTGGTCACAGTTGTCAGGACGTGGTCAGTGATGTTATCTGTGGCTTCCCCTCCCAAATACCCCATATCAATACTAACAATACTACATATATTTTTACGTCGTTTGTGTAATAAATGTGAATGTAAGTAAAATATATAATAAAATATATTAGTGGACATTCCCTAGGGCGATATATTAACTTCAAATTTGAATATTATATTAAACAAACAAATAAAATCTGTATACAATTAGGGATGGCAAACATATCGATATATCGCAAACCAAATATTGCGTTATATGATTATTCTTCCGATATCGATGTAACGATACTATCGAAAGAAAAATATCGATATATCGAATTGTAAATGATTTAATTGTTTCATGAACTAACTCTTATGTCATGACCAAGTTTACACTCATGTTATACTGTCACTATTTAGAATAGCATACGGAATATAAAATTTAAATACATTTATCTTCACGAAACAAGTTGTGGTCTGTGGGGTTGAATGAAAAATTAAAAATAAGAATAATTATACCTTTAATTATTATTTTAACTATAAAAGAATAAAGTAAAAACTCAGTTATTTTTGTTTTTCACATTTAAGAATTAAATTAGACTTATTATTCACACCAAAAACTAAACAAATCTTATTTACTAAACCTACTTCCAACACGTCACGTAAACCGTTTAACAATTAAAGTTCGGAAAACGATTTTCCACTTAATCCCACGTAAAAAACTAAATAAAGTCACTTTATTATTTTAGTGCGTGTTTTGTACGCATAAGAGGTGTTTTTCGAATCAATATGATTTTGGGTGATGATATATCGGAACAAAATATCGAAATGACCGATATTATCGATAGTGATATGTCGATATATCTTAACGTATTTATCGATGTTTCCGACATATCGATATATCGTCGACATCTCTATATACAAGTGACTATCAAGAGACTTCATACTGTAATACGATTACGTAGGTTTTAATTCATTATGTCACGACTAATAAATTATACAGACAGTCGATCTTGTAACTAAATAATAGAACTCACAATTAATATGCCCAGTTGAGGGCCCGGCCGAGTCACATGACCGTTGACCCCAAGTGACGTACACCTGCGGCTCATTTCGGATGCGAACAAAATGACTCGGCGAATGCCTATTGTTTGTAGCGAACCAGCTGTGCAGTGTGCAGACCGTTCTACTAGTAGTTGAGGAAGGCCTGCACCTTAATACACTTAGTCACTACTTGAAAATGTGTAAATCATAACACTAAAGTAAAATATTTAGATCCACATCAGTTTTGCTGAGTTATTAAACCAGTTATATAATGGTTACATTTAAATTGTAGGTATATATGTTCCACAGGTAAAAAAAATGCTTTCTTACTTCTTTGATCAATTTACCCTTCTATTTTTTTCTCCCTGAGATTTTAAGAAATGACTTATTTACAGTAATACATTACTGCCTATACAAATAAAAATTTGTCTGCAATATTTTTAAGTTATCCACAGTTTATTGACAGTTGCATATATGAAGATTTTATCTGTCCTACAGGCAAAATTTAAACAACACTCAAGTTCTAAACTCATTCGAATGTGACAAGTTTTCAAAATCATATGAAAGTTACATCAGATAAAAACTTTTTTATTCATAAACAGTTATTTAACAGCAGAACAGTTCATAAGAGATTTAAAATTACTAGTTTCTATTAAAATATACGAAAGTATATCAAAGATCTGAACAAAATGTCTTCAAACTTACAGCCATACAGACCGGTGTGTCGCCCAATACGTTAATCGGCGATGTGAGCTGTACTTAATTAACCGCAAGGGTAGTAAGATACACGTCTCACACCACCTACACCCGGCACTCTCGCAGTAGGGCCAAATGATGTTGATGGTGACCACTAAGCGGACACTCGTTCGACGTGAAAATACTGAGCTCGTAACGAATCGCCTACTACCATCAAACATCTTGCTCCAAGTGCCTGGATCACAACACTACATAATCATTAGCGACATATTATGAGCCTACGTAGGGAACCACGTAAATAGGGATGTCAACGATATATATTTTTCGATGTATCGATATATTAGTATCGATATTTTCTTTCGATAATATCGACCATATCGATGTTTTGGTTCGATATATCACATCACTAAATATTGACGTTATTCTCTCTCCTCAAAATCATCATGATTCGACAAAAAACACATTTTGCCTATTAAGCGTAAAAACGGGAAAACGAAACAGACTAAGTGGGAAATTAATTTCCAAACTTTTATTTATGACAAGTCTTGGAAGTAGGCTTAGTGAATTGATAGTGTTTATAAGGAGCCTAAAGGCGTTTTTTAATGTGAAAAACAAAAAATAACAATGTTATTACAATTTTGTTACAATTAACATAATAATTAAAGGTATAGTTAATCTTATTTTGAATGTTTTTCGTCCAATCCCGTAGACCAAAACATGTTTCGTGTAGATAAATGTAATTAATGTTTACATTACCTAGGCTATTCTAAAATTAAGTTACGTCAAAAATGTGTGTATTTTTGGTCTTGACATAAGAGTGAGTGCATAATTTTAAACAGATAAATCATTTACAATTCGATATCTGTTTAATTGGCTACCCGATATATTGATATTTTTCTTTCGATACTATAGTGAGATCGGTATTTGGTTTGTGGTATATCGAAATGCTGAAGATATTTGCCATACCTACATGTAAACGGTACGTGACGGAGTTGGAGGCAGATGACGCACTCCGTCAAGTGTGCGGCGGCTTTGACGTCGATTCCGTGTTCTCGGAATTACCGAACTGGACCACCGTCGATACCTCTACCACTATCACTGTGAAAGTTGTGCGTCATGATCTTGAGGGTAAAAAATCAGAGGTCTCATTGATCAAAGGATTCAGTTCTTGTGAACTGAAAGAAAACTTTCACTTTCAAGCCACGTCCGTCAAAAATAACCTCAAACCTCTTTCGAATGTACTACTCACTGAAACATAAGACGATTACAGGTAAATTAATGTGCAAATTAATACAGTTGAAGCGAGCCGACCGACATTTCCGTGGAACATCACGTCTCTTGACTAACACAGAGGTAATACAATGGGGCCGATAAGTTCACATTAATTGGCCTGTTAAATGAAGCCGATAATGTGAGGGAGTCGATGGAAAGTCGATGGCTTTTTCACTGGTCTCAGTTTCTCGCCTCGAGTTGGATCTTATATTTTGCTGAATATTTTTTTCACAACACTTTTACTAAACGGTTCGTTGAGGTTTGGCGATTCATGGTAGTCGTGGGAAAAAGACTCACTTTCGTTAGTAATCGTAAATTTCATGCTAGCTGGACTAAATAATTCTTACATCCAAAGTTATGACAAATCATTTTTTAGTCCTGTCACTGAAGCATTTCGGCTAGTTGACGTGAAACTTGGAACTGCAGATAGGGAATAGCCCAAGAAACAACGTTACGTAGTTCATGCCGATGTGTGCTTTTACCCTTGGAGTGGATAGGGTTTACCTAATTTTTTTATACTCTCACGATAAAATAGAATGGCAAAACGTATGCAAAAAATGTTCCACAAAACATTCGTACAAATGTGTACAAGACTTTTTTACACTAAATTTGAGTTAAAGGTGTCTAAACATACTTGTTTTTAGCTCAAATGATGTGGTTTTGAGCGATGTCAAAACTTCCAAGTTTCATCAAAGAATTGGCCTTAAACAAAAATAAAGGTAAATAAAAAGAGATTGCGTTGTTTTTTTTTCTTATTTATTTACCGTAGGTGTTATAGAATCAGAGTTAGAAGTACCGGTAGTTCTGAAGATACCTAAAATCTAATCTTTCAATGTATAAAGGTGAAAGGTTTTCGCAGATAAGTCATGGAATACTTTTTAAAGTACTTAAATATACCTATAAATTGACCAACAGTCAAAGTCGTTGGGATGAAGACCAATAATTGACTTACAGTCAAAATACAATGAGTGTCTTGAATTTTTGGAAAAACAGTTGTATTCAAATTAATGACTTGACAGAAATAATTGAAATTTATTTATTTATAATGCTACAAAACAGCAATAAAATTGTAATAAAATTGTAGCACAGCGATAATAATCAATTTAGCATGCAAATAAGAGAATCTATAACAGCCAGAGATTAGTCCAGGCACTTCCTTTGGTTTTATAACAATTTGCTAATGCAAACATCTATAATCTAAAATAATTGATCAAAAATTAAATTTGAATAACAAGAATTTTTAATCTTGGTACATTACTTGGTATATTACTTTTTAAATAATTGAAAAGAATAATAGTTAACAATAAGTAAATAACAGTAACAATTAATAAATGATTAACAATAATATTAACAACAATAAGAAACGACTAAAACAATAATATCAACAACAATAAGAGAACAACTAAATAAAATATATTCAAAAAAACAACCAACAATCAAAACACGTTTCAAAATATTAGAAAAGGAAATATGTAGCCTATATTACTGTTCATCCACATACATGTAAAAAGCTTTCAAAATAAATGTTTAACTTTAACACCTTAAATGTTTATCTTTGACACAAGGTAGTAATGAACAATCCTGTACTTCTGTAATAAACAATCCAAAATATCTATTGATATTAAAAAAAACATTGAAGTCTAGACATATTATTTAAGAGAGAATAATATCACAGATTTGTTCTGGAGAAACGTGGGCTAAAAACCATACAGGTACGTGAGTTGGAACGAAGCACAGCGAAATCCAGACTATACTAGCCCACAGGAATCAAGTATACCGGTAATCCGTCGGAATTTTGCTTTAGTTATGTATTAACAATAGATTCTTGGAGTTTTCAATGTTTTTAGAAGCCTTAATTTTACAAAAAAAGTTTAATTTACTTATTAAAACAAAATTTTTAATTAAAAACCACGCAACTTTTTTCCAAAATTGTACAAAAACCAACAGAGTTATACCAAATATATGATGAACAATTATAGGTCTTTATACAAAAAACATTTATACATATATTGTTTTTACTGACAAAATTTGACTAAGTTATGACAGTTAGAATCTCAAAACTAAGCACGAGGAATATTTTACCTGTTGACTTTAAACTTTCGAAAATTAAAAATTAAGGGCTCAAAAATAATAGGACTAATAGTGCTTTAAATGTGTTATAACATAGTTTATTAAGCAGGTTAGTAACTTAAAAACTAAAAAATGTAAGGCAAAAATCCCATTTTTGTCGGTAACGTTTTGGGAAGCATTATGTATGATCATCTTTGTGTATTTTGTAAAATTTGTAAATCTATTTACGTAAGTATTTTAATAATATACATACACTCGTATCCGGTTTACGTATGTATGTGAGAGTGCACACATAATGCATTATGTATATAACAGAGTTTTTTTTGTATTAATTTAATAATAAATTCAATAAAATTAAAAATAAAATAACTATATCATCATGTCCCGTATTTAAATACAAATTTTGCATTATTTTTTCAAAGGGGTAGAGTTTTTATAGGGGGTAGGTACTTCATAGGGAGTTTCCGGTGGTTAAAAATATAATCATTTACCATTTTAAAACTCCTAAAAAGTTACAAATCATCATGTGATACCGTTAGAACACATCGTTCCTTCAATAATAGTTTTTCTTTAATTTATTACGGGTGTTTTAAGGGTTGAAACTTTGAAATGAATCGTAAGTTTTCTAATGAATAACAAAATATATCTAATACACTGCGAATGTATCAAAACGACCGTTTAAGCTGGTAAACACTTTTTCGCTATTTTTTCGAACATGTTTTTAATCTAACAAAGTAATTCAAATTCATTAATTACATTAGAGACCATTAAAGGAACATTAAACATGTCTGAATATGAATAGTGTCATAAAAAATACGTAAATCTGAAATGTTAAAATTTTTGTTGTACAAGGGTGGTTTTAGCACCAAGAGAAAAGCACACTTCAGTGCAATTTTCGAAGTAGGGGTTCGGATGAGGTTGTATGCAAATTTTTAGGAAAAGCAATCCAAACAATATTTAAAGGGGGCTTATATCTTATTTTAGCCTTCGGTGGCAGGAAAATAAGGTATAAGCCCCACATTTTTTTGGATTGCATAATCTCGCGATCTTCTTCCAGCTGGTCTCATATAACTATCTTTCCTCGTTCATTTTATGTACAGTTCCAATCTACTCTTTAAAATTCCCACAATATAAGGCTCCTTATACAATTTCTCAAGCTTCAAAATCTTGTACCTCCTTTCCATTCTATTGTACCATTGCCGGACACTGGTTCAAAGAGTTTGTCTTGATATTTCATACAAACACCAAGACTTGTGTAGTCTTCCTCACGTGTGTTTCATACACGACAACCTAACAGTGCCACTGGTAGAATCAGCTATTTTACATTCTTTGTTTGATATACAGGGCATCTCTCAGTTATCCTTGCAGACGCCGGTTTTTTTTTTTTTTTTTTACTTTTAAATTAAATATCCCAAAAACCATAAAGGAGCATAAAAAATATGGGGTTTCCCGTAATTAAATTTTCAAAATGGCGGCTATTTAAAATCGTAAATAACTCATAAAGCAATAATTTTATTAAAAATTACACAATAATATGTTTTAAGAAATTTAATTACAAACCAATGATATAACGTTTTTAAGAATCGGATGAATAATAACAAAATGAAATATAATTTATGTGACAGTACGTACAATGCAATATGAGAATACAATGTGTAACACACATGTAACAGCTGATAATAATAAAGTAATTTGTGATAGTCTTAAATCAGATGTTTACATAAACTTTATTGTTGTACGAGTCAGCTGATTACTGACTAGCTGAAGACAATCACAAATTACATTTTTTATTATCAGCTGTTACACGTGTGTTACACATTTTACTGGCATATTGCATTGCACATACTGTCAAATAAATTATCTTTTCTTTCTTATTTTCCATCCGATTTTTAAAAACGTTATCATTGGATTTGTAATTGAATTTCCTAAAAAAATTATTCTGTGTAATTTTTAATATAATTGTTTAATGAATTATTTAGGATGTTTACTTTCAAATTGCCGCCATATTGACAATTTTGATACGGGAGAACCCATAATTTTTCTCAAAATAGATGTTTACGTTATAAAGGACCGTACAACATTTCAGCTTAATACGTCTTTTTTATATATATTAAAATTAAAGGTAAGAAAAAATCAAAATGGCGTCTGCAAGGATAACCGAGGTGTTTTGAACACTTTAAATATGATATTGGTGATCCTAAATTAACCGGAAACAATAACCAAGAAAGCTTATCAGAGACACCTTGTATATTGTGTCAAGAACAGACCACTCGCAATAAGCCATGCATAACATGTCCCAACAACCCTTCACTCTCACATTATATTTATGAATTATATACCAAATATTGTGAATATTTATCTCGAATGACGTAAGCGGAGTTGTGTAAACAGACCGATGTGAGTTTATAAACATTCCAACATTCCGTAAACAACTTAACTGGATATCGGAATGAACTGTTATTGTTATTTTTCTTCTATGATAACAGTAAGACGAATGTTCAACAATTGGGGATTTTTTATTCGGAATGGGAACTGTTCTGCTTGTTGATAATGAACTTCCTGTCAATATTTTATAATTTTAAATGCATACAATATTTGTAATAAGAACGCAGGGCTGTACCCTTAAAAACAGGTGGTAAAAATCTAAATTAATTGTTTTGGACAATGGAGCAATATCACAAAGTTTGTCTGGAACAATATCAAAGAGTCTGAAATACCCTGTTTATTGACCAAACACAAAACAACTAAACAGTCAAATATTGAGGGATGCCTATTTTGTTGCAATAGCACACGTCCCAAAGTGAAATATCAAATTGAAGGCTGGATGGCACAGAAAAAATCTGTTTGTAAGTTGTATTTTCAAATACAACTTACAAACAGATTTGTATAAAAAAAATGTATTGTATAAAAATACACATCCAATAACAAAAAACAGGAAAAAATAACAATTTGCAAAAATGTTTGGGTACCCGTCAAGGATCCTGACTTGTCGCCTTTCTTTGCAAGAACACGCCTTTTCCTACGACTCGTCCAAATTACTCGGATTAATCAATCATTGCTAGTCAACTCAAATTTAACAATCACACAGATTATTCGCGTAACAAATTTAGTTCAGAGAACTTCCCATAAGTTTCCAAAATTTCCAGATTCTTGCTTGACTCTGACCTGCGTATTATGTGCCGTTTATGGGCTAACTTACAACAATGTAGATGCGATATGGAGTTTAGACACGCATTGTATTCCGTCTTGAGAATAGAACAGTGACAACTGCCTTAAAACAAAAAAAAAGGCTTTCTTGTAATAAGCAACTCTTAATGACACCAAAATTTTAAATTTCCTTCCATACACATTCTCAGTTGTTGTAAGACGTGTTGATGCTAATGTTTAATTTTTATCCACTATATTGGCAAACTCAGTAAGCTACCATCTTAGGTATTCCAACAACAATAAGCCGCTTTAACAAACAACGGATTTCTTTTGAAGAAAATAAACTTATATTATGGTAAGGCTTTTCAATGCAATGTAGACAGTGTATGCTTATGTTTTTAATGCATGCAACAAGTTTTATAAGTACTAATCTACCACACTAAAACTTATGCTTAAAACACAGATACAAATCCTCTTTGGATCAATAAAGAGATTTGATTGACGAAGTGACAGAATGACTCGTTTCTCTTTTTCGCGTGCTCTAACTGCCAATCAGTTGTACGTGTTAATGTACACCCCACTACGGAGTACTAACGAACATCCCCATTTCTTGCCTTACGATAACAACGATAAACTTTAGGCGATAATGGATTTTAAAAAAATCATTTCTGCACTGATTTTAATTGAGCCACAATGTCATCATAGGTCTTCAAAAGCACATTATATAAAGAACCACAACTACGTAAAACGATGTTCGAGTTTTCCATAGTTTAAATCTATTGCAGTTTTTACGTTCACTTTGTAGCTTCTCCTGTATCGTAGGCATTCGCTACTGCCATGTCTGAAAAATTAGCCAACACACGGACAAATCACCGATTTATGTATATATACATATAACTGTATAATGCCCCAACACTATAATCAATCATTGCTAGTCAGCTCAAAAATTTAAATTTTACTGTTTTTTTTTTTTTTTTTTTTTTTTGTAAAAGTTCCCATTTAAAAAAAAACGAGTTTTTTCAATAAATTATATGTTACTTTTATATTGTTTGGTAAAATAACAACCACGCATAATCATATCTGAAATATTTAATCGTATTGTTATATTATATGTTTGCTTTGAAAATATTTTATTTCATTCTTGTTCGTTCTTCTATTTAAATTTTGCATCAGTGCAGTAAGTAGAATTATGGCAATGCTATAGATATTTATTTACTGCCAACCTGAAAACGCGTGTAGTAATGATACATCCAAGTGTGTAGAACAGGTTGGCATCCCCCTCCCTCCCCCTGACGTTACAATTATCCTCCGTTAACTACCGTCACTCTGTAACAGTGAGACAGTGTCCCCTGAGGGGAGAGTGCGCCAGTCTGCTCCAAGCCGATACCGACAGACGATCGATGGATTATGTAACGTGACGGCTTCGGACACGTCCTGCCTACCCACTTGGCCTACCTACACCTCACTCAACGGTCTGGGCCAAGTATGAGGCCTTTGAATTATCTCCCACAAAACTTCCATATCTATGTACACCATAATATTATTTTTTACTACTTACGTAATTTTCCATTTTAAACTAGTAAATTATAATTATTACTATTAGTATATGCCTAGTTCAAACTGCCGTATTACTGTTATTTTTTCCTCAACCATTTCCTTATCTCAGGAGGTCATGACTAAGGTAAAACTCGTGAAACTGACGTGTCTGGGAATGACTTACGTCAGAACTACTTGTGGATGCACTTCTTCAGGGCTGATGTGGGGTCGGTTGGTCAGATCTGATTGGTGGGTAGATTGTTAGGCTTGATTGGTGGGTTGGTTGACAGGGCTGATTTTGCAGTCAGTTGTCAGCTGATTGCAGGGTTGGTTTGTCAGGGCCGATATTGTTGGCTTTGTTGTCAAAGCTGATTAAGAATCAGTTGTAGCTAATTGTGGGGTGGGTTGTTTGGCCCGATTGTGGAATCTGTTGTCAGTGCTGGTTAGTGAGTCGGTGTTTACGACTGATTGCAGAGTAGGTTGTCAGGCCTGATTATGGGGTCTGTTGTCAGGGCTGATTGTGGGGTCTGTTGTCAGGGCTGATTGTGGGACCTGTTGTCAGGGCTGATTGTGGGGTCTGTTGTCAGGGCTGGTTGAGGGGTCGGTGGTCAGTCATGATTGGAGCCAGATGTCAGGTCTGATTGTGGGGTCTGTTGTCAGAGCTGATTGAGGGGTCGGTAGTCATGCCTGATCGAGGGGTATGTTATCAGGGCTGGTTGAGGGGTCGGTAGTCAGGCCTGATCGTGGGGTCTGCTGTCATGGCTGGTTGAGGGGTCAGTGTTAAGTCATGATTGGGGCCAGATGTCGGGTCTGATTGTGGAGTCTGTTGTCAGAGCTGATTGAGGGGTCAGTAGTCAGGCCTGATCGTGGGGTTTGTTGTCAGGGCTGGTTGAGGGGTCGGTGGTCAATCATGATTGGGGCCAGATGTCGGGTCTGATTGTGGGGTCTGTTGGCAGAGCTGATTGAGGGGTCGGTAGTCAGGCCTGATCGTAGGGTCTGTTGTCAAGGCTGGTTGAGGGGTCGGTAGTCAGGCCTGATCGTGGGGTCTGCTGTCATGGCTAGTTGAGGGGTCGGTGTTCAGTCATGATTGGGGCCAGATGTCGGGTCTGATTTTGCAGTCAGTTGTCAGCTGATTGCAGGGTTGGTTTGTTAGGGCCGATATTGTTGGCTTTGTTGTCAAAGCTGATTAAGAATCAGTTGTAGCTAATTGTCGGGTGGGTTGTTTGGCCCGATTGTGGAATCTGTTGTCAGTGCTGGTTAGTGAGTCGGTGTTCACGACTGATTGCAGAGTAGGTTGTCAGGGTTGATTGTGGGGTCTGTTGTCAGGGCTGGTTAAGGGGTAAGTGGTCAGGCCTGATCATGGGGTCTGTTGTCAGGGCTGATTGTGGGGTCTGTTGTCAGGGCTGATTGTGGGACCTGTTGTCAGGGCTGATTGTGGGGTCTGTTGTCAGGGCTGGTTGAAGGGTCGGTGGTCAGTCATGATTGGAGCCAGATGTCAGGTCTGATTGTGGGGTCTGTTGTCAGAGCTGATTGAGGGGTCGGTAGTCATGCCTGATCGAGGGGTATGTTATCAGGGCTGGTTGAGGGGTCGGTAGTCAGGCCTGATCGTGGGGTCTGCTGTCATGGCTGGTTGAGGGGTCAGTGTTAAGTCATGATTGGGGCCAGATGTCGGGTCTGATTGTGGAGTCTGTTGTCAGAGCTGATTGAGGGGTCAGTAGTCAGGCCTGATCGTGGGGTTTGTTGTCAGGGCTGGTTGAGGGGTCGGTGGTCAATCATGATTGGGGCCAGATGTCGGGTCTGATTGTGGGGTCTGTTGGCAGAGCTGATTGAGGGGTCGGTAGTCAGGCCTGATCGTAGGGTCTGTTGTCAAGGCTGGTTGAGGGGTCGGTAGTCAGGCCTGATCGTGGGGTCTGCTGTCATGGCTAGTTGAGGGGTCGGTGTTCAGTCATGATTGGGGCCAGATGTCGGGTCTGATTTTGCAGTCAGTTGTCAGCTGATTGCAGGGTTGGTTTGTTAGGGCCGATATTGTTGGCTTTGTTGTCAAAGCTGATTAAGAATCAGTTGTAGCTAATTGTCGGGTGGGTTGTTTGGCCCGATTGTGGAATCTGTTGTCAGTGCTGGTTAGTGAGTCGGTTTTCACGACTGATTGCAGAGTAGGTTGTCAGGGTTGATTGTGGGGTCTGTTGTCAGGGCTGGTTAAGGGGTAAGTGGTCAGGCCTGATCATGGGGTCTGTTGTCAGGGCTGATTGTGGGGTCTGTTGTCAGGGCTGATTGTGGGACCTGTTGTCAGGGCTGATTGTGGGGTCTGTTGTCAGGTCTGGTTGAAGGGTCGGTGGTCAGTCATGAAAGGAGTCAGATGTCAGGTCTGATTGTGGGGTCTGTTGTCAGAGCTGATTGAGGGGTCGGTAATCATGCCTGATCGAGGGGTATGTTATCAGGGCTGGTTGAGGGGTCGGTGGTCAGTCATGTCTGTCAGATGTCAGATGTCGTGTCTGATTGTGTGGTGAGATGTTTGGTCCGATTGTGGAATCTGTTGTCAGTGCTGGTTAGTGAGTCGGTGTTCACGACTGATTGCAGAGTAGGTTGTCAGGGTTGATTGTGGGGTCTGTTGTCAGGGCTGGTTAAGGGGTAAGTGGTCAGGCCTGATCATGGGGTCTGTTGTCAGGGCTGATTGTGGGGTCTGTTGTCAGGGCTGATTGTGGGACCTGTTGTCAGGGCTGATTGTGGGGTCTGTTGTCAGGGCTGGTTGAGGGGTCGGTGGTCAGTCATGTCTGTCAGATGTCAGATGTCGTGTCTGATTGTGTGGTGAGATGTTTGGTCCGATTGTGGAATATGTTGTCAGTGCTGGTTAGTGAGTCGGTGTTCATGACTGATTGCAAAGTAGGTTGTCAGGGTTGTCTGTTTTAAGCTGATTGTAAGCTTAGTTGACAGGGCCGATTAGATGTTTGTAATTATGTTTATAAAAGTTGTCTGTAAATTCTGTATGGTGTATTAGTGTATTTAGAGGAGTTTGTGCATTTAGGGAATTCTTATAGGATGCGTACGTGTTGTTTTATGAGAACCGGACGACAGTACTGCTGGCTGATCTGCCTAAAATACGAGCTTTTGTACGAGATATTTTCAGAAATGTTTATGAGGGTCTGATATCAATATTGTCTGTTAGTATCTTATGAGGGTATTTTGCTATATGAGACCAGATTTAGAATCTGTCTAAGTGACGTCTCCACATATCACACATGCCCGACATAATTCACTGTTATCGGCGACGAATTTTAGTACAACTTTATCCAACTTCAAACACATTACCCAAGTGGTAGACTAAAATCTACACTACAATTTGAGTCGTTAATGAATAGGTGCCTTCGATGACCTAAACAAGGAAGGACTGAGCATACAGATTCCACGAACTGTGTAACTATACAAACACTATTATTTATAACAAGTAATTAGTTAACTTAATATGTAATATTATTACTGAATCCACAATTTAATTTTACTTCTTAGTTGACCCTCAGAATCCGATCACGACACTCACTCGTGCTCCAATAGCGATGATGTGTTCGAGAGTGAGGCGTTATCGACTTGGGGCTTTGGGGAGAGTGGAAGGGTGGTAGGTGAAAGGCGGGGGGTGGCCACGGTTCAAAGACATGTGGGTAGTGAAACTTTGGCGGTGGTCTACGCCGGACACTTTAAATAGGCTCCATGCAGTTAATACACAAATGTATTTTCAGAGGGTAATATTGCTGAATACATCATCTTAAACTATATAATATATGAGCCAATTGTTCAATATACATGTTGTAACAGCAAAAGTTTAACGTTATCACTGATTAAACGAATAATTTCGGAAAACGTCTAGTTTTATTTCTAACCACCCATATAATTTAATATCTTACACCGACTTCAATACCAACAAGTAAAATAGAAGTTACCCAAGCTAACCTACAACACCTTGTGAACGGCGCTACCAAGTACACATTTCTACTACTCATAATATAGATACTAGTAGTATTACGTTTTTTTGTAAAATATAGATTTGAGTGCTTTGTTTAATGTGTTTTTGAATATCACATTGGTATATTATAAATTTAAATCCTCAATGTAATAACTTACTTCACAATGAAAACACTTTCCAATAATTAATTTACTACAGGCCTACTGATAAGAGCTACTGGTTGTGACAGTCCAGTACATTTACTACTAGATATACCATGTTGTATTGCAAGTTTACTACCAAATATTGCCGTTTCAATTGTGACAGTAAAACATGGCGAGACTCAACTTGAGACCAAAGTTTGAAAGTAAAGTAAACAAACAATGAGAGTGCAACAATGAATGGGAAGGGTGGCGGGAGTTAAGCAGCTGATTGTTGGCTGCGACAGTGGTGCCAACTGAACCTAACCTAGACAAGGTTGGCTGGCTGTCCTACCTGGCCATGGCGTCACGTGTTCGAGGAGACGGAACACTTCCTGCCCTGCTACCACACACTCGGCCGACCGACGTCAATATGGATGGCCAGGCAGGCGCGACCAAGACCCTACTTACAATCAATATCTCCACCGCGCCGCGCCACCACCCGCACCACCTTTTTCAAAATAATTTCAAAACAGTGCCTACTTTAAAAATTTAAAGGGAGCCATTTTTAAATTTGCACGTCAGAACAGGATCTAGTTTTTCAAAAAGAATGTCCGTTAGGCTACTTAGATTGTGCGACAAGAGTAACACGTGCATTCCAGTGAATTATACTCCTTGGAGACCAACTGAAACTCCCTCAGGAAAACATATCAAATAAAAAATGAAATCAATTAAAAAAATTTTGTAAAATCCGTATCTACTTGAGAGTGCAAATTACTATTTATAAAACGACTTAAATTATTTATTAAATACAATACATATGCATATTCACTATTCAGGGACATTCAAAATATATTAAAATTAGGTCTCCGACTAAAATGAAAAACGTACGTATTTTTTAAATTTAAAAAATGTAAGAAAAATATAAAAATGATTAAACATGTTTATTCGTATAAATAATCTAGTGGCATTTTAATGGTGAATATTCAACTAATATTTATAAATACTTAATGAAAGTTCTACATTAATATCTACAGCCACACAAATGGAAAACTGTTGTAGAGTGCTACTTGAGAACCAAGGTTCCGCACGGAATCCGCTCTAAGGTTGCCATCGGCGTAAACACAACAAGGAACGTCTGTGTATTAAATGGTAAACAGAATTCGGGTGTCTTTTTACGACAGAAAACTGTTTAGGCCTACAAGGCTTACTAGTTAGCTGAAAATCAGACCAATGTTGCGCGGTTCATACTCGACCGGAATAAGTAAGTCCCCGAGTCGACCTACGTGCCGGGTTACGAACATAACCTCTATGTGTAAATTAAAAATAAATGCTTCCAAAGAATTGACACAAACTTTTCCCATATTACACACTAAAAAATAAACACTTTGAAAATTATCAATTTGATACCCAAATGTTTACTTATTTATTTTTTTTTTTTTTCATAACTCAAACACGCTTTAGTCAAATTATAGACATGCGGTTTTTACTAAACTATTTAAAATGGTAATTCACATCTTTCCTGAAAATTTAATCAAAACGTTAGAGCCGTTTTCAAGAAAATTCTATTTTTTTGTGTTTTTTACCCATAAAAATAAAAAAAAACTAAAATTTCAAAAAAGTGCAAAAATGGTCTGTAGATATTGGCTAAACACACATACATACCAAATTTCATTAAAATTGGTCCTTCCGTTTGGTCTCCATCGAACTGCACATACGGACAGACACAAACAATTTTTCGAAAAAAACACTCTTTTTGTTCAGGGGATCCTAAAATGGATTTTTATACCAACTTGCATAACATTGAAAAAAACAACTTTAGCTGAAATATTCTATTTTTCTAGTGACACTCAGATAGAAAAAGCACTACTTAGTAAACTTTTACATTAATATACAAATCCATATAAATATTCTTACATTCTTACATATAAGACGCCGACACAACGTTGTGCGTATTTTAAGGCGAATATGAATGGTTTTTTATGAGTGTAGGATGAGTGTGGATGAGTGTAGTCTGGTTACTAACTGAGTTCAACTGTTCCTCAAAAAGGGCAATTTATTAATAGCCCAACAGCCAGGGCAACTAAGGGACCTACAGCTTTACGTGGAATCCGAACCACGTAGTGCTGGTCTGATTTTCAGCTAATTGACAAGCCTGATACTCAGTTATCTCCCCCACAAAACATCCGTACAATGATTACCACCCAACATGGACACCCCAGACTTCTCTAGTAGTGTCCACGCCGATAGCAACCACCAAGCGGACGCCATGTCGGTATTAAGAGGACCGAGCATACAACCTATCGCCTACAATCTCCCAAACACTTTGTCCCCATGTAGCTGGTTTACAGCACTGCGCCACCAGTGCCGACAATAATGTAATAAGTGCTAAGAAAATGTTGATCACGATTATGTTGATCAGTAAAAGATATTTGATGGGCCATTACCATTAAAACTGCAACTAACAATTTGGGTTTTGTATGTAAATACAACCACAACAAAATTTTAAAATGCATTGTTTATCTCATAGGATCATCACATTTTAAATGCTTCCTTATTATAGATAATTATCAGTTTCTCGAACATACAATGTACAACTACTGGACAGGATAAAAAAGTGTTTCGATTGTTAAGAAAGATTTTGGTGTTTCATTCTATATTACAAGCATTGTTTTATTGTAGCAAAACAATATTACAACATTACGACACTAGAGAGAGCTGATTGACGATTGAGAGAGTAGTTTGAGGGTGGACAAGGTAGTTTGAAAGGTGGAGAGGGTGGTTTGGAAGGTGGAGAGGGTAGTTTGAGGGTAGAAAGGGTAGTTTGGAAGGTGGACAGGGTAGTTTGGAAGGTGGAGAGGGTAGTTTGGAAGATGGAGGGGATAGTTTGGAATGTGGATTGGGTAGTTTGGAAGGTGGAGAGGGTAGTTTGGAAGGTGGAGAGAGTAGTTTGGAAGGTGGAGAGGGAAGTTTGGAAGGTAGAGAGGGAAGTTTGAGGGAGGACAAGGTAGTTTGGAAGGTGGAGAGAGTAGTTTGGAAGGTGGAGAGGGAAGTTTTGGATGTGGAGAGGGTAGTTTGGAATGTGGAGTGGGTAGTTTGAAAGGTGGAGAGGGTAGTTTGGAAGGTGGAGAGTGTATTTTGGAAGATGGAGGGGGTAGTTTGAGAGAGGTCAAGGTAGTTTGGAAGGTGGAGAGGGTAGTTTGAGGGTAGAAAGGGTAGTTTGGAAGGTGGATAGGGTAGTTTGGAGGGTGGAGAGGGTATTTTGGAAGATGGAGGGGGTAGTTTGAGGGTAGAAAGGGTAGTTTGGAAGGTGGATAGGGTAGTTTGGAAGATGGAGTGGGTAGTTTGAGGGAGGACAAGGTAGTTTGGAAGGTGGAGAGGGTAGTTTGGAAGATGGAGGGAGTAGTTTGAGGGTAGAAAGGGTAGTTTGGAAGGTGGATAGGGTAGTTTGGAAGATGGAGTGGGTAGTTTGAGGGTAGAAAGGGTAGTTTGGAAGGTGGATAGGGTAGTTTGGAAGGTGGAGAGGGTAGTTTGGAAGATGGAGTGGGTAGTTTGAGGGAGGACAAGGTAGTTTGGAAGGTGGAGAGGGTAGTTTGAGGGTAGAAAGGGTAGTTTGGAAGGTGGATAGGGTAGTTTGGAAGGTGGAGAGGGTAGTTTGGAAGATGGAGTGGGTAGTTTGAGGGTAGAAAGGGTAGTTTGGAAGGTGGATAGGGTAGTTTGGAAGGTGGAGAGGGTAGTTTGGAAGATGGAGGGGGTAGTTTGAGGGAGGACAAGGTAGTTTGGAAGGTGGAGAGGGTAGTTTGAGGGTAGAAAGGGTAGTTTGGAAGGTGGATAGGGTAGTTTGGAAGGTGGAGAGGGTAGTTTGGAAGATGGAGGGGGTAGTTTGAGGGAGGACAAGGTAGTTTGGAAGGTGGAGAGAGTAGTTTGGAAGGTGGAGAGGGAAGTTTTGGATGTGGAGAGGGTAGTTTGGAATGTGGAGTGGGTAGTTTGGAAGGTGGAGAGGGTAGTTTGGAAGGTGGAGAGTGTAGTTTGGAAGATGGAGGGGGTAGTTTGAGGGAGGACCAGGTAGTTTGGAAGGTGGAGAGAGTAGTTTGGCAGATGGAGGGGGTAGTTTGGAAGGTGGAGAGAGTAGTTTGGAAGGTGGAGAGGGAAGTTCGGAAGATGGAGGGGGTAGTTTGAGGGAGGACAAGGTAGTTTGGAAGATGGAGAGAGTAGTTTGGAAGGTGGAGAGGGAAGTTTGAGGGAGGACAAGGTAGTTTGGAAGGTGGAGAGGGTAGTTTGGAAGGTGGAGAGGGTAGTTTGAGGGTAGAAAGGGTAGTTTGGAAGGTGGAGAGGGTAGTTTGGAAGATGGAGGGGGTAGTTTGAGGGAGGTCAAGGTAGTTTGGAAGGTGGAGAGAGTAGTTTGGAAGGTGGAGAAGGAAGTTTTGGATGTGGAGAGGATAGTTTGGAATGTGGAGTGGGTAGTTTGGAAGGTGGAGAGGGTAGTTTGGAAGGTGGAGAGAGTAGTTTGGAAGGTGGAGAGGGAAGTTTGGAAGGTGGAGTGGGTAGTTTGGAAGGTGGAGAGTGTAATTTAAGGGTGGACAAGGTAGTTTGGAAGGTGGAGAGGGTAGTTTGGAAGGTGGAGAGAGTAGTTTGGAAGGTGGAGTGGGTAGTTTGGAAGGTGGAGAGGGTAGTTTGGAAGGTGGAGAGTGTAGTTTAAGGGTGGACAAGGTAGTTTGGAAGGTGGAGAGGGTAGTTTGGAAGATGGAGAGGGTAGTTTGAGGGTAGAAAGGGTAGTTTGGAAGGTGGATAGGGTAGTTTGGAAGGTGGAGAGGGTACTTTGGAAGATGGAGGGGGTAGTTTGGAAGGTGGAGTGGGTAGTTTGGAAGGTGGAGAGGGATGTTTGAGGGAGGACAAGGTAGTTTGGAAGGTGGAGAGGGTAGTTTGGAATGTGGAGTGGGTAGTTTGGAAGGTGGAGAGGGTAGTTTGGAAGGTGGAGAGAGTAGTTTGGAAGGTGGAGAGGGAAGTTTGAGGGAGGAAAAGGTAGTTTGGAAGGTGGAGAGGGTAGTTTGGAAGGTGGAGAGTGTAATTTAAGGGTGGACAAGGTAGTTTGGAAGGTGGAGAGGGTAGTTTGGAAGGTGGAGAGGGTAGTTTGGAAGGTGGAGAGTGTAATTTAAGGGTGGACAAGGTGGTTTGTAAGGTGGAGAGGGTAGTTTGGAAGATGGTGGGGGTAGTTTGGAAGGTGGAATGAGTAGTTTGGAAGGTGGAGAGGGTAGTTTGGAAGGTGGAGAGGGTAGTTTGGAAGGTGGAGTGTGTAATTTAAGGGGGGACAAGGTAGTTTGGAAGGTGGAGAGGGTAGTTTGGAAGATGGTGGGGGTAGTTTGGAAGGTGGAATGAGTAGTTTGGAAGGTGGATAGGGTAGTTTGGAATATGGAATGGGTATTTTGGAAGGTTGAGAGGGTAGTTTGGAAGGTGGAGAATTTAGTTTAAGGGTGGACAAGGTAGTTTGGAAGGTGGAGAGGGTAGTTTTAATGGTGTAGAGAGTACGTTGAAGGATGTAGAGTGTAGTATGAAATGTGTAGAGGGTAGTTTGGAATGTGGAGTGGGTAGTTTGGAAGGTGGAGATGGTAGTTTGAAGGGTGTAGAGTATAGTATGACATGTGCAGAGGGTGATTTGAAGAGTGTAGTGTAGTATGAAGGACGATGTTTTTAATGAATACTCGTAACATTAATGTCGTAATAGAAGCAGGTATAACAATCACAGTAAATCACAGTGGGTGTATTTACCGAGCGTTGAAGCAAGAAGTCGCCAAGATAAACTCAACTTTGACCTTCTCTTCTCTACGTGAACTTGTAGTTAGGTAGAAACCGTCTTTTACCACTGGATTGTGAAAGCAGATTTTTTTTAAATTTTAATACCAAGCGTTATAAACGCAGAAAGATGAAGCTTTGCGTTTTGTGTTCACAGGTCCGGTCTAACCGTATCTTATTAAGATACCGTGGTTTTAACTAACTTTTAATTCGGTCTACATTTAACAGTCCCCACAATTGAGATATAAATTAATACTGTATTAATATATATTATAACTCCTTGGGCACCAAGAGTTAGAACAGGAAAATACCTGTAAATTAACCCCCATTGATAACTCGACTAATTGTACTATTGATTATGGGTTCAATTCATTAAAAAAGTAAATATGTGCCAAAATCAACATGGTTAGAACTAATAAATATAAATATAAACTAATATATATATATATATATTTATATCACAAATATTATGTGTATATCTTTATATATATATATATATATATATATATATATATATATATATTTATTTATATCACAAATATTATGTTTATATCTTTATTATTTTTTTTAATTAAATTACCACCAATTAAAAATTTAATATACAGTATTTGAAAACCAATATTTTTAAATATTTTAGAAATCCATCATGTCATTAAGAAATTGGGCGATTTGATAAAAATATCTCAATAAAACTAAGCTAAATTAAAATATTTACTGATCGTTTTCGAATTATTTTCACTCGTATACTCTGGTCCTCAAGAGCGCGCTAAGCATTTTTTGAAAACCTATTATTCATGCATGACTTGTCAAATGACGGTTTGTAGAAATTGTAAAAAAATACTTATATCGTTTTAAAAAATCGATCGTGAAGTTACCTCGTGATTGTCTTCCGCGGCGTTGTCCTATATAATAAGTTTACCAACGTGGGCCTGAATCTGTAAATAAAAATAGCCAGTTACGATTGCATCAGTAATCAGAGGTCAGAGCTGATAGCGGAGGCTGTGATGTGTGCCACAGATAAAAGCGTTCTGAACAGAGGTAGCCAGCCCCGTTATCTGTGTATTGTCAACACCATTCACACTAGACCAGACTATACTATTTGATGAATCGAATCGATAATGGGCCACTGAAAATTGTAGACTTGGACAGCGATGAGTCTAAAAACTGGTATATTCTTTTCAAAATTTTGTACGCGATCCTTTAACTAAAAATAAATTGTACCCCAATACAGATTCACTATACATTCTTTAACCTAATAGCAAGCCAATCTTCACGTCCTTTATTAATGCGATGTCTCACTGGTGTTCAGCGAGACAGGCTTCCTTTAGATTACAGCGTCCTGAGAGTGGTTCACATTGTTCACTTTTAATCGATACTCCTGCCCTCACTGCACTTGGCTCACCTATCGCTCCCTTACCTAAGAACTATATCGATGTCTCACTGGTTTAGCATGGCAGGCTCCTGTCACACTATGGCGTCCTGAGAGTGGCTCACATTGTTCACTTTTAATCGATACTCCTGCCATCACTGAACTTGGCTCACCTATCACTCCATTACCTGAGGACTACGTCTTTGTCTCACTGGTTTAGCATGACAGGCTCATGTTAGACTACGGCGTCCTGACAGTGGCTAACATTGTTCACTTTTAATCGATACTCCTGCCCTCACTGCACTTGGCTCACCTATCACTCCCTTACCTGAGAACTATAACGATGTCTTACTAGTTTAACAAGGCAGGCTCCTGTCGGACTACGGAGCCTGAGAGTGGCTCACATTGTTCACTTTTAATCGATACTCCTGCCCTCACTGTACTTGGCTCACCTACCTCTCTTGCCTGTGTACTATATCGTTGTCTCACTGGTTTAGCATGGCAGACTCCTGTCACACTACGGCGTCTTGAGAGTGGCTCACATTGTTCACTTTTAATCGATACTCCTGCCCTCACTGCACTTGGCTCACCTATCACTCCCTTACCTGAGGACTATATCGATGTCACAATGGTTCAGCAAGGCAGATTTTTATCAGACTACGGCGTCCTGAGAGTGGCTCACATTGTTTACTTTTAATCAATACGCCCGCTGTCACTGTACTTGCCTCACCCATTGCTCATATACCTGCAGGACTATATTATCAATGTCTCACTGTTGATCAGCAAGGCAGGCTGTCAGACTACGGCGACCTGAGAGGGGTTCACATTGTTCACTTTTAATCGATACTCCTGTCCTCACTGCACTTGGCTCACCTATCACTCCCTTACCTGAGGACTATATCGATGTCACAATGGTTCAGCAAGGCAGATTTTTATCAGACTACGGCGTCCTGAGAGTGGCTCACATTGTTTACTTTTAATCAATACGCCCGCTGTCACTGTACTTGCCTCGCCCATTGCTCATATACCTGCAGGACTATATCAATGTCTCACTGTTGATCAGCAAGGCAGGCTGTCAGACTACGGCGACCTGAGAGGGGTTCACATTGTTCACTTTTAATCGATACTCCTGTCCTCACTGCACTTGGCTCACCTATCACTCCCTTACCTGAGGACTATATCGTTGCCTCACTTTTTTAGCATGACAGACTCCTGTCACACTACGGCGTCCTGAGAGTGGCTCACATTGTTCACTTTTAATCGATACTCCTGTCCTCACTGCACTTGGCTCAACTATCACTCCTTTACCTGAGGACTACATCGATGTCACAATGGTTCAGCAAGGCAGATATTTATCAGACTACGGCGTCCTGAGAGTGGCTCACATTGTTTACTTTTAATCAATACGCCCGCTGTCACTGTACTTGCCTCACCCATTGCTCATATACCTGCAGGACTATATCAATGTCTCACTGTTGATCAGCAAGGCAGGCTGTCAGACTACGGCGACCTGAGAGGGGTTCACATTGTTCACTTTTAATCGATACTCCTGTACTCACTGCACTTGGCTCACCTATCACTCCCTTACCTGAGGACTATATCGTTGCCTCACTGTTTTAGCATGGCAGACTCGTGTTACACTACGGCGTCCTGAGAGTTGCTCTATCTATGCCTGGTCTAAAATAATATATACCCTAAATAAAGATAATGCCAAGGGGTTTTAAAAACATAATTAGTTTGTATCGCAAGTGGAGTTACAATTTGATATTTTTTATTTACGCCTTTTTTCATCTTTTTCTATTCTGTTAACATATTTGTTCACGAAATGGTTTCATTTTTGTGGATTTCATCAATCCGTGTGTTGACTAACTGTACCGTGTGTTTAACTATAAAATGCACTGTATTACGTCTCATTACGTTTCCTATCGTCTCGGTTTACAATCAATGAGTAAAATACTTTATTGGTTCATATTCTGCGAGACACTCGGACATGTATGATACTGGTATGCAATCATTTTCAAACTACCGTACTTCAAACAATCGGTATGTGACAATTGTTCAACTACAACTGAGTATAACACGAAAGGATTACCTCAAATGTTAGAGGTCTAGACAGGAATCCCTGTGCGATGTCTTCTGGCGATATGTACACTTGTTTAGTGTATTTTTAGTTTGTTTGCCATTAACGTTACATTTAATAGATCCTGGGATAACTGTTGTTCCACATGATGAGGTATCAATTTATAAGTGGCACATAGATATTGCAAGGTTCGGGGTGAGATTGTTGGAGGTGATATAGCTGACTATGGGTTAGGCCCCCTTAAAAATTAATAAAGACCTCAATTTTAAAAATATTAATAATTCTGTTTCGAAAAAACTTTACGATTTGATTCGATAATATTTCGTGAAATGGATTGAGCATAGGCTACGTTACGACGAAATTTAACATTTTTATTACGAAATATTCAGTGGAGAATGGTTACGTGAGGTGATGGATAGACATCTCACGATGCCACGAACCATCCTTCTGTGGACCTACTATACGTAGGTCTAATATCATTATAGACGTCTTCTCTAACTAAATATCAATAAGCGACTGGCTCACTGACTCCACCATATTCACGTGACGTTTATTTAGTTATGTTAACGGATCTTAGGGGCGGGGGGGAGGTGTGACAGACACAAATATAGTCACTATAGTGGTTAACACCACCTGCTGAAATTGATAACGGTATTTAACAATTTAAGATCTACCTTCGGCAAGTCAAGAAAATGATTTTAAAAACGCCTTTCACATAATTGTATTAAACGGTCGTGGTTTCTTCCCACCGGCCAACTATACAAACATATTCGCATATAGTCTATTTTATGATTTCCCTTTTGCCGTCGTTAGATAAACTAATTTTTTGACAACATAAAGCTAGAGCTCGTCTTTTTGATATTGTCACTAAACGAACTATAGGGTGGAAAGCAGAAAGTGTTGAGCGTTTGAGCATTGTCTGCACCGAATTACCTTGTTTGAAAAATAATTAACATCTAAAAATGTTCAGGATAACCGAATATGACCATTTACGGAAAAAAATCTCTCATCCCAATAGCTGAAGTAAAATGCTCACTATGAATGTTGTGAGCTGTCAAACAAATTCGAAATGAACAAGAATTCAATGGGCTTCTAATAAATATGGAATAGTTTTGGAAATCAAAAGGAAAATAATTTTTTTCTAATATTTTTAAGTGTTTTGTTTCTTTCTGGTACAAGTCGTAAGATGCAAAAGATGTGAAGAAATCTTCCTCTGAAAAGCATCATCCAGTCGATAGCAAGTTGTGTCTGCGTCTTATATGTAACAATAAGAACTGTATTTCAACAAAATTTACCAATAATTCAATCAACTGCAGGTTTTGTTAAAAAAAAAATGGGGGACATGGGAGATTATTTGAGTTGTATGTGAGCCTACGCAAATTTTTTTAATTTTTTGCAATATCTAACATCATTACTTAGGATTGAATTGAAAAAGGCAACAAGCAAAACAAAAGTAAGAAAACTGCAACAGAATATTTTAGCCAAGAATGGAAATAGTTAATTCGGAAGTAGTTGAAAAGCACAACCGCAAAATGTGTACCCTATGTAAACATTTTGAAGTCTATTTAACCTTTTTAATAGTGGCTCTAATCGATGCATGTGTGTGAGGAGAAGTAATACTTACTTGGTAAAATCGTGAGTAACTCATAGCGTACACACTCTGTTCAACCAATAATAAACAGCTGTATTACGAACACATGTGCTTGATTCTCAGGTGTACGGTGTTAGACAATAACAGGAAACTCTAAGAAAAGAATATAGAGCGTTATATCTTACTGGTTAAGCAATATATACGTCTATTCAAGCACCATTCATCCTAGACCCACTCAAATAAATAATACCTTTATTTTTAAGTGATCTTCAGTCAATACTGGTTTTCAAGATTTCTCGAGGCATAAGATACAAGATCTAAATAAACTATTTTCTTTAAATGAGCTTTAAAGGTTTCACAACTCAAGGATTTAACACTCGTAGGGAGGGTATTGTACGCTTGGGGTCCAAAGTACGAGAACACTTCTTTTCCTGCCAAACGCAATTGAAAGTTCAAGAAAGCATCCTATCGAGTAGAGAGATCCCTAACAATGTTGCGTGAATAGAGCTTTTTATTCAAATAAGAAGGTAAGTCTGATAATATATTTTTATGCACATATTGAAATTATTTGGACAAAAAAATCGTTACTCAAGGGACCGCACTTTGGCTTGTTCACGATACTTTGTTATGTGTTCAAACTTCCCTAAATTGTAGACAAACCTCTAAGCCCTATTTTACAATCTCATGAGTTATATCTATCACAACCCACCCACCCATCCATACACGTACAGTTGCATTGACCAACCCACCCACCCATACACGTACAGTGGCATTGACCCTACCACCAGCCCATACACGTACAAAGGCATTGAGCCACCCACCCACCCATACACGTACAGTGGCACTACCCTAAGAAACCCACACTTGTTACCCCATTTTCACACCCGCTCACCCAAACACGTAAAGGGGTAGTGAACCACTCACCCACCCACACACGAACACTAGTAGTTTGGGTGGGTGACCGTGTGTCTACTAACAAATAAACGAATAAACTAATCTTATCATACAATATGCAAAATAGTACTCGCAAATAAAACTTTCCACTATATTTAGTTACGTGCATAAGTCAATATGTCCACTAGAGAACTAGACGACGTGTATTTGTCTCTTAGAAGAATAAGTAATTGATTTTTACTCACATTTCTAAAAGTAAAATCATCAAATGACACTAAAAATACACTAACAGATGATGTTGATCTCCTGCTTGGTTGAGTAGGATTACGATTCCGGCTCATTTGTTTCCGAGTGGAGGATCTTGACTAGATACATTTTAGAACATTCATTTAAAACATACATTTTAGAGGGAAATTTAAGAACATATCAAACGAACATAACCCACCTACTCACCCATGCACGTACGGTAGTATTGCAATAATTACCACATTACGTGTATGGGTGGGTCATTACCACAGTACATGTTTGGGTGGGTGGGTGGGTCATTATCTCAGTACGTTTATGGGTGGGCGGGTGGGTAATTACCACAGTACGTGTATGGGTGGGTGGGTGGGTCATTACCACATTACGTGTATGGGTGGGCGGGTGGGTCATTACCACTGTACGTGTATGAGTGGGCGAGTGGGTCATTACCACTGTACATGTATGGGTGGGCAGGTGGGTCATTACCACTGTACATGTATGGGTGGGCGGGTGGGTCATTACCACTGTACATGTATGGGTGGGCGGGTGGGTCATTACCACTGTACGTGTATGAGTGGGCGAGTGGGTCATTACCACTTTACATGTATGGGTGGGCAGGTGGGTCATTACCACTGTACATGTATGGGTGGGCGGGTGGATCATTACCACTGTACATGTATGGGTGGGCGGGTGGGTCATTACCACGTACGTGTATGAGTGGGCGGGTGGGTCAATACCATTGTATGTGTATGGGTGGGTGGGTGGGTTAATACCACTGTACGTGTATGGGTGGGAGGGTTGTCCATCCAGTGTCAAACATTATCCAAAAGATGGGAGGGCGTAATCGAGCTTGGCAGCTTCCAGAAGAATGTACTTCAGACTATGGTAAAGTATTTTAAAACTAAACAAAAATTGATTAGATTTCAAGGATATGTTCTGGAAAATAGAGGAAACAATGCAAACTACAAGAGACAGGAACTGAGTTAAGAAACGTGATATTGAACAGTAGAGGATCGGTTTTCAGAGCCCAGCAACTGTGGGAATGATGATCAAGGTCTGGAACAAATATTGATTACTCACCAAAAGGCGGCCATTAAGAATTCCGCCAACACTGGATCAATCTCTAGCGGATCAATCAACTGGGAGACTCCGCCAGAAAGATGGACGAATGAACTGAAGGAGCGTTGCGAGTAGTCAATCTAATTGGATAAGGAAATATTGGTAGAGATTATCCTGGGAGAAAGGGATAATTTTGGAAAGGTAAAGAGTATCGAAGGAGGACTTGGAAGGGTACTTGGAAAGAGGCAGTCGAATCTACATCGTCGAGGGACTCAGGAGGCACTCCAAGTATAAAGGAGGTCACCAGTCGGACTCCAGCTTAAAGGGCCGACGCCAAAGGAGATGAGCCAGCCAGCCTAAACTAACCACCAGCTTCATACTTCAACTTAGAGCTAACTAACCCCACAGCAGCTGAGGAGGAATAAGCCTAAGCCCGCTAAGAAGGGTGAAGAAAGAAGTGGACAACCAGGAGGATTAAGTATAGCCTGATATCAAGGGTGAAGAGCCAAGAGAGTTGCTGGGACAGACCGGGCGCAGAAGAAGGTCGACGTAGGTTAATCTAAGTTACAAAAACCACAAATAACTTTACACTATATAAAACTGACAAATGTAACTCACATAAGTTATATTAGATGAAGGTGAGTTCGACGGTGCCTTTTGCATTGTGCGTGGTCATTTTTTAAGTGAACGGTGCTTGTATAGATTCCTGTCACCTATAGGTTACAGTACAGTCTAAACACTGTAATTGACAGTGTTCGTTCATCGGCAATTGTAGATAATTAAATGTAGTTTGTAGCATAATTTGAAAATCTAATGAGGAATAATTGGTCTTCTCCATATTCATAGATGGAGTTGTTAGGAAGGGGCCCGACCAAACCCTACTGTAACTAGCAAAGGCCCAGTCTACACACGTTTAACACAACTCTTATCTCTGACAGGCATCCGAACTGTTCTGAACAAATAGGCTCTCCCAGCCTTAGGATGACGATAGCTAGATAACCATAACTAGGATCTAGATTTTCCAGTGACAACCACGTCAAGGTACTATCTACAATATTTAGAAGATAACCAGTCGTTTCGCTCATACTATGATGTACGTAATATTTACGTCTGGTTATAGTACCTTGTACATTTATTCACCTGGGTTATGTGTTTGCAATGAAAACACATCTATAAGAAGCAAAACAGAGATAGGGAAATAATCAGACTTCCTGTAGCACACAAAACGAGCTTAGCGAGAGTGCCGATACGCTGCGCTGGTTGTCCGCCGTTTCCTTTCTCTCTCATTCTCATGGCAATGTGTAATCTTCCCTCTCTCTTCAGTCGGCCGCGCTGCCCTCTCTGTCACTCTCAGTCTCACACTAGGTTGCCGTGCAACAGGCTCGACCTGGCGGTAGCCACGCTAAGACAGCAAAATTAGAAAAAAGTAATTAAACTTTTTAACATGGACTTTTCGCTTCTTATGGATGTGTATTCATTAGTATTTAAGTACAATGAATTGATCCGTTTTGTGCCTCTTAATGATTGAATCTTCTTTATTTTAGGAACATGGCATAAGCTACAAAAAAATCTGCATATAGGTTTTTCGTATTTAGAAAAAACGTTGTACAGTCTTCATTTAATTCATAGTGAAGACCAAATTCATCATGGTCAGAAGACGCTGAACGGTCTTCTGTACTAATTGTATCATTGAAGCCATTTAATTCAATGACACAATTTGTTATTATTCCTTTCAGTTAAACGAAAGTAAGTTTTTTTATTTTGGGTATTGGTTGTACATAAGTAAATATGTCTAGGTTATAAATAAAAACTAATATTTGTTGTGCAAATGTTGTTCAAATTGAATTTTACAATAATGAGCGGAGCTTATGTGAATTGTAATTAATTTTGAAGTAACGTAAATACACATTCAACTTCTTTATCTAATTTACAGATGGCATAAATTATCATTAAATTAAATCATTGGCTTGGTTCAGATCATATTTGCAAAATAGACAACAATATGTTGAAATTGTTTTCAAAAATTCTAAAACCATTACAAGAAGTAGGTCCACATTAAAACCAGTGAAGTATGGGGTACCACAAGGATCAATTCTTGGCCCCTTACTATTTATATGTTATCTAAACGGTCTGAACAACAAATTAAGTTTTTCCCCCTTAACATCTGTATGTCTATATGCAGATGATTTAACCCTAAAAATATCTGGTAATTCACAAGAAGATGTTGATATAAAGTCACTTGTCGAATTGGCAAATATTCAGCAACATCTTAATGACCGTAATTTGATTCTTAATCCAGAGAAAACTAAATATGTACACTTTAAAACCAGGCAGACTAGAAGTGACTTTAATCCTCAAATTACCATAAATGATATAGAAATAGAAAAAAAGAGGAAATGAAATTCTTAGGATTACTCATTGATAGTTCATTGAGTTGGAATGGCCATATTAATTATATTCTAGGTAAAATAAACTCTGGATTATATGCATTAAGAAAAATGTCAGTAATATGTAGCATTTCAGTTTTAAAACAGATATATTTTTCTCATATACACTCTCATATAACCTATGAAATTTGTGTTTATGGTGCAACAAAGAAAGAAAATTTAGATAGGATTTTAAAAACTCAAAAAAAGCAATTAGGATTATGCTTAACTTAAAGTCAGATGCATCTGTAAAAAATTTGTTTAAAGAACTAAACATATTAACAGTATATGGTCAATATATTTATGAAACAATAATGTATGTTAAAAAGAATCAACAACTCAATTTAAGACATTCAAATCTGACACATAACTATAACACAAGAAAAAAAAATGAAACTATATTTTTTCAACATAGATTACAGTTTTTTAAAAAGAATATATATTTTAACGGTCTCAGATTTTTTAACAAAATTCCTCATAATATAAGAACTTTTGAAGCTCACAACAAATTTTCTCAAGTGCTAAAACAGTTTTTAATTGATTTGACACTGTATGCAATTGATGAGTTCGAAGATTGCAACTAAAACAATGTATTCTAATGTAGGTCCTTATATTTAGTTTCTTGTAAATGACACTGTTCAATGTACTCTGTATGTACTTTTTATGAATAAAGATATTTTGATTTTGATTTTGATTTCATATTTCAAAAAGTAAATAATTAGGTTAAATTAAATACAATCTCAAATCACTACGAAATAAACCTCCAAAGTCTGCTACTAAAATATTAATAGAATATTTCCGAACATATTACTAATTTATCTTAGTGAATAAATTAACTGTATATAAATTGTTTATATGACGGTATTTTTCATTCAACCTTAACGACTCGGAACTTCCCGAACTATTAAAACATGTTATCACTAAGTGTAACAAGTCTGATTGTTACTGTAGATGTACCAGTCAGTATACAAGTATAATTTCACTACCAATTCAGTAATATAGTTTAACCTATACATCAATATGGTTTAAACTGCGTAAACAAATAATCAAAGTGAAATTGTATTTGCAAGTTAAAAAAAAAAAAAAATAACGGTCAGGCGCTCTCAACGAAATTCTGAACAAAAAACGAGGCGAAAATACGGTCGTATTTAAGTACATTTTGAACGGGCCCGGGGCGGGCGGGCGGTTTGCGGGGTGAACGTCAATATGGTGGGATGGCGCGGCGTAGCGGTGAGCCCCGCAACTAGCTGAGATCGATCTACAGGCTGCATGGATGCGCCGCGCCCGCCTGCCCGCCCTCGCAACAATGATTGCCTCGGCCTTGCTGACACTGACAGAAGAGCACCTATCGAGCGAAATATGCGTGCGGCGACAGTGCCTCATTCGCTAATCACACTGACCGAACTAAAATACATTGTTGAAACAATCTAAATGATATGGTGGACCATCAGCAATAACAACAGCAATGTACGACAGATTTTATGTGATAATATTTAAATTTATAACTATTTATACGCAACATATGTATAATAATAATAATAATTCACGAGCCTATAAGTGATTGGATGGATGAATACTCACCAGGCGATAAATGAAAGCAATTAATATGTATATAATATCTAAACGCAGTTTTGATTTGTGCACAAGCCATAACCAATAATATTTATTTAACACTTAAAAATCTACTTTGCACAGTCACCACACATCTAATGTCCATCCATCACTGGTTATCCACAACCATTAATAAGTAATAAAACTTAAAAGCCACTTCCGTACGAGTTCGACTACTTGTAGGTTCATATCCAATCCTTAAGACTAGTTCGACAGTTCCACTCCCCACCCCTCACATCGCATCCAACAAAAGTTTTAGCCATCGGCTTAACAAATATAAAACTCATACTTTAATTTTACCATTTAAATGTGGAATTTCGATATTCAACTCTTCACTTGCTTGCAGTTCTTCACCGTACGTAAACAATTGCAAACCACTGAATTTAATTGGAAATCGCGATTAAAAAAACTGAGTTTAATATTAAAAGAATCAAGTATTTGAAGTTTTGCTTTGATTTTCATTAAATATTTATTAGAAATGCTTATTTATTCAAAAATAAACTAGTGAGCCTAATAATTAAAAGTGAGCTAAAATCCATGCTAACTTATTCTAAACACCTTCAAACATTTAATATTTGAAATGAATAATTTAGTATTTTTATGATACTAGAGTATATTTGTTATACTTGGCGCGGTTTGGACATTATTAAGAAAAACATAGTGTTATTTGATAATCTAAAATTTTAAAAATACTTGTGTCAAACCCGTGTGTATAAACTCAATGGTCAAACTTAAACAACCGAAATAAAAATCAGCTGAGACATACACCTACGTCAGAACCGTTTAACTACGCACGGAAGTAACCTTGGAAAGGTATAATTTTTGTGTTTTGCCTTATATTTAGTTCGTACTCACTCGTTCTTTCGTCCGAGCGAGATACTAGTGGCAATATTATCTGAACATTGTTGTAATGATATTAAGACTATTACAACAATGCGGGGATTTTCAGGTCTTGGAGGGGCTAACTTTCCGTTTAGGATTTACGAACCGCATACCTAAAGATGCAGGAACCGTACGTTTGTTTATGAGGGATTAACGCAGGTCTTAGAGGCAAGAATATTACGCTAAGGAAGGACGGAACGTAGGTCTTGAGGGGGCCAGGCATGTTTGTGGATACTGCTTAAAATAAATATCTTTTATATGGGCCATTTAAAAACTTTCTACGCTATAGGCTGTATCAGGCTAAGTTTTGTTTTACCACAAGTTCCTCCTATGACGCTCTGGAGCACCCAATCAGGTACAACCTCCCAATCAATGTTTGACATTACAGTTTACGTTTTCTTTACTGAACAGTTTATTTCAGTTTATATATATACCAAATTATGAAGAAATTTGATAGTTAGTTGTCTCGTGGCACATAACTAGTCTTGAAACGGACAGTTTGAGCTACAAGAGTAGGAAACGCTTTATTCAATTATCAAACAAACGACTATTTATTTTCCGATTTCCAGAATACAAGCACTATTTTTTCTTTAAAATTTGCATAAATCATCTGAAAAAAATACTAATTTTATTTTTGTTAAACCCCAAACTGTAATATTCACACATTGATTGGGAAGTTTAGGTCGCATGTCTAATCATAAGTTCCTGGGGAAAATAAAGAGAACGGTGTTAGAATAAACTCATTTACCCTCAGCCTGCTTCAACTTGGCCTGTTACGTCCTATAATGTTGCTTATACCAACAGAGACAAGTCCTTTTTTCTTTCAAAAATTAATGTTCCTTGAAACGTGATAGTAGCAAATGAAGTTCTATTTGTGATGGTAGCAGTGTGGTATTAGCAGAGTCACACATTTTGTTCGTATGTTACATCATGCAGTACAAGATACATTAAACAATTTTCAATCGGACTATAATAAACTCAAACTCAAAATTCCTTTCTTTTAACCATTTTAAAACTATTGCATAGCAGCGTCACAGTCAACTACAAACTAAAAAGAATATTTATACAAATCAAATGCTTTCAGAGGGTGACAATAATTATGAGTCTATTTACAATAATTAGTATAATATTGAAAACTAACATACTCCCTCACGCTGTAATAGCATTGAGCAATCAACAAATTGTTTACCATTCTGCTAAACTTTGCCATGTCGGCCTCCGCGTTGACAGTATCAGGCAGCGAGTTAGAGAGCGTGATTCCATTAATTTTCAAGTGGATTTCAAAGAAATTTGTTTTCTGGCGAGGGACAGCAATATCTTTCCGGCCGCGGAGGTCATACTGGTCGAAAGAAATTACGGGCGTAAACAGTCTGGGACTTTTCCTAACAAACATGACACAATGGAAAATATTTATGGGAAAGTTAAAATACAGTTTTTTTTAATATTGATTTGCAAGAGTATCTAAAAGGCTTTTTAAAACTGCTCTTTTTTTAAGTTTAAATAAGAAATGTTTTGGTTGTTTCATAACCACAGATGACAACGGCGTATGACAGAATCGGATAAATAAGGCCATAGTAGGCTGTGAGGAGAGTGTTAACATCGACAAAGTTGATTAGAAGAAAAATGCCATAACTAATACGCCCGCACACTGCGTCAACCTAGTACTCAAATTTCAGCTTATTATCTATATTAACCCCCAGAAACTTAACTACCTCGCTTGGCACAGCTTGCTCACAGTCAATAAAAAAAGAAAGATATTGTGATTTCCCCCCCCTTTTACTTATCTGAAAATGCAAAATCTGTGTCTTGGTATTATTCAGGTGTAACCTATTACTTTCAAACCATTGGAGAAGAGCACTTGATTCTTCGTATACCCCGCCTCTAGATGTGACCTATTTAACGTTGTCACTGCAAGTGAGGTATCATCAGCGAATTAACAAATCCGGGCGCTGAATGTGCTTTGAGATAGGACATTGACAGAAAGAAGGAAAAGGATCAGACCCAGCACCGAGCCCTGTGGGACACCCCTCTCAAGTAGTAAGGCCTTTGAACGAGCCATCCGCTCATATCCATTAACGTCAACAAATGGGACCTGCACTGTCTGCACTCTATTTGTCAGGTACGAAGCGACCCAAGACAGAGAAGTGCCTCTAACACCGAAACTACTCAACTTAAGCAAGAGGATGACACGATCAATCATATCAAATGTAACGCAGTTAGGGTGAAATAAATCTTTACTCCACGTATTACGTATGTAAGCCATTTTATAAGTAAACATCATGATTTTAAATTACTATTTCATTTTGAACAGTTTAAAATCGAAATTGTGAGGTTCTATTATTTGTCAAACGATAAACATAGAAGTTTGAACATGGTAATTATATAAAATGAAGAGGTATTTAAGAATTATCACTAATTATTTTCATAAGACCGACATTTAATTATGAGTTCTGTCAATCACTCGACTGACCAAGAGTAAATAAACACAAGAAAGAGCCTCGCTCCTACAACCAAGTCAGCTGGTACGACACTCATTCCGCTAATATTCATTATATACAATCTACATTAACTATCGCTGTCTTTATTTTACATTGAAAAATATTCAATTCTGTATTTTGAATGCAATCATTCCTGATTTACATTTAAAGAAATAAAGTGCAGGAGATTATTTCTAAACCGAACTTCATTTTAGTAATAATAAATGGTTCCAAAGAATTGTCACAAACTTTCCCCCATATTAAACACTAAAAAATCAAATTACCAGTTTGATTCCCAAATATGCTTTTTGTCATATCTAAAACATTAGTCAAGTTGGAGACAAGTGGGTTTTACTAAAATATTTTAAATTGTAATTCACATCTTTCCTAAAAATTTAATCAAAATCGTTAAACCTGTTTTATAAAAAAATTCCATTTTTGTATGTTTTTTGCTCATGAAAATAAAAAAAAACAACAATTTCAAAAAAGTGAAAAAACAGTCAGGAGATATTGGCTAAATACACATTCATACCAAATTTCATAAAAATTCATGCATCCATTTAGTCTCCAGCGAACTGCACATTCAAACAGCCAGACGCACATACAAACAGACATCCAACGTTTTTATAACCACTTTTTGGGTTCAGGGGACCCTAAAATAGATTTTTAGGCCAACTTGTAAAAAAATTTTTTTCACGATCACAATTCTTTCTCTGTGCTAACGCATATGGGAGAAAGTAAAAACACAACACCAAAATGACTGTTGAAATGTGAACTCCAGATTTTAACGACTAAGAAATGTTTTTGAGGACACAGAAACGAGCTGTGTCGATGACATAATAGAAGCAAGGACAATGATGTTGATTTTAAGTCATAGGACATTTTCCGCTCGGAGAAAGATGCTGGTCTTATTATAACGCTAGAACTATACGACCCTGGGTCAGGCAGGAGTGGGTGGTGGAGGGGTCCCAACCCAAGCCAACACGTACTTAGAGTTACCTCCCTTCATGTACGTGCCGTCGAGGACACGCCGATAAAGGCCTGTACGATAGTTAGCACTCCACTATATATAGCATGCAGACGTTTCAAAACCACGGTCACGTGTCCACACGCGTCCTTGGGACAGCTTGTGACACACGGGTACATCCTTACTGTGCACTTACTTCACCGACCAACTCTGCAACTACACTATAACAGACCAGAGTTACTCCACAGTGTGGGAGACGTCTCGCATGAAGTGAGACAGTTCGTGTGTAATAGGCGAATGAAGCTGAGTTAGACATATTTCAATATTCACTTGGATTTTGGAGAGAGACATTGCGAGGGCCAACCAGTGCCACTCTTCTCTTTCTAATTTGTTTAACATGACATGGAATGTTTGAGAAGTTTCTCTTTTAAACATGTCTAACCCCATGAAAACACTAGATATGAGTAACGAGGGTAACCGTAATACATCATAACCAGTCAATAACGCAACAATTCTGTTCCACTGTAAATGAACCTGCTATCGACCGAACTAGGCCATGAAACGTCATCACTGTTCGCATTATTTGTCACCTGCACACTTATATTGGAATTTATTTCTTATACAAATACACTATCCACCATGCAATGGGGACTTGGTAAGTAGATGGTGCAAAGTAAATAACGCCGAGGGTAGAAAAAGAAATGAATACTTTTTTTGACAGTTTATGGATTCTTCTTTTTCTTTTTTTTTTTTTTTACAGCAGAACAGCATTTTGAAACCCAGAATTAGCTAAGATCAAGCAGAGAACAAGAGCTCAAAAAATATTAAATAGAGCAGCGCTTTTGTCGGTTTACCAACTGCCTGGCCTGACCTAGCATAAGGGTTGTTCTCTATGACTGGGATTGAGATGCATCGGATGGATGAAGTCTTGGGACTGGTGTCAAGCCATGCCAATAGGTCGACAGACTACGTGGGATTTGTATGTATTGATCACACACTAACAAAGGAAAAGTTGCATTTTCACCGTTCAGTTTCAATGGGCCTCAGCTACCTGGTCTCTGATATTAAGAAGTAAATATCCTACTCGATTAAAAATGTTGTTGGAAATGGACAGTATTTTGACTAAACATTTTAAAACTGATGAAGTATTAAGTGCTCTGTACATTATTAGATCAAAATATAATACTGGTTAAGTGTATTGTATTGCCATAAATCCCTCAACATATCAGCTATCTGGCGAGTCTGGTCAACTGAAACGTGTCTCTGTGTTTATTCACCTATAGATTGGATACAGTATTCCAGGTCAATAGCTATCTCATGTCTCATCGACAGTTCAAAGTGTCTTGTCCTTATTGACACGAAGAGCGAGAACTCTCTCAAAAACATGATCTCAGAGATAGTTCTCAACTTTATTCACATCATTTAATCCCACGATAAACGATACACACTTCATACATAATCTCTATTACACTGTTATTGATAATGATACACAAAATTGTGTGTATTTTGAAGAAAAACAAAACATTAGAACATTAAAATTACAGAAATTTATTGATTAAAGTTCAACAGTTTAATATTTTTACTACATTGAAATTAAAAGTATGTCATCAACTAATTGTGACTTAGATCATGTAGTACTACAATATGTACACGTTTCCTCGCATGGTTCACACAACTCTCGCACATACTAAAGTAAATACATTTAACAGACATTTTAATTGTGCAATTATATGGAGAGAAGAGTGATGTGAGGTACGGTACGCTAACATTGACAACTGATATAATGTCAGTAACATGAGAAGCGATGTTCTTTAACCTTAATTACACCAAAGTGTAGAGAAATTTGAATTCCCTTATAAATTAAAAAAAACTTATCAAACCATACATTTGATATTAAGATAGCATACTAAATGTTTGGAATTTTTACAAAATTGATTTGTCTTCTAAATTGTTTATTTACTTTAGCAAACTTAATAGAATTTTTATTCTAAAATCTTCAGGAAAGACAAGTATGTTTTTCTTTTTAAATTATTTCTCAAAAAATTTTAATATTTTTAAATTCATACTCATGCAATAATACTTTAAAAAATCTGTATGTCGTTAATACATTTACAGGCAAATTAATAGTTTTTAACAGTACCATACATTTACCAAAACCACTTGGCTAATGGTAAATGATTAATTTATTATGTTAATAAAGGTAACAAAACAAAAAAGTTATTTAATTTTAAAACAAAAGAAATCCAAACTTATGTTTTGCGACTAAAATAATTAACTAATAATCTAAGTACTTGAAATCATTCTCTAAATTATTTAATAATTTTTATGAGGATAAAATGTAACTTGATGACATCATCACAGTTTATTGTATATTCAGTAATTTTAACTAAAATCGGCAATAATTTTCCTTGTACAGTTCATAAACAATATGTTATCTTGAAAGTCTGCAATGGGAATGGTGCTTCTTCACTGCATTATATTGATAACGTATCATACAATAAGTTATACACAGATTAAACATAAAACATCAATAGAACAAATTTCATCTGTTTCAATAAAATGAATACATTTTGTCTAATCCTGAATCTCCGAAAAGGTTTTTCACCGATTCCTTTCAAATTATAATTAAATGTTCAATATTTAAATTTGTGAAAGATTTTATAGAAATAAAAATGGAGACTTTGTTATCTGAATCAGTGTTACTATCACTTATGAAGGAAATATATACCCAACAGGAAAGTGAGCGGCAAGAAGCAAACCAGCCAAAAATGGCAGTTGAGGTATGGCATCGTTTTGTCAAATTTTTAAAAACAAATATGAACAGTTTAAACAAAATTTGTTTGCGTTCATGCAATAACGAGTGAATTTCTGTATTCTAACATAAAGTCTCAATAGTTTAAAGCTGAATATTTTTTCTGGAAAAACATCTCCATCACTTGGACGTACAGCGTCAAGATAAACTTTAGTGTGTTCAATGAGTCATAAACTGGGCCTGTTAAACATATGTTGGGTTGCCAGGTGGGCCAGACAAGACGTACGCTAAGTAGGAGGGCATGTCAATTTACATTGCTAGGTTTGGTGAGTCCATCAAGTCCAACCAACCATCGTACACTGGATGGTTAGTAGGTTCTCTTAAAATTGGATGGGTGACCAGGTGAGTCAATCGAGACAAATGCTGGGTGTCAGGGCATGTCAATGTACATTGCAAGGGTGGGAGATTCCATCGAGTCATACGATGGGTGGGTAGTAGAACCTGTTAAATATATATGTTGGGTGGCCAGGTGAGTGAGTCAAGACATATTCTGGGTGGAAGGGCATGTCAATATGTACATTAGGAGGGTAGGTCAGTTCGTCGAGTCATACGGTGGGTGGGTAGTAGAACCTGTTAAATATATATGTTGGGTGGCCAGGTGAGTGAGTCAAGACGTATGCTGGGTGGAAGGGCATGTCAATATCTACATTAGGAGGGTGGGTGAGTTCGTCAAGTCATACGGTGGGTGGGTAGTACAACCCGTTAAATATATATGTTGGGTGGCCAGGTAAGTGAGTCAAGACGTATGCTGAGTGGAAGGGCATGTCAATATGTACATTAGGAGGGTGGGTGATTCCATCGAGTCATACGGTGGGTGGTTAGTAGAACCTGTTAAATATATATGTTAGGTGGCCAGGTGAGTGAGTCAAGACATATTCTGGGTGGAAGGGCATGTCAATATGTACAGGGTAGGTCAGTTCGTCGAGTTATACGGTGGGTGGGTAGTAGAACCTGTTAAATATATATGTTGGGTGGCCAGGTGAGTGAGTCAAGACGTATGCTGGGTGGAAGGGCATGTCAATATCTACATTAGGAGGGTGGGTGAGTTCGTCAAGTCATACGGTGGGTGGGTAGTAGAACCCGTTAAATATATGTTGGGTGGCCAGGTAAGTGAGTCAAGACGTATGCTGGGTGGAAGGGCATGTCAATATGTACATTAGGAGGGTGGGTGAGTTCGTCGAGTCATAGGCCTAATTTACATCAACCCAGCAGCCAGGTAAATACATCTATAAATAAATCTTGCTTAAATACATTAGGAAAATTATATTTTGAAATATAAAATTTGTTAAAAATGTGTCCTAATATTAAACTCTTAAGAACAGTTAAATCATAGATTGACTTTAACTAAATCTATGGATTATAGTGATGATTCAGAATAATCTGATGCTATAGCTTTGATATCTGGTCCACTATACTTTCAGAACAAGCATATCCATAATCAGAGACACAAAATTGTCAGAGACTAATTTCAATTTCAAACAATTTGATTTCTCAGGTATGAATTAATTTATCCCTGTACGCTATACAGAAAAGTTAAAAAACAAAATGCAGATAAGTATGAACAGTGAGTGAGCTTACTTTGCTGAAAGCATATCTGCATCACCCTTCCTTTAAATTCTATGTACTATAACTATAAAAGATTTTCATCCAGTGATAACGACTTTGGCAGGCACTGATTATTGATTTGTATAGGTTGATATCGGTAAATAATAAATGGTGACTGAATTATATTTCAAAAATGTACTTTGTGACCTGACTCAAAGAACATTTCCATCTAAACCCTCTCATTGACTGCCGTGTCCTACTAGTTTGCCGACTTGGTTTGCTCGATCCAGCGCCAGGTACTCATACTGACCGGTTACTGCCCTTGACAACAACTCGGCTGCCGGGTGGCCGTTAAATTTGCCACGGTTTGCACCAGACAAGAAAGAAGCACCGACCACCGGGTTGATGTCAAACAGGCCATACACTGCGTGGATAGTTGGCTCTGTTAACACAAATGCCCCAGTGGGTCCATCAACACAAATGCTGTATGGGAAGCCAAGTCAAAGAATCAATGAATGTGTGTGTGGTCTATTAGTGCATCCCTCTAATACTTAATGTTACAATTTCGTTTTAAGTCAGCCTAACACTCAATGTGTGGCTGTTGGTAGTTTGTAATATAAAAAGATACTGATCGTCAATATATTAAAATTAATATGGATTGTTAATCAGTACAGATGCGCTGTTGAATCAATAGTCTTACTACAAACTACAATTGTATGTTCTTTAGATATAGCATACGTTTTGTTTTTAAGTGGTGTCATAACAATATCTCATTTTTTTTAAATACGCATAATTGTGTATTTTTTAACAAGTTTTTCTAGTATTAACTATTTTAAATGTCCCAAAGTTGGTCCCTGGACCTCCTTCCTCCAAGGAAGAGTCCTCCCCCCAGACTCTGTCCCCAGTTATTAACCTCCACGAGCTACGACAATGCTGAGTTTGATAACGAAACCACTGAAAATTATAGACCAACAAAAACATATGAATTGTATCATCTCAAAATATTGACGATGGCATAATTTTATTTTTTGGTTTAGAATGACTGTTTAAGCATTCAGAAAATTTAAAACCAATTCAATTGTTATCACCATATTACCTCTACTGGCAGTTTTTTTTTTCAATTTTGATAAAAAAATGTAAACTTAAATTTAACTCAATTACTATTACTTTGGTAGTAATACTGGCGCTTAACAGTTTCGCTAGTTTACTCCTGGGGTGTTTACTTAACAGTTTCGCTAGTTTACTCCTGGGGTGTTTACTTAACAGTTTCGCTAGTTTACTCCCGGGGTGTTTACTTAACAGTTTCGCTAGTTTACTCCCGGGGTGTTTACTTAACAGTTTCGCTAGTTTAATCCTGGGGTGTTTACTTAACAGTTTCGCTAGTTTACTCCTGGGGTGTTTACTTAACAGTTTCGCTAGTTTACTCCTGGGGTGTTTACTTAACAGTTTCGCTAGTTTACTCCCGGGGTGTTTACTTAACAGTTTCGCTAGTTTACTCCTGGGTTGTTTACTTAACAGTTTCGCTAGTTTACTCCTGGGGTGTTTACTTAACAGTTTCGCTAGTTTACTCCTGGGGTGTTTACTTAACAGTTTCGCTAGTTTACTCTCGGGGTGTTTATTTAACAGTTTCGCTAGTTTACTCCTGGGGTGTTTACTTAACAGTTTCGCTATTTTACTCCTGGGGTGTTTACTTAACAGTTTCGCTAGTTTACTCCCGGGGTGTTTACTTAACAGTTTCGCTAGTTTACTCCTGGGGTGTTTACTTATTCCTTTACATAAACAATAAAATAGTGAAAGGCCCAACGAGTCACAAGTCCACCTCATCCTCAAGTGAGTTAAGGTTTTAAGGAAATATAAAACTTTCCAGAATGAAAATTTAAAGCAAAATTTTGTGTCAGTTATCTCATACTGTAAACTGAACCCATACATGTACGTACAGTGGTAGTAAAACCAAAATGAGAATAAACCAATCAATTATAAAACCAGTACTCATCTACTGTGCCGAATAATGGGTTATTAGTAAGATGATGAAAGAAAACTCGTAACTTCTGAAAATAAAATCCTTCGGTAAATCCATGGACTAACCTACGAAAATTGTGTATAGCGTATCAAACACAACAGAGAGGTCTGAGAGCTATACAAAGATAGTGACATCATCGCATTAATAAAAAGCAGACAAATATGGTGGGCAGGACATATCCGAGATTTATACAAAGATAGTGACTTCATCACAATAATAAAAAAGCAGACGAATTATATGGGCAGGTCAAATTCGAAGAAGAGAGCCTGAGTGAATACCAGACTAAGATGGTGGGATCAAGTCCAAAATGATATTGCCACTATTAATGCAAGTTTAGAAGAAGCAGAGAACTGAGAATACTGGAGAAGACGCGTTGCTGAGGCCAAATCCCCTCTTGGGTATAAATGGCCATGGGCGTAAGTAATAATTTTAATTTTGTAATTAATGAAGTACTAAGCCTGTGTTTGTGTAGTGAATCACCAGATCCAGATACTTTATGTAAGACCCATTTATGAGTCGCAGATTGTCTGATTTGGTTACTGATATGGTTGGCCTTATATCTTTCTTTGACAATACAAAGCCAACACTACAAATACTTATAAAACGGTGTAGTTTGGGTAGTGATATTTGTGGCAGGTTAATAAAGTTAGTGAAACATATGGTCTTACAATCTGTTTTTAAGTTTTGTAGCAGCATCCATAAATGGCATTAAAACAATAATTTTATATCAATGACAATAGTCTAATAGATTTTAATATATTCAAAACCAGCTGTTTCCTGCCACATGTGGCTATTCACCCAGAATATGCTTTAGACAGATTTAAACCTTTCATTCAAATCAAATAGTTTCTTTATAATCATTTTACGTTGGTAATGTTTTCCTTTGGAAATCAAATCTGAGGATACCGATCGTCTTTGCACATATTTGTGTCAAGTTGCACACAACACATTGACATAAATGTTTAGCTATTACTATTTTAGGTGATCTAACTATGTTGACTCCAGAAAAATTCAAACATATCTACATTTCAATTGGATTCAGTCTGTTAATGCTGGAAAATTACAAAATTGCTATACAAAATACAAGGACTGAACTGAGTATAGTTTCGTTCCATTTTGTTTGGACAAGAACATTAATTTCAAGGTACATGCAAGGTATATTATTTGTTATAGGAGTAAATGAGATTGTACTGGTATCATATTGTTTTATCAAACTTGTGCTTATTTTATAAAATCATTATTTCAGTTCATCAATAAATTGGTTATGAAAATGTTTAGCAGCGAGGAACTTTCTGTTTCTCAGTAGCATACGTTTTACCAACATATGAAAAAAGTTTCACAGCAAAATAAAATAATTTAAGGATTAAGTTGGATTATGTGTGTCTAAAAGAATTTACAAATCACAACATACATCTAATTTTAACGTTGCATTTCAACTGTTAAGTAAATATATATTTACACAGTTGTACCTCCTAACAACTTTCAGATTCAAAGTTGAGTTTCATCACTTGTAGTTCTTTTATAAAAACGGTTCTTTCATGTAAATTGTTGCCTATCTCAGTGTAGACAAATCAGCTGTGTGCAGCATAGCAATCTATAATTTTGCTAGCTGTTGAACTTAAAATATTTTATATCCTAATGCATCTAAATAAGAGCATATCAAGGGATCTAGCATAAAATCCTCAAAAAAGAGGCTAGTCAACAACTGTCGACACTGGTAGCACAGTGTTGTAACCCAGTTATCTGGGGACAGTGTTGTGGAGATTGTAGGCGATAAGTTCTACACTCAGACCTCTTAATGTCAGCATAGCATCTGCTCAATGTTTGACATCAACGTGGACACTACTAGAGAAGTTTGGGGTGTCCATGTTGGGTGGTAAACAGTGTCCAGATTTTGTGTAGGAGAGAGAAGTGCGTATCAGGCTTGTCAATTAGCTGAAAATCAGACCAACAATAAGTAGTTCGGATTCCACGTAAAGCTGTAGGTCTCTTAGTTGCCCTGGCTATTGGGCTATTAATAAAAGGCCCTTTCTGAGGAACAGTAGAACTCAGTTAGTTAGTAACCAGACTACACAGATCATCCACATTCATCCTACACTCATGTAATCATTCATATTCGCCTTAAAATACATACAAAGTTGTGTTGGCGTCTCATATCTAAGAATCTAGTTTATATGGATAGAATGATATTAAAACACAAATTTATAGAAAACATGTATGATTTATATAGTAAAAAAGCAAAACAAGTTTAGACCAAATTATGTACAGAATAAAATATATGAAAAGAACAATGATTGAGGTATAAAATTTCTGATGTGTGAAATTAAACAAAACCAATTTGGAGGAATCAGCTTAAATTTAAATATTATATTTTGTGGCTGCCAAACTAATAAAAAAATAAAAATCAGACTCACATAAAATATCTAAATAAAATCTCTAGTACAAAGTACTTGTATCTTAGTCTTTAAATATTGATCTCCCGTCACAGAGCTATATCCAGGTTTTGTAATCATACACCACCTGCTTCTCTGATTGAATGAAGGCCAACTTATCTCTCCTGAAAGAACTCAAGAGCAGTCATTAACTATGTGATCAATAGTTTGACCTTTGACTCTGCAATCACATGACTGATAATTTTTGCTATTTCCCAACCTATATTTCCTATAGTTACATCTTCCCATATCCGTGCAAATTGACTCAACATAGTCCATTCCTTACAAGGAAGGTTCATTCCACCAAAGACGGTCATAGGGTCTGATACCAGAAACTTTTTTTGAACATCAAACTTCCCAAGTTAAAGCCCAGTTGGTTTTTGGCGAAAATTTGTTTTGAGATTAACTGGGAAGCTAGTCGAAGAGGTAGTTTTCTAGATTTGAGTCTCCCTGCACGTTGTAGGATATCTTGCAAAATGGGGGGGATTCAGAGTAGATAGGATCTTTTTGAACTCTCTGAGAAGTGCCTCTTTGTGGAGAAGCTAGGTTGCACAGCACTGGAAGCCATAGTAGAGGGATTGCAATAAGAGCGCCGCTGATAACCCTCATCGGCCTATTTAGTTGTATAATAACCTTTCGTACATGTGTACTGGTAGCTTTACTGGAGCATGATATTCAGCAGTGGAGTAAACCAGGGACAAAGGTGTAGTACGCAGAACTTGTGCATTGGAGAATGTTGCGGTTACTAGAGTTTAAAGTCCACAGCAATCATCAAGCTATACGTGTTCCCGGGGTGGTGCTAAACAAACAACAATTTTGGTAGCTGAATTGTCACTTGTCTGATCTCGAAACTATGCCAGCTGCCATCTTAAATATTTTACATAAACTGTATACATTAGGATGTATGACAATCACCGATGCACTGTGCTATCTTACTCACCAATATTGAACTAGTGTCATGGAGTATTAAATTCTGTTCAGCAGGTGGAATTCCAATATACTGTACTTTATTCATAACAATGGAAATCTAAATAATCCTGCGCTGTTTTTTTAATACATTGTTCAATAGTTTATTAGTGAGACCTCTGATACCAGCAGATGTGTAGTTTCATCTTAGCATGTCCAATTTTATAAGCTAGTAAAATTAAATTATTCTACTCTATCCATCCTATTCTATATTTGTATTGCCTTAACTCTACATTTAATTTTGGGAGGACAGAGAGGAATCTGTTCGAAAAAAAAAGCTGAATTATTCACCCAAATTAATACAATCTAGATGAGTTTAATGTTATTTTGTATCTTGTCACTTTCCACATTGTTGCAGTGTTGCAACTTGTCTACATGGGGATAAAATGTGCAGACTGAAGGTTCTGTTCTCAATTCTCTTAAGGGTGTTCGATTGAAAATAAATTTTGAAATTTTTTTAGTAAAAAAAGTTAGTATCCATGTAAGTAATAAATGTGTTACAGGAAAAAACTCTAAAAAATTTCTTTATGGAGATATGGCTATCCAAAGTGACTAATTTGGCCTTTTTGGTGCATAACTCATGTACAAACCGTGTGATATAATTTATTAACATTTTGAGAATATAGTTGACAAAAGGTGAGTGTTTGTTGTAGACTGTAACAGGGCAATCAACTTGAACATTATTTTTTGTTTATCTGTCAAAAGGATTGACCAATGTTTTTGGCTGCATTCCAAGAAAGATTGATCCCAGAGGAACAGTGTTGTTATCTTTCCAGGCAACCACTGACACATTGAATCCTTCTATATTTGCGACACACTCCTCTGAGGATCCTCGAGGTTTCTTAATAAACAATTTCTCGTTTTTAAGCTTCATGTCTTGAAACCTTTTTTTCCCCAAACAATGGATATTCTTCTTTTAACGGTACCTGAAAGCCTGTCACTGTAATGTAAATATAAAGAACATTATTTCAGCACCTTGTAGTTTACAAATTTTAAATTTTTACTAGTACTTTAATAATCTCAGAACACTGTTGCTGTTGTACAGTTCCATCTTCAATATGAAATCTCCATCGAGTGCCGGAGACCTCAAGGAGTATTTGTAATTTTCTTCTTCCGGGCGCCCATACGAACACCCTTAATACTGCAATGGGGTCAGCTGAATGATTGTCATTCGTGAGGACATTACGAGAAAAGTCTGTTTTGTCCATGTTAGGTGGCAGTCAGGCTCTGGATATTATCTAGGTAAGAGAATTATAGGTCTGATTTTCAACTGATTGATAAGCCTGGAACTCCACAATAATCTGTAGGTCCTTTAGTTACCCTGGCTATTGGGCTAATAATAAATGGCTCTTTCTAAGGGAACAGTTTACCTTTCTTGTTAACAATGACTAGAATCTTCATCTACAGTCATTCACCCCTCATATTCGCCCACATCTTGACAGTTGTCATCTTAATGGTAAATAAATAAATGAATATGCTAGTTAAATTTTTTTTTTAATTGTAAAAAAGATGAATTCATGGGCTCAGAAATATTTTTTTATGTGGGCCCATATATAACATGTTACCTTATTGTGGACAGAGAGTTTTTCATTTTTATAAATTTGCCACTAATTATATTCTGATAAAGCTACCAAGAAGTTAAAGTAGCATTTCTGCCAATTGTTGTAGTGTAAATATGTAATTTGTAATTATTATTTTTACCATTAAAACAGATTTCCCATAACACTTTTTGTTCAGTTAACGTAATTCTACAGTTAACGTAATTCTACTTCATCAGGAAGCAGCAGGAGTCATGAGTCAATAATTGACATTGAAATCATAACAAAATTTGCAGCCCCTCAGAGGAATGTCGGTAGCGTAGTTGGTTCAATCCCAGCTTCATGTGCTAAAGGTTCTCAGTTCGATCCCAATCAAAGTCAATACATTTTGAGAAGGATCAGCTGATAACCACCGGCTGTTCATTTGTCATTGGGCTATTAATTAATGACACTTTCTAAGGAATAGTCGGCCTTAGTTTGTAACAATGACTACATTCGCTCATCTACACTCATCACACTCATTCGAAATCCATATTCGCCCATATCTTGACGATCGGCGTCTTATGAAAAAAAAAAAAAAAAATGTCAAAATCACTATTATTGTGATACAGTAGAAACCCTCAATGCCATGAATCTGCAGGGTACTAAAACAAAGGCGGTTATCAAGGTACTCGCAACAGCTAGGTTCGGGGTACTTTTATTGAGGTTCTTTTTCACATGGAAAAATGTTTTCTAAAACATTGGTTGAGTCACAATAAACAGAAGTGAAGACTTCATGTCTAAACATAAACGTGTTGACCTAACAGTTTGTCTTATTGAGAATTTTACTGTCATAATTCATCTTATATAGAGGTTGAATTTGTAGTAAGACTATAAGACTATAAGGCTTTTAATATTTATGCTATGATGATACAATAGATATATAGAAATATAAAATTTTCACTATCTTGTAAAATCAATAAAAATTAATATTTCTGGGGATCCTAAACAGTGTCAAGAGATAGGTACTTTGGCGATGAAGGAAGTAATGCTCATAAGTTTAATGCTATCAAGGTTCGACTGAACCAAAGTACTATTTATATTGGGTACTCATTAGAGGTTTTGCTCTATGGATCTGAAACGTGGATACTAAATAAAAAAGAAGGAAAAAAAAACTAATTGCCTTCGAAAACAAAGTCTTGAGAAAGATATATGGGCCCACATATGACCAAGGGGAGTGGAGAAAGAAACATAACAGGGAGATTAGAGACCTGTTTAACGACGCAGACATTGTGAGTGAGGTCAAAAGTAGAAGACTAAGGTGGGCTGGGCATGTGTTGAGAAGGAGAGAAGAGTCCCAACTAAAGAAAGTTAGCAAAAATAACCCTGAGGGAAGGCGACCTCGTGGGAGGCCAAAACAAAGATGGTGGGACCAGGTTAGGCTAGATATACAGCGAGTTGGAGCCATGGAAGAGAATGCAGAGGACAGGTCAATCTGGAGAGGCTTTGTTGGTGCGGCTAAATATCACCTGCGATATAGATGGCCCTGGGAGTAAGTAAGTAAGTAAGTAAGTAAGTACTCATTAGAGGTGGGTCAAAGTAACTGGAACTGTCTCGTTGGTACTGTTTCACGCTCGTAACTGCGACAGTTCCGCTACAACATTTGGAACTCCCAGTTCCAACTTCCAACTCCACAGAGCCAGTGATACAGTACCAACAACGTCAACAGTACCCATTGTCACGGACTATGCAGTTCTTAGAAATGAAACAATTCTCGACCTGTACTTCTGTAGTCTTTAAATAATTTAATAGCCAAAACCAAACAGTTGGGTGCGTGATATCGCTAATCGTAGTATTCGGCCCTTATAGTATTATTGTTATCTTATATTAGTACTAATTTACTATACCCATCACTAAGTACTCTGGCTAAACAATACCTATGTTTCATTGCCACGTCTATTCCATTGTGAACATATTTTTTCGAAAACAGGTTTAATTATAAATGAAAGACGAACTCAGTTGAAAACTACAAAAGTTAGGGAACTCGTCTATTTAAATATGAGCTATAATTATGTCAAAAAGTGGGCTATATTTAATATTTTGTTCATATATAGGCCTAAAGATGTTATCTGCATATTTTGTAAAATAAATCATACTATCCTTTTTTATTTTTTTAAATCTTATTATTCCTGAGATTATCTCTTTTTTAATATGCATTATCGTAAGCATTTAATCGATATATCTATAAAAATGAACGTTATAGATGAATATTTACATTTATGTTGTATTGAAATCAAACATGTGTTTAACAGGGTATATGTTAATATCATAAGTACTAAGCTGGAACTGAAATTATGATTAAAAATCCACATTCTTTATGGTACTGTAGAACTGACACCATCAAAGCTAAAAGTACCACAGAGTGTGTCTCATGAGTCGTGGAACTGTTTGGAACTGGAAATGTCTCGCGGTACTGTCTCACGGCCGGCACCGTCGCAGTTGCGGCTGGTTTCCGCATTGGTACTGTTTGGCACCTCTAGTACTCGTTCATTAAGTTATAGACGGCAGTGAATATGCAGAGCTTCTTGGAGAGAAACATGCTTCTAAGCATCAGCAACAATAAAAGGAAAATGTTGTTTATGAATAAGCTTTGAAAACCAACACCAATCAATAAGGCAGGTTTTACTTTAAAGTACCATAAAAAATGCAATTTCTTTCTAAAATTTACCAGTGATTGACGAGCATAAGCCGTAATTGATTTATTTTTCAATCGTAAACTTCTAAAACTCTCTCATGCAAGAGAGAATCACATCCAATGACTTTGATAACAGATGAGTTATCCTTCATAATAAAGTGGACACTAAGGAAATGCCACTGATTCAAGCTCAAGATCTACCTATAATCTTAACACTGATTAAATGTGTCATAAAGGCCATTTGCCTGCTCTACAAGAATCTATATCACATATTAAAAGAGTGGTTCAACTTGCTAATTACAGAAACTTTAAAAACGTAATGTTTAACTTAATGACTGTAAATATATTTCTTATTAACTCACCAGGATATTTCTGTTTATGATCTTCCCGCTCCTGTCGTGAACGCTGGAAGTAAGTTTCCTTGGAGCTTTTGCTCATAGTCTTCCATATCTGACCAAGTCTGAGGGCAAAATACACATTCTGCAGTATATCAAAACAAACCTTAATTTCTACTTTATATTAAAAGCAAAGTTTTGGTATTATTTTCCACTATATAATAAAATCAAACTCGTTTATTTAAAAAGCGCAATTATTCCTTCCTTTTTATCAATGCATAAGTGAGAATATCCAATATTCTGGTCTATATGTCAGTATTTATCCTCACTCAATAATGCTCAGCCAAGGAGTAAGCTTAACCACAGAAAATGTTTTTATTCTCTGTGGTTCATTATAGAGAAGAAAGCAACAGAGGTCACATCCAATAGTACGCTGAAGGGATGGCGAGTTAGAAATTTAGGGTGCTGAGTAGTTATTTTTCCAGTTCTCTGTGCTGATGGTAGGGCCTGCACCGTTTTCAGTCCTTCCCTTATGTCTCTCCTCAAGGATAACAAGAGAACTTTTCACAGGATAGTAATTAAAAATTACAGATTTATAAAGGTGTACATAAGTTGTAATCTATTTCCAACTGCCACTGAGTTGTTCGCTATGGGCATTAGAAAGCGACCTCTATTTCTTTTTACTTAGTGACTTAGCTAATATTTATAATTTCTGAAGTAATTTTAACAATGTTTTTGTAATTTAACTAAAGTAAGAGTGGTTAGTAGCCTAGTTGGTTACAGCCCAGCCTCATAAGCTAAAGGTTCTCAGTTAAATCCCAATCAGAAACATAGCAAATTTTGAAAGGGATCAGCTGATAACAACTGACTGTTCATTTGTCATTGGGCTCTTAATTAATGACACTTTCCAAGGAATGGTCAGCTTTAGTTTTTAACAATGACTAGATTCGCTCATCTACTCAACACACTCATTCAAAACCCATATTCACCCATGTCTTGATGATTGGTGTCTCAAGAATAAATAAATATGTGAACAGTCACATGAGAGTTCTTTTATCTTAAGTTCAATTTAACTGTTGGTGTCTTGTCTAGCTTTTTACTTTGACACATTTTCTGACAAAGTAATTAATTTTGTTATGTTTTTTTCTAATCAAACTCATTTTTTAAAGTTGTTTCTTTGACCTAGTTATTTCACAGAAATCATCGTGAGATAGAAGTCAATGCATTAATGTTTTAATTTTAAGATAAATACAAATAGAAAATATTACATGTCAGAGCTGAGACAAATGAGCAAAGCACAACAATGAGTTTAGCTTCCATTCAGGGGATTCTGGTGGTTTTGTTTTGAATTTTTTTATGGAATCCTAACCGCTCTTTTTGTGCTTCAAAAGAAATCCAAATCTTTTCCTCTTTAATGTATGAAGAATTAAGGTTTTTTTTTAATGTCAGATTTAGTAACTGTTTCATCAGTCTAAAAATTTCATTAAGAAGTACACCTAATAATGTAAATGTTGTTTGAGCATTTCTAATTTGAGAATTTCAAAATCATCACTAAACACTATAGATTTATTTAGGGAAAAACTGCTTGTTTTCTTCAGTTTTCTCAATTAATCTATTATAAACTTAAAATATAAACTATGAAAAAAATACACACCAGATAATTGACTTTATTTCACTATAAAGTTAATATTGAGCACCGTACCGGCAGTCCGGCTCTTAGTGACGTACAGATTCCATTGCAGCTGACTCTGTAAATCTTCCAAGGTGATCTTTTTTAAATATATGAATTAATAACTCAAGAAATTCTCAGAAGGAACAAAACACTGATTATTGAAATGTGATTCTTATGCAACTGAAATGTTGATTTGTTATGGTATAGGCTTAATTCCCAGTAAATATCCATTGCTGTAAGTTTAAAATTAAAAAAATATAAATGGAATATTACATGAGCATCTCACCAAAAACCTCATCATATTATTCATATATGATGAGTTACAAGTTAAATTACAATACACTTGTTACTTTAACGCTAAGCAAACGTATCATAGGCAAGGGAGCTATCAGAGGCCCAACATAGGCCGTCCTTCAACGTGTTGGCAATCAATGCCTATTAGTCTTGAATTGCTTAAGGAGCACAATGAAGAGTTGAGTTCAAGGCTGAAACAAGACTGCCAGGTCTGCAAAGAACAGTTTAATGTGATGACGTAGCAACAAGGGGAAAAGAAGTGTTAATACCCTACTTTATTTGGGAATTATTCACAGCTTGAGAACAATCAATTACTAAACTGTACTATTAAAGGATTTAAGGGTTGTTTAACATGTTTTACTCCCTGCAAAAGACGACGTTGCAGATACAAAAGATCCAGTCTTCTAAATTTTATAGATATTGCACAGAAATGTGTCACGCAAGCTCTTTTGGCCTTGTAACAGAAAAAACAACCAAAACGCATTCAGAGGAGGCCCATATAATTTGGGGAAAATGTTGGACTGTTGTCTCTGAACTTTTATATATTTAGTAAAAATATGCTAGTGGTAAAGAAAGGCAAAAAAAATTAGAAATAGGTATTTATAATTCAAAAATTGCATTCAATATTTTTTTTATTGTGATGAAACTAATTTACTAATGGAACTAATATTTATTGTAACTGAATTTAATGCTTCTTAGTAATTGGATTTTTCTGTTATGTAACAATCCAAATAAAATGAAATAAATATATAATGAGGATAATGAACATAATAAATAACAACAAATATATAGCACAAATAATATCTCAAAAATAATAATAATGTAACTGGATTAAAATCCATCGGGGAACATGTATGCACAATTTCAAAATAACAAATTTGGCATTAGCGATCATGTATTGCCTGTGTGCTTCTCGGCCTTAAAAATCAACATGTAACCTAAACATAACCAGTTTCTGTTGAAAATCAAATTATGTCTCAATGAAAATCACTTTAAAACTGTTTGGCTAAAGTTTTTTTTTTTTTTTCGATTCCATAACTGTAAATGAGTCAAGTGTTAAGTAGCATTTATGAAAGTGTTTACTCTTTGGTCGCGAACTAATAATTGTTTAGTTCCTGAAACACACCTAATGTTATTTAACACTTTTTTTTAATTTGAAGCTGATAATATTTGTATCATTTTATTGAAAACCACCTTTATCCTAGAATAAAATATTTAATGGTAAACTACATACCAAATAATAAATCAGTACTGATGGGTAGAGGGAATTATTTATTTGGATTTTTTACATAAACTGAGATAAATTATGTGAGGTAATTCAGTTCATTTTTATTTTACAAACAATTTACCTTTGCTAAGCTTGTTTTCTTTAGAAAACTAAATTAAACGTCATAATATGATGAAATTTGAAGGATTCTAAGGTTGGTGACAATTTATTACCCCCTCTCCTCCCTAGAACGAGGTCTGCATGCATGCAAAAAGCTTGCTGTTATCACCTTCTACAACTACTGCACTTATTGTCAGGGTGGGCAACTCACCAAATACATGCCTCCTTCCATTTGAGCGATGGTAAACTCCAATTTGGTAATCCGACAGCAGGGTCACAGTAATTGTTGTAAAACTGCGAACCGAACTAACATTGTCTACACAGTAACGGTGCACAGTACGGGCTAGAAGGTCGTTTTCACTACTGACTTGTTCCGGTGTGCGTCGTCTGTTATCTCATCACGTGACCCCTTATTGTTGGGGCCCGCTCCCACCGCGACTGTCGAGGTTAGTTTGTCACCACCAGCTGACGCTCGCCGGATCAGCTGTTAAAACTGTCAACGTTCAAACATACAGCTGTTCTACGGTCCCTCGCTCGACGGACGCGTTTAATTACAACACGATTTAAACGGTTATCTCTCGGCGTTAGCCGGTTATCGGACGCTAATACATCGTAATTCTCAATATATTCTGTTGTTGTATCAGGTCTGGCTTGCGTAATCGCTTGATTGATGCCGGCCGTGATTCGATAACACGATGAATAATGGCCTAATTTACGCCCCACTTCTACGTTATTTACTCGCGCGTAATAGTTGTGGAAACTTAAGTGTACACAAATGTAACTATCACATGTACCATTATACAGAAATTATAACATTCGAGTAACGAAACTATTTTTTTAGGTTAACATTTATATCGACAAAATATAGTAGTGTTAAAAATATGTATGGACAAACATCAAATGTAGATGTTCAAATAATGGCCTAAATCACACACTGCAACGTATGGTATAAAGAAACATTGCCACTGAAAATATTACGTAGGAAACATAAATATTAGATATTTGAACAAATATGATTTATATGAAAAATATTTTGCATCTCACAAGAAGGGTTAATAGTAATCTAAATAATTTAATTGCGGTCAATAGTTTAAAGGGTCAGATTCCGTTGTATGCCCCCCAAATACAATTAGGTTAGGGTAATTTAGGTTAGGTTAGGGTGGGTAGGTTGGTAGGTCGGAAGGTAGGTTGAGTTAGGTTAGTTTAGGTTACATGATTCCAGCTATATAACATATTTTTATTTGGGGGGCATATAACGGAATCTGACCTATTACAGTTTTGTGTTTACTAAGATCTTCAAACAGGGCAAAAATTCGTCAGCCCTGTAATTCATTAACGGTTTAAAGTATGAGAATGTGCAGTAAAGCCCTTCACTATTGAGAGGGAGCAGGTAGCTGAGACGGAGAATCACACTTCAACCTCCCAAGATGCAGAGATTGAACAGGGTGTGCGTGCGTACAAGTAAAAACTCCGTCTGGCACTGATAACCGTCCTCTGTGGAGACACTTCGGTGGAGTCTAAGTGGCTGACTCAAGAATGTAGGCTAACCTGTTGGAATTTCTTGAAGTGATATGTTTGTTTTCAACAGACGCGAATTATTCTCATTTATTTACTATGCCGATATAAGAGCGACGATGCTCATACACGTGCAGTGGTATTGACCAATCCGCCCACCCATACACGTGCCACTCATATCCACTCACTCATACCACTGCTAGTCACGAGTGGATATGAGTGGAGGCAGTCTTTGCTAGAGAGAGGAGCTAATTTTTTACATTTACTTACTTCTACACGTTTATGTACTAAATGACTAACTACACAATCGTAGATATCTTTCAAAATCGTTCATAACTTTGGGAATTGCATAAACGAGCTTCTATTATAGAAAATTTACCTTAACAAAATACAGTATTAGTCTAAATTTTGATAACATACACATATTACATTCTTAGGTAGAAGTGGTGTGGAATGTGGACTCTTTGCTATTCTTTCCTCAAGAATAAAAGAAATTTAAACTACTCGTAAAAAAATAGTCATAAAACAATGTTCAGGAAACATTCAGTAGTCACCATTCTCTGCAACGAGTGCTCGATGTAGTAAGTACATTACCATTATGTCTACAATTTTACATCAACTACAAAAATGCTTTCAAACGTATCAGTTAGGCTAGTTTGTCTCTGTAAATTTAAAACAAGTTTGTGTTTACAGGCAGTGCCTACAAGATCTAATAAACAAGACAAATCATAAACAAAGAAAAGAAGAACTTTCAATAAAAACAATGCATTCTGTTCTAATGTGTGTTTAAAAAAGTGAACATTTCTCAAAGTGTTTTTTTCCTTCAATTTATTTAATATAGAAAATACTTTATTTTTGGCAACAAGCATATTGTTTTAAGTTGTATTTAAGTAATATTATAAATAAATAAAAATGTTTACTACCACATATCTTAAATTTATTTTCCCCAATTTTATTTTTAAAAAAAATTGGTTCTAAGCAGCCCCATTGTGGCAGTCAATGGTTGACAACAGTAAAACCTTTAACCATCACTTAGTACAAACTTGCGACCATCATACTACTGTGTGTTAGACGAATAATTGGGGCTTGTGACAAAGTACGGACCTTGTATGACTCTGCCACATCGACCAAGTAGGGCAAGTGTCGGTGTTTTGCCGATATCGGCTATATATTCGGGACAGCGAGTGCACAGTGGGTCATCTATATTTCAATGTCGCCAGGTAATGCCGCGTAAGTTCTGGTTCCGCATTATAAATGCAGCTCGAGGATTCCCTCGAGACTAATTCCAATGTCTAATGTTTCTTGTTTCCGCATACAAGCCAACTAGACCCTCTACTGTCGTCACATCACCCGAGCCATTGATTAAGTCGAAATATTATCTATTGGATTCACACACACACAACAATCAGACAACAATTCAATGACTAATGAAGCTAAAATTAGATAAACGCGTATAAAAAATATAAAAATTGAAATTTGTGAACACATTGAAATGATCACACAACTATAAACTTGTATACTGTCCCACACAATGTGACGTGCACAGTAAAGTAAATTATTTTTACAAACAATGTACATTATTATAGGATTATTATTTAGTATAGTCCTAGATAATTAGATAGGGCATCACTGGAAAAAAATTAGCATCCCAGCTAGCCACAGTTGATACTGAAATAATTTTACACTACACACTAAAAGATAATAACCATATTATTAAACATCAAATGTTACAATAAAATTTAAGCAACACTCAATTATTTCTATACAATGTATTCATAGATTTTAGTTGGTGGTCGGTCACAGTTAAAATCTCCCAGTTTATGAAATTTAGAAATACCCGAAAAGTTTCCCCTTTTCATACACATTATATGGTACGGATTAATATGTCCGGGGGAGGAGGGGGGAGATCAACTTGTAATAATTACTATTTAAAATATGTATAACACACCGTGAAAGAAGGCAAGGACACTTGTGAAGCGTGCTGATTACATAAGTAAATAAATGGTTCTTAAGAATTAGCACAAACTTTCCATTATAAACTAAAAAACTAAAACTTTGAAAATTACCAGTTTAATTCCCAAATATGTTTTTTCCATAACTCAAAAACTAGCCAAGTTACAGACATGCGGTATTTACTAAAATATATTAAATTATAATTTACATATTTCCTGAAAATGTAATCAAAATCGTTTTTGAGAAAATGTAATTTTTGTATGTTTTTTACCCATAAAAATAAAAAAACTAAATTCTCAAAAAAGTAAAAAAATGGTCTGGATATATTGGCTAAATACACCTACATTTCATAAAATTTTATCCATCCGTTTGGTCTCCAGCGATCTGCACATACACACAGACAATCACACATACGTACAGACGTCAACATATTTTTTTCGAAAAAATACTTTTTTGTGTTCAGGGAGCCCTAAAATGAATTTTTATACCTACTTGTACGTTTTTTTTACGATCACAATACTTTCTCTATGCTAACGCAAATGGGAGAAAGTAAAATGCTGTATTGAAATGATACGTGCGCAAAGTAAATAAGTTGGCAAAACGGGTAAGAAATGCGAGGAACATACAGGACGTTCTGTCCAGGTGAGATCCGAACGGGCGAAGATTGGACACATCATAATGTGTACTTCACACCAAATCCAGTAAATGGCGGCACTAGTGACGCAGTGCTGTAATCCAGTTACTTGGGGACAAAGTGTTGTGGAGAATGTATGCGATAGGTTCTATGTTCGGCCCACGGCGTCAGCTCAATGGTTGCCATTGAAGTAGACAGTACTAGAAAAGTCTGGATTGTTCATGTCGGGAAGTAGTCAAGGTTAAGACGTTGTGTTAAGAAGAGAACTGAGTATCAGGCTTGTCAGTTAGCTGAAAATCAGACCAACACTACGTGGTTCGTATTCCATGAAAAGCTGTAGGTCCCTTAGTAGTTCTGGTTATTGGGCTATTAATAAATGGATCTTTCTGATGAACAGTCGACTTTAGTTAGTAACAATGACTACACTCGTTCACTTACACTCATCACACCCATTCACCTCTCATATTCGTCCATTTCTTGAAGATCGGCGTCTTAATAATGAATAATAAAATCATAAAATCAAAGGGAGCTCATATTAAGGGTTTCATATTATAAACTATAGTACATAAATAGGATATCAATTTTCGTACCAATGTTTTAGTATTACACACGTTGCTAGTTTATTGGCCAAGAGCAGCAATGTGACAGCAATATGACCACCTAAACCAGCGTAGCGGTTGCGCCCAAGTACACGTAAGCAGAAAACCATATTTTCCGTCGGTCTACTGCACCTTGGAGTGTCAGTGCCGAGATAACTGTCAAGGATACGAGATAACAGTTGACCTTGCCCTGTCGCCAACAAGAGGACTTGTTTACTTACCGACTCACATTAGACGGTAATTTGGAAAAGTCGGACGAACGTTTGGGATTGGGTCCTATTTGGCACGGAGATTGTGCAAGAACCACAGTCGTCAGTCACAGTCGCGTACAGTCTGGTGACATCATGAATGTCAATGGGGTCTAGTGTACACTGGCCGGACTGTACTCTGGGATGCGATGCATTCTGTGTCGGCACTTCCGGTGGTAGTACTCTCTGTGTCGTCGCTTCGCTCTGCTAGTATATAAGTGACTAAACAACATTACTGCTGTAAGCCTTGGCAATGGATACTCTAATATAGCAGTAACACGGCTGGAAAGGTTTCGTACGTCCATAACACATTTTATACACTCTGGACTTGGAAATATAGTACTGCATTTGCAAAAGTCCTGCCCAAAAGTTCACAAAGACTAACAGAACGTTGTTCCGTCTCTTGACAGTTTACGTGTATGTTTGGGAGGGTGGGCTGTCACCACAGTACGTGTATGGAAGGGCGGGTGGGCCCTCTCCACTGTAAGAGTATGAGTGGGTGGATCTGCCGTTACTAAAGTACGTGTGTATGGTGGGTGGGTGGGACGAATAAAACTTTTAACTCGTTTTCGAAAATGTTCAGAAGTTTATATACAATTTAGGGAGTACCCATAACGCACTTTTCACCTTTCATGTCACTAATTCATTACAAGCTTTTTAGTAGATCTTTTCAAAAACTGACTATGTTTGGCCCACTAGAAGAGTTACCATCTCGCACGTACCGACGCCTACCAGTCATTCGTTAGAATTAGTATATGTTAAAAGTAAATATTGTTTTACATACAGTATTATTATATTTTTAATAATATATAATTATTCACCTTATCTTAAGAAATAAGGTGTTCGAAAAAGTTGTTCAATTTGTTTACTTTTGTAAGTAAAGAAATAACTTTTTTAACAAGAAGATTCGAAAAACATAGACAAATATTCATCTACAGGGAACAATTACTAAGAAAAGTATATCACCTGGAGAAGTTATCACGCCGTGCTAAAAATATGAAGTAAATTCCGTGTATTTCAACTTAATATAAGATTATTTGCGAGCATCAATTTGATATCCTTAATGTCAACTTTTTAAATGTTGTTGCCAAACATTTTGTCTCATCCATCCAAAAAAAGTCCCAACTGTACTGCGTAATTAATGTAATGCACATTAGGAGCACACCCCTTATTACGCGGACTGTAGCTCTCCTGCATCTGCTCTGGCGACACTACTCAATGTTACTTCAGTTACTTTACTCAGGGTGAGAATTTAAAATGAATTTGTAATCAAAACGAGCAATATAATTCACAATTAATATGTTAAATAGCGTATATACCTAGCCATTGTCCAACCAACTACAATTATTACCTGACGCTGATGGACTTGTTGCTCTCGCTGGGAAACTCCTGCGCCAATGGCTTACGCCATTCATTGGCGAAGATCATGAAGGCGTTAGGGGGTCGAGGTATCTTCTTGGGGTTGATGAGCACAGTATGTTTGACCAGTGACGAGGGCGGAGCCAGCAGGGGATCTACACTGGGCTGGAAGTAACACAAAAAAGTACGATAACAACAAAACGCACTTACTCAGTTAGCTTTAGCATATTTCCTGCCACACATGCGTTTCAAATGACGTGTCTGATTTTGCCCATTTTAACACGAAATGAATGGAAATCCAAATCAAGCATAATCATATTATTGCCTAGAGAGCGGATTTTTATTGGGATTTATCTGTAGCCTGAGGCAAATAAATTAAAAATAAGTAAAAGAACTTAAATAAAAAAAAAAAAATGTTTTAACTAGCTTGAAGAAATATGAGCAGGGAGTTTCATTAACATATTATAAATAAAATTGAACATTTGACACCAAACGCATTAAGTCTTGTTATACATCATCTCTGAAAAATGTTTGGAAAATATTGTACATTTATTTTAAGTTCAATAATTTTTTCAATGTTAAACTCCAAATTACAACTTTTGGGAAGACTGAAATTCACTTTGATTTAATAATATACAGGACACTATTCCAGGACTCACTTCACACTCTTATGACTTTGCTAAACACCTTTACCACAACTCTAGGATTCACATCACACTCTTATGACTTTGCTAAACAACTTTACCACAACTCTAGGACTCACTTCACACTCTTATGACTTTGCTAAACACCTTTACCACAACTCTAGGACTCACATCACAATCTTATGACTTTGCTAAACACCTTTACCACAACTCTAGGACTCACTTCACACTTTTATGACTTTGCTAAACACTTTTGCCACAATTCTAGGACTCACTACACACTTTTATGACTACCACAACTCTAGGACTCACTTCACACTTTTATGACTTTGCTAAACACCTTTACCACAACTCTAGGACTCACTACACACTTTTGTGACTTTGCTAAACACCTTTACCACAACTCTAGGACTCACTTCACACTTTTGTGACTTTGCTAAACACCTTTACCACAACTCTAGGACTCACTACACACTTTTGTGACTTTGCTAAACACCTTTACCACAACTCTAGGACTCACTTCACACTTTTGTGACTTTGCTAAACACCTTTACCACAACTCTAGGAGTTACTTCACACTTTTGTGACTTTGCTAAACACCTTTACCACAACTCTAGGACTCACTACACACTTTTGTGACTTTGCTAAACACCTTTACCACAACTCTAGGACTCACTTCACACTTTTATGACTTTGCTAAACACCTTTACCACAACTCTAGGACTCACTTCACACTTTTGTGACTTTGCTAAACACCTTTACCACAACTCTAGGACTCACTTCACACTTTTATGACTTTGATAAACACCTTTACCACAACTCTAGGACTCACTACACACTTTTGTGACTTTGCTAAACACCTTTACCACAACTCTAGGACTCACTTCACACTTTTATGACTTTGCTAAACACCTTTACCACAACTCTAGGACTCACTTCACACTCTTATGACTTTGCTAAACACTTTTGCCACAATTCTAGGACTCACTACACACTTTTATGACTTTGCTAGTCACCTTTACCACAACTCTAGGACTCACTTCACACTCTTATGACTTTGCTAAACACTTTTACCACAATTCTAGGACTCACTTCACACTCTTATGACTTTGCTAAACACTTTTGCCACAATTATAGGACTCACTTCACACTCTTATGACTTTGCTAAACACTTTTATCACAATTCTAGGACTCACTTCACACTCTCATGACTCTCTTACCCACCTTGACCACTCTTTTAAGACTCACTACACACTCTCATGACTCTTTTACCCACCTTGACCACTCATCTGGGACTCACACGACACCGTTTGGACTCTGCTAACCACCATGATCACTCTTCTAGGACTCACGGGACAACCTCATGACTCTCTTACCCACCTTGATCAATCTTCCAGGACTCTCGACACACTCTCATGACTCCTCCTGTTTTTGATCACCCTTCCAGGACTTACGACAAACAGTTATGACTCTGCTAACCACATTGACCACTCTTCCAGGACTCACGGCACACCCTCATGACTCTCTTAGCCACCTTGATCACTCTTCCAGGACTCAGAACACACCCTCATAACTCTCTTACCCACCTTGATCACTCTTCCAGGACTTCCAATATACCATTACGACTTTCCTTCTGTTTTTGATCACTCTTCTAGGACTTACGAAAAACTTTTATTTCTCTTTTAACCACCTTGATCACTCTTCCAGGACTCACGACGCACTCTTAAGACTCTGCTAAACACCTTGATCACTTTTCCAGGACTTACGACAAACAATTATGACTCTGCTAACCAAATTGACCACTCTTCCAGGACTCACGACACACCCTCATGCCTCCCACCCATCTTGCCCATTCACCTTAACAAACAAATTATATTGCCCTTTTCCTCTATACAATACAAAATTTCTAAAAAATGAACAGTAACTGAAAATTAATTTTAGTTACTAATTAGATAATTAGTAACTAAATTTATTAGTAAAAAAAATAGTAAAATAAATTAGTAAAAAAAATCTCTGTTACAAAAACTGATGATGCCTTAACCGGCGAAAGGCAATTCAATATTTTATTAATTGAATAAAAAATTGTGGAATCATTTTTTTAAATGTGTTCTTTTTAAAACTAATTAGATAGCTTAATTAAGTACGTAAAATGAATTATTGACTTAGAGCTAGATGTTTACAATCTGTTTTCTTTACTTCGGATCTGTCGTGTATGCCACCAGGGTAGTGGAAGGCGGAATCACGCGGTTTGAAGCAGCCCCTTGGTGGCCCAATCAGTGTAATCTCCGTCAGCGAACTGCCGATCCCGGGTCGCAGAGATATCACCGTAGGTCTCAGCTGATTATCTGTACAGAAGACAACGATAAATTTGATGAAACATTGTTGCATTTTGATTGATGAAATCGTGGTTTGAAACAAAACCTAATTGGAAGAGCAGCCATTTGGAGTTGATTATTTTAACTCAGAATAAGACAAGTTAAAACAATATAATTGTTGATGAGAATGCTGATTTATATTTAAAATATCACGATGGACAGTAGGACAGACCTAGCAAGGCAGGTCGGATGACGAGGTCGAGACAAAAAGGTGACTTGCACGGTGACTGCTCCCGGCACCCAGGCGTAGCCCCTTTCTGTCAACTGATCCCAAACCTGGGGAGGGGGGGGGGCAGTTTCAGAGTAGTAAACTATTATTTTGTATTTAACTAGTGGTTTGTCCGTCCTACGGTTGTCCACCCACCCTCCCACCGAACCCAAAATACGTGTTGGGCGCACCCACCCCCCAATAACTCATTTATTTAGCCAAAGTGACAACATAAATTGCATTAGCCATGTCTTAAGTCTAGGTTTCATATTTAAAAAATGTTAAATAAACAACAAAAATAAATTATTTCCAAACACCAAAACCCCTCAGTGAGACAATCCCGGACACTGTAGTAACATTTTTCTACAAGAATACTTTTGAGCTGTTTTTTAAAAGCTGCAGGGTTTGATTCTAACTTCAGATTTGAAGGGAGGCGTTTGTAAAGTTTCATTGTACTATACAAACACTGCCTTTGAAGAATGTTGTTGAATGGGCTGGAATGTTAAGATTGATATTATTTCGGAGTGAATGCAAATGAGTTCGTTGACTATTAAAAAGATAACAATCATTTTTTACAAAGGTTAGTGTTTCCAATGTATATGGACGGAAATGTTAAGATTTTTTATGAAGGAAATAAGTTTCTACAGTACAGTCGACTATCCAAGCCATGAATAACTCGAATAGCCCTTTTTTTGAAGACGGCACAAGAATAAAGTTCTTTTGTTTTCGCATCTCCATATCGACACTGGAAACACCATCAAGTAGGGTAGAGTGAGCCATATAGTAAGCAGTCACCAAACATCGACTTTTGCGATTCTGGAGAGCTGTCTTTAAAGAAATACTGATGAACTAGCTCTCCTATAAACAGTGTCGACATGAGCATGGAAACGGATGTTATTATCTAAGATCAAACCTAAAAATTTATTTTTGTGAGTAGCTAACCACAATCACCCAAAAGTAATTTTAATTGATTCCTATGGTTATTTCTAATTGAAAGTTTTAAGAAGTGGGTTTTATCTGTATTTAGTTTGAGCAAGTTTTCATCAAACCACTGCAGCAGGCTGTTTGATTGAACAAACGATCTTATTTCAAGATCTTCCCTTCAGGAGCCGGACACGGTCAGGGACGTGTCGTCGGCAAAGAGGCAAACCGCCCTATCCCAAAGGCAAGAAGACAAGCAGAAACAATACGGGACCGAGGACAGACTCCTGAGGAACACCACAAGTGATGTTACCCAGTGACGAGGCATAGGGCCGAGAGCAGCCATGGGAATCCACTCCAGGTGCCTACCTCCACATACTGGTATCGGTCCTGCAAGTATGAGGCAAACCATTCCAGTGCCAGCCCTTCACAACAATCCAGTTCAGCTTCTTTAGTAATACGGTTAACCGAGTCAAAAGCCTTACTTAGGTCAAAAATATTCCAGATGTACAATTAACACGACCAAGGGCATGATAGCTGAAGTCATGCAGAACATTGCATTGGTAGTTGTTTTACCTTTAGCAAAACCAAATTGGTTTTTAAATATTATTTAGTTTTTTCCAAGACATTTTTTAGCCGGGTAAGAGCTGCTTTTTCGAATATCTTTGATATTGTTGACACGATGGTTATTGGTCTAAAGTTGTCATATCTTATATAATTATGGGCCCACCACCCTCCTATTGCGATCATAATATGTGTCTTATTCATTCGTGAGGGCCAATCATCGATATATTCTTTTCTAACTCGTAAATCGATGTTACAGTTGTATACATCGATGGGGCCAAGTCGTCCAAGATCTCGTATGACGTGTGTGGGTGGGTGAGAGGGACATTACCACCGCACGTGTATAGTGGGTTGTAGTAGTGTTTTACTTGAATCAAATTAAATTTAAAATTTTTTAATATCATTATTCAGCCTATTTCAAAAGTATATCTCATTTGCTATTATTTGACAGCTGATAATTAATATTCTCTATTTATGAAAACGAATATGCGTCTGTCTGTTTGTCATTTTACATTACTACAGCATTCATCCAAATCATTGTAAAACTTGGAAAAGATGTGTATTTTTCAACCAATTAGTCTTTTCAATGGTAATCTAATACAGTTATTTTATTTTTTAATTACCAATCAGCTGTTATTTAAAAACAAATGAAATAAAATTGAAACCGGATGTGATTTTTTTAAAATTAACATTTATTTTTAATCAAGAAAAACATTAATGTTTTTTTTCTTTCTATGGGATAAACATCTATACCCGTAGCAAAACACGGGAATAATAATAATCCTTTATTGCCATCAAACTTTACAGCATTGACAAAGTCATAATGGCAGCTATATATTGCCAAGTCATTCTGAATATAATTTAACCTAACATAAAATAAATACATAACATATTAAACTATTAAATAGAGTTAGCAAAATATCTTTAAAATATTAGTAAATATGGGAAACTAACTTTTTGCAATGCTTATGTTTTGTTTCGATACCCTTCAGGTTACCCATGGAAAGGGGCCTTAGTTCATTTTCACTAAGCACCTCTGTTATCTGGGGTAAGCATGAGCTAATCATATATAGTACTTAAAATTCAACTAAATCAAAACTAAAAAAATCGTCAATTGAATAAAATGGGTTTCTAAGTAGCCAGCAATAAAAAATTTTCAAGAAAGCTTTGGGTTGATATTTTTTAACTAAAGTGACAAGTTTATTATAAATTTTAATGGAAAACAACAACAGTTAGATTAAAGTACTGTACTAAATTATATTACCACTGAACTTTGAAAGGCATGTGGGACGAAGACTTAGTCTATAGTCGGCATCGGTCCTCTTAACACCAACATGAGTCCGCTTAATGGTTACCATCGACGTGGACACTACATCGGGACACTACTAGAGAAGTATAGGGTGTCAATGTTGGATGGTATTCAAGGTTCAGATGTTGTATTAGGGAAGAGAACTGAGTATCAGGCTTGTTGGTTAGCTGAAAATCAGACCAACACTACGTAGTTCGAATTCCAAGTAAAGCTTTAGATCCCTTGGTTGTCCTGGTTATTGGGCTATTAATAAACAGCTTTTCTGAGGAAAAGTCAACCTAAGTTAGTAACAATGACTACACTCGTTCATCTACACTCATCACTCCAATTCGCCCCTCATATTCGCCCATATCTTAACGGTCGGCGTCTTAATAATATAATAATGAATAGACAGACATAAATTTGTTTTTGTATATAGAGATAACAAATTAATGATTAAAAATAACTATAAATAACTCAAAATATCACTACATAAAAAAGAAAACGTTATTACCTAAATGTTGCTAAACAAATCTAATTGTTCTTAGCAAATCATGTATAATATTGATAGAAACGTCTATATGCATTTCCATGCACAAAATACAACCAGACAAACTGTAGCATGGTTCTGTAATGTAAAACTGCCTTAAGCTCAATATTGGCATGACATTTGGAATTTGACGTTTTATCAACCAAAGTATAAATAGTAGGATAGGTAGTTAACAATCATTGTAACAATATATAGCTTAATAATGTATAGAATAAAACAGCTCTATTTTTATCATACATTTTATAAATGTTCTCAGTGAGAAAACGAATTTTTGAAGTCAAGGTAATTTATCATAGTTTATTTTAAATGTAGTTTGTGTAAGTAGATTAAAATTAATGTTAATCCATTTTTTAGTTAGTTATGTTGAATCAAATTAATTTAAAATACTAGAATTATTACTTTCAGTTAAAATCAGCTGATAGCCAAACTTTGAGGTTACTGTAAGTAGTTATCTAGATATCCAATAACGCAATCTAGCCTAAAAACTGTTTATATTAAAATATCTTTTATTTGTGTTTAAATGATGTTAAGCTTAAAATGTTTAAATAAAACCCAACTTCTTTGTTGAGCTGAGATAAAATATACATCAATGGTAGAAAATAAATATGACTAAAATACGATAGTGTGCAACAGAAAGTAAAGTTGTTCAGCGCATGAAAACTACAGATTACGTTGTTTTAAATATTTTTAAATCTGATTTGTAGCAATTTTATTTATTTTATATTTTTAATAGTCACAGGAAGAAGTTACTTAAAATTATTAAATTGACTGATTTCGTATTGAAAGTACATTGGGCAAATCACGGAACAAAGAACTTATATTAGATGTTTCATATAAAATACTTACCAGCTGGTTTGTTTGTTGCTTCGGACATTATTACTTTCAATTGTCAGTTTCAAATAATTATCACTATTGTTACAAACAATTTAAACTGTTATTAAAATAATTATTCAACAATAGGCCTGTCCTTTCACCAATAGAATAACCTTATGATTGCTTCAACTAAACGCAAATAGTAAATTAATTTAGATTCAACTACTATATTAACTAAGTTACTTGAAGATGTTGATGTGAAAAAGCTTGTTTATAAAATTGAAATTTCAGGAAATCAAAAATAACCTATCTGGAACCACTGCCATCTACATAATCTACAATCGAAAACGTCATACTATACGAAATTTGTAACTAAAAACTTGCCATAATTACTTTTCAAAATAAAATTAACTAAACAAGCAAGCTAAGGAAGATGGGAGTAGATTTCTATGGAGCTTTGCAGTTGACAAGAAATTGTGAAGATTTAGATATTAAGAAAGCGTAAGTACAAAGTGACCAGTTAACCTATTTCTATCAAATAAACTTTAGGCCTGCACTGTAAATAAACGATACATTTGTTTTTAACTATAGAAATTGTTTTATTCCTAATATTCTACCAATGAAAACGCCAGTTACTTTTAGTGGTGTATTAATTCAATTTATGAAAAGAAAATAAGCAAATTTAATCATGGAGGACATCTTAAAAATTAATTTTGAAAATAAAATTGGCATAAACAAAAGCACATCATAGTAGATTGTATAGTTTGAGCTTGTTTTTTTTTTTAACAAAATATAGTAACATAATTCTAAAAAAGCATTGTTCTACATACTGTAGGCTATTTCATAGACAAGCTTTACTTTTTACAAACATTCAATATAGCAAATATGCATTTCAAATATAGCCTACTTATTACAGGTTTACATATTTAATTGTAAACATCTATAATACTGTACAGCATATTTTACAATAATTAAGTAATATAATTGTTTAAATGTGATATTCACAGACCAGCCTATTGAATTATTAGTTGAGATTTTGATTTAAAAACATGTTTATTCTGAGAAAATTGCTGGTTTATTTACTCTTAGAAATGGAAGTACAGAATTTGTTTTAAAGGAAGTTGTTATAATTTTAGATTGAGCATGGACTAATTAACGTAGTTCCTAATTGTATAGGTAATACCAGGAGATTAAATAAGTATATGTTTAGGTCTGTGGTAATACACCCAAAATAAGCAAAAGATGTTAGTGCATACTTAGTTAGTTGCAAATCCATAAACATGACTGACATTCACTGAAATAAATATCAATGATATCTAGTGGATAATTCACCCTATATTAATGAACTTACGAAAATGAATTATATTGATATGAAAAACTAGTTATTTTTGTTTTTTGTTGTTTTAAAATTATTTTGTCTTAAATACATTATTTTTGTAGAAAACCTAATTTCACTTGAGTAGGTATTCAATTAAGATTAGTGAGTTACTAACTTTTCATTATACTTTTGGTAGTTGTGTTTTTTTTTTACGTTAATATCATTTCTCTGAAAACCAATGTTTTAAAAGCTAATTAATTTTCCTATAGTTAGACATGCATCCTATAGTTTCTTCTCATCAAAACATCTTTATATTGCCAGAGGTCATGGTGTCTTATGTTTTGACAAGGCATTTGCTTCCTTTGAGTGAAGGAAATTTGTGCTCTGTATTATTGAAAAAAATCAAGTTGAGGCTATGGGCAAATGAACTAATTCAAATCCTCTATAAAAGCAAGACTAGAAGGACTCTGTGAAGAAGACAAAGAGGAGGATCAAAGAAAATATTTAAAGATAATCTTGTAATTATTAGGAAAAATTTATAAGAGAAAGTTTAAAAGAATTGGTTAAAGATAGATCGCTTTAAGGATGTAGAATAGAGTGTTTCTTTACTTACAAGAGCATATCATTTTATATGTAAAATTAAACTTAAGTTATCTGGGATAAAACGTCAAGATAACATGCATGAATTTTAGAATTCGTTTGATTATCTGAAATCGTTAAAGTGTTAATTCTACATCTATTTTATTCAAACCAAGGGTGTAATTGGGTTTAAGGCGTCCAGGAGCAGATTGGTTCCAAGGCGCTCCTTTCTCTTCCCTTCTATAAAAATTCAAGAGTTTATTGGGAATATAATGGTCAGTTAAAAAATAATATGTGAATGTAAAATAACAACTTCTGGTTGGATAGTTTTTAGTTTAAAGACCGTTTTATAAATGAACAAGCTTTTATTTATTTTGTTTTAAACAAAATTTATAAACACAATACAATTAATTCTATAGTTACCATTTGTTAATTTTATATACTTAATTTAGTTTTTTATTATTATTGTATTTATCTCAGTGCCAATTCAATTTTTTTAACGTAAATTACTTAAATAAGATATTTATTTTGTACAGTCTGTTTTAAAATATAAAATATTGCAAAAAATGAACGAGGCAACTGCAAGAAAAAACAATATTGAAAATTAGCTTGTAAATTGCATAATTCTCAAATTATATTGAACATCTTTTGTTGAATTCATAATCCTAAATTAAAACAGTGCTTATAATGAATAGGCACACGGTATAAGGACCATAACATTAAGAATTCGAAGTAAATCTGTGGCTGATACTAACTAGTTAATCCAAGAGGCCAACAATATGCGTTTTTCTTATTTACTTTAAATCCGTAAGCAATATAATATAAAGAAATTCTATACAAACTAAGTACAACTCAAGTAATCTAGAACCTGAGCCAATAGGAGAAAATGGTTTAAATTGCACTGCCTGTTCAGATTCTGATCTGAAGTAACTATAAATTTTTGGGAATTTGTTGGATAGTTAGGCATTATGTAGATATGCTGGAAACTTTTCAAAAAGGTACTAACTGTAATATGAAGTACTAACCAAAAATATTACTAAACACACAGTTTTTATCTAAAATACTTTTAATTATGAAAATGGTGGACGTGAACACTTGTAGTTGCTTGACTTGTGTTTTTACTTATAGTACGATTTTGTAACAACTTTGGTCATAAATTGAAAAGGATGGCTTATTTCATAGTCGGATACAAATAACCCAAATACTTTACAGTTTCCATATGAAAAAAAAATAATAAAAATGACTTTTTGGCTACATTTTACAATTGTTTGTAAAATTTTACGGTTTTTAAACAAGTTACTCACAGTTAAATAGCTTTTTGAAATCGAAAATAGAGAGCATTTGGAAACAAGTCCCCTACGAGCGAAGCAAGTATACAATACATAAGTGGTCCAGTATACAATACACAAATGGTCCAGTATACAATACACAAGTGGTCCATTATACAATACACAAGTGGTCCATTATACATTACATAAGTGGTCCAGTATACTTACACACAGTACTTAAGCAAAATGTTCCACTCTAGTTATACCATTGATTGAGGGTATCATATAATGTCATCAACTGATTAGGGATAGTTAATAACTACTTAACTATGTTAGGTTGAACCAGGATTCAAACGAATAGGAGATACCAATCAATTAATGAGCACTTTATTTGTTGAAAGTATAATGTACAATTTGAATTGTGTTAAGTACGATAAGTTAGTATGAAATGCATTCATAAAAAGAAGCATGTATGATAAATAATACAGTGTAATAGATTAAAAATCATAAGGCATCACAATACATTTTAAAATATCAAATCAATTAAATTATTATTTCAATACACTTTCCCAAAACATTCATTACATGAGTGAATTAGCATTATTACTGGATACTATTTTGTTTATGTATCAGTATTTATTATACAATGTAAATTTATTCTTAAACAGTTAAATTCTATTTTTATAAAGCTTGGAAGATTATTATTAAAGAACTTAATCCACACGTATGATAGTCCAAATCCAAAAAGCTTTATTCATTCTATATACAGGGTGAAAAAAATATGGAAACGCTTCACAACAATGTTATTTTTTTTCCATTTATAATTTAATTTTTTTGACTAATTGTATCTCATACAGTATCATTTTGATCAGAATAATTTACTTAAAACTGTTAAATAGAAGAGAAATAATACTGTTCAAATTAGTTACTTTGAAATTCAAATGACCGCTACTCTGGAAAAGAAAACTTATCGAAGTCCGGTTTGTGGTAATTAATTTCTATTGAACAGACCTTTCATTTGATACCAAACTCGACCTAGGCTAACATTGAAGATTTTAGTTCATCTCCTCGTGGGCAGTCCCCATGAAAAGATGAAATGTCGCTAATGGCGTTAAAAAGTATGTTCTTTGTAACCATGATGGTGTACAAGATTTCAATTTTACAAGTGAAGTCATACAAAAGTTGTCAATGCGTTTCCATATTACCCTGTACAACTGTACAAAGGAATAGAGATACTAAATAATAGTTACTTTACTTTACACAATGAGGCCCAGAGAACCTCGCGATGTCACTACTATGTCTCTCCATTGTCGTCTGTCTTCTGCTGTTGTCTGCCAGTTCGGCCAGGTTCGCAGTTGTTGTAAGTCTTTCGTTACTTCATCCACCCATCTCTTACGAGGTCTCCCCACTGGTCTTCTTCCCTCCACTGCCTAGGAAATCTCTCCTCACTCATTCTAACCACGTGTCCAGCCCACTCCAATCTCCTGTTCCTTAAAACTCCTGTAATATTTGGTACAAATTGTATAGTTCTTCATTAGGTCTTCTTCTCCATTCTCCCGTTTCTAAGTCAAGAACTGGGCCAAAACCTTCCGTAGCACTCTTCTTCCAAATATCAGGAGTCGACTCAGGTCTGTGTTACGTGTGCTCCATGTTTGGCAACCATACAAAAGAACGGGATAAATCAATGTTTTGAACAGTCTTAATTTAAGTTAACAGAAGATGTTTCTTGAGCTTAGTATTTTATTACGTGCATCGAGGCTTCTATTTGATGCTTGCAATCTGGCTTTTATTTCTGTTTTACTGGAGGAGTTGTCAATCAATATTGTTCCTAGGTATTTAACCTCTTGAACTTTCTTGTAGAAGTTATTGCCAATTGTAATGTTTCGGTCATGAATAGTAATACTATAAATGCACTAATACTAAACTGATAACATAGTAGTACTTCATTGGTACACAAATATAATGGATTTCCTCTACTTTAAATAATCTTGATTTATTTTATGTTTTAACATTCGTCAAAAGAGTACAATGCCTCTTTTGATCTATTAAAGACCGATAAAAAGATCTTTGATCCAACAATCTACTAAAGATCTATTAAATATGATTTCAATTTCTTTTCCATTAGTATCAAATTGTGTTCTTTAAATATATGTTTTGGCAAGTTTTTAAGAAACTTTGTCCCTTAAAGCTAGTTTTTTTTTTTTTAAAGAAGTCAGAGTTGTAACGAAGAACTCTTCCAGGTCCCGTAATATACAGCTGTAATTTATGAAAGGTAACATTTATAAAAAAATTATCAAATATAGGGATATAAGTCAACAAAACACTAACACAGGACCAAAACACAAGACTTGACAAATTTTTAGTACACCTATACCTTCCACATAAATATTGTACATAGGGAGGTCTGCATTGCCTTTATCAGGTTGAAGGAAGACCACAAATCAAGTTTGCTAGTTCCCTAATTACCAACTAAATTGTAACTACTTAATTAACTAAGATTTATACTAATAATTATCAAATAAAAGTATCATTATTCATTCATTACTAAGACATGATCATAGAGATATAGGCAAATATGAAGAGCAAATGAGTATGATGAGTGTAGACCAACGAGTGTAGTCATTTTTATTAATGAGTTCCACTTAGCTCGAAAGGACCATTTATTAATAGCCCTATAGCCAGGGTTATCAAAGTTCCTTTTAAGGTGGTGCAATCGGTTTTAGATGATTATTTTCCAATTTTATGGTCAAAATTAGTTAATATACCTTCCCTTGAGGCATGAAAAATATGTGAAAGAAATTTGTTAACCTCTACATTAGAACTTGTGGCCTCATGAAGTGGTGAATTTAGCTGATTTTAAATTAGCGCTAAGACTAAACCGTTCAAAGTACAATTTTGAAAAAAATTTAAAAATATTTGTAATTTTAAAGGTAAAAAATACCCTTTCTTACCTTTAAAATTATAAATATTTGTACATTTAAAAAAATGAAAACATCTTAATCCCTTCAGCTATGTGTAAAAAACTTAGTTGTAAAAAATTTAATTTGTACTTTAAACAGTTTTGTCTTAATGCTGATTTAAAATCAGCTAAATTCACCACTTCAAAAGGCCACAAGTTCTAATTTAGCAGTTAAAAATTTTGTTTATATATTTTTCCTGTCTCAAGGGAAGGTACATAAACTAATTTTGATTGCAAAATTAGGAAATAATTAACTCACCGAAAACCGATTGCATTACCTTAAAGTGGCTGTTTGTGGTTTAGTATGCACAATTCATCTGAGAAGTGTTTCAGTTCATTTGTTCACTGCGTCCGACAAAAATCTGTTTAGTTTTGCTAAATCTATGAAATTAGATGTTGTCCAATGTTTTTACTTGTATTTGAACACTTAACTTGATGACCTCAACATTCAAGTGAACATGAAAATTAAATTTTCGTTCAACTGAAAACTAAACTGCGTAAGAAAGTGTTTAAAAATCTATATAAGAATATTTCTGTAGACAATGATCTTTATTTCTAATTTCATTAAGAAATAGAATGGTGTCATTACATTTTAGACATTTTAAAACTAAAAATGTGTTAGATGTATCAAAGAATTCCTTTATGGAATATACAATCTGTTCACAAGCCAGTTCTACAGATGCCTCTTCATGTTCTTTACCCTCATATTCTTGAGATCCCAAGCTTGATTTATCTGGCCACTTTAAATCTATATATACAAAAGTTACAGTCAAGCTGAAATCACTTTACAGACTAGATAAAATATTGCCAGAGGCTGCTAAGTTATAGATTGTTTGCTCAATTGTGTTTCCTGCTATTTATTTAGGCCTCCCAAACTTTTCTGGTTGTCTGGCCCAGGAAAATGTGAAAGTTGTCACTAGGTTGCAGAATAGAGGACTAAGATTTGTTTATGGTCTTAAAAAGTTTGACCACGTAACTGAATACAGGGCAAAGTCACTGAAGTGTTGTCGATCATATATGCTATGACCTGCAAATGGTTCAGTTGATCCACAAAACTCTTTAGACCGATAAGCCTGAATATCTCAGAAAAAGCTTGTTTTCCGGCATGAAATAAGTGAGTGTAGTATTCGACAAAGCGGCTTACTACACCTACCAAAGGTGAGCTTGGAAGTTAGGAAAAAGGGTTTTAAATTCTTTGCCCCTGTAGGGATACAACGCTCTGCCCCTACCATAAAGAGCCTTAGTTACCAATTGTTTATGAGTTATGCCAAAGAGAATTTGTTTAGTCGATACACTTGACTTGTTTATTTTCTTTAATTTGTTTTAAGGACTTTTTATTATCTGTAAAATAATATAATTATTTAAGTTGTTGACAAGAATTGTCTTGTAAATAAGAGCATGTAAGTTTGAAGAATGCTTACTAAATAAAGACATTATTATTATTATCCTGTGTTAGAGGAATAATGATTTTATAACCAATGTTAGAAGGTCCTGTTCCAAATTTAAAATCGCCGTGGTTGTTGCCAATCAGTTATAGAAGACTTGCAGTCGAGTACTTCCAGCAAGGCAAGGCGGAAGAATTGCTGCTCGTGTCCGAGGCCTACGATGTCCTCAGTGAGCCTTGCCGAAGGGCGCTCTATGATCAGTATGGAGAGGAAGGTATGAAGAGAGGAGTTCCAACAAATGATGGCTTTATTCTGCCCTATGCTTACCATGGAGATATTCTAAAGACATTCAAGTAATTAAATAGCTTTTTATGACTTCTTAAGCTTTAATATAATTCTGAGGCCTTTGCAGATTCCAGAGTAGGCTTATTGTTTGGTTGAGTAGCTTCATCATTTGTACAATAGAAACTAATATTAATCAACTTCTTAACGATTAAAATAAGTAAACTTCCAACTAAACTTAATAAATGTTAAAATGTTGAGATGATCTTTTGACATGACTGACACATATGAATCACATGTAAGAATAGTACAATTCAAAATTAGCACTTAATGAAGAAGAAAAGACTTTAAAAATTGAGTAAAATAGAGCACCTACAGAAAATAATCTATTATTAAAATTTATAATTAAAAATATAATTTTAAAAAGTACTCTGGTTTAAAAAACAGGATACACTCGGGCCAGGGTTAGGAATTAAGTTAAATAAGGATATACTATATAGATTATCGTAATCCGGGTTGGACCGTGTCTGATAGCTATGAACTTGTTGCCGACGTTTAGAGTACATTGCATCTTCAAGGCAACACACTATGCTACTCAATTCACAGAGCATCATATAAAATTTTAATTTGGATTATTTGCTCACTTTGTTCTAAAATATACAGTGGTGATATTGACAGCTTTTACTTAGATTTACTGTCGTTTTTTTTAACACAGTTATACAATCATATGTACTGGGTTTTCAGGGACTTTTTTGGTACATCCAACCCATACATAGACTTGGTACAGCAGCGTTTTAGTCCTGAAGAACTATTTACTTTCCCTCTTGGACAAGGAATTAGAGAAAAGGAACCCCCTCTTGAAAGACCATTAGCGCTCACGCTAGAAGAGGTAAGATTATTTATTTAGCACTCTCCCATGCCCCCAGCAAGCATACACTTTGCTACTTGTGGTGACAGTGGCGGTGAAACGTTGAACTTAACTCCATCCAGCGCCGAACTTACCCGGTCTGACGAACACCCTTAAAGAAAAATAGCTGCAGAAGGTGGAGAAAGAAAAAATATACAAGGACACAGGGGAAGGTGTAGGAGGCTTGTCAGCACACCCAGGAGACTGGAGCTGCTACACAGATGAGTGTATTAATTAACAGGATCTAAAACTTTACAAAAATGAGTACCACTTGATAATACAGATGACTTAGAATGAAATTTTATTTAGAAGTAGATTTAATTAGAACAAATGTATAGACACATCCACATAAAATTAACTGTGATAGACAATAGACAATATACTTTATTGACATGAACTTTAAGTACAGTACTAGAGTCATACAAAAGATTTACAAAATTTGTTATTATTCTTTAGCAGTGAGTTTTTAAGGTTGCTTCTGAGTGGTTGCAGTTAGGATTAGTGTCTATCCGTTGCTGAGAAACTCTTGTTTTGTACAGAATTTTCTTTCTTGCAGCCACCGGGTCAGACATATTTCATTTTTTCCATTGTCATTGTATTACAATTCACATTAAATACTAACTAACAAATTGTACAGGTTTTTCATGGATGCATAAAGAAAATGAAAATTTTACGAAACGTTTTTGAAGATGATACAGAACAAACAACAAGACCAGCAGAGAAAATTTTGACTATTCCAATCAAACCAGGCCTTCCCTCTGGAACCAGGTTCGAGTTCCCTGAGGTTGGGGATCAAGGCCACACGATCATTCCAGGTATTGTATGGTTCTTCCCCCTTTAGCTTAAGTGTATAAAAGAAGTCTACATTGTACTGCAGTAAATATATATTGTCACTTCTAAGGACACTCCCTATAATTCTTGACTATCAAGCCTTCCTTAATGAAATCAAATCCTAGCAGCTTAGTCCGATTTCTCTATATCTTCCCCCTCTCTCTTCCTCTCTGGAAATCCAACTTTTGATTGATGAACCTTCCTACCATCTTTACCATCACAACACAACCGTATCCAGTCCAGCGCCCATCCATATATTCTTCTTCTGAAAAGGATCCCTATAACAGAAAACAAACCTTATAGAGGAAAGAAAATTAAACTAATACTAAAGTAAAAAATCAATTGAAAGATTCAAAGTAAGGAAATATTACTCACCCCTAAGTAGTTATGATTTTCATGTCTACTTGCTGACTAGCAAGTTTGGACTTGAATTAATGATGTGTTCTGACATACAAACCATGCACATGCCTTGAATTTGAAGATCTATTACTGAAAAATCTTAATCTATTTAAAAGATTCCAAAGCAAATATAAACAAATGTTATTTACCTACAAGAGCGGTGTACTTGACATATATTAGCTGACAGCCCTTGCTTCGCTACGGTGTGGGTCTCTAAGCTTGCTTGCTCTTCCTTCTGTGGTCCTCTCTAAACCATCATATTAATATAAAAGTTCAGCCTGCTGCTGTTCTCCTAGATAATAAAGTTTGATGGTCTAGAAAACCCTAAGTCTTCTTTAGGAGAGTGCAAAGCAGTAATGACATTTCGCAATGAAAAACAAATTAGCCAAGCTTTTCTGTCATGTTTATGTTTTTTTGCATCAGCTGTTTTAAATAAATTATTACATTAATTAATTGCCAATGTTACTCTTATGGAAACAAAAACATTGCAGGACTGTTTCTTCCCCATTAGGAATTTAATTTAACCTCAGATAGATATTTAACCAGTCAAGTACCTTGTTTACAACCTCCAGCGATAGTAGTTTTTTAATTATAAGTTTGTGATCCAGGCATTTGGAAGCTCTAGTTAAGTCAAATAGTATACTTGTTGCAATATATCTTATTCCAGTTTATTTCTGATTGTCAGTTGAACTATTTCCGTTGTTGTGGACCTTCTAAGAAGCTGTGTTGTATGTGGATGAGAAGGTTGTGTTGGCGGAGGTGCTTTAGGAGCCTGGTGAATATGATATGTTCAAGGGTTTTATAAAAAGTTGATATTTAGGACACTGTTGATCTTTTAACGCCTCAAAGATTTAACAGTCCACGGTCAAAATGTAATGAACTCACTTCTCTACATTAAAAACAACATTTCATTTAATGAGAGGAGAATAGATATCCATGGCCATAACACTTGACATGCCTATGATTTAAATATTCCTCCATGCAGGCTTTCAAAACCCCTCAAGTTTTCCAGTAGCTGCTATTAACTTGTTTAACAACCTTCCAGAAGAAATACAAAGTCTGAATTTCAGCAAGTGTAAGGAAACTGTGTGGGGCAGACTACCTAGGGATTAATTTACTCCCTTGAACAGCTAGAGGATATAGCTCTTTATATAGTGTAAATAGATCTTGTAAACAGTTTAGAATTTTGACAAATTCAAATGTTGCAATTTTATGATTACTATCTTAACACTTGGCACAGTCTATCTGGTTTATCCAGTCAGTGACAAAGACATCAAGTAAGTATATTAAATAGATGGGGTGATAACTGGTGGCCTCGTACTGTGATCAAGTATTGTGTTTAGGGGGTACGAGTATCTTCCTAGTTTTGGCTCACTAGGAAAACTCCTCAGAAAAGTGATCTGGCAATAATATTTGTTAGGGGACTAATAATTACATGTTTGCAGTGTTTTATTAGTTTAGAGATGACACGTCGTTCCCAGCCGAGATTTTAGATTTTAGTAAGTAATGATTTTTTTTTCAATTTTGTTTTCATTTGATGCAAAGAATGATCGTTTAGGTGTATTTTATGTATCTGTTGGTCCTACTAGAAATATTTTTTAAATAAAAGTACCTCTGTCAAGACTAAAAAACATATATCATAGAGAAAAAATGGGAAAAACAGGAAAGAGATCTCTCATCAAAAAACTAAATGCAAGCTGGCAATCTGTTTGGGCCTGTCTGTCTCAATATTGTGAAGACTGACCAAGACACACAAAGGGCAGTTATTGACAATGATCTTCATTCATGAGCTGATATTGTTTACCACAGTCGCATGGAGGATCTAATCTTACATCCTGTTTACTCTTCCATCAATTGCTTCTTTCTACTCACTCAACCAAAATTCCAATTTAATAGCACCTAATCCTTATTAGGAAGTTTCATGTCGCCCACCACCACTGCAGGATCAAAGCATATCCAAGGATATTATTTGTATTAGGAAAAAATCTATCTAAAATCAACTGGGAAACAGTACGTATATATAAGGATGGCTTTTGGGGACAGAGCCGGCCAACAACTGAAGAAGGTTTTATGATGGGTATTACAAAACGGATGAGTCATCCATTGGGGTTGATGTTTTTGCTTTAGCACAGATACTACCAGGTGATGCTTAACAAATTTTCCTGTTAGCTGGACTATTACAGCTGTTATCACCCAGCAACAACAGCTACCACATAATTCCTTCGTAATGAATACAAAGACATAAATAATTTTCTCTTTCTCCTGGATATTAACTTTGTACAATTTTATTCCAGCTGATGTCATCTTTGTGACAGAAGACAAGAAGCACCCTATGTTCAGGAGGGAGGGTCTCAACCTGTTGACCGACAAGACAATTAGCCTACAAGAAGCACTGGTTGGTTTTGTACTTCCGCTGAACACACTTGATGACCGCACACTCAAGGTGAACATCACAGAAGTGGTCAGGTACGTTACACAATCTTTGTTCTTTGTTATTACTTACCTTAGTAAGCATTCCACTGTCACTGATCACCCTTGACAACTGCGCAATGGAGGAAAACATCACAAAGGTGGTCAGATATGTTAAATATATATTTCTACTCATTATATGAAACTAGCTGTTTAGCCGTGCCTTGCTATGGGATTAACGTATAAACAGTAATGTTTTAGTTTATTTATGGTAGCTTCGCATGCCAATCCCTTCACTAGCTATGCTCGCGAGGTAAGCTAAGCTTACGACTTTACTGTGCCTTTAGCTGCTTTGTGCAAATTGGCCTGCGGCCTTGCCAGGACTGCTATAAGACCTATTGTGGAAAAATTAAATGAAAAATGACTTTATTAAATAAACAATTGGTGAGGTTAGGACTAAAATGTCCTCTCTTACACCTAACCATATTACTTGTGAAACTCGGCCTATGACCTGTACAGCTCCATTTGTGGATCGCAGCCTGCGGCCTCGCCAGAACACTTGGACTGTATCACAATGAATTTTGGTTTTAGGGACAGTGGAGCCCATAAACAGTCTTATCTAAAATTTGATGGTATATTAGGAATTGAGAGGAAAATACCTTTAACCTGATACCCCACTGGGGTGTGTTTCGAAAATTCATTTCATTTGTTTTTTTTTTAACAGCTGATGATTAATTAAATAAAACTGTAAAGGTCAGTGGAGCGGAGCCCTTGAGTTGAATATGAATAAAAGTACACCAGAAACCTTCTCGCAAGTGAACTCTACACCTAAACTTTCATAGCTATCCTATGAGTGGTTTAGTAACGCAAAGTGGACCAACATACATACATTCATTTATACATATATATATAAATACATATATAGATAAATTCAAAAAGTGAGTTCTTTATACCATGATGTTACATACTGTATTTGTTGTTACTAATGCTGGTAAGCATCACACTGGTGCTTCAACCTTGATGAGTGCACACTCAAAATTAACATTACTGAGGTGATCGTTCCACAAGGACACCCCCGTAGACATCACTTGTAGTTCTAGCATCATTAGTATTATTCTTTATTAAGACTCTGATCATCAACCATTGAGCGGACGCCGTGTCTGTATATTAAGAGGACCAAACAGAGGACTTATCTTCTACAATCTCCTCAACACTTTATCCCCAAGTAGCTGAGTTACAGCACTGCGCCACCAGTGCCGACAGACACTAGTTGTTGTTACTTGAGCGGACCCTAAGATGTTGTTAATAAAGGGATTGAGAAAAGAGCCCTCAACATTTAAGCCCGCAAGTACGATTTCATCTTCATCTGGTGTTTTGCTCTTTCTATTGTCTCATAATTTGTCCAGTTATTTAAATTTTATCTGGTTTTTTAGAATCTGGGTTAGTATTGTTAGTTTAAAGGACGAGATTCACTAGATCACACTTGACCTGGTCACTAGATCACACTTGACCTGGTCACTAGATCACACTTGATCTGGTCACTAGATCACACTTGACCTGGTCACTAGATCACACTTGACCTGGTCACTATATCACACTTGACCTGGTCACTAGATCACACTTGATCTGGTCACTAGATCACACTTGACCTGGTCACTAGATCACACTTGACCTGGTCACTAGATCACACTTGACCTGGTCACTATATCACACTTGACCTGGTCACTAGATCACACTTGACCTGGTCACTAGATCACACTTGACCTGGTTTCAAAACATTTATTATTTATGTTTTTAAAAAAACTTTTGGCATTTTATTACCTAACAATAATTATTATTAAAGACTATCAGAAGCTGATGATTTAATTAAGTTCAGGCATGTTTGAGAAATTCTAGAGAGATGTCTTCAAGTTTGGTTGCCTTCACAGCTGTGACCACCTCATTTAACTCTTTTGAGAGTGAAAGTGCTTGAAACTGTTTGTGGTGCCTGTTGGCTCCTTTGGATCTCATTCAGTCTACAATCTTAAAGTATGTGGCTGACTTAAGATTAGCTGACAACGCGTTTTGTTATGTCCATAAATAATAGTAATAATAATTTTATTCATGAACATTAAGAACAGAATAATTAAAAATAATAAAATATAGTGAACTAACAAAATATAATATAAATAAAAAATATATCAAATAAAATATAGGTCTAAACAGTTACTAAAAAGTAATTTTTTTGCAGCTTCAAAGACTTCATGTAGGTTGTAAAATGGATTGCTCTCAAGCCAGTAATGTAGATTTTTAAATGTTTTTCCTCCCATTTGTTTAATATGATTTGGTAAATAGTTGTGTATTAAACACTCAATGTATGATGGTTTTTTGGTGTAGTGCAATGATTTGGAAAATGATAACTTTTTGAATTTCGCGTATTGAAGTTGTGTATGTCTTTATTTTTTGGTAAATCAGTTTTTTTCTTCAACAAGCCACTTTCTAGAGTCTATAACTATTTGGATTTTGAGATTCTTGAAGCCTTCACGACAGCTGTCCTTTGGCTGGAGATTAACAGAATATGAATTGCTCTTTTTAGCAATTGTAAAATTCTGTTTAGATTTCTTTCAGATGTGCTTCTCCATAAGGTGAGTCCATATATTCCTTTACTTAGTATTTTTACATAAGTTGTTTGTATCTTGGACAGGTCAGACATTTGTTTGATATCTTGGATGCGGCCCAGTGAAAAGTTCTAGGAATAAGGACCAAGCTGCCGGCTGATGTAGTAAAAAGTAGGTTTTCTATAGTATCTATTGACTTCTCTCATTCAGCTCTATCGAGAGAACGCAGCTTGCAATCAGCAATGCCAAAGTTTTCAGTGTCCTTAAACTCCTTGTGTTGAGTATTACATTACCAACCAGGTACATATTCATTTTTGAACCCAGGGAACACAACTTAGAGTAGTGGGTAATACACACGGCTTGTGAAACAATCATGGTTCTTTATTAGAGTTGGAACGGACCTGATGCCATTGTTAATCCTTCATACATAAAAGAGTCTATCAATCAACTTTGCTAAGTTGTATCTCGGCCAGAGAAAAAATGAACAACAAGAGCCTAAATCCTTGCAGATATCAAAACAGGCATTTGTTGTGAAGGAGGCAGGCAAAAAACATTCCTAATTTTTAGGGGTCTTGATAATCATTCACATGAACAAGGGCATAAGTTCGTGGAATATCCTCAAAGCCAATGAGCTGAGAAGATAATATTTGTAACTTTAGCATCAAATCAAGAACCAAGTTAGTTGTTATTTTCAGCCCAGTCGGTTCTGTTATTGTCACTGTCCAATGAGACACGCCATTGGCTGTGATGACTTACAGTCAAGTGCCCAACAAACAGGACAGGGTGTTCGAAAACTGTATCAGGTGTGACAGTTGAGTGTAGATGGTTTATATACAGTCACTTTGGTGTACAAATTAGTAAATAAGAGTACTTTGAAGAGTACTTGAGTGTAGATGAACGAGTGTAGTCACTGTTACTAATTAAGGTCAACTGTTTCTCAGAAAGAGCTATTTACTAATAGCCCAATAGCCAGGTCAACTAAGAGACTTAGGGCTTTACGTGGTATCCAAGCCACGTAGTGTTGGTCTGATTTACAGTTAAATGACAAGCCTGATACTCAATTCTCTTCCCTTAACAACATCCAAACTTTGACCACCATCCAACATGGACACCCCAGACTTCTCTAGTTGTGCCCACTTCGATGGCAACCATTGAGCCGGACACCATGTTGGTATTAGGAGAACCGAGCATGGAACCTACCGCCTACAATCTCCTCAATACTTGTCCCAAAGTAGCTGGGTTACAACCCTATGCTGACCTAAGACCCTAACTTAGTCAATAATTCATTACAATAATTGCAAACAATAATGCAAACAAATAGGGCATTCTTTCAAAACTATGTAGTTCTGTGGCAACATCAGCAGTAGCTAGTGAGTTTTGATTTTCCTTAATTTGACGAGATTAGTATATTATTTACTCTTGTAACAATTGTTAATTGTTGCATTATAATTAAATTAGAAAAATTTTATTTAGAAAATGTTAAATTTTGTAAGAACTGAGAGGTTTAGGAGTTTGTTTTGTTTTCCAAAAGTTTTTGATATAAATTCTCCAAGTTTTGAGAAAAATTTAGAATCTTCCCCTTTCAAATAAAAAAGTAGTTTTTCCTATATAAAATAGTTAAATAACCAGTATTTTTACGTTTGTTAATTTCCTGTCAATTTCATGCGACATGTTTTCTGAAGGCAACATGTTTGGTGAGCCTTACCTGTTCAGATGTCCTGGCTTAGAGGGTTCTAATTGGTTGGTTTAGCTTCTAGAGTTAAAGTGGGGGTAAGTCCGTTGGTGGAAGCGTGCCGCCGTTCGGGCAGTTCTACAATAACTTTCTGAGTGGGACCACGTTCGATCCGCTTTCGTGTACATGGCGACTTGTACCGTTTTGGTTTTCCTTTACCGTTGCGGCAATTTTCTGTAGTTCGCTTGTGAGTGTTTGTTTGAATGCCGGACGAGCTTTGTTGTGGTTCCTTTTGGATTCGAAACCTCCAGGACAGCTACATAAGTAATCTTTTTACAAGTTTTCTTTAGTTAGAGTTTTTCAGTAGGGTTTTAGTAGATAGGGTAAGATCCACCAAGCATGCGCGGTTAAACTTGTTTCTGGAAAGAAGTCACTCTTCTAGTGACAAATTTTAGAGTGTTTTGATTTTCTTTGTCTTTCTGTTCAAACTTTGTAAGTAAAAATGAGAAATGTTTCAAGTCACTAAAAGCTGGTTATTTCTTTTGGTTCCAGATCTCCCAGAGGCAATTTAAAACAATTTTTAGAAAATTAAGAAAATTCAATTTTATACAATTTTATATTTTGAATTTTGGAATTTTTTGATTTAAAAGTTTAAAGAAATTTATTAAAAAAGTTAAATAAATAAAAAAGGTTCTGTTCTGAAGATATTTAATTTATTATTCTGGAAGAGTTGTTTTAATTTATTTATGTTCCATTGAGTCAATAAAAGAAGATTTTTATTTTCGTTTTTATCATTATTTTAAGAAGAAACCAATTTTATTAGTTGAAGTTATTTATAAGAAGATAAATAAAGAAACATTTTTATCACTGGACAAGTCTTATTTTAATCTCTCATTTAAGTTTGTTCAACATATCAAAAATAAATAGTAGCTGTAATAAGGCTACACTCTTCAATGAGATAATAGTAATCTTTCAGAGTTACGCATTGTATATTCAATCCTGAAATTTATAGTAATTTGAAGAGTTTATTCAGCTTTTTTTGATTTCAGTGTTCAGTAAGTAAGATGTTGTTGTTACAGTCCAGGCTTCAAGAAAGTTGTGGAGGGGGAAGGGATGCCAGACTGGAATGAGCCATCCTCCAGAGGGGACATGATCATATCATTTACAGTAGAATTTCCAAAGTACATACCAAAGCCAAATAAACCATTCATAATTAGAGCATTGAAGGAGCCACCGCTTGAAAAGGACAAAGATTTGAGTTACTTGGACGGCCAAAATGTTAGAAAAAAGATAAAATAACATGTTACGCTCTATTTTAAAATTATGTACGCTGTCATCAATTAAAATTTTCTTTTAAAAAATTGCTTTTCATTTACATATTAAAGACAGTACTTTTAGTACAAAATCATAGCGACAGTTTTTTTTTTTTTTACATCTTCGATTCTAAGAATTCAATTTTTAATCAATTGGTTACAATTTAATAGCTTGGTTTATTGCTGTAGGGAGTGTTACAGCAAAGTACAGATAAGTAAATGAAAACCAATATGAGTAAATAGTACATGTAAAAAATGTTAGATGGAAACACTCTCACTTGATTAGGTAATTTGGAAATAGTTTTTTGTTGCACTATCACTTACAAGAGGTGTGATAGCTATCAGATTTATAAATTTAAAATAGCTGTCTGAAGAATTAAAAAAAAAATAAAAAAATATTACACTACATTAAAAGTCAAAGGAAAGTTCAACAAGTCTTTTTACTTTCTCCCACATGCTTTAGCATAGAGAAAGTACTGTGATCATCCAAACAATTTTTTCTAGAAGTTGGTCTAAAAATCCATTTTAGGGTCCCCTGAATCCAAAGGTGGTTTTTTGATAAAAACTGTTGGTGTCTGTATGTGCAGTTCACTGGAGATCAAACGGGTGCATCAATTTTTATGAAATTTGGTATGTAAGTGTATTTAGCCAATATCTTCGGACTATTTTTTTCACTTTTTTGAAGTTTTAGTTTTTTTATTTTTAGGGGTAAAAAACATACAAAAATGGAATTTTCTCAAAAATAGCTCTAACGATTTTAATTAAATTTTCACGAAAGATGTGAATTAAAATATTTTAGTAAAAACCGTGTGTATCTAACTTGACTAGTTTATAAACTATAACATTTTTTTAAAGGGCAAATACATTTTAAAATGCAAATTTTCAAGCTTTATTCAAACGATTTTGATTAATTTTTCAGTAAAGATGTAAATTAAAATTAAAAATATTTTTTTGAATTTAGTTTTATTAATTAATTAGTTACCACCCGACTAAGTTGGGGCTGACGGCCGGAAGCCACAATTCAAGTTGTAGAAGGTTGTTCACATAAAATCTGGCTATGTATTAATTGAACATATGTATTTATTTAAGGTGTGTTTTTACATCCTTAAAGTTTCATTTTTTTAACAGTCTGACATAAAAAACGGAAAGGGAGAAAGTTTGTGCCAGTTACCATCTATTAAAATAATTATCAAGAAAACACGCATAGAAGTGTCATAAAGATTGGTAGTTAATTAACTAGTATTGTAATTGAATATCAGGTTGAAGTTAGACGTTAATATTATTAGATTAGTGAAAAAGTCAGCAGGTGATGTCTGCCACTACAGCTGCTCTACGCAACAAGTCAACATCTTGCCTGGCACACAACACTGTGAAGGAATATTGAGATAAGAAGCTTTTCTCCATCCAATAACAAACTAGTGCTCTGCTCTTGAATCCTTTCTTCTTTCCTAATTACATGAGGAAGGTGCCAGTGACACTGAACATTTGTGTTATCTGTTGTTTTCTCCTGCATTGTACGAGTGGACTACTTGTCTTCTCAGGTTCACATGAGGAAGGTGCCAGTGACACTGAACATTTGTGTTATCTGTTGTTTTCTCCTGCATTGTACGAGTGGACTACTTGTCTTCTCAGGTTCACATGAGGAAGGTGCCAGTGACACTGAACATTTGTGTTATCTGTTGTTTTCTCCTGCACTGTACAAGTGGACTACTTGTCTTCTCAGGTTCACATGAGGAAGGTAACAGTGACACTGAACATTTGTGTTATCTGTTGTTTTCTCCTGCATTGTACGAGTGGACTACTTGTCTTCTCAGGTTCACATGAGGAAGGTGCCAGTGACACTGAACATTTGTGTTATCTGTTGTTTTCTCCTGCACTGTACAAGTGGACTACGTCTTCTCAGGTAAGTTTACTTGAAATAATTTGCCAAGCAACTTTATTTCTAGTATCACGAGAACATAATTTACATAATAACATCGAAGTAATTCAATCAATTCTTTTAACTTGTACTCTGATAGTCAAATATCTAGGTAAAACTTGGATACAAAGTGTTTCTGAGGATTCTCACTCTAAATAAGGGTAATTACTGATGAACCATTCACTGTAGCTGTATTAGCATTAGATTCTTCATCAAATTAATACAGTCTCTATACTATTATTATTCATTATTAAGATGTCGCTCTCCACCTTATCTCAGGAAACCGAGCCTCAGGTATTGAACGAGTCGCTGGTGGCGGACATTCCACCAGGTATGGTGGACAACTGTGAATAGGGTAAACTTGAATAAGCAGTCCCGGACCGAGGCAGCAGCATCTAGAAGACGTGGGAGGGTTACTTGTGGCAGGGTTACACTCGTGAAAATCCACAAAGCCTTAGTGCTGTGTCATGGCGAGAGAGTGCCGCCATCAAATAACCACTGTCCGCACTGCCATGAGCAACAGCGGTTGGCTCCTTGAAGGCTACGAGAAGGAGACTGATATAATACAAAGGTCAGGTTAGGATCTTAAAATTGAGGTGGAAGCGGCTAACCTAAGAGGAGACTGAAAAAAAACCCCTGATCCTCCACGTTGGGGGTTGAGCGTTGGACCAACAACCCACCTCAGAAAAGCACCTTGTTATGAAACAACTACACAATGCCTCAGATTCAGGACAGGATACAAGACACAGACCTCAGCGACCAAACTGGACACAGAGATTCGAAACATGGAATATCAGATCATTAGCTAGACTAGGAGCATCAGACATATTGTCAGATGAACACAACAGTTACCAACTAGACTTAGACAAAAATGACCAGGTAAATTACAGACCAAAGATTATATCATTTACTATAGCGGAAGTAATACACATTGGTTGGTAGCGTAGTTGGTTCAATCCCAGCTTCAAGTGCTAAAGGTTCTCAGTTCGATCCCAATCAGAGTCAATACATTTGAGAAGGATCAGCTGATAATCACCGGCTGTTCATTTGTCATTGGGCTATTAATTAATTACACTTTCTAAGGAATAGTCGGCCTTAGTTTGAAACAATGACTACATTCGCTCATCTACACTCATTCGAAATCCATATTCGCCCATATCTTGACGATCGGCGTCTTATAAATAAATAAATACACACCTAGTATCATTGGAGAAAACCAGGCCGGCTTTATCAAAGGAATATCTACTGTAGACCAAATTTACATATTAAAAGAAGCAATAGGCAAAATACTATGAATACAAACAATCCTTTTATTGCATCTTTATAGATTTTACATAAGCTTATGACAGTTTAGATAGATGAACTATGAAAAATTCAGGGAAAAACAGAGCATACCTAAAAAAAAAATTATTAAAATGGCATCTTTAAGCATTCAAAATACAAAGTAAATGTAGAGGATCAAATATCAGTGGCTTTCGAAATAGATACTGGTGTAAGACAAGGAACCGGAATTAAGATAGAGAATAAAATAAATTTACTACTTAAAAAGGGGTAGTTGGTTTTAAGCTAATGTATAAAAATTTATACACGAGCTGCTAACTTAAAAAAAGCATTTAGTCAACCAACATATGTACGTATTTTAAGGCAAATAGGGATGATTAGGAAGTGTATGAATGATCTGTGTATTCTGGTTACTAACCGAGTTCAACTTATGCTTAGAAAGGGATATTAATAGCCAGGGCAACAAAGGGACCTACAGCTTTCCGTTAATTCCAAACTTAACCCTCTACATAATTTTTTGAGTGATTTTCAGCTAATTAACATACTTTATACTCAGTTCTCTTCCCTTCACAACATTCGGACTCTAATTACCACAAAACATGACACTCCAGGCTTCTCTAGCACATACAGTGGCACTACCTCCTCTTACCTATTCACGTATAGTGGTAACGGCCCTCCCTCCCACCCACACACTTACAGTGGGAATGGCCCTGCTTCCCACCCACACACGTACAATGGTATTGACCCACCTGCCCACCCATACACGTACAGTGGCATTGACCCACTTGCCAACCTATACACGTACAGTGGTATTGACCCACCCATACACGTACAGTGGTATTGATCAACCCGCCCACCCATACACATACAGTGGCAAATAAATGTATTAGCAGGCGATGTTGCAACACTAAAGAACAAATTAAAACGTTCCGTGCGGGCTACATTGATCAATTTAGTGCTGCTATGGTGCACATATTTAGGCCTGGCGGTGCACATGGAACAACGCAAAGCCTGCCATTGAAATGTGTTTATTCAGGGTAAGGCTAGCCGTTGCCCAGGAACGTTGTGTTGCTCGTCGTTTGTGACAGTCTTGGTGTATTTAATTTTCGGATACCGTTATGTTTGTGTGAGAGGTGCCTGTACTATGTGATAGTGTTTCATATTCAGCCTAGGGGTGCGCAATTATGTTCTCTTTCTGCATTGAACATGTTAAAGACCTTATTAAAATATTAATTGAACAAACCGGAAAAGTTGGCCTAAAAATTAACGGCGTCAAAACAAAATACATGAAATATGGAAGAACCTGAAGCAAGAGAAAACAAGGAAATACAAGAAGACATGTTTTTGATAGGGTAAATAGCTTTACTTATTTGGGGATCCTCCCAAATCTTATAAAGATCTCAAGATAACTAATAGACTAAATACAGCCAACAGATGTTTCCATGCGTGTAATAAAATTTTCAGCTCCAAATTACTATCTTACAATGCAAAATTAAGTTGTCAGTGCAACATTAGGTTTCAAATAAAAAAGTTCAAACAGATAATTAATTATATAATTGGTTTTTTTGTATGTTAAATTGTACAAAATAGAAGGCCTGTCTAGCTTCTACCTTATCTATAGTGATTGAGCCAGCTAAGAAGGCGCAGCGAGTTCTTTAAAGCAACCTGCTCAGTGACACTCAACACGGCTTCAGGAGTGGACGTTCAACAACTTCAGCTTTTACTCTTCATAGCATCAAGAATAGATGCCTTCGAGTCTTGTGACTCCACTGCCTTACCTGAGTTGTGCCTTTGTATGCCTCGCATAATTTTGCTTGTTAGACTAAAATCATATGAAATTCAAGGAACTTTCACCAATACTTTCCAGCTACTTAGAAAATAGGAAACAGAAAGTTGCTATCAGTGGTACTTCCTTGGAAGAAAAAACTGTACTGCATGGTGTGCCTCGAGGATCCATGTTAATGCCTTTGTAATTTTTGATCCTAGTGAATGCCCTTTGATTAGTGGTGAAAGCAGTACTTTTTGCAGACGACACCACAATTCTAACTAGATATTCAGAAAGCCAAAACTCCTACTAACTGAAGCAAAAACATGGTTCACAAGTAATAAGCCGAAGCTAAATCAAGATAAGACAGAACTACTCCTGTGTACTCTAAAGAAGTGTAAATATAGTAAAATTTCTTGGTTTTTGGATTGACCACAAGTTGGACTGGAACACCCTATAGTTCAAGTTTGTATTAACCTTTCAAGATTCATCTAACCACGAGGAAAACTTGAAAACAAATGTGGTAACTGAGCACAGTCTCAATGCAGTTTAATCACAGGCATACAACATATGGGATACTTATTTGGGGACATGCTACTATGTGTAAAAGATTGCTCCTACAGCATATAAAGACTACAAACCATCTCATCAGTGGGTCATTTTGAACAGCGTAGGCAAATCTTTTAAACTTCCCATGTGTCAACAGCACATAGTCAATATGTAATGAACTTACTTCTCTACATAAAGACATCTCACTCTTAAGAGAGGAGAATGGATGTTCACAGGTATAACAATCGACATGACCGATCCTGAATATTCCTTTAAGCAGGCTCTCAAAACAAGTTTTTCCAATAGCTGATATTAACTTATTTAACAACCTCCAAAAAGGAATACAAAGTCTGGAATTCAGCAAGTTTAAGGAAGCCGTGTGGGGCAAACTAGACAGTACACCAATTTACTCTCTTGAAGAGTTAGATCAGCCACTTTAGCCCTGGTGCCATAAAAACTTAAGCATTTAGTGAAAGTAGTTTGTAATTTTGACAAATTCAAATATCTGATTCATTCGGTCAGCGACAAGACATCAAGTGCTCTAATGATTAAGTAGAGGTTATAATAGAAATCAATTTTAGCATCTGATATTTGAATATTCAGATACTAACATTTAGGGCCTGGCGCTAAATGCCAGTTTTTTTAAATTGTATTTCCACTGAAATAAATAATCAACAACTACTAAAAGACAGTCATTTTATTAAACTCAAGCAAAAAATTTAAAAACAAGCCTAAAACTCTAATGTATTTCATAAACCATTTATTTATTTTTATAGTAATGTGCAGCAATTATCAGGTAATTGAAGTACAGTATGGAATCTCTTTTAAGGTCAAGTAAAAAAAATTACACTTCCTCTATTGGACATTTATTGATGAAAACACCTTTATTTGAGTTAAAATAAATGTACTACAAAATATTGATGTACATAAATGCAAAAAAAATATTTAAATTGATAGAAAAAGCAGTAATCATGATACAAATAGTTTCATGGCTTGTAAATGAAAAAGCTGCCATGAGATGAAGTAAGTCACATAACTAATAAGTGACTAATTTACTACAAAATAAGAAAAAAACAAATGTTATAGCACCCTAGCAAAATATGGGTAGTGATATATATACAATCAAAGTAATATAAGCATATTATACTAAGATAAAATAATTTTAATCACTGAACAAGAAATAATATTCATTAACTAAAAAGTTTAGTCATTTTTATTATGAACTTCAAATTACTACATACAATCAATGTACTTATTTCATACATTGAGTTAATTATAAAACGTATTTATAATAATTAATTAAAATACATGTTGATCAAACAAAAATATACTGAAAACAAAGATAATGACTAAAAACTTAAACGACCAATACTATTTTTGAAGCTACTAATTGGGGAAAAAACTACCGTTGGCAAATTTATGTAAAAAGTAATTTCTACTGATTACTTATTCATTCTGCACGTTTTTTTAGAATAATAATTACATGTACAGTACTAATTATTCCATTTTACAAGTCATATTATGAAAATAAACTGAAGCGATAACAAAAAATGCTTGGCGCTGATAAAAACAATGGCATAAAATGTTTGTGAAATCAGCAAGTGTTAATACTGCAAATTACTTTTTATAATCTTTGGTGTGTTGTCCACAACTACCGAGTTATTTACTAATATTGAAACAGAGATATTATTTTCTATCAAGGGGTGATGCCGATCCTTGTTTTGTAATTTTTTTATAAAAAATGATCCCTCTATTCATTATTATCATATTATGATAGTTCTTTTACAAAACAAAATAGCAGTGATTAATTCTTACAACCATCGTAATATTTCTTTGTTCAATGATGACATAGTAATGTCCTATTTCTTGCTTTCTCTTTCATTTTCAATAATAGATAATACCATTGCAAAAAGTAAACACTTTTCCTTTTTGAGGTTCTTAAATTTCTTTTTTTCATATCAGTTGTGTCTCACACACAGAACAAATCTTAGATCCTAAAAATTATAAGCTCAGGTAAAAATAAAATTATAAACGCAGAAACAAAATGAATACTTAAGTTACAGTTTGCTAAATGATTACATTACATAAATGAAGATAACTAAAAATAAACATTTGATTGATACATTTTGGTATTTGGGATGGCAATGTTCGTTATAAATACATTATTGAGCTTAACTGCCTAATGTAAAAAACAGGAATTATGATAAAACATGTGTACTGTAGTTTAACCCTTTCTATCCCAGAATTTTTTTATAATTTGTTCCAAAAATCCCAGGTATTTTTACTAATGACATAGCCAAAAATCCCAGGCTCTTTTAGGCAATTTTGTCGCGTTTTACTAGAAAACCCATGAAAAATTTATTTATGAAGCAAATTTATTAGTTTGAGTGTTATTAGCTTCCTAAATAGTTGATATATACTATAAAATAAAATATAAAATGACATGCAAATATTTACAATTACTTTTTTTTATATAATATGTACTTACCAAAAAATATTTTGAAATGTTTTTTACTTCTTTGCGTTGTGGATGGGCATAAAAAAATTGTTTGACTAAAATTAATAACACTTGACCAAACAACATTTAACAATGTTCAATAAAATCCATACTTCACACTGATATGTTGAGAAATAAAAAAGTTCTGGCGAAATGAAACACAATAACACAGCTGACAAAAGTCAACACAGCTGCTGACGCAATACAAAGACAACAAAATAAATGAGTTGTACTACAATAAAACATGATAGAGTAATAAATCGTTGTTTTTATAATAGAAAATGTTATTCCGAACATTTCTATATCATTTATATAAATATTCCGTTAATAAATATTTTAAAAAAAATTTTTTCTGAACGTCCGGAAAACCGGACGTTGGGATTTTTGGACCGTTTTTCGAACGTCCGGTAAACAGGACGCTGGGATTTTTGGAACATGTTACAAACGTCCGGAAAACCGGACGCTGGGATGGAAAGGGTTAATATTTGCACAACTTACTCCTACATGCTATTGTTTCTATTGAAGTGTACAATAATTGTCTGCCAACCAAGAGTTTTATTGTACACATATTCACTGCACATCATGGTTTTTGTTTGACGAGCAAATGTTTTGTGTAAAATACGTATATGGTTATGATTTTTCAGGTATATTTGTTTTCAGTTTTATTATTTATTAGATAGCATTCAGAAACGACGCACATATATTTAGCATATGCTTAAGAACAATATTTGATCAGCAGTGAACGTGTTGGCTCTAAAGCAAAAAAAAAAGACGACTCTACACATGATCCCTTCAGGGAAGGAGCATACGGTTTAATTTAGATTGACATAGTTAAGTAACATAACAAACTAAGACATTTGACATGACTTTTATATGATTCATTTACATATCAACATATGTAACAAATTATTACTGACCAAGTTGGAATATTGGATTAATTTTTTTGTGGTTGTTACTAAGTAACTGATGAATGTAGATTATTAATATATATATAAATAAGTTGACATTTGAGTTTATTTACATAAATTGTGATGGCGGTGATCGTTGAACCATCACTGACAAACTGTTTAGTTGACGCCTATGCACTTTATATCACAAAACATATTGTTGTGTAGTTTATATTTATGTAACCTGATTCATGTAATTGAGGTATTTTGTTTGGACATATTATCGAAAAAGAAAGTGGAAGTACTGATAAAATGAGCTATTTTCCAGCCTGAAAAGGTTAAGTGTTATAAATAGATATACAATTATGTGGATTTTTTTGGCTTTACTATAAACCTATATTTTATTCCTATAAAAGAAAACACATAGATATACAGTACTGTTTTTCTTTAATTTTATTAACCCATTGCTGATCAAAGACGTGCTGCGCCGAGTGGACCAACAGCCCAACGACGTGCCGTTGACATCGCAGCACAGGTTGTTTACAGTTGCGTCGCTCGGCCCTCAGAGACAGTGTTATCGCTGTTAAATGCACCAATTTGTTTTGAGGCGCTTATCTGTCTGTCTCCTTATCTTATATTTGACACTGTGTCTCAACACTTGATATTAGTTTGGGGAATTTAGTCCTTGTGTTCGGTCTTATCATTTTGTCGAGTTTGTGATTTCCAGTAAAATTGAGGAGAAATTGCGATCGTCAGAATTAGATAGACTACTAATTTAGTCAGTGTTATGTTTATGTAACATAAATAACAACAAAACGTGTAGAATTTACGTGACTTCTAGGCCGACAGGGCAGGTGTAGCGCCGTGTTGCGAATTTATTTCGTACCGTTATGCCCAGTGAACGCCACGCTATGCCATCCGTAGTGGGTTAAGAGTCATGCCAAAATTGTTCCATTTAGTTCTAGGAACTCATCATTGTCATTTTTAGGAAAAAATTGTTTAATTTTTAATTGGAAGATTAATAATTGCAACAACAGGAATAACTATTAAGTTGTGTCAACGTGTTAGCATCGCCATGTCATAACAGTCAATACCCAAGCAGGTGATGATGCAGAATGCTTTTATCATCAATAATTAACAATGCTTTATTAAGATTACAAAATCTCGAGAGTAACAAGTTAGTTTAACTAGATAGTAAATGATTATATTATAATAACAAGTTCTATACTCTTAAAAGTAATAAAGTAAATAATTAGAAATTAATGCCACTAAACCAACCTTCCCAATACGAATATTAGATTAAGAGAATACTAAACACAAAAACAAATTACTTAACATCTAAACAAGTAAATACTTGTTTTAACTAACTCAGAACTGACATTAAAACAGTTATGTTTAACAGCAAACAACAATAACTAGTTTGAATAGGTTGACATTACAATAGTATGAAATTTGTAAACTACGTTTATTCTAATACTCCATAACATAAACTAACAGAAAATGCCATAAGTATGTTTAGTACTGAGAAACGACATGTGTAGTATATACATTACAACATATAACATCTCGGAAAAATACATTAGTAACAGACAATTTTGAGTTTTGTTCTTTTAAATTTAGGTATAAAGATTAAGCCAAATTGATTTGTTGCAATTCTAATAATGCTAATTTATTAAAAAAAAACCTTATAGCTAATTTAAAGAAGTCAATGCATATTTTTAACAGTTAAAAAAAGGGAATACATTTTCTCTCCATCAATAAAATTCTTATAAAGATTTCCCATAATGTTAAATAATAAAAAAAGAAAAAATTAAAAACCATTTTTATAAAAATCTTTGAAAGGAACTTATATAATTTGATAAAAAAAAAAAAAAAAAAAATAAAAAAAATGATTTTGGTCTAAAATATACACAACTAAGAGATATATCAGTTATAGTAGTGGATAATAGTAACTTATAGCCCTAATTTACAAATAGAAAATTCCCCATAGCTGAAAAAACCATAAAATATTTGATAAGTTAAACTGGATGTTAAAGAACATCTTCTGTAACATTCACATTTATTGTTCACCACTTGACACAATCATCAGATATACTTTCATTCACTTGCCCATCTTTGTTCATAATTCTGCTTAAATTTATTTTACAAGTGAGATATCAGTGATATTTGCTGAAGGCCGCTCCGTATATGCCTTTACTTCATCAACAAATATTCATAAGGGTAGAACTTGTAAGATAACAAAAAATGAAAGCAGAACAATTAATAATTAATATACTTTGAACCAAATCAAAAATAAAATGTCTGAGTAAAAAATATCCGATTTTCAACATAAGTAATAAACAAATGTTAAAATGAATGTAACCAATTAGTGCGTTTCACATTATTCAAATAAAATTGTATCATGCTTGTTGAGTAATAATTAACAACCAATTTAAACTCTATTCCACAAAAGTAAAATGTCACACTTTAGCCGTCAAGTGCAATATCTAAAATAAATTTAACATTAATGGAGCAGTTTTTGAGATACAACAAACAAGATGGGCAACCAGCAGCCATTATTTGATAATTACAAGTTAACCCAGGGCAAAATTATTGAATAATTTATCACTGAGAAATGAACAATCATTAATTAAGATGCGAGTTAAAATAAAACTAAACCCAATATAAAAATCCCATAAACTTGATGAGAGACCAGACCCATACATTTTAAATATACATAAAAATATCTTACTTTAGTATGTTGGCACATAAATGCCTTTTAAAACTTGAGCAAAAATTTAACGAACATTTTAGAGGACACTGCAACAATTTGTCAATTATTATTTACAATTTAATTGCAGGCCCAACCACTGCTGCTAGAAGATGGCACAAACGGTAACAAATAAAGAAATGTGCTTATATAATTGGTGTCTTCTATACAGATCTACCGTTCCATAGGCAGTTGCCTATATGATTAAATTTTAATATACGTTAACAAAGCACCAACTGTAAATTTACTTTTAGCCATATTACAAGGTTTGATTAAATTATTAATATTTGTAATGATTTCCAATTTTCGGTAGACAGGATGAAAACACCAAGTAAATGTTTGAGACAGAAACGCTATGGTATGGAAACTATACAACCACAGCCAATACAATCACAAATCTAGGAACTGAACGTTCTAACTAAACTAAAGTAAGGCACGGCACTGGTCCAATATGTCAAAACACTAACTAGTCATTTATATAAAAAGGTCACTTCTTAAAAAACTACAAAAATTCATTTATATTTTAATATGATATGGCCCATAAAACTAACCAATAACAAACACTACCTACTAAAAGAGTAGAAAAATATTCTACAAAGTGTTTCTCAATAGTAAATTATCACACAAAATTTCATAAAGAAAAGTAGATGGAGATGTAAAAATTGATTAAAACTAATTTTTTTCTAAATTGCTATACAATCTTGTTCAACAAAGAGAAGATGGTGTAAAGATCTTATTATATTACCAAAAAATATACACAAACACGTCAACAATAAACAAATCATAATTTAGGATTTTAAACCAATAACAAAACTAAACAAAATTGACGGAATCAGAAAATTGTATGACAAATAACTTCATTAATACTTATACATCATTATTCATCAAAATAAAACAATCAAATACTCTTTAATTGTTACAGAAATAAAACTTAAAAGGAACAAATAGTTCTTCTCTTTGGTTTAAAGCACCAACAATTATAATCATATCTCTTAAAATTAATATTGGGAGTTCTGCTGCTTGGATGTGTACTTGGAACACAATTCGTGTTTGTCAGCCTCCTCATTTTTGTAGCACACCCAGAGTTCATAAACTGTCCTTGGCAAGGAGTGGCGCAACATCGTCACCACCTTCTCTGTGAAGGTGTCGTCATCACTCCAATCGGTCAAACACTCAAGACCCACAAATTGGAATTGGTCTTTCTTTAAAATAGTACTCAAGTCCTTCAAGCATTTTTCTAAGGTAACAAAACAAATCTGATTTTTCACAAAGGTTTTGGACACTATAATGCTGTATATGTAATAATCTTTGCTTTTATCCCAAACCCAAACGTTTCCGACCACTTTGGTAGCCTTTTTGTACAAAGGTTGAAAATTGAACTTATCATCTAAACTAATTGCAGTAGAATCCATATGACCATCCTCTGTACCAAAACACAACAAAGCTGTATCCTTATCAATGTCTTTGAGCCTCATGATTTGGTATTTGACACGAGGACCCAAAGGTCCCAGGGGTTTCTTTCCTTCACATTCTGGCTGCCCCTCCTAAAAAAGAACATTCATTTAGTTTCAATTTAATAATTTGTTGACAACTTACAACATTTACTAAAACACTGAACATACAATCAATTATTATGGAGAAAGTAATTATGTAGTGTTTCGACCAGGCAACATGACTATATTTGGTGATATGTCACTAGTGCTCGAGCTTCGCCTGATTAACAATGATGTTGCACTGACAACTAGGTTTTACAGAATTCTGGCTGTTTCGGAAAGCTGCTGCAGCACCAGCTAAGTGCAGCAGATGGTCGAAGGAGTTTCCTTCTGAGTCGAATTCTTGGCTCAGGCTGCATAGCAGCCAAGAGTACAGAAGAGGGACTTCAACAACCTCTTGAGCAGGTCTGGTGTTGGTTCGTGGTGAAGACGTGCGGCAGTAGGCTTATTTATTTACTTTTTACTGCTCCTCCTTTTCCAGACTATGCAGATTATGCTAGGTAGTGAGGGGAGTTTGAGGAGTTGGGACTACCATGTCTGTTAGTTGGAATGAAGTTTTTTTTGCTCTTGCCCAAGAGTTAAGTATATTTTTCATTTTTTCCTTCCAATTTTCATGTATTTAATGTACCGTCAGAATCCCTACCAACTGAATAGTTTGCTGCCTTTCTGGTTGTAGCAGTCAAGACATATCTGTGGAGCTCTCACTACTGAGAGTTAAGGGGTCCTTTGGGGGTTTATACACAACTTGCTTCTCTTCACTTCAAAGGAATCTCCCTGCTTCTGACTCTTTCTAATAAAGTATAAGGGAAAGACTGTGAGTGGGAAAGTTTAAATGTATCTCCGATTAATTGTAAGCTTAAAATAAGAGGCAGGGGAATTAATTACAAAAAGTATTAAAAAAATTTACATAAACTAATAAATAAATAAATGGGAGAGAAAAATCAACACAGTACAGTGAAAACCCTGTTGTCCGTCACTCTATTTTCCGCCAGGTTCTGTTATCCATCATTGTCCGAGTTCATCGCACCACGATATGACAGTTGCCGTATGACTCATCTGCCTAGAAGACGACAATTCTCCCTCCAGCCTTCTAGCCCACATAAGCCTTGTTCCAACAACCTGCCATCCGTAAGGCCTCATCTGCCGTCAAACAGATAACAGGTCGTTGCAACAGCTTGCCTGACCTACGGACAGGCCGTCCGGGGCTGCCTGAACAGGTTTCGTACAACATGGCTGACATTAAACAGACCATTTATTTTAGACTAGGAAAGCTGATGGGAAGGGCAACAACAATTAATTGGTCTCCTCACTTATGTTGCTAAAAGGAAGATTTAATAAAACAAGTTTTCTCATAATCCCACAGAGCTGTTATTATCAGTTAATTGATTAATAGTGAATAATTTTTTTTTAATTCAACAAAAAAACCTTGATAAAATGCCTAAAGGAAAATAATAAATTAAATTCATTACAGCTTGAAGCTACTCACTAATACAAAAATCTAGAAATAAATTTTGGACCATCACTTAAAGTTTTTTTCCCCACAAGCATCCAACATAGCCTATTAACCCTTTGCATGCAGCAATCGACCATAGCTGTGCAACATCTCACTATATACATGTGGTAACCGGCTACAGCCATTATAGGTTGTTTTTAGCATTGAGAGAAACGACGGTTCATGAAATGGCTGTCAGCTACCAGGGCTATGTCTATTTCATTTTGTTTGTATCAAAATTCACTTCAAACTTTAGTTTTTGTGCTTCTATTACTGGACAGTTAGATTAAGGTGACCATATTTGTAATGACCTCAAAGCGGGACAGACATTAGGAGGGTCAGGGGGTCCCCCCAACCATGTTAAAGGTATTTTCAAAAATTGACATAACTAAACATCCTAAACTCATTATTTTATCTATTTTTGCACTTAAATTCACAGAAATAAGCATAGGAAAAACTCGACTGTTCAGGTAGTAAAAGTAACACAATTAACAATTGAAAATATTGTAAGTTACACAGAAAAACAACTGAATGAAGTTTACTGTCCGAGAATAATTGGAATACTATGTAGACAAGTTTGTGAAACATCTTCTTTTACCAGACTTGTAAAAAGGTTAATTGGCAAATTGGTAAAGTTTAAATTTTCAATGCAATCTCAACACATTTCAATATAAAAACAAGAGTACAGTATGTCCACTAGCTTACACGTTCACTCATTGGCATACTTTTTTGATGAATGTATGTCTTTAAGGAGAGCTGGTTCTCCTTTTATTTTGTCATGAAACTTATCACAAGTTAGTCCAACATTGTACTTCAGCATAAGCATTGCTCTTAAAGTTGGAACGTTCAATTGAGATTTATTTTCAGTCCATATATTGTTCATGTTAGTAAACACTCGTTCAACTGGAGCATTAGTTCCTGGCAGACACAGAAGCAACTCAGCGATGTAACGTAAGTTTTCGTATGGAATGTTCTTTTGTTCCAAATGGAGAAATACCTCTACCTATCTTTGGTCGATCAAAGTTTTTAGCTCATACCATTCTGACAACTTTTCATTTGTGACATTTTTTTAGCCAGTTTATTTCATCAAACAGTTTGTTGTCATCAATAATGACTGATTTCAGCAAGTTTGATAACACTGCTACTCCGTTTATCACCGACTCCCATGCTGGTGTTTCTCTCAAACTAAACCAAGACAAGGTTTCCAAGGATCGAAAGTGGCAAGCCCATTTATTAAGATACGTAACAGATGTCTCATAAAACACCTGTATTGCATTTCAAATGGGAGTTTTATCAAGCACTTCCTCATTGTTCTTCAGACAAGATTTAACTGACATTGGAACGAACGAACAGTTCTTCCTCTCAACATTTTTTCTCTCAAATCAGCTAAAATCAATGCAACTTCAACTGCACTGATATTTTGACCTTCTGCCTTCAGTACTGCATCATGAAAAATCGCTGACTGGCTATGAATAAAATTTAACCAAAGTTCTGCAGCTGGGTTCTCAAAAAATTCTTTGATAAGTCTGGGCCACTTTTCGTTGTCAAAAAGTACTCTTTGAGAGGCACAAAGAGCTGGAGCACCCGCTCCACAGCTGGCATCAAAGCAAGCCATCTTGTTTTGCTGTAGCCTAGGAGTTTGTGATATTGTACAGAGGCTTCCTCGCAAAATTCCTTAAACTTCTCTACCCGTACTGTATATAAATAAAAATGAGTGTATACTTTCACAATTATAGCTTCAATATCCACGGGCAGTTCATCTGCAGCTGTTTGGATCGCATTGTGAATTATATGGGCTGCACAACCAATGCCAATAATGTCTTTATTCAAAGAGTCTTTAAGTTTGAAATATACATTTCGAGTACCCTTTCGAGCAGACCCACAAAAGTTAGTGTTTGTGTTGTCTGAACAAAACCCCACAACTTTATCAGAAATGTTCTTATTTTGAAGAACCCTGATTAAATAATTTGTTATTATTTCTGACGTTTCTCCAGGTAAAGCTTCAAGTTCGAGTAGTTTCACTTGTACACCTGTGGATGGGTGAAAATATCGGACCAATATAGGAAACAATTTTATGTCTTTGTGATTTGATGCATCAACATATACTGAGACAAATCTAGTTTGTTCAAGCTCTGTAGAATTGTCTACATATGGCGTGAGAACATTGACAACTATTGCTTCTGTTTTTGTGCGAGCACAAGTGAATTTTGGCTCAAAAATCTTCTGCACTAACCTTGAAGTACAGTCTGTTGATCTGAAGCTATGGTTGTGGCAAACGGTATGGTAAGACATTGTCCCTTCGGCTGCCGCAATTTCCGCTTCTTTCCCTCCAATTTTTTCATTTTTAAAAGATGTACTTATTGCCTTTGAAGAAGATGCAGATTGAAGAGCTCTCTTGTGTCGGTCACTGTTTATATGCTTTGTTATATCAGACCTTCCGCCGTGGGAAACACAAACTCTCCATTGCACACTTCACATCAGACATCAGAGTCACTTTTAGTTGATGACACTTTGTCACTTAGTACAGTCTGTTGATCTGAAGCTATGGTTGTGGCAAACAGTATGGTAAGACATTGTCCCTTCGGCTGCCGCAATTTCCGCTTCTTTCCCTCCAATTTTTTCATTTTTAAAAGATGTACTTATTGCCTTTGAAGAAGATGCAGATTGAAGAGCTCTCTTGTGTCGGTCACTGTTTATATGCTTTGTTATATCAGACCTTCCGCCGTGGGAAACACTAAACTCTCCATTGCACACTTCACATCGGACATCAGAGTCACTTTATAGTTTTCTTTATAAACTTAAATTCCTTCTCTAAATCCGCGTTAAACTTACTCACACGCTTGGGCATATTAACACTGTGAAATAATTTTCTTACTGTTCCACAGACTAGATAACAACTGTCACACTGCTCGACTAGGACTGACTCAAATTAACAAAACAGAAGCCTTTTACATACTACAAATCTTCTAGAAGTTTCTATTAGTAATTAATTAAACACTAGAATGTAAAAAGAAACGGCTGATATGTCTACTTGGAACATACTAGATTACTAGAACATTCTAATATCAAATAGAAGGTCCTGGAATGTTCTCATTGTGCACACAGAAGAAACTAGAATACACACAGACGCACAATTGTTTACTTATTTCCGATAATGACTCCAACTATACAAACAAACAAAGCCGTGGTGCCAAAGTGTCTCAAACTCACTCTCCCTCTCTTTCTCTCTCTGGTCCCTAGGTCACTCCCGTAACAATACAAAGGTAAAAAGAAGCGAACTCACTCACTGAGATAACCTATGCTACGCGAAACTACAAACTATCCAAAACTACAAAATTCCCCGATGCAGGTATAGTTTACAAGGAACCAAATAAACAATACGCTTAAATGTGTAAGTGTATGCAATGTCCTTGTTGCTTTTATATTGTGAAAGTCAGTCAAGAACATTTTATTTTGGGATATAATATTAGATAATATTTAAAGCGGAACGTTTATTCGTTTATCTTTATCCTGCCAAAGCGGGACATAATAGCGTCCCCCGAGTAAATCTGGGGACAGCGGGACAGTAACCTAAAAAGCGGGACGGATGGTCACCTTAAGTTAGATGTCATTGCGACCACGGCCTGTTTTTGTTGTTGTGTTAATGCTTTTTACCGGGTACAACTGTTCTTTGTCACCAGCAGTTTATTACGACCGCAGATGCATCATTCTCACACAATCTTTTTTTATTGTTTGTTATTTTGATGTCAGTGTTATTGGAGGTTATAACTTTCTCCATATCTTGTATTTTGGAGCAAGAAGTATAAATGATTAAGTTTAGATTGACATTAATTATTATTCGTGAGTAATAGTAAAAGTCTAAGTAATCATGTATAAAGAGACATTTATTAGTTCGTTTTGAATACATATACAGTAGAACTTGGATAATTTGAATCTGAAGGAATTTCACAATAATGTTGTTAATTTTCGATACAGTGCCTCTTCACACTATGTTATGAATGAGGTTTTATCGTAAATTGTCAAGGCCATCTCTAGTAGAAGGTCCGGCCATTCAATGCCACAATTTCCAATGTCGCATGACCATTTAACGTTATGCAATACTATGAAGACTGTAGTTGTTGAGCTTATAACCAAAACAAACATGAATTAGTAACAGCTCACTTGTTAAATAATTGTAAACTGTTACTCTCATCAACATCAGGATAGCCCAAACCCCTTACCCGTTTACGATCTTCTAGATTCGAAACATTGCACAAAATTGTATCCTTTTTTTAAGGTAGGTCAATAATGTGTTTGGGGTTACTTCATATTCTTTCGCAATCTGTGATTATTTTCGACTTCACGTACAATGGTGACTTTTTTCTGAAATGTGTAACCTATGACATGATACCTTGCCTACAGTCGTCTGTTAGTTGACGTGGCGGACTGAAGGTCACACTGTATACATGCGCCAAAGCCTGCCTCTCTCTGCCCTTCACCTCTACAATACTCGCACTAAGACACATACGCCACAGTCTACGTCTGTCATCGCGTACTGTAGTTCTTGGAAATATTTATTTATTTTAGAATCACTTCAGTTTACGCTTCTGACATTGAGAAATTTAAGTTCTACTGTAACAAATTAATGTATTTTGCCGTAATAAACTTCAAACAAACCAAAGAATACTTCGAATTAATATGATATTTTTACATTGGTTTAAGACAAAGTTCAAGGGATTGCACCTTGGAGAATTTCATTTTGATCAAGTAGCTATCTAATGCCCTAAATAAAAAAATATTATAATATTTATTTGTGAAAAGATAACACTCAGTAGTCTTTTATTGTTTTCTTAGAGATTGCTAAGTGTTATATTTTCACTAACAATATAAAATATTTAAATCAATTCAAGGTTAAAAATGTTGAAAAAGAAATTGTAAGTCTAAAAAGTGGCTATCATTAATTTAGACAGGTACCAAACCCGTATAAAATAAAAACCTAAACCCTAATAAATGTCTAAAAATTATATCAAATTCTTAAATTTGAAACAGCAAATGACATACCAACCACTGAAATTGAACTTGACTAAAAGAGCTGAACAAAATAGTAAGAACTGAAAGGCAGAACTACTGTAACTGCTAAAACTTTAATCTTAGTACAAAAATAATGTAAACAACGGAACATGGAATAAAGACTGTGTGCAGTTTCAATAACATCTTATAGGATGTCTCATCTAGGGCAAGTACAATACTTTTACATAATATCTAAATAATGAATTATGAGTTATACATAAAACCAACAAGAAGAAAAAGATTATACTGTTAATTCCAGTTGTATCAGGACCTAGATTATAACTCTTGATTACTTAAGGCATCTAAGATAATCAAGAAGAAACAGACTCATTACCAAACCCCAAGAATCAACTTATCCATAATAATACAAGGAATAATTAAAAATCCATAACAGTCTAGCCCAGTAAAGGCTATTTAATTCTGTATTATACTTGAACTACAATACACAAGTGCTGCCTGTAATCAGTCATGCTACATTAGTGGTGTGGTATCGGGTTTCTTTACACTGTGTGTATACATTTATACATAACGAGTAACCGAGAATCTTGGGAGCCATTTGGCCAAGGGAAAGGCCAGATGGTCCTTCCAACCTTCACACGCTTAAGATTGGTTAAAAGAACTGGCTTTTTAAATAGGCTTAGTATTACCTTATAATCTTATCTAAAATACTGACTAGGATTTCTTACCATAGTAATTATATGCTAGTTTTAATATTATGTTGCTCTATTTGTGATTTTTCTTATTACGACCAGATTTATTTAACTTATTTGGCCCTTTGATCTTTCCCGTTAGTTTTTTACTAATCTTCTTTTCTTCTGTAGAACTGTCATTTTCGTAAGATATTTTATCTAAAGTATTGAGCTTTTTACATGAGGGTTGTTTAATGGGGTTTTTATGTTCAGTTTTGAACTTTTTATTTGATTTCTTTTTCCATTTATTTTCGTTATCTTCTTTGAACAATTCATTTAAGCAAAGATCTTCATCACTAGATTCATTTATCTGCTGTAATTCATCATTTACTTTTGCTTCAATTTGCCATTTGTTAGACGATTTACTATGCTTCTTCCGTTTATAATATTTGGAGCTCTACAACAAACATTATTTAGATTGATTCTGAGAATGAAATATATTTAATCAGACAGTACGAGAACACATAATTAAGACATGACAGCAACCATGAACTGGAAGAAAGCACAGTAAATTTGAATTTCCACTCATCTGCAATAACAAATCATCCTAACCAAAATGCGCAACTCATCTCCAACCAAAATTATTTTAGTTGATGCTTTTGAAATATTGATATTTATGACATATTATCACTCCATTTTACCTGCAACAGTACTCAATACACATCCCCTTCCTCCACACAGTTTTACAAAATATTTCAACCTTTTTATACAAAAATGCATTAGTATAATTTTGTTTTTCAGAATTAGTAATAAATTACTTTTGCTATTTCTTACAGTAACCTTTATAAAAATAGGGGAAAACTCATTGTGGTTTAAAGGATTTAACAATGGCAAATTTGATAAGAAAATGTTGAGTAAATTTAATTGTATAAAATTCTCTACTTACTGCATTGAAGTTGTAGACACGGATATCTATGTCAACATCTTTGAAGACCATGTTTATCTTATATTTGACAGTGTCCCAATCAAGTCTGTCGAGACCACAGCCAATGCGAGGAATGGCAAGTTTGGTCACTTCAAACTCTTGACATTTACGGCGAAGTTCCTCCAAAGACTTGTGCAGACTTTCCATGGTGGGCTTTCCGCTGCTTATTGCTTTTGTAACTAAGTAAAATATGTACCTATTGTTTTTTGAGTCCTTCAAATAAGCACATCCTCCCACAGGCACATTTTGGCTCAACAGTTCTCCTGTTCCTTTAAACTCTTGCCTAGAAAAGAAATAAGTTAAAATAACTTCATTGCTTGCAATCATAGATTTGGAACAGTACAGTTAATGGTCTAATGCACAAACAAAATTTAACTCTAATTATTTTCGGATTTATTTCCAAGAATTTTTACTACTTAGACTTAAAAATAAATAAATTATTTTACTTAATTTATTAGCAATCTATGATAATATAATAAAATCAGATGCTGCCAACTGATTTGGACAAGTTGGGTGACAAACATAATTATCTTACCAGCAACATAAATGTTTGCCAATCAAAACCATAAATTGGAGCTTTTGCAAGTATCAAGTTTTATTACAAAATTCCAGAAAAAATATGTTTGCAATCAAGTTTCTTTATCAAAATAAGAGCGTTTACAAAACAGCAAATTCTGTAAGACATTTGATATCTAATTTTGATTTTAAAAAACAATTGAAATCTTATTCAATAGTTAGGCCCTGTGTTGTTTTTAAGACTTGTAATTAATATAGTCGTTTTTGAATCAAACGCAATTTTATTTAGATTTAGTTTTATATATATATATAAAAGATAGATTAATATTATGGCCTATATTTAACAGAATTTACACCATTCTTTGTTTTATAAACACAAATTGTACAAAATAATGAATTTCGATTCTGATATAAAATTAGAAGTGATAACATTCCATAGAAAATGAGTTTACTACCATATACTGTATTGAGCTATAAATGATTTACCTGGGTAAAAAATAAAATAATTATTCATTTAATAAGATCACTGAGCTATAAAAGGGTTTCCAAAATTTAAGAAAAAGAGTAACTTTTTTGTTTCAAGAACTGAAACACTAAATTTCATAACAATGAAGATTTATTTTAAAAGAGTTTCATTAACACTTTGAAGCCTGGGCCCTTAATACTCTGTTTGGCATGGAATCCTGGGGGTTTTATGTTCACATTAAAAAAATTGTAAATGCCTTATAAATTTCATAAAAAGGTTCTATTATATATCTTTGTAAAGGGGAGAAAATTCTCTTTTCAATGATGGGCAAAATTTTAGGTGTTGTACATTTTTTTATTTTTTACAGAAGCTACAAATAAGTACAAAAATATGTAAAACAAAAAATAGCTAAATATAATATAAGCTAATATAAGCTAAATATAAATAATATAATAATATAAGCTAAATATAATAACTTATAATAAATATAATAGCAAAATATAACAACATAAACAATACCGCTCGGCGCGCGCATTCCAAGTCTCACGTCAGCTGTTACGATAATTATTTATCCAAGACCAGACGTAGATAAAAAAAATTAATAGACCGATAAAATATAATAACAGATAACTAAAAGACATATTAAGATGACCTAAACCCGATTATATGCCGATAATAAAGATATAATGAATTAAATATGGGCGCCCGAGCTATTCTCGGGCGTCGGCGAGTACGCCAGTTTGCGTCGCCCGATCTATCTTCGGGCTTAGGCTTCAAAGTGTTAATGTTTCTATTTTAGAATGTAAAAGAAAATTGTTTGACACTTTGAATGTATCTGACTAGGAGTGTGCGATGCATTGAAAAATCGGTGCGATTCGATCCATCGAATCAACGATTCGATTCGGGGCTAGTCATGCATCGATGTTGATGCATTGATAATGCCACGATGCATAAGCAATATCGATGTCTCAGATTCATTCTGATGTGCCGAAATTATGAATTATTAGGGAAAAAATTCTCTTTTCATCTATAATATTTACTGGGTATTTAATTCGATATAAAGTAGTAGTTAAATATAGTATTTTATTTAACTACTACTTTGGTGTTTTAAATAAAATATTTTACAATAAAATAGTTGTAAAATGATAACTACTCGAGTATGTTTTCATTCTGAGTAGACAGGGATAGATGCGATCAAACACAAAACTGATAAAGAACTAAGATTTCGGCCAGGAGATAACTCTTTCGTAATTTACGTGCGTGCAGCATACCACGAATCGAAGAACATTCCCATACCACCAGACCATCTATTTCAGTTTTTCGAATATTGCTGATAACAGTCAGAATATTGCTGATAACAGTTGAACATTGCAGATAACATCTTCCATTCTATCACTGTGACTTCTGTTATCACTTCCTGTCTGGTAGGGTACCTGGCCCATCCATCCTTTTAACAAAACACTTCCCTATCAAACCATAGTATTATCTTGTTTCATTTTATAAATCCAAACTTGTTGCATTTTTAACAATAATTCACCTTTGTCGATTTTATTTCAGTTAGTCCGTGTTCTAAAATACTTTTTCTCAAGATTATTTGCATTTAAAAAAGTATAATTGAACATTAGTTATTAAAAACAACTCTATAAACATATATTTTCAATCTTTTTATTGGAAAATATTTTAAATTAGAATTATTATAAAAACTCATCTAATGTATTAAATAAATTATATTTTATTGCATTTGTTGATATGGTTTTATTAGTTTTAATATATTGGCTAAACAATAATAGATTGTTGTACTTGAATCAAAATTATGCTTCTTGTAAACAAATTCTGTGATATAGTGAGCTTTATTTCTCTATGCTTGTGTACAGCAATAATTAAGTTGTTTTCCATTATTTTATAAATTCTTCTTTTTTCCTGTAACATATTATTTTAACTGTAAAAAATTAAATTTTGACCAGTTACTCTCCCACAACAAAAGCAAAGTACAACTATCGGCATTTAAATTTAACGAATTTAATATAGAGCCATCTACTTTCTTTATTACTAGCTTTTTCTATATTTATCCTTAGTTATTTAATTACATAGGCGTGCTTAGTGCTAAACAAATGTATTAAGCTCTAAAATTGTATTTCAAAATAATTATGATTTATTGTGCTTTAGGCCTGCTAACTGCATTTTGTGAATCCCTTCATCTTACATCCCTTATTTTTACAGATCAATTATTTTTAATTGACCTTCTTACTTTGATATAAAGTAAATTTTTATATTTTTGTTGCATATATGTAACAAAAACTATCTATAATTTGCTTGATCAAAAAATGTATGTTTTAAATTATCTTTCTTTGTACTAGCAAGATACGGTACCTCTATCAAAAGTTATTATTGTTACTCAACTGCTTCTAAGACTTAATAAAAAAAAACCATAAATTCTTTATGTGCTCATCAAATCGAGTTGCATCGATTCGAAATTCTTTGAATCGCATCGCTCGAACAAAATTTGCTGCATCTCACATCCCTATATCTGATTCAATACAAAACATAGTTTTGAAAATAATATCAACTGATAGCTTAAGAAGGTGTTTTCCTACTGTGTTTTGACATTGTTCTGGTACATATAGTCTGAAATAATCATGGCTGAAGTTCAGTTATTTTTTGAACAACGTAAATGACTTTTAAAATGTTAATGGAAGACAAAAAATCTTCTAGAGGTGCAAAAGATGGTTGAATCCATTCAGCCAGCGAAACTACTAACTTGTTTGGCGCTTCAAGGTCAATAGTCTGAACTATAAATGTTATGTATTGCCAAGCATACAGAGATCATTTAAAGCTATCTCATATAATAGAGAGTACTAAATGTTACGTAATTTAAGTTTTAGAGTTTATTGGCTTCTCAATATACTATAGTGAGTCATGCACAGAAAATTATTGACGTAAACGGGTTTTCACTATTTCAGCTTAATAATTTTTTTTTAATTTAAACTCTACAAGACTGTCAAGTTATCCAGAGCGTTGAGTTAGCGAAAGTCAAGTTTACGAGGTTTTAATTTACTACTGAAACATGAAATCACAAATGTCTTCAATGGTATCACTTCAGATACAGTTCAGTTAGTTTGTTGGTCTGTACTAACTCACTGTGGTAGAAGTATTTATTTATTTGTACACTACAAATCCGAAAACATCAAGAATTGGATTTATGTCAAAAACTGCTTCATTTCATTGTAGTTGTCCCAGGAACTCGTCCAAAGTGTACACTGGGTTGTCCTGTGGGTACTTTTGAAGTTCTTGCTTGAGGATTTTTCCAGACAAAGCTTGGAGATTGTTTGGCAGAAGATTCTTCAGTTTGCGTCCGATGTATGAAGGAGTTTTTTCATAGAGGGCTGTCCGGTGTCGGGGGAGAATATATCTTATTGCATGTCTTGTGTTGTAGTCATGGACGTCCTGGTTTGTTTCAAGATTAAGACTGTCAACATGAAGAATTACTTGAAGGATGTAGAGGCTGGTGACTGTCAGGATTCAGAGTGTTTTGAATGCTTGCCTGCAGCTCTCTTCTTGGTTTAGGTCAGCTAGAGCTCTTATTGCCTTTTTTTGGGTAGTAAGTACCCTTTAGAGGTTGCCAGCTGATGTTCCACCCCATGCCGCAATTCCGTATCTCATGTGGGAGTCAATTAGTGCATAGTATGCAATCTTAGCAGCCTCTAGGTTACTTGTCCATTTTAATCGCCTCACCACATAGAGTCCAGTGCTCATCTTTTTGCAGACATTGTTGATATGTTCAGTCCAATTTAGGTTTTTGTCAAGAATTATTCCAAGAAATTTTGTACTTGTTTGGTCCAAGATGTTTGGGATGTCAGGGATAGGGTCATGTTTTGTGCTGAAATTAATTTTGGTAGTTTTAAATTGGGTTCATGACCAGGTCATTGGTTTTGCAGTAGTTCAGGGCCATAGCTAAGGCTGCAATTGCAATTGCATAAATGGCGTCTGCTGCGTTGTTATTTAAGATGAGAGTAGTGTCATCAGCATACATGATACAAGTGATGAATAGGTTTCGGATGTAGTTGGGGAAGTCATTTGTTAAAAGGATAAAGAGAATTGAGCCGAGGACGGACCCCTGAGGGACACCTCGAATGATGGGTTGAGGGTTAGATCGGAATGTGGTGGTGCTATTGTCTACTGTGTGTTGTATCTCTACTACTTGTTTTCGTCCTTCGAGGTAGCTTACAAACCAGTTGTTTGCTAGTTCTCTGACTCCCAGTTGTTGCAGCTTTTTTGCAATTAGTTTGTGCCCCAGGCAGTCAAAAGCTTTACTATAATCCAGGAAGAAGCCTACAAAGTACTGTTCATTGTCAATTTGTTTTATTATGCTGATTATTGCTGTATTGGTCGATCTCCCTTTCAGGAATCCATGTTGGTTGGGAGTGATTAGGTTGTTCTGTTTAAGGAAGTTTAGCAGTCTATGTAGTGCAATTTTCTCGATTAGTTTGGAGAATGTTGAGATTAGTGTTATTGGTCTGTAGTTTTCAAGGTTTGAGGTTGATCCTTTTTTGTATTTTGGGTAGACTTTAGAGATTTTAAGTGCTGATGGGAAGTGTCCTTCAGAGAAGGATTTGTTAATTATAGATACTAAGGGAATTGCCAGTTCCTCTGCACAGTGTTTGACCATTTTTGAGCTGTACTCATCCACGCCAATTGATGTTTTGGTTTTGAAGGACTTAATTGTGTCTACAACTTCTTTGGGAGTTGTGGGGGCTTAATGTCACGGAGTGAGGACAGATCAGTTCATCTACTGGGTTTAGTTGGTTTTGGAGTGTTCCGTTTTGGCTTAAGGTCTTATCAGCTGTCTGTGCGAAGAAAGTGTTAAAAGTTTCGACTATTTCTTGTGGGTCGTCAATAGTACTGTTTTTGATTTCAATTTTGTATTGACTTCCTCCAGGACATGATTTGGGTTTGCGCTCTTTGTTTATGACGTTCCATACCGCCTTTGTTTTATTATCAGCCTCAATGATGTAGTTGGCATTGAGGTTTTGACGCAGTAGTGTTAGTTTATTGTCATACAACTTTTTTTGAGCTACCATTCTTGCTTTGTCTTCATTGTTGAAAGTTATCTCAAATCTGTTGAGTGCTCTGATGTAGTCATCTTTCAGTGCTCGTGCTTCAGGATCGTAACTCAAGGTAGGTCCCTTATTTTTTCCTATTTTGAAATCTTTCATTGGGCATGTAGTGTTCAGAGCTACGTTAATTATAGTTTGAAAACTGTTGTAGGCCGTTTCTGAGTCAGGTGCGGAGTGTACTGGTTGCCAGTCGCTGTGTTTCAATTCAACTTTTAGGTGGTTGAGATTTCTAGTGCCCATTTGTCTTTTTTTTATTCTTCGACAAGTTAGATCTGGCCTTCTTTTGTCAGATATTAAGCAGATTTGTGCTGTATGGTCAGATAGTCCGGACTGGATAATGATGGCACTTGTGTCATTCTCAGCCACATCTGTGCAGATGCAGTCGATGGAAGAGGCTGTTTCGAAAGTGATAGGAGTTGCTGGTAGTTTTAGTCGTCTGATGTTGTGAGAATCAGACGACTAAAGAGATATTGTCGGGATGGTTCTTTAGCCTGTCAAAGTTTATGTCTTCTACTAGTACTACATGATTTTTGTATGCTTGGATGAAGTCCAGGATGTCTGATAAGATGTTATGCTAGACATCAGGTTTTCACTTGGTGATCTATACACCCCAAGAATGTACAAGGTTTTTCTTTTGTACTTTATTCTTATTAAGGCTGCCTCTCAGGTGAGTTCTTTACAGAAGTCAGAAATGTCTAAATGGTCTTGTTGAGGCACAAGTGTATCTTTAGAGTAGATCGCAACTCCCCCTAGTTTGTGGTTCTCTCTGGAGTAATCAGTTATTAGAGGATACCCTTCTAGGTGTGTGGTTTCTAGTTCTTGTTTGGAGAGGCCATGTTCTGTTAGGACGACAATGGTAGGGACAGTCTCACTTAGCAGATGACTCAGTCTATCTATTTTCTTTCTAAGGCCACGTATGTTCTGATGGAGTATGCTTATGCAGTTAGTGTCTTGCGGTTCTTTTTCAGGTTTGAGTTTAAAAAGAATCTGGTTTTGAATTTTGAGTTTTTGTGCGGGGGAGGTTCTAAAAAATCCGAGGTCAGATTTGTGAAGTCAGGTGCTGTACTTGGTGGGTTTCTGGGAGAGCTATATTGTTACTCCTCTTGGTCGTTGGACCATTACGGAGTGTTACTGTTTTATTGTCCATCAGACTGGTTTTTTGAGATGGGTTTTGTTTGTAGGAGTCTGAGCTGTCAAAATATATTGCGTCAAGATCTTCATTTTGGGCTTTCTTTTTCGCTGTACGTCGTGTCCTATTTGTACAAACTAGTGGGCCCACATCTGATCCATCTGCATATTTATGTATATCAGGTTTAACAAGTATTAGCCCTGAGCTTATATTTTGTGACATAGATGAACACTGTACAGGTAAAAAGCCATTTTTATATTCTTCTAGGAACTCACTATAAGTTTGCCCTTTCTTCAGTTTGGTGGTGTTTATTGGAGGTTTCCATCCATTTGAAGGATATATCAAAGGAGAAGTTTTTACAGGACCTGGTGAGCATGTTTTTTGTTCAACACCAGCTTGAGGCTGCCCTTTGTTTCTCCGTGCCTTTAATAAGTGTTTTACTTTTTGCAACTTGCAAGGAAACACTGACGTGGTTTTTCCTAATACTTTGACTTCATTTACCCAGGAATGAGTTTGAATGTGAAGCGGGTATTGCTGTTAACAGTGATATAATTCAACATATATAAGTATTTTTTACAAAAAAAACTAAATATTGTATGTACATATCAGATTTATTCAATAAAATGCATCTGTTAATAAAATGTGTATACATTTTCTTGAGACACCCTGTATTGTAGGCCAAAATTAGTATATTACCATTTTTTTAAAATTATTCTACTTGAACAAGTGAAACCAAACTAAATAAATAAGAAAAGGGTAACAAACACAACTAAACATTAATGAAGATACTGTAATGGCTCTAATATTAGAACATATATCTGACAGCTGGATATACCCTTTACGTCTGCGTTAATTTTCATGCTAAGTCCTGTACCAAGTAAATTAAAGCTGCCAAGTTATGCCGCCTTCACAAAAATGAATTAAATGAAAATAAAAATTATAGACCACTTCTAATGCTCCCCCTTTTCTAACATTTTATATGAGGATAATGATTTAAAGCTAACAAAATGGTTCAAAGATAATAACATACTTGAAAATAACAACATCTATTCAGAGCAGGTTATTCTGTTATCACTGCATGCTCAAGACTTATTAATACTAGAGATGTGCCGATTCTGATTCTTGATTCCAAGAATCACTCGACTCCAGCAGTATGAACGATTCCTCAGTCCCAATTATTATCTGTTGATATCGCTCGATTTCGATTCTTAATTGTTCAAATTACAAATACTAAAATGTCAAAATATTATACATGATGAACGTAATTGTTAGGACGTATTCAACAAATTCTATTGACTTCTTTAAAAAGAAACCCACAGTATTTTGTAGCGAAAGGAAATAGTATCGCCAATGACTAGTTCACGAACAACCGACTCAAATGATCTAGCCAGCTTAGTGAACAAGTTTGTTTATTAAGATTTGAACGGGTTCAATATGATGTGAACAACAAAACTAGAATGTAGCATGATACACGATGCTTGAGTCTTCAGTCAAGTTATGACCTAACTTAAAACTGTGTGAATGGAACAGAAGTGCTAGTTTATTTTAGGACTTATAAAATGAAATGTGATTGCACGCACACTGCTATACTGGATGAACCACGAAGAATGAATGAACTTCTAGTAGTTCGTTCGTTTCATCTTTATCTATAGTTGCGTCACTATGAACTAGTTCATTCGCCTAGTTCATAACAGTTAACGAGTCGGTTGTGAATTAGTCTTGCAAATGAACTACCGATTGACTGATACCGGAGACACGATTGTCAGTCAGCTACCAAGTTGAAATCTACGTGTGTGTGTGTGTGTGGGGGGGGGGAGCGACGTTAAGGTAAAACACGCTATTGATTGAAAAACAAATGATTTTGATAAGTTTAAAATTCCCGTCAAAGACGATAACTTTTTCCAATTTAATTTAACATCGTTAGCGTGATATAGAAATATATTAATAGTTTTCAATATTGTATAACAAATAATTGCTATTAACTTTGTATATAGAATGCCACTAGCACCGATTGGTTAGTTTGATTTGTCATCTGCTTCTTCTTCAGGATTTTTCTTCTCATTCCCTTTGGCATTCAGAACAAGGACTAGATTGGCAACGTTGTGATTAGACTAATTACTATGTTATTTTGAAATAAAGCCCTTGTTTATGTACCAACTATGAATATTTTGTAATATTTTACCTTGTTACATAATCATTAATAGTGTTGTAGGCCTACTACTTAAAACCGGAATAGCTTTCATTGGCCATGAGCACAGACTAATTATTCACTCAGTAATAATATACATAAAGTTATTGCCTTTAATATCTGCAATAACAAACCCATTCGATATAAAAAGAAGGCATCGATACTCCACTCTCAAATCAGCTTATCAGCAGCAGTAGCCAACATCTGCATGTCAGGCTAGTACAAAGCCACGCATGCGTAAGCCGTACCCTTCCCCTCTGCTAACCACCAAGCAGTTGAAAAGTAACAGTTTCAACAGCTCAAGATATTTCGTGGCTACTGTCTATGGGTGGTTAGAGAACACTCTGTAACTAGCTTCCTAGCATTCAAAACAATCTCAGGTTGTCTCTGCCCAGTTACAATTAATTGTTTTTTTTTTTTTTTTTTTTAACATTATTGATTTCAGGTGTGTTGTTAGTAGACGTTTGTTTAATTTTATTAACCCTTTGACGCGGTAATTTATGTGTGCGCCTCAACCCTGTACGTGGTACTTTTTTTATCAATCCGGTGAAAAATGCATACTTTTGGAAAAACCTTTATCGATTGAAGAATGAAGGATCGATGAGAAGGACTTCATCATCATCACTATCTTCTGAAATGAGGTTTGGTGTAGATTGAAGTTGAGCAAAATCAACGTCACTATCACTTTCTTCAGAAAGGGAAGAATTGTCCATCCAGCGATCAATCTCATTATCCCGAGTTGTCATTTTAGTCACTAAAACTACACTAATAACACACAACACACGATAAAAACATTTATTTATTCAATCCACTTATAATAAAATAATAAACTAGCTAAGCAACACGTTACGATAAACAACAACACATTTTGTTTACACCGGCCGCCATTACTGCAGACAGCTATGAATGACCTGTTGAATATCGTCTCCTTACAGTAAAAATCATTATTGTTCCACAATCCAACGTTAGGAATACGATCATTGTAATGTCATAAACGTACTGCAGGAGTTCCCAATTCGTAAGAGTTCGTTATTGAGTCGCTAGGTAGCAACACTCGTCGGGATAACCGTTCGCGTTATATTAACGTCAAACCACATACAGAGGTCATTGGACAATACCACTGTACGAGTATGGGCGGGTAGGTGGGTCAATACCCTTGCACGTGTATGGGCGGGCGGGAGGTGTTAGTACCACTATACGTGTATGTTAATTAACGTATCTACATAATATACAATGGTCCCGTATCTATGATCACAGGTTTTGATTCCGTATTTTTTTTAAATTTCACCAAACAATTTAAATACAGTCAATATAACGTCAAACCACGGCAAGGGGTTAAAATCAAAGAAAAAAAATCATACAACACAAATTTAAAACAAGCCTGTATATTATGGTGATGGATTTCATTAATTACTTGAACCAAATGCAGGCTTGGCAGAGAAACTTTTAATACTCACTTGAACTTAACTGCGATGCCGCTGCCCATCCTGAAGTCTTGGGCAACACAATGACCCAAAGAGAAATCAGTTGGAGCAGAAAACAAATCTCCATCAACTTCTTTTACAATGTTCTTGATAGAGGGCATCTTACTCCAAGTACCTGTAATAAAGTGTTGAGTACAATTTATCGCAACCACATTATTTTTCTTACTAAAAAAAAAGACAAGCTAAATAACGATGGGAATTTTATTAGTACAAATATTATAATTAGGTACATCAAAGATTAGACCTTAGTTTCCAGGTTCTTCTTATGCATGTTGCCTGCGGAATTTCAGTTTAAGGGTGATCGTTCAATATTCCTCCTACAGATAGTATAAAAAATCATTGTAAGAGCCACCTTCTAACAACTGACATTGTGTTTGGAGGACAATTAACCCCTGGTTGATAGACAGCCTTCAGGAAATCAAAATCAACTAAATTGGCATTAATTGACTTTGTTAATGGCTGCATTGATGCTGTTGATGCTGGTAATTAAAAAGTTAGATCTATTTTATAAATTTTTGTTTTATTTTTAATATAATTTTACTGTGTAACTATTTTTTATATAGAGAGTCTGTATTTTTTAAATACAGACACAATGTGCTTATTAAATATTGTTTTGACTCTGTCTATTAGATGTATGTATGACCTTGTTAATGCATTGTGTAGTATGACAATAAAGATTAATTATTTATTTACTAATTATATTTATAATAATTGGTTTATTTAATTTTGAAAACTTTTTTTAAAATAACATAATAGGCTATTTATCATCTAATATAACTTCTTATTAATCTCAAACATGAATTAATTTTAAGCACATAACAACCAAGACAATAATTATTATTGAGTAGAACAGCAATGGCAGTTCTGAGTCGAAATAACAGGTTCAACCGACAACACAATCATTTTTAATTTCTAATGTATGTATGAAAAAGAAACTTGGAAATTGTTCATGTAGCCTAGTTAATCATGAACAATTTCGTGTATAAGTGATCGTGAAACTTGTACAAGTTCCTTTCGTTGAATTTGAAATCGTAAATTTACGGGTTTTTCTAATTATATTTCATTCACTGCATGAATAAGTTCATCATGGACCAAAGAGGGACGCCCACTTTTTTTCCATCGTGCACATTGATACACCACTGTTGAATTGCTTTACCCGTCTTGTAACCATTGAATCACTCATTACATTAGGACCATAAACTTCACAGAACTGTTTATGAATTTCAACTGGTTTAATGTTTCTCGCATTAAGAAACCTAATTACAGATCCAATCAGTGGAATTTTCAACTAACTTTGACATTTTAACGAAGCAATATGTCATGAAAATTACAAGTACCTAACTCAAAATTGTGTCAGCTGATTCGTAATACGACAAGAATAGAGCCGAACATGCGTAGAACTGCTGTGATGGCGAAAAATACAAATGGAACTTACTTTCTGGACGTCCTTCATATTTACTTCCTCATGATTGAGATAGGTTACAAATTATTCGCTGTACTCTCTCTCAGTTTGAAATTCTCATATTCTCTGAGAAAAAAATTGGTTTTTAAAATTTTGGATGACAATTTCTCTCCTGAATTGTCTTGAACCTAAAAATCTCTTTCTGTCCTTCACTACTGTAGACCTATATAGACTGATGGTAGTTTGCATCTTTCGACCACCAGGCAGCTATCTTTTCCTCTGATTTTTAGATATAAAAATTTGTTTTAATATCAGTCTGTTATTGAATTGGAGTAGTTCAAACACAATTAACTGCACTGTTGCACACGCATGTGACTAACATGGACAAACTAACAAATAAATATAGTTCACAAGTTTGGAATTTAATTATACTGATTTAACAGTGTTAAAAAATAAACACTAGGTTAATCATTTAAAAATAATATTAAACTGACAAAAATAAACTTATCATTTTAATTAAGACAAAAATAAAAGATTTGATTTTTATGGACTTCTCTTGGATCACTTAAAATTACTACTTTCAACTAAAATATTTAGCTCATTTTAGTAAAATGATTATGAAGGAGTTCAACACTAGATCTGTAAATTAAGGCACATTCCTGATTTGAATAGTGGAATAAGAATTTCTACAAGTTTATATTAAATTCATGTTCACACGAATAAATCATGTTCTTTTTTTACTAAAAGGTTAAACAGTGTTCACTCGCCAGTTTACATGCGTCACAACCAAATGTCCGCTAAGTTTGGGAGACTCACTGAGCGGCCACCTGCCTTGCATTACAGATTTAGAGTTAAAACAAAACAGTTTTTATTTTTGAGTATTTAATGTCCTGATCTCTGAAATCATCAGCTTGGTTAAACTTACTATATGAATCATTGTAAGTTCGTTTTTCTTCACTTAAAGGGAAGTTATTGTCTTGGGACTGTCTTGGATTATCATTTCTTTTTCTTCTTCCATGCTCCTCTTCGTTAGGAACTCTGGAATTTCTATTGTCTTGTTTACTAAAATTATTTCTATCCAATCTTTTTCTATCCATGTTATTCCTTGAGCTACTTCCTCCTAAAATAATTCAAATGACATTATTATTTATTTATATTCAGTGTAGAGTAAATAGTTTAATTTTCTTAATCTATTCAACTTAGACAGCAGGAAACGTTTAAGCAATAAATCCATTATAAAATAAAAAATTCTTCTAAGCAATACAAAACTTAGCTTAATTTGTAAGCTTAAGCGGCCAGTGTCATTACTAAAACCTTAAGAGGGCTCTAAATCCCCGTGTTAACAAGCGTAAAAACTGCTTTATGCAGTTCAAGATATTGCCTTTATTTACTGTCGTAAAATTATAAATTAAGGATCTATTTAAAGATAGACATTTTTGACTCAAATCGCTTTTTAAAATGTTTGAATTCTCCTTCATTTTGATTTTATAGGTTATTGAAGTTACCCAATATTCAAACTAGTGCCAAAATAAAACTTAGAGATGTTATCGAAATTTTAAAAAGCGATTTTAGTCAGAAATTTATCAAGTTTCAATTTAGTATTGGTTTCAGATCGATATCTTTAAAGCTTTACTTGCAATATAGGAATGCGCAAATGTCTGCATGGTAATTTGTTGCTAAAAAATGTGGTGATTCGCGAGATCCAAGTGGCGAAACCCCGAACTTTTTAGTCGCGGATGGATTTTACTATTTCATTCATAAAAATCTTTCTTCATTTAACTTAACATTGATGGATTCCTACAACGACTGACAGTATATCAGTATATCAGTGACTGATATCAGCAATTTTACAGACTGATTTACTCACTTAAGAGTTAGTTTACTTACTTTTGTATGGCTTGGCTTATTTCGTTTAAATTAAAATGTGCGTTCCCATGTGGTTCCTGATATACTCTAACCACAAAGTAAAGCATAAAAGGTTTATTCATGCACAGTATTTATTATATGACTTATTTATTACATGTAATGCACAGTATTTATTATGACAAATACTGTAATAATCATCTATATACAACATGTCTATGAAATAAATCATATAAACTACATTGACGAATGCATTAAATAAAAATATTAATACAATAATTCAGTCTCGATCAAAGCAATAAGTAATTCTAAGTCACTGTCTCTATTGACCTTTGCTATATTTCAAAAATATAAAAACAGTAATGTTAACTCGTAACTATTAATTTATTATAGTTCATTAATATTGTGGTAGAAAAAATGCTTGGTCATTTATTTGTAATTTTATAAGAAGGTAACTTAAAGCAAATATTTTTCCTAAACAGTACAATAACAGAAAAAAATTACAGCCGGGGGATGGGGCGGGGCGGAGCGGCATTCCTTTTGAGAACTTTGAAGTCATGGGACGAGGTAGTGTTTGGGAACCTCGTACCACTCCCGGTGTCTTCCGCTGAACAGCCAATAAGAAGACTTAGGAAGGTAAAACTTGACATAAGTGATATTTAAACATTGAGAAATGTGAAGAAAAATAATAAAATATGAATTTAAAAAAAGTGTTCTTAGTTAGAATAGTACGTGTTGGTAGATGAATTTAATTCAATATTGATATAACTGAACATATATTATTGTGATCGATTAAGATAAACTTGGTTTACCAAAATCGATCACAATAACATTCCTAGCCTACATATTGCACTTATTTTTTGATAAATACAGTATAAGTATTTAATTAAGTATTTAAATACTGTATGAAATTTGCATTGTGTGACGTTCACTTTTGTATTGAAATAAAATTGTAAAATATTTGAAATTAAATTGCTCAAATAAGATGTTCTGCTCAGTTTGGTTTTGTATTATTTAATGCATTTTCAATTACTTGAGTATCCACTGACCCTAATTGGGTAGCTCGTGATCAACTTGTGGCAACCACACTGAACAACTTGGGTAGTCGTGATGGACTTGGCTAGCACTCGTGATCAACATGGCTAAAACTCATGATCAGCTAGGGTAGTACCTGTGATCAACTTGGGCAGCCTCCATAATGGGCTTGGCTAGCACCCGTGATCAACATGGCTAACACTAATGATCAACTCGTGTAGTGCCCGTAATAAACTTGGCCATCCACCGTCATGGACTGTGCTAGCACTTGTGGCTAGTCAAAAATGGGTGGCTAGTCAAGTAGACCACAGGTGCTAACCAACGTAAACACCATGGGTGCTAACCAAGATAATCACACTTATTACCCTCAAGTTGACCACTGGTGCTACTCAAAATAATGACTGGTAATACCCAAGTTGACTAAAAGTAATCCACAACGTAATCACAGGTACTACCTAAGTTGACCATGGATACTACCCAAAGTAATCAGGTGTGTCTACCCAAATTGACCATAGATGCTTTCGAAGTTGGCCATGGGAGCTATGCAAGATAATCAGATATTGCCCAATATGATCACTGGTGCTACCCAAGGTAATCAGAGATAATACCATAGAGGACTAAGAGTACTACCCAAGTTTACCATAGGAGCTACCCAAGTCAAAAAAAGGTACTACTATAATTTACGACTGATACTACCCAAGGTAATTAAGTGTGGCCACTCAAGTTGATCACGGGTGCTTCCTGAAGTAATACCATATTCTACCAGACAAGACCAGGGGTACTACCTAAGATAATTGAAGGTACTACCCAAGTTGACTGCGGGTGCTACTCAAGGTAATCCACAGGTACTATCCAAGTTAATTAGGCGTGGATACTCAAATTAATTATGGGTTCTCCCCTAGTGGCTCCTCAAGTTGACAACCAGTGCTATCCAATGTAATAAGGGATGGCTACTCAAGTTGACCATGTCTCCGACCCAAAGTATTCACAGGTACTACCCAAGTTGACCCCCTGTGCTACTTAAAGTAATCATAGGTACTACCCATGTTGACCACGGGTGCTACTCGAGATTATCACGAGTGGCTACTCAAGTTTATCATGGATGCTACCCAAGGTAATCAGGGATGGCTACTCACACTGACCTCGGGTCTTACACAAGCACTACCCAAGTTCACTACCATAATTATTGACCCACGCTACCCAAATTGACCGCGTGTTCTACCTAAAATAATTACAGGTCCTACCTAAGTTGACCACAGGCTCTACTCAAGGTAATCATGAGTGGCTTTCCAAGTCACAAAGGATCCTACCCAAAGTAATCACAGGTACTATCTAAGTTGACCACGAGTACTACCCTAGGTAATCATGGGTGACTACTCAAGTTGGCCACGGGTCCTACCAAAGATAATCACAGGAATACTCACATTGACCACCGGGGCTACCCAAGATATTCAGGTATGGCTACTCACGTTGACCACAGGCCTTATCCAAGGTAAACACAGGCACTCATTATGTCATTCGTAGTATTGATTCAGTATTTAGGCATTGCTTTATTTTGATTGTTGGTCATTTTTAACAATCGTGTTTAAAAAAATATCGTCATATTTAGTAATTTGTGTAGGCCTAATTGAATCATCATATTAAATTAATCACTCCTAAAATACTGTGAAATATTTATCAGTAAAACTAAAATTTTTGAAAAGTAATTGTGTAAGAACTGTTGTTAAAGTAAAATAATTGCTTTTCTCATGGCAATGGGAAAATTGAGCAAGATTATAATATATTATTTTAATTATAATTGATATCATTCATACGGTTCGCTTCGGTTTTCGTCTCTGTCCGCGAAAATGCTTGTTGTAACAAAATGTCTGCTTTTTGAGACCAAATTGTCCCCGTAGTGTTATTTTCATGTATTGTAGTAATTCATTCAGCATACTTCAGAAGCAAATAAATTAAGTGGCCACATCTCAACAATTTTTTAATGTTTGGAAATTAGTGTGTTTATGTTGTAATTGCCATAAAACTATGAGAGTTTATGTGAAATAATTTTTTTATTTTGTTAAAACTAATTAATACACCGTACAAAATTTATAAAATGTAAAATAAATTGTCAGGTGGTATTTTTTGCCATTCATTTTTAACGTGTTTCATTTAGTTTTCAGTAAAGCGTATTCTTTAATGCTTTAAGCGTATGTTGAGAATTGTGGCGTTCATTTAATATTATTTCGTTTTAATCTTCAACCGAACATAAAAAGATACGAAATAATTTGCAAATTGATGCCTTTTTTTAAATATTTAACCACATAAAAACCAATATTTAGAGCACAATCCAACAGCTTTAAGGAATTTACCATGCTTTGTAACGTAATTTACTTAGTACTTTATAAAGTAAAGCGTATATTTATGTTTATAAATCAAAGTCTTCAATTGTAGAATATAAGTATGGTAAGCCTATGCCTAACTATGTTAAATTTTAACCGTTTTGAGAATAACAAGATTTTAACAAGAATTATGATTTTGGAAAACGTTTTAAATAGAAATTCAATATTTTAGTAGACCCCCAATTTAATCAGTGAATAATTTGATTTCGTTGTAAAAAGTCTACTTTCCTAAACAAATATTACTATTTTTTACAAAAACAAAATGGCATAAAAACATGTTAAGAAATAAATACAGCAGCAATACCAGTACTGCCTGGAAAATTGTCAACTGTTGAAAAGAATCGGCCTTTCTGCTCAATATACATTTTGACAGAGTAGGTCGGGCATAGTCAACTGAGGAGGCAGCAGGAGGGAGGGGGTAATTGCGGTTTCCGGTTGAAAATACTACGAAAACTTACTATACAGGAAATGATTCAAGAAACTATATTTTACTCTGTCTGGCGGATTAAACTTCCTTAGCCTACAAAAACTGGACGTAGTTTCAACTTCTCTCGCCAGTGTCGCATGACTTCTATATTTTCTTTCCCTTTAGAGCCCACTTAAGCTTCTGGTAATGACTGCGTCAAGGTGATATTTACATCACCAAACATTTTGCCCATGATGTGATGTGGCATCTTCAGTGTGGTATTTCTGGATGCCACATAATAGCATAGGCAAAACGTTTGGTGAAGTTAATAGTGTAGATAACAACTTGACACGTTCCTTAACGGAAGCTTTAGTTTTTAGTTTTACTAAATTTGTTCAGTTCAAAATTGCATTAACAATGTCCTAAATTTAGGTTTTTTTTTATATTAAATATTTCAGCAATCTGGAGTTAATGACTTTAGCTCCGGTAACAGGTTTGCTTTTTCAATAGATCCAATCTCTGCTTATGGGATTATAATCGTTTATGTTATTTAATTTCATTAGAATGTTCTCTTACTTACATTATATACGATTCTAATACATAAAGAATATAAACTGTAACAATTACCAGTGAAAAGTGGTACCTTACGTGATTTTTGGCCTTAGTAAATTATTCATATTGCTTTTTTTCTAAAATTGAGTCTGTTCATGTTTTAGCTACATGTGCCTCCTCCATAAATACACACATATCATAGGATGTGTTTGAGAAATTGATTTTAAAACTGACTCACTTCGTAGGAGAGTCTACTAATTTTCAAAACAATTAGTCCAGAATTTACTTTTGAAAATATCTTACCAATATGATTGTTCCAGTTAAAATACTGTTTATTACTATGGCTAGAAATTTAGTTTGGTTTTTGATTTATTTCTTTCATATCAATTCATATATGTGTTTCTAATTTGAGTTGTTGCAAAACAAATATGGATTTTTATTGGAAGTTTTCAAATAGATTAATTAATTAAAAAAATAATTTTGGAGTTTTGAGTGTTTAACGTAGGATTGAATCTCCAATTCATCTTCAGTTTGGGCTGAGACAATTAGCTTTAACCTAGGATTTGTCGTTACGGGCAATAGTGACCCGCGGGCGTCTTGTTGCCTGCCCTGACTGTACCAAAAGTAGGTCAAACCCACCTCTCCCTCTACCTTCCTGCCTCCCCACTTTCTACAACTACCAGTTGTTTTTGTTAAGTTTCTGCATCTCATTTGGCCATGATACATACGTGCGGTTCACCACAACCCGACCTGCAGCGACTACTTAGTGTGAAAGTTTAAAATGCCTAATTTTTATTTTTCTGTTAAAATCCTATCTTTACACTATTTTATGTGTACTGTGGTTAAAACCCATCGTTTGGACGTTTTTTGTTGTAAGAAGTGTGAAGAAAAATGAAAAAAAAGGATAGTGCACTCAGTAAAAGTTTGAGTTTTCCTCAAACCCAATTATTGAATGAACACATGATATCGATGCTACTTGAGACACCTTCTTCTGATATTGATGACATTGAGTCCGACTACGGAAGTGACATAGATCCAATTGAAGATAGAGCGATCGACAATGACACTGAACAAAGCGCAAGTGAGGGGGAAGGCGGCGCTTCTTCAGAACATGATGTACTTCTTGCCTACAGAGGACGTTTTCTGGGTAGGGATCGAAAAACAAAGTGGAAATCATTTGAGCCTCCACAGAATATTCAGACCAGACAAAGATATATAATTATCATTCAACGGCCAGGAACCAAAGGAGCTGCTAAAAACGCTAAATAAAACCACTCGATGCTTGGAAATTTGTTGTTGATGACTTGTTACAGAAATTTTTAAATTATACAAACCTGTCCATTGACCTGAATAAAGAAAAATACGGAAAAGACCGAGACAATAAGAACACCTCCATAGAAGAAATGAAGGCATTTCTGTAATACTCAGGTGTTTTGAAATCCTCACATTTGAATGCAGAGGAATTGTGGGATGATGAGGCGACTGGCGTTGAAATTTTTCTATGTGTTATTGTCGATTCAGAGATTTAGATTTTTACTTAGAATGGTATGGTTTGACGACAAGACGACTCGTAGACAGAGAACGGATATTGACAAATTAGCTCCGATTCAGGAGATATTTGATTTTGAAGTGAGCAAATCCAAAGAACTTTTTTCTGTGGGTTGATGAGATATTGTGTGCCTTCCGAGGCAAGTGTCCCTTTAAACAGTACTTGAGGAATAATCCTGCTAAATACAGCTTAAGTGTTTTCTTTAGTTGAGTCTCATACATTTTACGTCCTAATAATAGACGCATATGCTGGAAAGCAGCGGCCAGGATTTCTCCAGAACGTAGACCAAAAGGCAGCCTCAGTTGTCGATAGATTTGTTGAACCAATAAGTGGATATAACCAAAATGTCACATTTGATAATTGGTTCACCAGCATTCCACTGTGTGAAAAACTACTCAAAAAACACAGCTACCATCAGTGGGGACAGTGAGAAAAAACAAAAAAGAGATAACAATAAATTTCTGGAGACAAAAAAACAGACGTGTCAATTCATCTATATTTGGCTTCGGCAAGAACATGACATCTCTTGTTTCTTATGTACCAAAACCACAGAAAATTGTCCTTGTCACATTTACTATGCACTACAGTAGGAAGATTGATGAATCTACAGGTGAACAGAAAAAGCCAGATAATCTTCTACAACTCCACAAAAGGAGGTGTAGACGTGGTTGATAAAATGTGTGAAAACTATTCCGTGGCTAGAAAAAGTAGTCACTGGCCTCTCACAGTTTTTTATCATTTATTGGATATAGTGGCTTTGAATTCACTGGTTATCTGCTCCTTGAATGACAAAGAAACAATGCTTGTACAAAGAACATGGCTAAAATCCCTAGGAAAGGAACTGGTAACCCCTCATTTGAGGACTCGTCTCCAAGGACCACTTTCGAAGATCACGCGGGCAAATATAATATAACTTCTAAAGGAAGCACCACAAGTTGTTCACCCGGTGCAAGAAGGACCGCAGAAAAGAAAACGGTGTGGGCTTTGTGATCGCCAGGGCAACAAGACTAACAACTACTGTGCTACCTGTACCATTCCTATATGTGGAAAACATTCCAAGAATGTCTGCATAAGCTGTCTGGAAGATGAAGATGAATAAGTTAGAGGTAAGTGTTATAATAAATGTTTCCAAAACACAAATAATCACTATTAGGAAATATATATATATATATATATATATATATATATATATATATATATATATATATATATATATATAAAATCAACAATTCAAATAACTACATTTACATAAAGCATTAATAAATCCAAACACTAAATTTTATTTTAAATTTTAATATAGTTTTGGGGGTTTGGGCAGGTGGTGCCAAAGTTTGGGAGAACCAAACCTTCTCTTGCTATAACCATATTTGGAGAAAAAAATGTAAAAATATGAACTTAAAAGTAAATTTAAATATTGTTCACATAATAGCCTCCTTGTATATAGAATATTTAAAATACTATGTTAATCACTTGTGTTCAATATTGATCATGTAATAGTTTTTAAGTATAGATTTATCAATTTTATCAAATGTCTTTTTATCATGTTATTTCTTAAAAATTTGTCCTCATAAGACACAGCTAAATATATTTTGTTAGTTAGTTATACCATTGATTTTACTATACATAGAAGATAGTTCCATCCAATGTTAAATATTGAGGCACGGAAAATGGGAGCGACTGTGCTGCAACCTGTCTTCAATCAAGTTAAAGAGGTCGAAATTGCCTCCAGTTTCGACTGTTCGGTTGCACAACCTGTGAGCAGTAAAGGAACTAATCACTCACTCACTCACTCACTCACTCACTCCATTTTACATAAATTTGAGACGTAAAAAATTATATAAAATTTCTACAAGAATACCATATGAAAGAGTTTTTCAAAATTATTTTGCAAAATATACTAATCATTTAAATAATGTGATCAATTTTACAAAAAAACAATTATTATTCAACATCATTGGAAAACTGTAAAGGTGATGTGTCTGAGCAGTGGAAGGTAATAAATAACTTAACAAGTGGTTTTTCAAAGAAATAGTTGAGCTAATTGAATTGCCAAATGGCGAAGTTATGCGTGAGCCTTCCGTCATTGATAAGATAAACAATCGCATTATCGCAATCCAGTCTAGCCGTCCAGACGTACATTCCAATACTCTTCCACCTTTACGTACTTACTATCAATATTCTTTCTTTATAATTCCAACAGATTTTAGATGAAATTAAGAGTATTGTTAAGTTTTTAAAAAATTAAAAATTAACTGGCTCTGACCAAATTAATGTACATTTACTGAAAAATATAATTGATGAGATTACCAGTTTTAGTTCACTTAATAAACAGTAGTTTTATCAAAGGCATTTTTCCTGAGAGCCTGAAGATAAGTTCAGTGGTACCTATTTTGAAGGACAATAACTCTTTAAAACTAGATAACATAAAACCAATCAGCTTGTTATCTGTATTCTCTAGGGTTTTTGAAAAAAAAAACAATGATTAAAAGACTCCATAGGTAGTTATTTATCTAAGTTAAATTTTCTTAATCCACGTCAATTCGGTTTTATCAAAGGAAAGTCAACTGAGGATGCGTTATTAGTAGTATCAGAAATAATTTATAACAATTTAATTATTCATTAACATATCATCTGTCATATAGTTCACATTTAATACTAGAATTAACCTTTATATTATTGAAATCATTACTCATTTTATATCAAGCAATTAAAGCTTCTTGTCAATATTACATTGTATAATATTATTGTTTTATTTTTAATTATAAATGAATATTACACACCACGTAGTTTGAGCACTGTAAATTGAACTATTTGTCATACATACCACAATATTAAAATCTGCTTCCTTGGCACGCCGTGGACAGTGAAATGTGTGTGGTAGGCCTACCGAAAGTTTTAATATTCGTTGTTTTCCTCGTGTGTGAACTGTGTTTGTTAAGTTTTAATTAATTTGTGACGCGTCCCACTTGGACTTATTTATGTTCTTTAACCTGAAGATGCCGTTTATATAGTTTTGTTAGTTCTTGGCATTGTTTGTTCTGTTATAATTAAAAACAACACAGAGAGCGGCTTTAGTTTATTTTGTTATTATTTAGACTCTGTAGTTAGTTAAAATTAGTTATTTCTTATGTTATTGCTGGTCACGCTACTTGTGAAATTTTACCAGTGTAATTCCAGAGTGTCTTTACCAGAGAAATTTAAAATATAAATAAATTGCAGTTTATCCATACTTTCACATCTAGTAAAATAATAGAAACGTGTATGAAAAACAGATATGATAACTTTAATTATATTCGCCTTAGACATACTTTTTACAATGGTCTGATTCAATCAATGTTATAGAACGGAATTTTTGAAAGGGGGACATAAAAAAATTTACAATAATTTCAACCTGATTAAAATAATGAAAATTGAATCTAAATAATCAGTAGTCTAGTTATATTCTATCACGATAATATTTCCTAACCAATTTCAATTGACATTGAGATTGTTTTTCTCAAGAAGTAATAAGAGTCACAACTCTTCATGATTCCGAAAAAAATGAAAACTGACCATTCACCAAACAATGAAATATTTTACAAACAATCATGCAATTACTTGGAACCAAATAATATGTTAATGTTACAGACAGTAATAGTAAAACAGACGTTTATAATAAAATGAAAAATAATGTATTTTTAATTAAATGCCTATACATAGATTGTCTGAATCAGGCCATAAGATGAAAGCTATTTTTATCTTGTATAGAAGTAAATTAGTGGTTTGTTCTGATTTTTTCTAACCCTATCATGAAATTTGAATCTCACCTGGGTTTTATATTTTGCCCAGTATTATTCTATATAAATATCATAGGCCTATTTCAATATCTATTTTGTCAAATAAATAAATAATGTCACATTTTTTTATATTTCACTATATAATCTATTCCTGGAATATTTGCAGATTAATTTCATAATTGAAATGGGAGTCATTGATTGGATTTGAAAACATTTAATTTTTTAATCAATTACCGAATATGAAAAAATTAATGATTGAGTACAACAGTCGATTTAATCACCTAATCGATGGTTAAAATGCAATAAATAAAGATTATTCAGATGGGCTATATAATATGAAAATGTTTACTAAATCAGCAGTAATTATCGCCAGCATTGCCGATAAGTTAGCGGTCTATTCAAGTGTGTCTATTTACAAATACACGGTGTGTTAATAATATAAATCAATATGGTGTTTTAATTTATTCAGTTATAAATATTTCTTTATTCAATATGAATGACACTGAGTTTTACTGTAATAGTATCAACACAGTATTCTTTATTATTCGAAAGAGATGCAAGCAAATATAAACAGAGAACACGGATAAACGTTGGCAATATGGAATAACGTAAACAATTATCTAAGCAGGACGTTGTTTGTGTGTGTGACCTGAGGAAGGAGAGGGCGGGGCGACTGTCTGGAGAATGGGAGAGTGGGTTAAGAGGAGGGAAGTGAGAGAGAGACAGAAGAGCGTGCGAGAGAGAGAGAGGAAATAGGGCTATGCGCAGCGCAGCGTGGGGCCTCAAAACAGTTTTGGGGCCTCGCCACAACTCTCCCATATGGATGGAGTATCTCTTTATATAGTAAAATCAATGGTTATACTTAATAGTATACCAAACAAACTAATTAATTTTAAAAGATTGGCTTTTTCATTTTATAACATAAAGTAAACATATAACTTTTAGACATGTAATTTGTTAAATTTTGCAAAAAATGTGTACCATTAAATATTATTGACAAAAACATGTTTTTTATTGCTAACATGAGTCTAAGATAATAATGAAATCAATGGAAAGGGTTTTTATAATTTCAATGGAATATGCGAACTATTTAATTGCGTGACCTGCAGGGATCATAATAGGTTGCATTATAGGCGCAACCACTCCCAGGTTAAGTCCACAGCATACAGTTCACTTTAAAATGTTAAACACTATTAAGTAATTTTGGCATACCCTGAAGTTAGCAAAAAAAAGCAGAGGACAAAAAAACGGACCTTGAGGGATTCCATGTTTAATTAGTTTAAGTGTTAGTGATATTTTAGAAAACTGGTTTTTATTAATAGTCTAAATTGAGACCTACTTGTAATGTATAACTCAAAAACTACTTTGAAAAGACCCTGGTATTCCAAATAATTTCAACTTGGATAGTAAGATTGTACGAGAGATACCATGAAAAGCCTTTGATAGATCCATAGGAACACCTGCAAATATTTCTTTTTTTATCACCATTCATTTTACCAGGACAGTTCAGTAGACTTTCTTTCACAGAATCTGTGCTGTTCAGAAACACATAATATTATTATTGTCTATGTATTCACTTTACTCATGAAATGTCTTTTTCAAATACCTTTAAATAGATGATGGAAGAAGTGATATTGGATGGTAATTTGTTACGTCTATTACCTCACCTTTTTTAATATGGGGATTATTTTTTTAAATGATTGCAAATTTACTAGATTTGCTAGGGTTTTTTACTGTCCTTAGTAACTACCAATTATTAAAAAACATCAGTCACTAAAATGTTATTAGTAGTTAGTTTATAATAAACCTTATGTTTATATAAGTTTATATAATCTAACCACTTTCTCACTATAGACCAACACGGGTTTGTCTCAGGACGTTCAACAACTACAGCCATAATCAGTTTAATAGAAAGAATTATAGATCAAATAGAAGATGGAAAAACAGTTACACATATATTCCTGGATATACCCACCCCTACACGTGCAGGGAATTTTTAACTCATTGGAGAAAATACCTTATATAAATATGAATTAACTAAAAGTAATAACGGTTTAGCTAAATGTGTTTTTGCTGACTTAATTTTTTCAGAGGCCCACTTGTAAACTTATTTTTTGAGAAAATTGTTATTAGTGGCATTGACAATTTGAATCATCAGGCCTTAACTACAGACAGCCATACTATTAGTCATATCACTTATTGATTGAAAAGAGTATGTCAAGTTTTAATTATAAAATAATTATTACAATTACAATATATTATTAAAAGTATATTAAAAAAAGAGGTTGGTGAGCTGTCTAACCTGAGTTGCTTGCGTTCATTGCTCCCTCATTGTTAGTTCTATAATTTTTCTGATTTCTTGTATTACTACCGTCCTGATCACTTTTCTTATTGAAGACCTTCTTGTATCCATCCTGGGTTTGATGAGGTTCACTACTGCAAGTAAAAAACATTAAAATAAAAATGTCATATAAGAATGGTATCAATACTACATATGCAACTATAAAAAGAACTTGACGTTTTAAATAAAACAGCAAAACCGACTCACAAGAACACAGTTTCCTTTAATTTGTTAACCCCAGTAAAATAAGTAAAAACTCAGATGATTTTATTTAATATGTTAAAGCAGTTTCATATTAGTGTCAATAGACCAATGACTAAAAACACGAGGCATATAGACAACTTTCTGACACAACTACCAATAAGTCTATTGGCAAGATTTCAACAACAAGAATTTCAATGAATTTCAAGAAAGAACTAACTCAGTGGTTACAACAAGAAAGCTGTGTCAAAACATTTCTAGTGAAACCCTGAAGTTTTTTATAAACTATCCTCCAGTCTAACATTTTACCTAAAATCAATAGAACATCAATCTCTACCTGAAAAACCAATTAATTTTAAGCTCATTACTGGATGTATTCTATACGGTTCTGGACTCCAAATTACAGCCCTTAATGGAAGATCTTCCCTCTTACATCAATGACACCATACATTTTCTGGACCAAATACAGACAATACTTATGTCCCTCCTACTACCAGACACCAAAATGTTCCTGTCATATAAGCTATGGACACTTAAACACTTAAAAAAACTAAATTTACACTAAGACCATTGTTCATACTTTCATCGCCACTTAACTCATTCGCCATATGGGGCCGTCAGAGCAGCGCGCGCAACGCTGCCGGCCCCAGGTGGGGACCGCGTGTAGTGCTTTGTCAATTCCCTTAGTGTGGTTCAGCCACTCGTTGTAGAAGGTTGGATCTCTGCCGCATTTTACAGTAACCCTAGTGCGACATTTTGGTTAGCTTCGTTCGCGTTTCCGCGCAACGACTCAGATCTTTTAATGCTTGTGTTTTATTGCTTTTAGTTTTCGCTTTTAGTGTTGTGTTATTGTGTAGGATTTGTGTTATTTGTTGTATATATTAATTAGCCTTATTCTTTTTAAAATGGATAGTGCAGTGCCTAGTACTTCTCGAGAGAATGACAGCAGTGACAGTGATGGTTCTGTGGACAATATCCAGCAGGCTGTTGATGACAGTTCTACTGAATGTTCATCAATCAGTTCAGACATTGATGATGATGTTATTGATTCTCCCACTTGGAGCATTTATACTACAGGTATGCGACCTATTCAATTTGTTAGAACAGACACTTTATTGGTACCTATTCCGGGGACTGGATCGCCATTGGACTTTTTTAACCTTCTCCTTGATGATGTTTTTCTAGAAAGAGTGTGTGTATTTACAAATGAATATGCATTCAATGTAGTGTACTGTAAACTTGACCTTACTCCTAAATCACGTATAAATGCCTGGAAAGACCTTACTATACCGGAGTTAAAAACATTTTTAGGAATTTTATTACACACAGGCACCATTCACATGCACAGAATCCAAGATTATTGGAAAACGGATTATTTGTTCAATCTGAAGTGTTTCAGTTCATTTATGTCTAGGGATAGATTCTTAGCCATCATGCGTTGTCTACATTTTTGTAGCACAAAACAAAATTCTCGTAACACTGAAAAACCTATTGATAAAATTCAGTTTGTAATTGATTATTTCAACTACAAAATGAAAAGTGTGTACTACCCCCAAAAGGAGTTGTCCCTTGATGAAGCCATGGTTCTATGGAGAGGAAGGTTACACTTCCGACAGTATATCAAGGGAAAGAGGCACAAGTATGGTGTCAAATTATATACTTTATCTGAACATCAGGGTTTCATTTTGAGATTCCTGTTGTACACAGGAAAATCAGACACTACTGTTGGTGGTTTTGGACATACTGAGAAAGTTGTTTTTCGCCTACTGAACGATTTCCTGGGACGTGGTCACTCAGTATATATGGACAATTACTATAACAGCTATGCTCTAGCTTCAAAGTTATTAGCTGAAAAAACATACTGTACAGGGACCTTGCGTATGGGAAGAAAATATACACCACAGGAAGTAACAAACACACCTTTGAAGGCAGGCGAGACTATTGCACGATATGCAAATGGCGTAATGATTGCAAAGTGGAAAGACAAGAGGACTGTCTTGTATATTTCCACGGAACATGAGAACACAATGGTTCAATTTGTTGATAAAAGAGGCCGCACAAAGGAAAAACCACTACCAATAGTGAAATATAACACTCACATGAGTGGTGTTGATCAAGGAGATCAAATGATGGCGTACCACCCAAGTGAGCGCAAAACCCTTCGGTGGTACAAAAAAATTTTTGTACATTTCATTCAGATGACCTTGGTGAATGCCCTACAACAACATAATATGTACCAACCAAAAGAGACTCTGTACGATTTCCGGTTGGGAATAATCAGAGGGCTTTTACCTCAGCCTATTCCCAATGCAATTGAATCTCCCGGCCAAAAACGGAAAAGAAAAGACGCTCACAAGCTGGCAAAAATTCAAGATCAAGAAGCAAATGTAAGTTGTACAAAGAGAAAGAAATGCCGGCAGTGTACGAAGGACGGAAAGCCCAACACAAAGACTGCTTTTCATTGTGAAACATGCCCGGAAAAACCTGGCTTGTGTTTGGGTAACTGTTTCGAAAAGTATCATGACTCTATAAACTAAAAGTCTACAACTGGATGTGTGGAGTGGATGTATATATTGTATATCGCATTTATAAATAATAATAAAAACAATAACAATAAAATAGGCAGTGAAAATAAACAAATATCAACAGTGATACACGTTGCAGTGGTGCGCGCGCAGTACGTGGTTGTGACTAAACTGCGGACGGCCCCACGTGGGGCCCAGACTTGTGACGTCACATTTTCCCGGAAATACGACAAGAAACATCTTTTAGACATTCAATCCTGAATTCCTACCATAAAAGGTAATATTAGTATATTTTTTCCGCATTTCCCAACCCCTATTGTGATTTTTACCGCATTGAATGTGTTAAGTATATGTGTTATTTAATAACTATCTCCTAATTTATCTCAACAGGTTAACATACAACATCAGCAAACATATACATAAATAGTGTCTGATTTCACTAACATCTTCAACTTATGTATTCTTGTTTTATATATATAATTTCTATATTTAGAAGATATCTCTCAAAAAAGATGACCTGTTCTTAAATGTATTAACATAGATTTCCTTAATTTGATAATTTATTATTTACTACAGACAAAAAATATCCAATATAAATATTTGATTTTATAAACGTTTTAAACTTTTAACTAAACTGGACTTTTTAAAATTTGTTAAAAACTAAATTATGGTTTTTAGGAGTCAAATAGGGAAAACATTGAAATAAGGAAAAGTCAGTCAAACAAGGTTTTGCTTCAATTCGTATTTATGAACATGAATGTTATAAATTTCACTTACTACTTCTTCCCTGGTCCATCAGGCCCTGCGTTATTTCCAACATCGCTACTTCTTCGTTTTGAGTTATTATAAGGGTTTCTGCACAAAAAAGTAATAACTTTAGTTTAAATAAAACAATTTTTTTACCATTGTTAACAATACTGACATTAGTTTCTTGATATTATATTTATGCTACCAACTTACCCAGATCAATCTTGGACTGTACTGATTCTCTCCCTTATTCAGTCTGAAAAAGTTCCCCACACAGATCAATAGTAATGGTGAATGAGTAGAGTAAGGTTACAGAGAAGATCGGCCTCTCCTTACAAAAAAACTCTTGAGATTCCTACTGTTTATAGCTGGTAGATTGGACCATTTTGGACCTCTCAAGAACTGCTAGTGAAATGAATTAACAAACTCAATACATTTGAAAAATTTCACAGGTAAATTAACAATGATTAACATTGAGAACTGACCAAAAACATGGGCTAACACTGAATTCATCATACATTACGTTCTTACTTATGTTTTTTTAATTTTGATATCCTTAAACGTAATATTGAAGGATAAATAATCTCTACTTATATCTCTTATAAGACCACAAAGTATATAAGTTGCATGTACAATCAATTATACCGTCACCTTACTAAAAAGCAATTCTTATTTTTAGGACACAGCTTGTGCATATTTTATGGCAAATATAAATTTCATTTTGGTTGACCTTGTAATCTAGTTACTAACTGAGTTTGAATCATGCTCAGAAAGGGACATTTATTAAATGCCCAATAGCTAGGGCAACTAAGAGACCTACACCTACATCAAGCCTAATACTCAGTTCTCTTCCCTATACAGCATCCGGACACCCCAGACTTCTCTAGTGGTGTCCAAGTTGATAGCAACCATTGAGCGAACACCTTGGTCAATATTAAGGACCGAGCATAGAAACTCCACTGCCTACAATAAGGTACAATATAAGGTAATTTGTCCTTTAAATTTAAAAAAATTTTCTGTTTTTGTGGCAAGATTTTTATTTCTAATTTGTGAATACGATTTTCTTAAAAGCACAGACATGCGTCTGGCAGGCACACAATAGCAGTGTTGTATCATTGTAGCATTGCTTTCCCTTGATCACTAAGAGGGTACCAAGAAACCAGCCCCATGGATTAATGACTACTTACGTCGACTACAGAGGTTAAGGGACATTGCTTTTGGTAGGGCTAAAAGAACTAAGTCATCTGACGATTGGGCGGAGTGAAATGAAATGAAATGAAATGAAAATCGTCTTTATTCATCATTTGTAATCATGTACAAAGAATGGCGTCATCATATATATAAATTATCATCCTTATCACTTATCATAATAATGCTAATGTAAGTAGTCTCAGTGGAAGAATTCATCAACTGAATATAAAGGTTTTGTTAAAAAGTAATTTTTTAGATTATTTTTAAATTTTTTAATGTTGGAAAAGTTTTTTAAGATGTTGGGAAGAGAATTATAACCTTTTATGCCTGTGTATGTTGTTTTTTTCTCAAAGAATCCTAGTCTATGAGATGGTATAGAGTAATTATTTCTATTCCTTGTGAAGTATTCGTGAAAATCCCCTACCAGTGAGACAGTGCTTGAATTTTGAACAGTATACAAAATACATTGATAAATATAGTTACTGTATACAGTCATTATACCTAGTTCTGTAAATTTATCCTTAACCGATTCTTGCCAATTTAATTTCAACATAATGCGGATTGCACGTTTTTGTAATATCAAAAGCCTGTCCATGTTAGTTTGGGAAGTTCCTCCGTAGATATTAATTCCAAAAGATAAATGTGAATGAATGTGGGCAAAGTAAATTAGCTTTAATGATTCAAGTTTACAAAATTTGGATAGCCGGTAAAGTGCAAATAAGCCTGATGAAATTTTGTTTGCCACATGATCAATATGATGATTCCAACTCAATTTACTATCTATGTGCAATCCAAGAAATTTGATGTTTTCAACCTTTTTTATTTCTACACTGTCCATTTGCAGAGTTGGTAATATCGGATTGATATTGGTTTTTATATTAAAATATGTAAAATTAGTTTTAGAAAGATTTAGCAATAATTGGTGATTTGATAGAAAATTCCTAATATCTCTCAGGATATCTATGGCAGAAGTCTCTATCTCATGATTTGATTTTCCACTAACAAGAAGATTGGCATCATCGGCATATAAGCAAATGGTATTTTTTGTAACGTTAGAAATTACACTAGGTAGCCCTTTCATATAGCAGAGAAACAGTAACGGCCCCAAAATGGAGCCTTGAGGTACACCATGTTTAATTGTTCTTAACTGTGATTTAATATGGATTAACTGGTTGTAATTGTTTATATTCATAATTTCAACTAACTGTTTTCTACAGTTTGTTGAATAGCACACATTTAAATCTAGTGTTGTTGTTGTTCTACAGTTTGTTTCTGTTCAGAGTATAAAAGACTGAGGAATAAGTCTCAGCAACAATTTCGCAATGCCAAGATACGATTTTATTATAGATCTTTTTCTGGTGCCATATGTACTAAAGGCTTCTGGTCTAAGGTCAGGGAGCTAGGCATTGGTAAGACCAATAGTGAGTGACAAACCTGTTTTCCTTGGTCTTAATATCGTAAACAAATATTTCACTAACATTCCAATCGATCTGTCCAGAACTCGTGACTTTGTCAGTGAGCTGAATGCTACTCCTCTTTGCCGCCCTCGCCATCAGTTCTTCTTCACTCCGGTGACTGAGGCTGATGTGCTTGATGCTGTGATGAGGATGACTAGCAACGCAGTCGGAACTGATAAAATCCCTATTAAACTTCTCAAACTTTAATTCCAGCCATACTGACTGTGATTACAGTTATTTTCAATAAATCCTTAACCACATCTACCTTTCCGTCTGAGTGGAAATCTGCCATTATGCACCCTCTACCAAAAGTTTCATCACCTCAAATTGCTTCAAATTTCAGACCTATCAGTATCTTGCCAGCGTTGTCAAAATTCCTCGAAAAATTAGTACACGGTCACAGATGTCATCATTTATGGAGAGTGCTAGATTATTGTGCATTTTCCAATTTGGATTCCGTTCCAAGATTCAGTACTTCCACTGCCCTTCTTAAAATTACTGATGATGTCCGCTCTGCTATCGACAAGTTCCTACTTACCATCTTGACCCTATTTGATTTCTCTAAAGCTTTCGACTGCGTTTACTATCCCCTTCTTTATATAAAAATGCTCTCTGGTGGTTTTTCTGATGGTTGTATTGAATGGGTCAGGTCGTACTTGACAGACCGTCGGCAGTGTGTAAAGGCAGACAACAGAAAATCTGACTGGGAACTGATGACTAGAGGTGTGCCCCAGAGCTCTGTGCTTGGGCCACTCTTATTCTTACTCTACATTAACGATGTTACTACTGTTGTCACTTTCTGCAAATTCCACTTATACACTGACGACTTACAAATATATACTCATTTCACTCTGAAAGACTTGCCTACTGCCGTAACTAACATTAACTGTGATATCCAGTCTATCACAAATTGGACTGTCAAGCATGGCTTAAAGCTCAATGAGGCTAAAACCCAAACAATATTGTTGGTCTCTACTAGACTCACTTCTAACATTGACCTGAAAAATATACCAAAACTGAAACTTAACAATACAGAATTACCGTTTTGTGACAAAGTTAAAAACCTAGGACTTATTATGAACAAAAACTTGAACTGGACTGATCAAGTTGCTGTAATGTGCAATAGAGATTTTGCTGCTATACACACTTTGAAAAGATTTGCCATGTTTTTCCCTCTCAATGTCAATGTGTTGTTAGCAAAGACTCTAGTTTTCACTCAATTTAATTACTGTGATACTGTAATCAATGACATGTCTGTTGAGCTCGCGGAAAGATTACAGCGTGCCCAAAACTACTGTATCAGATTTATTTTCAACCTGAGGCGAAGGGATCATGTTACTCCATTTTTCTACCAATTATCCATCTTAAAGTTAAACAATCTTCGACAATTCCATATCCTGATTTTGTTGTACAGTATTCTTCAAAACCAAATTCTTAATTATCTGTCAGAACAGTTTTTTTACCTGTCACAAGTTGGTGTGCGAAGAACCAGACGTGGTGAGTCAATGTCAGCTATTCCAGTTCACCGCACCACCACTTTCAACAAACCATTCATTGTCTCCGCGTGCAGGCTCTGGAATGCTCTGCCTGATAATATCAGATCCATCGATAAGCGCACTTGGTTTCTATGAGAATGTATGTCAGAGCCCGTTAGAACAGTATCAGACTTAAATCTATAAAATATTATAACTTCAAATATGTATATTGACGGTAGGGTTAAGATGTTAAAAGATTTAAATAATTCTCTACAGGAAGACCGTCTATTTACTCCTGCCATCATTCGGATGGCTCTTTTTTGAAGTCGGAATACTCAAGAAATTTTTCTGAGAAGTTGAGCCCCATAGCACCACACGATATCTTAGGCTAGACTCTATAAGAGAAGTATATATCAATCTCATCAGGAAATTATTTTTGTAATTCGTGAGTCTACCTAACAAAGACAATTTAGAACCAAGTAGATCAATATACGGAGACCAAGAAAAACAAGCATTTCGTCTTGGAAGCATTTACATGAAGATTATTACTATTTAGGCATTGGTAGAGCTCGAAGAGCTGCAAATAACTTTCTATTTCCAAACTACTTAAAATTTTGTTCATAAAACAAGCAATATGTCATCGGCGTAAAAAGTAGCAAGTAGATTTGGAAACATTTCAGTCAAATCGTTCAAATAAAGAATGAAAAGAATCGGGCCTAAAACAGAACCTTGAGGATTCTGAATGTTACATTAAGATTATTGGACTAAATGTTATGTATATTAACCTTATGACATCTTTTAGTAAGATAAGATTTAATCCATTCTAGAGGCAAACCACGGATTTCAAGGTTGTACAGTTTATCAAAAAGTATATGTGGTTTAAAGAGTCGAATGCCTTCTGTAGATCTAAAAATACGCCTATGGCTTCAGATTTTTTATCCAGCGCTGTAATTATTTTGGTGACGAAATCAGCCATTGCACCAGTTGTGTTTTTACCCTTTGTGAACCCATACTGTTCCTTACATAGCATATTTTGTTCTGTTAAAAAGTTTAATAGATTATGAACAAATATGTATTCAAATATTTTAGATATGGTCGAAACATTAGCAATCGGACGCCAATTTTCAGGCTTACTCGAGTCACCTTCCTTTAATATCGGCCTTATTATAGTTTGTTTGAGGTCTGTGGAAATACACCCTACGAGAATGACGTACCTCTGCTAGGGCGTTGTTGACATAATTATGGTGCACAATGGCGAATAACTCTGTGTGTTATGCCATTGTACCCAGCAGAATTAGAGTTTCTTAAGCTTAATATTATATTGTGAACCTCAGAAGGAAAATTTAATACGCAAAACAAATGAACTAGAGTAAGTTTTATAAGACCTTGACTGCATAACGGGCTCTGTTATCTTTGAATATTTTTGTTTACCGATGTTTGCAAAATAAAGGTTAAACTCGTTTTGGCTGGGTATTTTGGCTGATAAAGGAACCTGTTCCTCAGTCTTTCCATATCTATTGACCTCCAAGCTTCCCTTGTCAGATTATTAGCTGAGGTAAGTTTCTTACATAAATAAGTTGACTTAGCCAACCTGATAACTTTACGATAGATATTTCTGTAGTTTTTATAATAATTTAAGAAACCTGTACTACTATTAGTCTTCCTTTTGAAATCAAGCTCTTTGAGCTTCCTAGATGATATAATTATACCTTAAGCTAACCAAGGCTTATTTGGCTTATTATTGACCTTACATGTCTTAGCAATGGACACGCTAATGAAAGATTATATTTTAGGATGTTTAAAAATGTACGACACTTCCCCTTGAGCATCCGGGCTCTTTTTCATAGTCCCAATTTTCATTTTTCAACACTAAACTTAGTGTTTTAAGTTTTCCAGTCAGTTGATTGTTGTGCCGGGGCGTGGGTTTTGGAGCGGGTGAATTTTGTATCATTAGATTAATGACTTGTGCAAAGTGATCAGACAAGTCGGTGCCTATTACTTGCACTTGTAATAATTCACTATTAATGTTGGAAATTACGTGATCTATTAACGTTGAAGAGGTGCTTGTCACTCTAGTCGGTGAATCTACAAATTGTTTCAAGTTGAATTCATGCATTAGATCTCTCAATCTCAAGGTTTCATTATTTTTTTTAACCAATCAAACTTTAAATCACCAACCTTTGATATGATACACAACCTTTTTTTATTCAAATAATATTTTGAGAGCATTGCATAAAAAATGCTAAAAAATTATTTACATTTAACCCTCCGACTGATAGTAGTGAACTTCCAGAATGATAGACCTATTTTACATTTTGCTCAGCGAAAACTTTAAAAAATCATAAAAAATATATGCTACATCCTAAGTATTTTGTGTTGTATATCATTATTTTTGTCAAGAGTTGTAGATTATTACAAAACAATAAAAATATTCACTTACCCCATTTGTTTTTTTGTCCTTGAAATAAAATTGAAAATTTGAAAAATGGAAATATATGTTTCTTGAAGTTTGATAGTTTATAACTTTTTCACTAATTGAAATAACTAAACACTGTAAATGAACTAAATGTGCAGAATTTTATACTGAACAAAAAATGTTATAATATATATATATATATACACTTATTTACAACAAAAAAAGTTATTTTACAAAAACTGAAACTATGTACAACACTTTTTCTTAATCATCTTCACCAGAGTCAGCCCTCTTTTTCTTTCCTGCATGTGTAGGCCTATAATAGTGCTGTAGTTTGGGATAACATATAGGATGGATCCCACAGTTGCAGCTAGGGCACCAAAATGCACTCCTTTTTCTTTTTACACCTGGGACATCAGCACAGACAACACAAATTCTCTCATTTTTTCCGGGTAAATGAGCAAGTGAATGTCCATCACCCATTTCATCTGGGATATGTAGTCCTACTTCATCTCCCTGGCTAGCTAATTCATTTACAATGCTATCAACAAAATCCTCTCTTATTCTAGGAGTGTCAGTATTTCTATTATACAGGATGTATGCATCAAATACTGAAACATCCAGAAGATTGAAGAAAATCTTCTTCCAGTATTTCTTTGTAGTGCGGTCACATGAAAGGTGATAGATGCTTTTATCACTGCAATCTACTCCCCCCATTTTCAAATTGTAGTAATTAATAACTGCTGGTTTTATAGCACACTGTCCCTTCCTACTCCTTACATCTATGTCCTCGGCATGGTAACCTGTTGTCAATAAAAATACAGGTTTTCTATGAGCTTTTTGTTAGTACCCTACCAGAAGTGTTTTGTCTTTCCTATAATATATACTTTGCTGTATACCTAGCTTTGCCTGGATAACATTTTTGGATAGGCCCTTAGTATTCTTATTCACAGTTCCTGTGATAAAAGTTTTCATTTTATACAGTCTGTCAGCGAGAGGCAGCTTGGTATAAAAGTTATCAGTGAAGATATGATAACCTTTATTGAGAAGATTGGTCGATTTCAATTGATCAATTATAACCTTCTCAGTGAAAGGCTCAGTACCTCCAGCTAGAAAACTTTTACCACTATATAAGGCAATATTGTAAACATAATTAGTTTTACTATCACATAGTTCGAATTTTTTAATTCCGAATCTAGCGTGTTTCTTATTCGGCATGTAGTTTATATATACACTTCTATTTTTCATACCTATAAGTGACTCGTGAATAGAAAGATCCTGGTAGGGTACAAAAAATTCCTTCAGTTTATTGATGTAATCATAAAAAATTCTAATTTTGTGCCATGGGTCATGATTTGGATCATTACGAGGAAGAGTGGGGATTGAACTTAGATGAAACATAGAATTGATGAGTTGAAATCTGTTTATAGGCATTGTTTTTGAAAAGAATGGAATGTACCTATTACCTACTCCAATAATTTTCAATATATTTTTCCCTAATCAGACCCATGTTCAGAACAATAGCAATGAATTTTTTCATTTCACTAATTGTAACATCTTTCCATTTATTTATTCGAGAAAATGTTTTCAGATTGTTTGAATCTCTCTTCTTCTGAAATACGTCTTTACAATATTTATTGGTTTCTTTGACCAATAAGTTCCATATGAAATTACTAAAAAATAAGTAGAAATATGTAATAGGGCTAGAATTTCTGGGTGGGCAGTTCCTTATGCCTGAATTTCTTACCATGAATTCGTTCTCAATATTCAGCTCAGGTTCAGGTGGAAGTACACGACTCCATATAAATGGTTGAGGTATTCTTTGTGCCAGAGGTATGTCTGATTCTGATGCACTGTCATCACTATTATTGACAATATCTTGATCACTCAAATCAGATTGTGTAGGTTCGTAGTTATCCCAACTACCTGATGAATAGTCTTCCAAAGAAATATCATCATCAGATATATTACTTTCTTCATGTGAACTAATGTTTTCATCTAATAACTCACGTATGTCACTTGAACCACAAGGGTCATCCATTTTACAACAATAAACTCAATTCACAACACAAAGTGACTGAATACACACAACATAAACAACAGCACTGGAGTTTACCAGTTGTCAAGTTACAAGATGTCAGTCAGTCAGTCAGTCAATGACGTCATGTTGTCATTTGGATCCAAAACAGCTGATAATGAGTTATATTACAAAGATGTACTATATAAAATTAATTTTTGTTTATGAATACGAGAAACTATTGGAATAAACGGCATTCGAATAACGTAAGTGGTTATCGCACAATGACGCTTCAAACTTGACCAACGGCTGTGCCGTTTCTATCATTTCACAAGGGGTATTGATGAACGGCTGTGCCGTTGGTCATCAGTTGGAGGGTTAAATAACAAGGTGGACGATATATTCCACATAACATTACTTTTTGTCCATTACTAAAATTAAATTAGACTGCTGCTGATTCAAAAACTGTTTCTTTACAAAATGAATTCATATTTACAATTAAACTACATTTTGTTAAGATTACTATGCCCCCACTACATTTATGGTTACATCTACAAAAATCACAATTAACATAATATTCAAGAGAATTAATACAATGTAATTCCTCTTTTTTTAGGCCACGTTCGCTCAAAATGACGATATCTGGTTGCTCAGTTTTCAAAAAAATACTTAAGGAATCTATTTTGTTTCTAACATATGTATATTAAGATGAATAATTTTCAAAATTTTAAATTCATTTAGGCCTACCTTCATTACCAATTTATGTTTTAAGTTTTCGTCATAATGTTCTCTTAAAATAGCAGAAAACTCTCCATTGTCATTACTGTCTAGTTTAAACTGTTTATTTTTTCGGCTAACATGTTACAGAGTTTTTGTTTATCTAATTTGTTTAGGTGAAGCCCAAATGTTGTGAAAGCTTTTCGAGGCATGTTTGAAAGGGAAAGAACTTGAACATGTTCGTATTTTAAAGCCTCTATGAGTAGGTCAATATTAATTTTCCTAATTTTGCTATTTAAGTCTGGTCTATCATTTCTTAAGGGGATGGTAGATAAAATTAAATTTGTGTTTTTAGTTTTACAAGCAATATTGTTTACAACTTGTGTAACATTAAAATAATTTGACAGATCTACATTATTTGTACCTCCTAAAACAATTAGATGGTCGCTGCTACCTAACTTAGAATTGTTGCCGTCCAAGCCGCTCGCTACAATCTCCAAGATAGCAATCCGTTTAACGAGACCTGACACTTGGTACTCGTTACCGAGCCTCTCATGTAGCGAACCGCTTAGACTGCGGCCATGTCTGATAATAAAAGTACTTGTTTTTTGAAAGTTTGATTTTGTTTTTGTGTTACTTGACTTTCTTTGAGATTCGTAAATTTTATTCACAGGAAATTTCTGAAGGTAGCAGGGATCACTTGGAATAGGGACATTATTTCTAAACATTGAAAGAATCAAGTCAATGAAGTGCAGTACGTAGGCTCCACACTCAACACTCTTCTCCTGGCGGCAACACGGCATCTGCACCACACTGACACTATAGTCCGAATAAAATAACTTTGGTACTGGCGGAACGGCCTCGCGCCACTGGTCTGAAATGACAAAACTCTGAGCTTTAATTTGCTGTCAAATGTAAAATAAGTAAGCAATAATTTTCAAACTAATTGTATAGTGTACACCATTTTATATTCTTTAAGGAAAAGTTATGCTGGAGATTTTTCTAGAGCTAATTTGCTTCTTAAAGTGATATTTGTATTTAAAAACACGTTTTTATGAGTGAAATTACGCGTGAGTCGTCTTTAACATGTTACTGTTGCGAGAATAATAATAATGAAATAATGTCTTGTGGATGGATGACAGTTTGATTCATTGTGATTATTTTGGTATAAGTCTCATTTAATAATTCAAACAGGTTAGTGAGAAATTAATTTTTTTGTAAACCTTTGCAAACTCGGTAATGACAAACGCTAGACAAAATCTGTTTAAACCTAAATTAATTGTGTTATTTAAGTGACACTTAAATCTTACTCTCGTATTAAATAGAATATTCTTGAACTAGGAAGAAAGATTCAGGAGTTTTCAAAACTAGATTGTCAACAAGGCGGCGGTGATACCACACGCACAATGTACAGTCACTGGCTCAGCTCTGGCCTCTTCCATTGCAAACAAATCTTGTCAATTACCAATAGAACATTACCTAAAATTTGAAAGAGCCTAAATATTAGAATTGCAATAAACACTGATAATTATATATACACTGAATCCTATAGCATTATTGTCATATCTAAATAAAAAAATTGTAATATCACTAAAACTAAATAACTGTAATCAAAATAAACTAGTGGTTATACTATAGTAAGCACTGTTAAATCGATAAAGAAATGAACACGAACACATCTCAAAGTCAAAAGTCAACTAACTTACCTTATTTATTACTGGAGAAACATTTCTTATCTGAAAATATCGTCGATCAGAATTAGTTTTAGGCTTGGGCTGAATATTCAGTCTACACTTTCCCTTGAGCAGAGTATACCTTACACGTCCGACACAGCCTCGATGTAAACGAACTATGAGTTTACTTCATACACTCTTCATTATTTTTCCACATGTTTTATTAGTACCACAGTATTATTTTAGTAATACATAAATAACACAGTTAATGTTTGCTCAAAGAAATTTTGTCCAGAGTTTTTCGTTTCAGAGTTTGCAAGGGTTTACAAAACAATTAATTTCTCATTAACCTGTTAAAATTATTAAATGAGACTTATACCAAACTAATCACAATAAATCAAACTGTCATCCATCCACAAGACATTATTTCATTATTATTATTATTCTCTCAACAGTGACAGGTTAAAGACGACTCACGCGCAATTTCACTCATAAAAACGTGTTTTTAAATACAAATATCACTTTTAAAAGCAAATTAGCTCTAGAAAAATCTCCAGCATAATTTTTCCTTAAAGAATATAAAATGGTGTACACCATACAATTAGTTTGAAAATTATTGCTTACTTATTTTACATTTGACAGCAAATTAAAGCTCAGAGTTTTGTCATTTCAGACCAGTGGCGTGAGGCCGTTCCGCCAGTACCAAAGTTATTTTATTCGAACTATAGGGTCGCCACTGAGTTGGGCCGCCATCCGCGTAGCCGGCTTGCTGTTTAGAGGTGCTGTTTGAGGCTGTCAAGGTGGAAGTAGGTGTTCGTCTCCCGAGTGTAGACCAGCAGTGACCAGTGACCTCCTCCTTCCTGGTTGTTGTCCGCCCGGTCATTTACAACAGCCAGGACATACATATGAGAGCCAATGTCAAGTTCCCTCTTCAGCTGTATCACGTCTGCTGGGCTGCCACTGTTTTTCAAAAGGTGGCTAACTGTGGGGTCCAGTAAAATCACATCTTCTGGGACTGAAAGGCGATCTAAATATATTTTAATATGATCGTCATAGAGTTTAAACCATTCTGTTTGCGTTTTAGATGTATCCACTCGCCTCCTATCATTTGCATTTTGTGGTTGTTTTGGTAATTGAGCTATCCGGATTTCTTAACGTAGCCTCTTCACGAATTCTGCGTGAGGAAGGCTGTGGTAAAGTTTTCGTTTAGCTCGCTGCTTGCAAGTTATCACAAGGACAGAAGCTCTGGTGGCCCGTTGACACTCAGCAATGTTTTTTGCAAAGTGGTCCAAATAAATAAGATCTCGCACACACCCCATGGGGGAACATACAAGTCTTTATTCTTCTTTTTTGGAAGTCCTTTATGAGATCTTTAAACGCCAAATAATAGTCACTCTCAGTTGGTTTTCCAAAGAACCAACTGTTGGTCTCTGTTCTCTTCCCTACTCAACACTGAACCTTGACTACCATCCAACATGGACACCCCAGACTACTCCAGTAGAGTTCATGTCGATGGACGTCGTGTCGGTATTAAGAGAACCGAGCATGTAACCTATTGCCTACAACAGTGTCCCCAAGTAGCTGGGTTACAGCACTGCGCCACCAGTGCCAACAAATCTATAAATAAATCTCCACAAATTAATAAGTGCTTTATTCCTCGCCACTTCTTTATAAAATTACTATTTGGAGTCTTGTATAAAGGCATAATATAATTCTTATCTCAACTAATATTTTTATCTTTCTCCACATTTAAAAAAATATCTATCAGTAAATTTATTTGAATAAGCAGTGATTGTTATATAAGTTTTCCAATCAATATGCTAGTTCCTCTTCCTTGATCTTACATTAATTCAAATTACCTTATAATAAACTCTTTAGTTACAACGTTTATCAAGAAACTTAGTGCTTCGACAATTAGCAATGAATACACTTATTAATTAGATCACTTGACATATAAGCTTTAAAAAAACCTGGAAACCCACTTGTTTCTCCAATTCTCATGGTTAGCTTTGGAATCAGGATGTTTTTCCAAATCTTGGTCAGGGTAAGTTTTTTTATTCCTCGTATCCTCCTCTGCAACTGGAACCTTACAGGCTGCTTGTTCATTTTCATTCTGAAAATATCATTGCTGCATAATTTTCATATCTAAAAACCTCTATTATATTTATATGACAAGTTTTACAGTTTTGATATATAGGTGTACACTTGTCCCCCCCCCCTCCCAAGTACTTAAAAATATAACTCAATGATTCACAAAGGATAAAATGAAACTTTTTTTTTTTCATAACATATCAATTGTTAAATATTTTTATACTAACAGTTATTTGTGGAATTCAAGAAATCATTTCTCATTAATTATTATCGACAATTGTTTTAAAATTGCAACAATTTATTATATTTTGTTATTTATGAAGTTATGTTATTTATTTGATCTCACTTATTTGTTTCAGTCTGAATACATTTAAATGCATAGCTAATGTTATAAAATATTGATTGTTTATTTATTTATATGTATTTAACTGCTACAATATTGTGTTAGAAAAGGAATGTTTCAACATGTAAGTTGGTGTTGGGCTGAAAATTTAGATCTCAGATTAAATTTCTTAGAGTGAATAAGAGCTACCAGCCCCTTATAGTAAACCACTCACCAAACCCATTAAATCGGATAAATTGTAGAAAATTAAACATCTATTATTCTTTAAATAATTCAATTTGAAAATTGCACTTTGTCAAAATTTGAACTACGTACAATTTATGAAATTAATTTATAGTATAACAATTATGTTGAAACAATCTTTTAAGTAATTTACATTTTATTAAGATTTACAGGGGGTTCCGGTGTATGAGCGGTTAATGGCTCACCTCCAGAGCTTGAGGTCCCGGGTCCGATTCTCGGTCTACAGATGATGATAAAAGAATTGTCTCAAAGCCGATGGTAAGAAGGAAGGCTAAGGCAATATTTGGTATAGAAAAACCAATCAAATGGTTTATTTCACCCCATAACTTGAGATCAAATGATTCAAAAACATAATATTATGAAGACAATGCCTAGTGCAGCAAGCCTTTATACAAACATTAACACACCTCATGATGAATGATGGAGTAACTTTTTTATAACAATATTTTTGTCGCAATTGTGCTGTATTTATTGTGAAAATTTAGTTTGCTACAAGATGCTTAACGTACAGCTTGCATTGGACTGTTAAATAATTTTGGAACTTTGCAATATAACAAGCAAAATCACGACAACAATTGAGAAAATAAAGCTACGGTATTAAAACATGTAGAACGGGTTATTAAGATTTGACCATCAAAGATCCCGTGCTGAATACAGAGAGAACTTGATATACTACTCGGAATGTATGATAGGAATAGCAGACGATCGATCCTATTCCCTAGGAACAGATGTCACACAAAGATGATGGGGTTCTCTCTGGACGATGTCATCCCTCTAGGAACAGATGTCACACAAAGATGATGGGGTTCTCTCTGGACGATGTCATCCCCCTAGGAACAGATGTCACACAAAGATGATGGGGTTCTCTCTGGACGATGTCATCCCCCTAGGAACAGATGTCACACAAAGATGATGGGGTTCTCTCTGGACGATGTAATCCCCCTAGGAACAGATGTCACACAAAGATGATGGGGTTCTCTCTGGACGATGTCATCCCCCTAGGAACAGATGTCACACAAAGATGATGGGGTTCTCTCTGGACGATGTCATCCCCCTAGGAACAGATGTCACACAAAGATGATGGGGTTCTCTCTGGACGATGTCATCCCCCTAGGAACAGATGTCACACAAAGATGATGGGGTTCTCTCTGGACGATGTCATCCCTCTGGGAACAGATGTCACACAAAGATGATGGGGTTCTCTCTGGACGATGTCATCAATTTAAGCAAACAACTAAAAATGGGATAAAAGTCTTTTTACTTACTGATTTTAAGTATTTTTATACCAGCAATATATTTTTTGACTGTGGAAAATAGTCAAATGGACTATTTGAAGTATGTAATGCATCTAATTTTGCTGTGAAAAAGTTAACCAGCATATACTTTTATCAAAAGACAAATTGTCACAGCGGGCAACTGGTTTGGTAGGACCGAATTAAAGAACTGGAATCCAAAAGCTTTTCAGTACTGAATAAGCGAAGAGCAAACATCTAAAAGCCATTATTATTCTATCGTTACTATAATTCTGTTTGGTTAAATTTAACAGTATATGGTAAAATAGTAACCTCTTTTGTGTTCCACCACCAATATTGTGTTGTTTAGCATATCTATTGTTTAACTTGAAATATTGTTCCTGCTCAGTTGAAAAAATCAAATATAAATTTGAAGGTTCCAGGAGTATGCAACAGAAATGTTCTGTTCATTTTTTGTTGTGCATTTCAAGAACAAACTTCATTGATCAGCAGGAAAACTCAAATTGAGATGTATTACAACAAAATATAATCTGTTACAGACAAAATGTGCATGTTGTACATTTGGAAGAAAACTCTCAAAGATAACAAATATGATATTAAGTTTAAGTCCATTCCCCAAAAATTTACCACTTAGAATTTTTACAACCTTGCAAATATAAACAAGTCATCTGTATGGTAAATACAAAGATTATTTTAAAATTATCAATTGTCTTTTTTGAACCATAGATAATTTAGTTAAAGCGGGAATAACCTTTTTAAAGAAAATTTCTAATGAACTACAAAAAGAACAATCTTGTAGTAAATATAAATTAAATTAAAAGAACACCTTGTTAGAAAAGCACTTTATAATTTAAATGAATTGTAAAATTAAATGCAACTTAATTATTATTTAGTATCTTCGAGGTATAGTCAACCAGTTCCCACAATAAGTTGGAATATATTTATTGAACAAAGATACAAAGATTCCCCTTCTAAATACTCTCCTCTTGTAACAGCATACTTGTCCTTATGGTCATAGAGTTGTTCAAAAACACCCTTGAAAATTATTTTTTTAAATATATTTCAATGCTTTTGTCACATATTTTCTGACAGCTTCAGCACCTGCAAATCGTTTTCCTTTTATTGATGTTTTTACCGAATGAACAGGAAGACATCAGCTAGCATGAGGCCAGGCGAGTATGGAAGATGTTCTAACATGTAACGCGGAGCTTGACTCGATTATCACAAACTAACAGAGATCGATATGCAGGGGTATTGCTGTGAAGCGAAATCCAATTGTTTTCTGCCCATTTTTCAGGTTGTTTCTTCCTAATGGCATCTCTTAATTGCCTAAGAATTATTGTATGGCCGCTGCCATGCGATAAATTTTCCTCATCTGCGATTTCATCAATCATTATTCTCTGTTTGCATGGACAATTTGCTAAACTCGCGCAATGTTGTCATCTGTAGTAGCAGAGGAAGGGTGTTGACTACAGAGTTATCTTCAATGTTTATGCGACCTTCTCGGAAATATTTGTGCCATTCGTAAACCTGGCTTTTCTTCAATGCCTCAACTCTTGTACACCTGAATTGACATTTTAAGTTTCTCAGAAGATGAATTTTGAAGCAAAGCACAAAATGAATGTTTTTTCACTGTTCATTTAGTCAATTTTCAAAAGCGACAATTTAGACACGCAAATACGAAAAGCGCTCTCCACAGGGAAACAATGCCGGCTGAGCAATTCTCACGCTTCTCCCTTTTGGATAGTACCAGCTGCTACACAACAAAATTCCCACCGGCAACAATGCTATGTGTATCTGGACATCGGTTCCGGGAACTTTTTCACTGTACATCGTATTATTATTATTATATTTCTGTAGAGAAACGCCATTCCTGTAGTGAATCACACTGTACAAATATGAATAAATTTAACTCTGATTTGATACTACTTTTATTCCATTGTATATTCTGTTGACTTTACACCTAACATAAGAACTGGCTATGTAAATGCATGAGATTCTATACTTGTACTTACGGTAGCGGTAATAGCATTCCTAGGCATGGCTTGAGAAACTGAAGGCACAATCTCAGGTTTGGACATTTTCTCTTCTACATCTACAAGTTGGTGTTCACCATGTGTCACCTCATCCATCTGTAATTTCAGAATTACATAATATATAAATTTAATTTATATTTAACTTTTAAGTTATTACAAAAACAGTGCTTGACTAACAAACCAGATTGTTTATAAACCTGGTAAAACAGCTAGTAATTAGGTACTTGATATTATATTATTAGAACTTAGGAAGAATTAAGACCATCCTTCCTATTTTTCATCCTGAATTTCAGGGATGATATGTCTCTGTTATGATGCTTGTACCCACAGTAGTATGTCTTCTTTTTAACACAGAAAATGTGGTCAAAAATAAATCTTCTACTTTAAATTAAAATGTAAGCTAATACAAAAACAACACAATCGAAACGAGTATTATAGAAGGTTTTATTTATGTACTCTGATCACAATACGAATGGCTGCTTTTAACCCTTCCCACGCGGCAAACGGATATATCCGCAAACATGACTTCGACCGAAACGCGAATAACGAGTATACTCGCAACTCGTTATTTAGTCAGCTGGTGAGGTAACTAGTTCACATAAGTCCCGTTAGAATGCAGGAATATGTTCTCCGTATATTCAAAAGGACGTGGGCGTGTTGTTTTCTCATCGGCACTGGTCAACAATAGATCGAGTCACCATTTTGTTTCCAGGCGCCAGGCCACTCCCCTCCCTTTCTGGGCGCGGCAGACGAGTATATTCACGCGCTTTTAGTCAGTCTGTCTAGCGACGTGCTCTGAGTTAGATCTGCACCCGCACTATCGTTTCTTTATGGATAGAAAAGAAAAGGGAACTGTAGGATGCGTAGTGTGTACGAAGAGAGGAATGCGGAAGGAAACAATATACTTCTGTAAGACCTGCGCAGCGAAACCGGCGCTACACCCGGACAAGTGTTTCGAAGCGTATCACACGTTACCAAACTTCTGAGATGTGTTATACAAATTTTGTTTAGTTTTCTTGTAGTTTGTATTCCTTTTACATTTTTGACATAGGCCTATATTATAATAGTAAACCGGTACATAATAAATTATTTTTAGTCAAAAATGTGATTTTTTTGTTAAAAACCTATAACTTTCACCTAAATTATAATAGGCATACACAATTGAAGTATCATAAGTTTAATATTTTTTTTACTACTATTATATATACAAAACCAAAACAAAAATTAAATTTGAAAAAATAAACATAAATATTTTTATGTTAATTCAGCGTTACACATAAATTAGGCTGATTTTATGCCGCGTGGGAAGGGTTAAATTATAACACGTTGCTTGCACATTACTGAGCCAATGGTGTATAAATCTGTAAGAAGACGAATTTATTGATTACAGGGAAAATAAAGCTCACTTAGAAGTCTCTTAACAAATTTGAAGAAATTCTTTAATGACATTTATTTCTTAACCCTTAAGATCCCGAGGTTCATATATACGAACCTGAAAAGACATTTATTTCTTAACCCTTAAGATCCCGAGGTTCATATATACGAACCTGAAAAGTATCTGCAAGAAATCCTGACGTATCTGCATTAAGACCATCCTCCGTTTCCTCCTAAATTTCAAGGATGATATGTCTCTGTTATGATGCTTGTACCCACAGTAGTATGTCTCTTCTTTTTAACACAGAAAATGTAGTCAAAAATAAATCTTCTACTTTAAATTCCGTATAGTTTAAAGTACCGGAGATATTTATATTTGGTATACAACGTATTTTAATCCGTAAATACGTCCGTATATACGGATTAAAATCCGTACATACGAACGTCCGCAAAAACTTTTTTTCTAGTATTAAATTATGATAAAATTACACATGTTTTATACTAAGCTGACTGTAAAGAATCATAGTTTATGTAGCTTGTTGAATATACTTTATACCCTATAATCAACTGAGCATTGCAATGCGCGTCGATTTCTATGGCGGTCAGCTGACAACTGAAAACTCAGTTTACTGTTGCATCATTCATTGTGTAGTGTTATTTCACGTAATATGTGTCTTGGTTATGTTGAGAACGAATGCAGTGCAGCTAGTATTAGTAAAGGAGGAAAGAGAAAAAAAATCCACCTTTATATGCAAAAAGGCTTGCATCCAGTATGCCCTCCATACCATAAATGTTGAGCGGTATATTTTATGTAAATAGTTTTGTTTTCACTAAGTAAAATATTTCTCAAAAATAAGTTTGTAAATATGTTATAAATATGTTATACATTTCATTATAAGTGTTCTATATAAAACAATTATTTCTATTGTGAGTTGTTCAAGACATTCAAGAGTAAAATACAATTTTTTGATAATGTAATAGTTTAAAAAAAGTAATTTCTATTTTATTTTTGTAATAAAAGTGATAAAATTTGATGAAGTTGTTAAATAAACAATGGGCTTCAAGGTGATACAATCATATTTGTCATATTTAATTTTTTACTACTTCCTTCATGGACAAAAAGTCAAAAGTGTTCGGCAAAAGTTTTTTTCGGTAATTACTTTTTTTTACACTTTATTTGGAATAAAGTGGTAAAAGAATTATGAGGATTTATTAAAAAACAAGCAAAAAAATTAATATTTTAGTATAATACTGCGAAATTGGCAAAATAGGCTCGGGATTTTTGGCATATACCACAATAAAAATGCTAGGATTTTTGGCAGATATTTTTTAAAAAATAACCGGGATTCAAAGGGTTAGTAATGAAAAACAAATCATTCTCTACTAAATAACTCAGAGTGAAATTAAATCCTCAAATTTGGTTTAACAATATTCAAATTGCTTTATGTGTCTATTTATTGTCACATAATTTACATTTTTTAGCTGAACTATAGTACCAGGTGAAATTGTCAATATTATTATTAACTTAACATATTGTTAATAATATAAAATATTCTAAACAAGATTAACCCTCTCCCGTCAATCCGCCTCGAAGCGCCTCCTCGATTGGTGTAGTGCTACTGACGGACCGCCTCCAAACGCCTTCACTCGAATTACAGATGCTTGCGCGATCTGTTACCGCCTCAAAGAAACTTTTGCGGTACTGTCTATATGTAGAATTGATCTTCTATTCTACCTAAACAATAATGTACTGCTCTCTGAGAACAATTATTTTTATGAATCTGCAGCTAAATGCAGTAAAATATATTTCACTCTGTTTAGTGCTGCTACCTTACGGGCACACTGGAATGGAACTATACATCAACGCCAGCTGACTAAATAAGAAACTAAATAATATTATTGTACGTATGTACAGTATTAGCGTGTTTGTTTACCGCCAAAATACAGTGATTGTTTGTGATTGATTGACTGTTTGGAGATGTAACAAATGTGACATTCCATTTTGTAAAACCAATTGTTTTTTTAAATACCATCAAGAAAAGAGGCGTGGAAATATCACAATGACTGGTATGTTTCTTGTTTATAATTAATCATTTATTTAAAATATTTAGAATTATTTTACATTTGTATATATTTGCTGATATCATAAAAACAATATTGTCTAAAAAATATAATAAAACTAAAAATTAGGCCTATGTATAGTAATTAAATCTAACTACTGTATGTTGTGTATTTGGATATTAATTTATAAAGTTAAATAAGCTTTAAAATTATATATAATATGTACTATTTATGTTCAAAACTACGTTTTAAAAAACACGATTACGGAAACGTGATCCAAGCGGTGGGGTGGCCAGAAATAATACTGCCCAGCAGCGTCATGGTCGCGTGGCGGGAATTTAAACGGGAGAGGGTTAAAAAGTAGTATGCATACAAGTATATAACAAGTTTGTAAAAAATAAATAAATTTAAAACAAACAACACTTATTTCAAATAAATAATCTAACATTTATAAAACTCTATGTAACAAATAACAGTAACACTCACAGATAAATTAATAACAATAATCTATTATCTGAAGTAAAAATATGAAATTATTAGAATTTACTTTGGATAAATGTTAAATTGGAATTAAAGTGGTGCAATCTGTTTTCGGTGGGTTGATTTTCCAATTTTATAATCAAAATTAGTTAATGTACCTTCCCTTGAGACAGGGAAAATACAAAATAAAATGTTTGTAATTACTTTATTAGACTTGTGGCCTTATGAAGTGGTGATTTAGCTGTTATTTTATTGTTTTCAATATTTTCAAAATGGCGGCACTTAAAAAACCTTTAATTGTAAATTATGAAAAAACGTGTTATCTTATAAAAATGTGCAAGATATAAAAAAGTTGCACAATGTAATAACATATCTAACAAGTCCTAGTTGAATAAAATCCGTTCATAAATAAAGAAGTAACACTAATTTAGGCAATGCGATGTGTGCTCTGTTTCTGTTAGTTCGCTCAACGGCAACAATGTTCAGTTGAACATTGCCGTTTCTGACAGTTAGAATTTTAATATTTATTTCAGTAATACAGAAAAAAACTCACAAAATACTGAAGATGTAGTAACATTTGTAATAACTCACAATACAAGATAGTACATGTCCCACCATGTAAACCTTGTTCTCTAAAGTAAAAAGAAGCTAAATTAAATTTAACCAATCTGTTGGAGAACACTAGTATGATCAGGCTTAAGCCAATGCTCAACTTAACATACTATCTCTACATTACTCGTTAAGAAACAAATTTAGAAATAACACCTCCTTGAATATGAAAATACATAATCCACTTAGAATTATTATTTTTTAGATTAATTAGGTCAGTGTTAGTTATTGGAAAATAATTAGGCTTAACTATTTTGGTGGAGACGTTGGTAAATGAGGGTTTAACCCTAGATGGTGAATACTAGGAGACCCATTATGAACTTCCCAACTGCAAAGTGTTTCTTCTCAGCGCTTCGCAAGCTTTTTTTTGTAAAAATCATAAAAAATTCTAAATATGCTCCAAATGTCAATTTTGTCATTTCTTTTTTCTTCTCACTAATTGTGCTTTCACATACTATCATCAAAACTTACAAAAAAAAAAAAAAAATAGTAAGTAATTACTGTCTAGAAAATATTGAAAAATTTTAAATTTTGTGTGTTAATTATTACTTATAGCCAAATTGTTTATTATTCTGTGCACTATAATAATATGTTGTTACTTTTATATAAACTACTAGTTTTTTTAATTGTTTGTTTATATAAAACGAAAAAAATTACAAAGTTACAGTATGATCATTATAGGTAATCAAATAGTACATGTAAAATTATAAAAAATTACCATTGAATAGACAAGAAAAAGTTGTTTAGGAAAAATAATCATATTGTATCCATATACAGAGTTTTATATTTTTAGTTTATTGTGGAAAATGAAAATTTTACCATGGAAACGAAAAATTCTATGAAAAATTACATAACAATCCATAAATAAGGGGTATGTATAATTTTTTGATACAGTACTTTATTAGTACAATCTATTAACTACAAGAAAATGTAAAATATATAAATATATTCCAAAAAGTATAAAATTTATAACACTAAAAGTCAGTGTGCGCAAATTGTGTAAACGGCTCTTGAAAAATTCTAATCATAGTAAAAAATATTAAAAATTTTTAGGATTTTTTCTGAGAACAAAAACTGATAAAACAGATATTTCTGAATAGAAATAAAAAAAAAGAAAGAAAAAAATAATTATATCCGTGACAAAAATAAAGTTTTGACGTAGGATAATAACATACTACGTTATATTGTTGTCGATAAATCAAATAAAAGCGTCATTTTGAGCGAACACAAATAATACATATTATTTTGTATCGAGATCTTAGATTATTATGAGAATGCTAAACTAATACCATATTTTTTACATGTCTTATTTGATCAAATTGGATAAAAAATAAATGTTTAGGCTAGTACCTACATAAATATACACATGGTTGTAAAATTAAAAACCACTAAAAATTAAACATTTTACTCACTCCAGCCTGTTTTTAGCCCTATATTGCATTAATTGTATGTAAGATTGTTATTATTATGATTTTGAAGTGCTAGTGCTAGTGCTTTTATATAAATATAATGTAATGTTGATTAGTGGTAAGACTTGTTGGATAATGCACGTTTTAATTTTATTCCTACGTTTATAAAATTATATTAAAAAATTATTAAAAATATGAAATGTACAGAACAGAACATTCTGTGTCGATTGATACCAAGTTTGTCGCGCTTGCTTTATGATAAACATATGTTTTATTGAGTTTTACAAAAGAGCACGCAACGTGCCTACTTCCGTGGTCGCATATACGTTTGAAAATAGCACGCGAAGTACCAGGATTCATGATCTAGGGTTAGAGGAGATTTTCCAAGTGATTTTTTGGTGGCAAGGAGGGGGGGAGTGATGAGTATCAGGTCCTATTGAGTTAATCTTCTTTTTATAACATATAGATAATTGGTTACTATCCTATAAATTATTAGAATTATCTAAACACTTTAAAATTATCTCTGCTATGCTTACATTAATATTACAACTAAGTGATGAACTACTATTTTTATTGACACCATTGCTCTGCTTTTGCACATCACTATTTCTTGACACGAAACCCACACTACCACCTTCCTTAATTACCTCACTATATTGAAGGCATCCTGGAACAAATGGTGGACTGCTTGGCATGACATCATGAACTGAAATTGTAGTGAGAACTGTGGTATTATTGGTGAGTGGACAACCATCACCTAGCATATGAGCGTTGTGATGTTTTTGAGGAAGCTGCTTTGGGGTTGACCATGACGCTGTGTTTGAGACAATATACCAATTGCATTCACTGCTACAGGGTGTTCACTTGTAAGTGTCTTCCTCATTGTCTGAGTTGACTGAAATGCTATCAGTAACTTCAATCTTTGAATAAAACATTGATGGCCTAATTTATTACAAAATAGTCTTGATGCTTGTTGATCATGTTTTATAATTCTGAGGCTGTTTTCTCATTACAAAAGTTCTCTAATAGTTTTCCCATATGTTCCTCAACTACTTCTAAGGAGGGATGTTGTAGCGATGAAGTGACAGATGCGGTATCACCACCAGCCTTAGATTTACCCTTCGTTAAGAACATATCAATTTTTACTTTTGCTACATGTCTTTTACCTCTTCTATTGATATTGTTATACCTTTTTGTCATGACAGAATCTTTCCAGAAGAAATAATTCTAATTGGTGGACATATGAAATGAAATGAAAAATAACTTTATTCATATTTTGCATACAAAGATACAAGGAATGGTGTCAGTTTTAATGCTAAGTACTAAAATTAACATTATTATAATCAATTACCTAACCATTATTATAATAAGTTATGTCAATACATTACAGATTCTAGGTCTAAATATAAAGCATAAAAAAGTCAAAATTAATACATTTCAAAATACCTATTTACTGTGTACTAAAAAAATGTGCTGATAACTTTTAATTAGGTTACACATTTCAGTTTAAAAATTCACTAATTGAATACAAAGGTTTGGATAAAAAGTAATGTTTTAAATTATTTTTAAAACTTGAATAATTTGTTATAGTTTTAAGTGCTGATGGAAGTAAACTATAACATTTAATACCTAGATAAGATGGTTTTTTTTCAAAAAATTTTAATCTGTGGGCCGGTATGGAAAAATTGCTCCTATTTCTTGTGTTGTAATTATGGAAATCCCCTACCAGTGAGATCAGGTTTGATTGATTTAGAACTGTATACAATATACATTGGTAAATATAATAACTATAAACAGTCATTATATTCAGTTCTACAAATTTATGTTTTGTTGATACCTGCCAATTCAATTTTAACATGATGCGGATAGCTCGTTTCTGTAAAATCAGTAGTCTATCCATGTTGTTTTTTGAGGTTCCTCCATAAATACTTATCCCAAAAGCTAAGTGTGAATGAATATGAGCAAAATAAACAAGTTTTAGAGATTCAATCTTACAAAACTTTGACAGTCGGTAAAGTGCAAATAAGCCTGAAGAGATTTTGTTTGCCACATGATCAATATGATAATCCCAGGTTAAATTGCTGTCTATATGCAATCCAAGAAATTTTGTGTTATCTACTTTTTGTAATTCCGTATTTTCAAAATGAATCATTGGCAAGACTGAGTTATTTGATTTAGCATTAAAGTTTATAAAATTAGTTTTGGATAAATTGAGTAGCAGTTGGTGATCAGAGAAAAATTTATTAATTTGTTTCATATTATCTATAGTGAATTTTTCAATTTCATTGTTAGATTTTCCACTCACCAAAAGATTTGCATCATCGGCATAGAGACAGATACTGTTTTGTGTACCATCAGAAATAACACTGGGTAATCCTCTTAGATAACAAAGGAACAGTAGAGGTCCTAATATTGAACCTTGAGGAACTCCATGTTTGATGGTTTTCATTTGAGATTGTGTGGAAATCAATTGATTATGATTATTTACATGCGCTATTTCAACAAACTGTTTTCTATTAGATAGGTATGATTGAAACCATTTTAGGGGTGTACCGACTATCCCTAGTGATTTTAGTTTGTTTAATAATTTGTCATGTGATACACTATCGAAAGCTTTGCTCAAGTCCATAAATATTCCTGTTACTTTATGGCCCTTGTCAACTGCATTAACTATTGAATCAATGTATGTAGTAGCTGCAGATATTACTGAATGATTGGATCTAAAACCATGTTGTTCTTTATCATATAAGTTGTTCTTTTCTAAGTAATTAGCTAATTGGTTGTACATTACTTTTTCATAAAGTATATCATAGGGGTGTGTATAACTTAATTTCCTGATTTTATCATTAATCTGAAAGAATCTTATGCCTAGTGTCATTGGAGTGCAAATCATATCGGTGCGGTATTGTAGGCAATATAATGTTTGTATGACAAAAGTTGTTGACGAGATCTTCAATAGTTTGTATTATTTTTTGTGTGGACATTTTATTTTTTAACATATTGTTTATATTGTTTGTCCCACCTATAAAAACAATCCAGTCACCAGAACCAAACATATTTAGGTCCAAATTGTTTCCTGCTGCTTCCTTAATGTTTTTTTTTTAAGTGCCCCTGGAAGTACATGGCCAAACACATTCATTGTAGATGACATGTTTGACTATACAAATAATTAACTATTTCTCTACCTTGACTAACAGCTACAAGTGTCAAATTGAAGCAGTCAGATTTATTACTTTTAGTTTGTGCAAATCTAAATTTATTTATTTTTGAAGATTTATTTATGTAACTACTATGTAGAGAGCTGGTTTGTGCATTTTTTACTTTATTTAAACTCATAATTTTTGTTGATTGAAAATTAGTTGCATTTTCCTCTAATTCTGAGAAAAAATTACTCGTTTGTATTTTATATTATCCGTCAGTTGAACTTCACCACTTTGATAGCCTTTTTATAAATCTGTTATCTCTTGCTGAAGTTTTTGGTTACACTCCACCAAACATTTATGAATTTCAACAGAACACACTTGTTGCTTATCAGTAATCATATTCTCTTTTTTATTTGGAGAGTTAATCATTAATATTCATCATCAACAACAGTAAGATTTCTTTTGAAATCACATATCCATTATTTAAAACATAGGAACGCTTCTTCACACAATCTAAACTGCTAATGTCAGGTATTCTCAAATTATCAAAAAAATTTTGTGAATTATTACATACTCCGCAGCTATTGTTGTGTAAATCCCACAATCAAATGAATTTTCTTGGATATGATCAGAAACTATATTTAGTTTTCTCAGTGCATTTATTTTAAAATAATTTGAAACCTTACTAGTGATCACTTCAACATTTGCAAGATGTGTTGAGTATGGAGTCATAGTAATATTAAAACTCTCCTTTTATTTTATTACAAATCAAAAGGCTCTAGTGACTCCCTCTACAGTCACCGTTATAGTTGATTGTACGTTGTGTACTTATATTCTCATTTACCAAGGGCTTCTGATAATTGTTAACTGGACGTATTAATATATCTTTATCGTTTAATTGCAGTGGATCAAGAAATACACCTATGTCTTTCAGAGTTTTAATGCCTTGTACAATAGTTACAGTCGGCACTGGTGGCACAGTGCTGTAACCCAGCTACTTGGGGACAAAGTGTTTGGGAGATTGTAGGCGATAGGTTCCATGCTCAGTACTCTTAATACCGACACGGCGTCCGCTCAATGGTTGCCATCAACGTAGACACTACTAGAGACATCTGGAGTGTCCGTGTTGAATGGTAGTCAAGGTTCAGATGTTGTGTAGTGAAGAGATTAGTTTTAATGCCTTGTACAATAGTTGGGTCTACTAAGATTAGTTTTAATGCCTTGTACAATGGTTGGGTCTACTAAGATTAGTTTTAATGCCTTGTACAATAGTTGGGTCTACTAAGATTAGTTTTAATGCCTTGTACAATAGTTGGGTCTACTAAGATTAGTTTTAATGCCTTGTACAATAGTTGGGTCTACTAAGATTATTTTCTCTTTAATTCCTACTACCAAGTTTTTTAAATCTATTAAGTACTAAAAGAAAAAGGCCCTGTAAAAATCACGCTGAGAATCAATTAGACTTGTATGAAGTTATTTTGCTGAATTAAAATTTTTTTCAAAATTTATGTCCTTCATATTTTAAAGTAGTAGAACATACAAATATATATTTTTTAACTTTTACTAATGAAAACCAAGCTGAAGAGCACTAATCTCAAAGTCAAACCTTTACTGAGAGGTATAACTTAGTAAAAAAACTAGTTCAAAAGCTGTAAATATTGTAATAAATTATCAGAAAGTATCAAATGGAAGTAAAATGTTAAATCTTGAAAAATGTTGAATGTTTTACTTTCAATGCAATTAGAGGATTTTCATTAATTATACTAACTACAATAATGAGTTATTTTAAGCAGATATTTATTTCTCAATTCTAGTTTATGCTTGAAATCTATGAGAAATGCCCATGCTATAGGTGACAAAAACAATTGAACCATATTCCTTATGACCTTAAGAGGATATACGAAGAAAAAGACTTTCAGAGAAGGATTCAAAACTGGCTCTAAAATTTTTTTTTTACTAAACTGACAAATGTTTGAACTGGCGCTGCCATTAATTTTAGACGTAAGGTAAAATTTTTTATATAATTTGTTTCTTTTTGCAATAACACTTAGATGTTGTTTGAATGAGCTGATAAAAATCCTTTTGTCTTCATTGACACATAATAATTTTTGACACAACCAATTAACATTACGGCTTATTTTTATGAATCTAATAGTTTTGATAATTACTATTTTAGTTTCTTTTATATTGTACTATTGTAAAATTGTGCTGATTTTCCTCCATCTGTATTATTGCTTGCCAACAGTTCTGTAAATATTTTATTAAAGAAGTATGTCTTTCATCTATAGCAAGGACTACAAATAGGACTGACATTAGATATCTGGATTGAAGCCGTCTAGGCATCTTAATTATATTAATAAAATAAGTCCTCACAATTAATTATAACCACACCTTTAATATCTTTCGCAAAACCCTCACCAAAAGAAAATAACAATTATTAATATTTGTTTTCAATAAATGTCTAAATAAATATTAATTAGCAACACATCACTCCTTTTTTTCTAAGTAAGTTCAATTTTCACGTAATAATCAGCACGCATCTATTTCGGTTAACTACTCCACCATTCCCCATTCTTATCTCATAGCGACTTGGTGCTTTTTTTTTATTTTCTGCACAATTTTTCCATACTCTCTTCTATCTTTCACCCATACAATGTCTCCCTTTTGAAGTTCTGGCAAGTTTTTGATTCTATGTCTTAAATCATAATTTTTTTTTACAGCTGTTTTTTCTTCGCTCATCATTCTTTTTAAACTCCTCCAGGTCAGGCCTTTTTGGTTCTAAGTTTATTTGATGTATTGGTAAAGTTCCTCTAATTTGTCGCCTCATCAACAATTTACAAGGGCTGTATCCCAGCTCTGTCTTAGTGGTGCGGTAAGCAAGTAAACCCAACTCCATATCTCCTCTTAGGATTATTCTTTTTGTTATTAGCACGATAGCCTCCACAAACCCATTACTTTGGAGATACTTTGCACTACTAGGTACTCTGTGAAGTCCTCAAGCTTTAGCGAACTCCTTCATTTCGAAACTGTAGACATTAGTTCCTTGGTCACATCTTACAACATCGGGGATGCCAAACAATGCAAATGATCTTTTTCAGTATTTTATGGCTGTATTTGATTTTAAGTCACACTTCATATTTTGCAAATCAATATATCTAGAAAAATAATCTCCTAAAACCAATTACCAGGATCCATTAACCTTACAGTAATCAAGACCCAGTACTTGCCAAGGTCTCTGAGGAACCGGAGAAGGCATCAGTAGTTCCGGTGGTTGTGTTCTCTGTTCTATGCAAGCTCTGAACTTTGAAACTTTATTTATTACATCTTGATTTATACCAGGCCACTATATGGTGCCCTTAGCTCTCCACATTGACTTCTTCTGACTGCCAAGTCCTTCATGTATTTTCTCTAAAATTTCATTGCGTAATTTGAAAGGAATGAGGACTCTGAGATCATACATCAAAACACCATTATTTATCCAAAATCCATTCTTAAACCGGCTGTACTGAACACACGTTGTAGGAATTTGTCGGCCATCCCTTCATTATATACTCTTTTACCATTTGGATTTCTTCATCACCATCATGAGCTATGCCGATGACACTACAATCATCAATAGGCAACCCAGTAGCAGTCTAGCATTGGCACAAGCAAAATTAAATCAAAATCTTATTCAAAATTGGTTGACTGCTAATGAATTGGACTAAATACTAACAAAACTGTTACAACCCTTTTTGGCTTAAAAGAAAAACAGAAACAGTTAATGGAAAATCCAAAATTCTTGGGCTTAACCCTTGACCCAACACTGTTGGCATCAGCATATAATTGGTCTCAAAAGTAAACTCAGTCGATGCATTTATGCTTTAAAACGTCTTTGTGGTGAATTGGATCAGGACGGCATCTGCACGGCTTATTTTTGGTATCTTGCAAGCACATATTGCCTATGGTCTTGTTGTATGGGGTGGTGCCTCCCATGCCGAAGAGGTATTTATAATGCAAAAGAAGACTATCCGTGTTATTGCTGGAGCAGGGAGGCTTGACCACTATAGAGATATCTTTAGGTTTCTTAAGATTCTCACCCTCTCTTGTCTTTATATAATGCAGTGTTTGTTAGAAATAATGAAAACAGAACTGTGCTCAGAAATGAAATTCACTCTTATAATACAAGAAATAGCCATTTTATAAATTTACCTCAACATAGATTAAGCAAAAGTGAAAACCCCCTGTATATTGCATCTAGGTTAATGAATAAGCTACCAATCAAAATGAAAACACTAAGTGATTGTTCTTTTAAATCAAAACTTCACAATTTCTTGTTAAAAAATGCATTTTATTCTGTAAATGAGTTTTTATTGAGTCAATGGACTGAGATGACTTCTTTTAACAATAGATACTTATTAAATACATTTTAATATGAATTGTACTGACTTGCCTATGTATTTGCTTGAAATATTTTGTGGCCAATAAACAATTCTATTCTATTCTATTTTTACTCCTTCCATTCACCTGTCTGAAACATTTGGTTGTCCTACACACCTTACAAAGATTTCTATATCCTCTTCTTCTCTTAATTCCTTATCACTATTTTGCAAAGGACTTTTTGAAAGAGTATCTGTGTGTAGAATGCTTTTCTTGGAACATACTCCATTATATACTGAAATCTCTTACGCCCCATTCTAAATTTCTGTATCCTTGGCGTCAATTCACTTAAGGGCTTAGGTCCTAGAAGTTTCAAAAGTGGTTTGTGATCCATCTGAATAATCACTTTTCCAACTATTAAAAACTCTTGAAACCGTTCACAAGCCCACACAATCGCTAGTGTTTCTCTCTCAATATTCGAACATCTCTTCTCAGTGCCTGACAAACTACGGGATGCATACTGCACTGGTTTCCAAACCCTACTGTCATTTTGTTAATCTAAAACTTCCCCTAATCCAGAAAGTGATGCATCAGCAGCTATTCTGGTCGTTCTGTTTGTTTCAAAGAATGCTAGTAAAGGAGATTGAGTCATAATTTTCTTTATACTTTGAAAACTTTTTTCTTGTTGTGTTTCCCAGACCCAGGCATTTTGTTTCCGTAGCAGATCACGTATAGGTTCTGCAACAGTTACTGAGAAACAAATTTGAGCAATAGTTACACATTCCCAACAGTCTACGCACCTCCGGTACGTCTTTAGGGGCTTCAAGGTTCAATATAGCATTGATTTTATCATTATCCGGGCTGATCCCTGTTTGAAATTATATGCCCCAAGAACTTCAGTCTTTGGGTTCTGAAAATACACTTTGATTCTTCAAAGTAATCCCATGTGATTTAAAAGTTTGCTTAACATGCTGTATTCAATCTACTGTCATGTTCCTCTACAGTCTTCCCTTGAATAATAGAATCATCTAACAATGTTCATCTAAACAATCTAACAAAGGCCCTTCTAGGCCTTGAAATAGTTTTGCCATTTTTCAATGGTATACTTCAGGTGCACTCGTTATACCCATGGGCATTCTGTTGAAGCAATATCTGCCCATGTGAATGATAAATGTGGTAAGCAGCTTTGATTCTGAATCTAAGGGTATCTGATAGTAACCCGACACAGTCTAGTTTTGAAAAATATTCTGCACCTTGCAGCTGTCCCAATCTATCATCCACCAATGGTAGCATAAATCTTTCTCTTTTGATTGCTATGTGTAGTCTGCAAATATCAACGTCCCCGTTAGCTTTTGGGACTACTATCATCCCTGCTACCCAGTCAGTAGGCTTATTAACTTTAGAAATTATGCCATTTTCTTCTAATTTGATCAGTTCATTTTCAGTTTTCGATCGTTTTACACATCTTCTCAAAATTACCAACTCTAAAACATTTCTGGCATTTAACTTTTAGAGCAAGACATGTATAATTAACATAAGGAAATGACTTGCCACAATTCCAACATTTTCTGTTTTCATCAGTCTTATGTTCCAATTGTCTTCTACACCCGACACCATGGATTGATGCCGTCTAGGCAATCTTAATTATATTAATAAAATAAGTCCTCACAATTAATTATAACCACACAGATAACTTTAATATCACAGATAACTAACTCTACCCAGATGGCTATAAGGGAAAAGCATGCACAATGTTTAAGTTTGTAGGCAACACCCACTACAGAACCGTGAATTTAGGATGTGAAGTTGCCGCTTTGAACAAATATTAAATCTCAATTATTATTATCAGCTGATATTTATTGTTGTAATATTAGTTTTTAGTATGGTTAGTTTATTGAGTTCAATCTGGCAACGCCGCCCAGGTGACAGCCGCTCGACGCACTTTAAAGCGGACAGTTGACACACTACAAGAAATTTGTTAATACTCTTTACCATGGAGATGAGCTATCTGAGTAGAGTTAGTTATCTCTGTTTAATATATTTCACAAAACTCTCACCAAAACAATATAACAATTATTAACATATGATTTCAACATATGTTTAAATAAATATTAATTAACAACACAATGTCCAATGGCTTACGTCCGACAAAGATCAACTGAACGATGAACAGAGTACTGTCTAAATATGTTAGAGTTGGAATAAGAAAGCGCAGACAAACTGGTGACAGTATGTTTACTTACCTCTTTGATTGAGACTACAGGCACTTCCTCTTTTCTCTTTGGACTAAACTCCATCGCATCGGGTGAAAGACCTTTACAAGAAGATGTAGCTATTTTGATGTCAATAATTTCTTGTTCATTTCTTTTTTCTTCTTTCAATCTTTTTGATTTTGTCCGTTCTATTAATTGTTCAATTTTTAGGCGAAGTGCTTCATTTTCTTTTTTTAATGCTTCATTTTCTTTTTTTTGACTAGCAATAATTTCATCACATTTTAGCAATTCACTCTCCCATAAATAGTTATGAAAATTACAACTGGCACAGACTGCTATACTCGCTCTGCCTGGTATTTCCTTTGAGGGTAGTGGCATACTCTGACCTACATACATTTCATACATCGGTGGTGAAGGGCTAAAGTACTCTTGTGGGTACAACGGAGGCAACGGCTGTTCCATCTCCATGTGTGGGTAAGGTTGAACTAAGCCGTTCTCCACACTCTGAGGTGGCCTGACTGGCCAACCAGGCATCACTCCTGCTTGCTGTTGTTGTTGTTGGTTGTTGTTGAAAGCCATTCCTAAAACAAAACAGTGTAATGTGTAAACCCCAAATAGACTTAAGGTTGATTTTATAAACCCTCCTCAAAAAAAATTATAATATATAAATTGTTTACTGAAAATCGTGGTTAAATAGGCCTATTTGTGTTCATAAGACCATCTAATACAGCAAAAAAAAGTATATATTTTTCTGTGTTTTACTGTGTTTTCTATTTAGTTTAAAGAGATGTCAAAAACAATTTAGAACTCTATAACAATATTAGATACTATGTAGTGTATCATTTTTACATAAAAATGTAATGGAAATGGAATTAAAATAAGAAATAATAACCCTTTATACCTCAATACAATTCTATATAGCTGTATGTAGAACTGCATTGCTAGATTACAGAATTTCAAGCTAGAAAGACTTCTAAATCACTGCAGGTTTTTTGCTGATTATTTACTGAAAAATTTGTTTCCCTTTCAGTTAGATTCACGCTGTTTTTAGGTACTTGGCCCTAATAAATCGATGTCATTTTTATTCCTGTTAATGGAAACAATACTTTCTAAATATTTTAAGAAAACAAGCCACCGTTTTATTTAACATACTTTTTTATTATAATATAAACACACGAAACTTGTTTACCAGCACACACTGAAGTGACAAATAGTTGAGCTTTTTTTAACCAATCACCATTAGATCGCAGCATAGACACACATCTACAGTAAATACATTGCCTTGGACAGTCTGTTTTTAATCAGTGCTAATATTGATTATTGAAACCATGTTCACGTAAATTTACTGTTATCCATACAGTGACCGAATTAAAACTAAGGTTTCAGATTTTTTAAACGAAATGTTGAGATCTTAGTATTTCAATCCATTGCTCGAAATAATTCACTTTCAATGTATCTACGTGACACAAATACGCCCCCGGTGTTCGCATTCCTTACTTCTTTCATCTGATCTCTACAACAATCGAAAGCGTTGATTTTATTCAGCTGGAGATACAAAATGTAAGCGTCACAAGTTGTGATTTCAATATTAATTCAAATTAGGTAATATATGAATACTTACTAATGAACGTATTATTTCTTTTAATTTATTGTACATGAATTATAAAGGGAGCTAGACAAGTATAATTTTATGTAATGAATACAATTATGAGTACACACACACACACACACACATATATATATATACAGGGTGTTCTGAAAAAAGGTGCCCATAAGGCAGGGCGTGATTCCTCACATCAAAAGAAGAAAAAAAGTTCTAATTAACATAGGTCCGAAAATGTTTCGTTAGAGAGTTACGGCTAGCGAAAGATTTCGCCTGAATTTCAGTTCCCCTGCTGAAACGAAGCCCTACGGGTATTTGTTGGCTGTTAATTAAGATGTACAATTTAGCGTTCTTTGTGTAAAATGAACTGAAAAATTGAATAAAACCGTTTCCAGACCTGTAGCTACAGTAGTTTTTAAGATATGTGACGAAATACGCGAAACTTGGTCCCGAAAACAAGTTCCTTTTAGGTTTGAAGCAGATTTACTATGTTAAATGTACAATAAACCCAAATTTTTTTTACAGAACTTTTAGAAAATTTAATTTCGAAGAGAAAGATGTAAAATAAGTCTATAATAGACAAACGCAACCTTTAAAAAATAATCCTTAATTAGCCTACATACAAAACGCATGAAAAATAGACAAAATCTGTTAAGCTCTCTACAAATGTAATATTGAAATTAAAACAGCTGTTGTAATAAAACAAATTAATGAGTTACTAATATTTTTTATCAAGTAAACATTTTTAACAATCATAAATTATCATACATAAAAAAGTTATCTGAATTATCACACTTGTTGTCACTGAATTAGTTACACTTGTCCTAAAAAACTAATCACGTCACAGTAGATTTTCAAAATGTTTCCCCTCATTCAAAATACAAGCATCCAGCCGTCTTCTCATAGACTGCCGAACTCTTTCGAAGATCCCAGGTGTCTCACGTATCCTTTGAATCCCATTAATAATCCTTGTGCGCAACTCTTCTATGGTATCCACAGGCGAGTCGTAGACAAGCGACTTTAAATGTCCCCATAAGAAAAAGTCAAGAGGATTGAGGTCAGGTGACCTTGCAGGCTTTGCTACTGGGGCTCCTCGACCAATCCATCTGTTTGGATATGCTTCATTTAAAAATTCTCTTACTTGTAATGTGTAATGAGCTGGAGCTCCATCCTGCATGAACCACATTTTGTTGTGTGTGTATAGTGGCACATCTTCGAGTAACTCATTCAGATCAGTCGTCAAGAAATGTAAATAATTTTCACCATTGAGCCTATCAGGTAAAAAACGAATAAAAATGTTATCACCCAGAATAGCAGCCCATACGTTTATAGAAAACTGATATTGGTGACGGTTCTCTGAAATAGCATGTGGATTTTCAATTGCCCAAATGTGAGTATCGTGGGTGTTAAGAATAGCCATTCTTGAAAATTTTGCTTCATCAGTAAAGATAATGTTATTTAAAAAATGTGGATTTCTGCACCTTTGGATAAGCCATTGGCATAGCTGAACACGAGGAAAGTAATCTCGAGGCAAAAGAGCCTGGACCCTTTGATAGTGATAAGAATGCAACTGCTGCTCATGTAAAATCTTCCAGACAATTGAATTACTAACACCGAAATCCAAGGTTAGTTCTCTAGTACTTCTTCCAGGATGATTCTCTATTTCGTCCAACACGCCCTCCTCCAATTCAGCTGTACACATTGTACGTGGCCGTCCTGATCTACCAACTTTTCCAGGTTTAAAGGTTCCCGTCTCGCTTAGCCTTCTATGAATGGAAGAAAACATTTTATGAGTCGGTAACTGTCTACGAGGAAAGTGTTCCTGATAGAGTCGTCTAGCCTCACGACTGTTGCAATGTGCAAGACCGTACATTAAATGTATGTTTGCCATTTCACCATTAGTGTACATAATATTCATATTACCTGCCATGATGAATAAGATATTATTAGCTATCAAAAATTAACTGCAACGGCACTCGCACTAACTTGTATTAAAGTACAGATCAACACACGCACATAATGAGCAATGGAAAAATAGCTGCTTGTCATGTTTATTTAAATTATTATAAACAATGTTACATTGTTTAAACATATGTTTTAAATAGAAATTATTTTGTTCCTTAAATCATATGTTTTAATACAACAGCTGTTTTAATTTCAATATTACATTTGTAGAGAGCTTAACAGATTTTGTCTATTTTTCATGCGTTTTGTATGTAGGCTAATTAAGGATTATTTTTTAAAGGTTGCGTTTGTCTATTATAGACTTATTTTACATCTTTCTCTTCGAAATTAAATTTTCTAAAAGTTCTGTAAAAAAATTTGGGTTTATTGTACATTTAACATAGTAAATCTGCTTCAAACCTAAAAGGAACTTGTTTTCGGGACCAAGTTTCGCGTATTTCGTCACATATCTTAAAAACTACTGTAGCTACAGGTCTGGAAACGGTTTTATTCAATTTTTCAGTTCATTTTACACAAAGAACGCTAAATTGTACATCTTAATTAACAGCCAACAAATACCCGTAGGGCTTCGTCTCAGCAGGGGAACTGAAATTCAGGCGAAATCTTTCGCTAGCCGTAACTCTCTAACGAAACATTTTCGGACCTATGTTAATAAGAACTTTTTTTCTTCTTTTGATGTGAGGAATCACGCCCTGCCTTATGGGCACCTTTTTTCAGAACACCCTGTATATATATAATATATTGCATAAATGTGTTTTTGAAAGACGATGTAATGTTACCAAAAGATAGTTTAACTGTAATATTGTGCATAGATAGTTTCAATAAAATAAAATCACACTCTCACATTCATTTTTAATTAAATAATAAACTCCACTTTAAAAAAATGGTTAATGAAAAATTCACCAGTTTGGTTGTTTAATACTTTTAATTTAAAAAGAGATTAATCTTTATACCTTCACATCAATGAACAAATAAAGTTAATACAATTTTAATTTTACATTTTATACATTTTAAACAAAATTATAATATTTACTCCTTAGTTTTATAATTTTTTACAAGAATTCTTTTTATTGTAATTATCAAGAATGTACTCGTTTAGTTGATTATTATAGAAAACCACTAAGAGCAACTACAGTAGATACATGGTAATATTATATTCTTACATAAATTATCATCAAATTAGTTTTTAACCTAATATTTTAACTTTTCATAATTTCTTCATGTTATTATTAAAAGAAATGAAATAATATATTTTGCATATAAACTTAACATAAGACATAAAATGGAGGATAAAAATAAATCTCATTTTTTAACAACATGAATATTTCGTATTCAACACATTGGCCAACTTTCACAGAACCATTCTGTGATGACTTCACATGGCCCATTTATAAGCCACCACGGAACTGTTCCATAATGGTGACATCACATTTTCTTATTTTTTGTTGTCAATTTGTTTTGTAGTTTTAAGTCGTCAATTGGTTATGAATTGTTAGTTAATTATCGTACTTTGCAATAAAAATAATATTTATGGGAAACTAGACAATAAACATTTTTACAAGCCTTCTTAAAATCAGGAATAATTGTTCAAAGTCCATTTCATAGTTATAGAACATAGTCAGTTTTAGAGATAGCAAATAATATCATTACGAATTTTAAAAAGTAGTATTTGTTAAGTGTTTGTAGAAGTATACACTCATATTTGACTCTGGTTCTCCGAGGTAAACAAAACAGGTTGTATTTCTCAGTTGAGTGTAAACATAGTTTGTGTTGCTGTTCTAGAATGTGTTCTGATCTTATTTTTATGTCTGATTATTTTGTTTCTTAGATGAAAGGGTATTTTAAATTGTTTGAGTACTTTAGTTATATAAGTTGAGGCTTGAAGAAATAATTTAACTTTATATTTTCAAGTGAAATCAATCAGGTTTTAAATGAAAGTGATGATGATTTTGACGAAAATGTTGAAAGGATGTTGTTTAACAGGATTAATTAGTCAACATCTTTATTAGTACCCAAATAATAGGTAGGCCAATGGATTAAAGCCGTCACAGCTTAAGATAAAATATTGTTATAATTGAAAAACTCACCAGTTTTGTTGCTGAGTACTTAATTCCCAACTAAATACAATACATTTCATAAATTGTTTGGTCTTTTAGTTAAGGGTAAGTGAGAGAAAAAAATCAGTAAGAAAAGACTTTCAGTTGTTACAATCTATATATATAAAAGCCAAATACCACTCACTAATCACAAAAACCACCAAAAGGATTTACACAACATTAAGAAGGAATTTAGCTTTAGTATCGGAGGGACCCACAATGAAACAATTTTTCGAAATTTCATTCCTAAGGTGTACAAACAAACAGCCCCTCAAAATTTCCTATTTTTCATAAGAATAGTATTGGGTTGATTTTAATAAATTAATAACAGCTTCATTGTAAATAAATAAACATGTTTATTTTGTATGTTTGACAGTATCCTATTTATGCATTTAAGAGTATAAACCTTCAGCTGTTAAACAAAAACAAATATTGAAATGAAGACAAATAACTTTAGTATTGTGATTTTACACTATACAGTTAATCTAATTATTTATAGTCAAAAGTTACACATGCTGAGGCTGAAGGCCGAGGTCTATTGAGCGCAGTGAAATTCGGGGTTGGCACGCAAAGCGAGCAGGAGTGTCTCCTTATATATAAATAAAAGCTATTTACCACTCATTGCTATTTCTCCAAAACTATACGTCCAATTGACTTGAAAATTTTTATATATGTTTATCTTGGCCTCTGAGGCTCACTAAGAAAGGATTTTCTCCTGCGACCACTAGCCTCCTAAATTTTCATGGCATTCTTATGGAGTTTATTAATTGATTGATTTTTGAAGTTATACTTCTTTGCGCCCGTTAGACACTTTGGGATGGGATGTTGGTCGAGAAACCGCGTCACGCTGAAAAGTAAGAACAAATTTTTAAGAACTATCGATTAATCGATTGTTAATCGAAGAATTTTAATCGAAGAAATTACTGATAATGATAATATAGGTGTATAATATAATAATAAAGTCACGTATAATATATTGAAGATAAATATATTGAATAATATTGAAAAATGTCTTATATTTCATTTATATATCCTGTCTGTTTGTGTGCGTGAGTGGGTGTATGAGAATGGCCAAAGAACTATAACTTCCACCGTGTGGTCCGACGCACACCCAATTTTTTTTTTTTTATTAATAGCTGTTAAATAAAAACAAATTGAATAAAATTGTGGTAGGATAAACTTTTAAAATTAAAAATAATTGAGCAAAGTAGTAAATTATTCATAACATCAGCTGTTCTAAATTGGATGGTATATTAAGTAATAATTGTTTTTCAAAAACAAAGTATTTAGTTTGATTTATTTTAAGTAAATTTTTAATGTTCTTGCATTGTTGGAGTTTTTACTTATATTTTGATTGCAAGTCTTCAAACTCAATATTATGAATGGAGAAGCGGGCGGGGCGGGTTCAGCTTGTGTTTTTATAATCTATATGTCCAAAGCAGTAAAATGGATAAAATACAATCTAGGATATAGCTACTTATAATTATTATGCAGCAAGTTGTGGTTGTATCCCCAAATGGATAGTCAATATAATGCCCATGACTGGTAGGCTACAAAAGTCAGTAATTGAAAACACCTCATATGACAAATGTTACGTGGCAAGTCAGTACTTCAAATAATCAGTTTACATTTTCACCACTAAAAGTCACAGGTTTTAATTTCATTTGACTGAAGACATCCTGAAAACCCAGATTACATAGTTTACTCGATTTACAGCTACAACTCCTAATGTGAAATAGACGTTATAACACTCACGTTGGGTGCTTGGAGGCGGTACATTGTATCTCGGCCCCTGTTGCATTGTACCCAGCGATCGTCTCCTGTAAACACAATAATATGAAATAACTTAAAATTGACAAATCTCGATTGTTCATAAATCTACAATCTCTAAATATAATAAGACGAATGATGAAAAATATATTAAAATTAAATGGTAAAATAAAAATTTTGTACTTACAAACTGCAAGGAGTTAAAAAAATAATGTTAAGAGTCTGCTGCACTTGCCGCCATATTGGATGTGGTTCTCCATAAACTCAATCTCCATTTAAAAAAAATAGAACTACCTGTACAGCTTTATTTAAGAAGATACAATTATAAACTTGGCCTTTTTCTAAAAGAGGACACAATTACCTAGTGCCCTCTGGGACCATATTTTAATTTTATCCCTAGATTATTTTTTTAAACAAATAAATATTGTTTTGAAACAAACCAAAACCAATTGGAAAACTTATCTCAGAGAGAGCACTCGTGCCACTTATCCCATTGAGCACGTTAAAATTTAAAATAAAAATGTTAAAAAATGTAAGAAGTGGAGAAATTTTCAACTGCAGGCATCAGCTACTGGTAAAAGTGTTGCCTGGTAGGGCTCATAACCCCTGACGTCACACAGTTGAAGTGACAGCTGGTTGGAACAACAAATAAACACAAAAATCTTCTTCTAATTCTTTGTTACAATTCCAGCTGATTAGTGGTGAATAGCTTGCCTACTAGTTAACTTAAAGCTTCCGTGTGAATATTAAATAGAATACTCAAATCAGCTGATTTGTAAATGATGTTGAAGTCTACTGCACAACCTTGCCGTGATACATACCATCTGTTCTAGTTACCATGTTACTAATGCATAGTGCCATCCATTGTTTGAGTTTAATAGCAAACCCACTGTACAGTTCATTGCAGTTTTTATTCAGTGTATTCGTGTTAAGTGTTCAATACTGTAGTTACTGTATTATTTTAACCATACAGTAGGCTACTTTATTAAATCCAGTGTTTGATTCCTTACATACATAATTTTACTTTGAACTGTTGTTTGGTTTTTGACAGGCCTATATGCAACTGATATTGCGTTGTAGTGTGGTACAAGAGTTAATTAATCCTAAATTATTCAATTTTCTGGTTATACATACTGCACACTATACAACAAACACGGTTCCAAGTTATTCTTCAATTTTTTACTTATTTTATTTCAAACGCTATTTATTTTTTACTTTCCGTTGGTTCAGTTTTGCCGAAAGTTTGGATTAGTGGCATTTGAATTTGCGGGTTTTTATTGTGTAAGAAACGTATGTAACTATGAAAAAATATTTTATATAAGAAATTTCAGTGCATTTTCTTTATAAATAGTTAACAATTTAACAAAAATAAAAACATGCTCTCTCTCTCTCTCTCTCTCTCTATATATATATATATATATATATATATATATATATATATATATATATATATATATATAGTAATAATGTATGTCCTACCTAATCTGTATGGAGTTACACTACAAAGTTTTTCAAGTATGGGCAATACAGTACTTACAAGGTACAATAACTTAATGTTAAAGAAATTGGTATTTTTTAACTGTTATTCACTTTGACACTGTTATTTCATTGATCTTCAACCGGCTGAACCTTGCACATTATTCCATGCAATAATCTTGCAATATGATGTCGCCATGTGTACTATCGAAGTATAAGGACTGTCTCAATATCTAGTGTCGAACTATCGAGGTTTTACTATAATTGTTTTCGTTTCATGTTTTATATATTTACTTATTGATTATTTATTAGAATTAATTGTATAGTATTACAGTGATAACCATCCATCTGGTAACCGACTACTAAGTAGTCGATGAAAAATGACACCCCAATGGCGATCGACTACAGGGTAGTCGTTCGAGCAATGTTGTTTATAATTGCTCAATTACTATGGCAAAATACATTGAATGATATCACACTGTACATTGTTGTATTCAACACACTACCATGAGAAAGACGTCATATATGGGAGCAAAGTTTTTAAATTCTCTGCCAAACGTCATTAAAATTGAGAAAGATATTGTTAAATTTAGAAAATTGCTTAAAATTATTTAGTAAATAAAGCACTGTATTCATTTGAAGAATTTTACAATATGTAACTAGCATAGGATTAATTTAAGTTTGACGCTATTTGTTGTACACAGGTGTGAAATTATATGAATAAAGAGATTTGTCTATTGTCTATTAATATGGTATTTAGTTTAGTATTTTCCATGAAATAATAATGCCACAATGATTTTATAAATTTACATAAAATATCATTCATAATTTCATTTGGTTACTGTTCCAGCGCAATAGGTAAAATCAGTGTTGCCGAACTGTTTTCATGGGAGAGTTTTCGTACTGGAAAAAAACAATCAACATCAATGTGTTCAGTATTTCCTTCTCTTCAATGCCATGTGTTTATATTAGCATCGCAGTATTTATAGTTGCCCAGCTGTTTTTTTGTTCTAACCACACCTCATACAGATCCCTAGCGTGGGAGTCGACTACTGGCGATAGTTGATTACTTACCTGTCTATAGTTTGTTCTAAAAATAAATATTGTTACTTGTTCGATATGTCATTCAAATGTTCATAAAAGCAGCTTTACATTTATGTTAGCTTCGATTTATTGTAAAAGATTTATAGGTTTCATTTACTACATTGAAAAGACGAATGTAGATCATAATTCAATATTCGGAGACAGTGAATGACTCATGAGATAATGTGGACTGAGCAAGTGCCCTTGGCTCGGTCGGCACAATACAGCTAGGACTTATTAAGTTTTATACTGTATATGCATTAATTGGTTATAGGATAAATCCACATTATTACTTAAGTTAGTTGAAGCTCGCCTAGTGCCACCAACGTATTAGTATTATGTTGTTTTAATATTACAACTTTTGTTTTCTTTTTGTTGGAACATTTTTATATACATTTAAAATAGCATTAATTTATATGTTACAGCAGTGGATCTCGCTGATAAGAATTTCTTAGCGAGGCCAATATTTGTAATTTGCATGTATAAATAAATAAAATAAATTGAGCCAGCCATTTTGTGTTTTGCTTTCGTTCTGAGCCGCGTTGTGTTTCACACTTCATTATATATTTTCTATTCCTTTATTTGTATTGTATTTGCCATAGTTTTCACTATAATCAAATATCAATCCAATTATATTGTGATTTTATGCTTTGTACTAATAAAAAAAAGTTTCAGAATAGATATATATATTTTATAAATATTAAATATTCTTATAATTGTACGTTTTATTCAATATAAACCATTGTTATATAACATTTATCTTTTCATGCAGTTTACTTTTTATGAGTCACTTTCGCACACGGGTGGGAAAGATGCAACTACTGGAAATTTAAGTGGGGAATGGCAAATGATCAGGCATATGATTGCATAGTTGAAGCGCAAACTCTGGATCACATAGTTAACGAGAACCCATTGCGTCCTTTTCAAGGTGAATTAGCTGTCTTCATTCAATTGGATAAGCAGATGTTAAATGGTTAAGAAACCTGGATTTAGCTCTGTGATGGGAGATCAATATTTAAACACTAAGACACAAGTACTTTAGATTTTATTTTATTTACATATTTTTTAATTTTTCTAATTTTAAAAATCTTTTATTAGTTTGGTAGCTGGCATATGAAAGCCATACGATATATATATTTCAATATGTCATGCGTGGGTTTGGAAAAAAATAAAAGAATATCTGGCAATACAGGTTACTACCCCCAATTACTAGAACCCTCCTTTACTCTGGTACGTATGGGATAGGTCTTTTTAAATTTATACTTGCAGTAATTGCTAGCAGTTACTTTATCTTTTAAAATAGCAGGCAATTCTTGGCTAATGTGTATATGTTTGTTATAAATGAAAACAAAATAGTTATTTACTGTGAACCTACTTCTATTTGCTATCACTACATCCACAAAGAAGTAGGCTATTATACAATATATATAAAAAAATGTGTGTTAACTTGAAATATTTTGACATTTGTTTTCAGAAATCGCAAATGGAGGATAGGTACCCCTTGGAAACAATGTTGTAATAATAAAATATGAAATGTGAGATAGCCAAAATATTCCAAATTTAATCTAGTTCCAAGAAATGTACACATTATAAATGATATAGGCAAAAATAAAAGTAGTGTACCATAACAACTACAAACTTTACAGTAACTGGTTAACTTAACAATTGTTTAACATGGAAACAATAATATTAAACAATTTTGGATAAACACTACCTAGTTATAACCCGTACATTAACCCTGAATCATTAGGAGCGACATAGTTTGTTGTTCACTTAGTCCCTTTTAAGAGAGAGGAGCAACATAATTTATGCTGTTCACTTCACATCAATAAAACATATGTTTATAATCAAGCAATCACTACAAAGTTGGTACCAATTGACGCAGAATGTTCTGTTCTATACATATCAGATTTTGAATAATTTTTTTATGCAATTTTATAAACGTAGGAAATAAAATTAGAACATGCAACTCGAAACTCTCGCTCAATTCCCGACGGAGGAGGTTTGGAGGGAGTAAAATTGCAGATGTTTGTCGTATGACTGAAGAATAACCAAAAGACGGAATAAGGCGTACCAAATATCAGTCTGCGGAGAATTAACTACTCTATCCAACAAAACAAATTGCATTGTTTTAGCAGTATAGGCTATTTTACAAAAAATGTTTTAGTATACTCTTGTGCTTTCCAAAAGAGAAGAGCGACATAATTTATGCTGTTCATAAAAGTTTAGCTAATAATTTATTTATTGAGATACAAACAATAAAAAAATTAGCTAGAAAGGCAGAGTTGTTGAGTTGATCGGTGCCGTTTTGAGCAATTTCGTTCAGTAGGTTGGCAATAGTCACATGACAAGTTTTCTCTTTTCGAGAAGAAGCAGACTCCCGAGAACGCCATAGTGAATCTAGACATTTTTGTTTAGTGCACGTGGGATTTTCTTTGTCAGTGTTTTATACGCTATAAACCTCATTTATGGCAGTACAGTAAAACATGTGTTCTATCAAGAGTTTATGTTAGAAACATTCCTAACAATTATTTCATATTTTTTATAATGTTAACAATATGCAGTATTTTTCAAGTGCCGTTTACACACAATCTGCGTATAATGCAGTATGACCTTGGATGGATTCGGTGCTATTGGTTAACCTTGTAAATGAAAGTGATATTGGGATATTGAAGTAGCCAAGACTTAGGTTTCTTACAGAAGCTGTTCAATCTGTCAATTGCCTTTATTTCAAGTGTAAATTATTCAAATATTTTGGCACAACATATAAAAAAGATTGCCTGAATGAATCTTTATTAACTTTTAGTAATCTAAAGTTTCTGTGATATATATTTCTTGTTCTGTAAACTAGTTTGTTTGTTCCAACATTCTCACTCCACATATAAAAGATCCTAAAAACTTTAAACAAATATAGATGTTCCTTTGGTAGAGTATTTAAATGTAGGTAAATAGGATAGGCACTCTCTCGTTTTCTTCTCCTTCTCAATATATAATTCTGCGTTAACCGTAATCTTTGCATTAATGACTTAAAAGTACCGCCCCAATAAAAGAAACCATACTGCATTTTAGAGTGAATTAAGGCAAAATACAATGAGCGCAACAGTTTTTGTCGCAGAAATTTCGTAAGAAGTAAAATGTCCTCACTGATATCCTAATTTTGTTGTTCAATTCTGTTATATGTTGTCTCCAATTAAGCTTTTCATCTAAAACTACTCCTAGGTACTTAAAACTGTTAACTTGTTCACCAACTTCATAACTGCAGTTACCTCCCATATATAGTGCTGAATGATAAAGGGCAAGATAGGTTAAACTCTCTTAAACCAAAATTAACATATGTAGTCTTACTTATGTTCACTTTCATTTTATTTTTCATACACCATGTTCCTTCCTATATTTCTCCAAATTACGTCACTGTTTTTAAAATAAAACCTAGTACTTTATCTAAAATGTAACAACATATTATTATAGTGCAACAAAATAAACAATTTGGCTATTTTGGAATTATTTACAAAAATGTTTTAGTGCTTGTAAGGAGGGTTATAAGTTATAATTTACCTACAAAATTTAAAATATTTTTTTTTCAATCTTCTTATGACAGTAATTATTTACTAATTCTGTTTGTAAGTTTTGATGGTAGTATGTGAAAGTACAGTTTTTGAGAAGAAAAACTTTATAACATTTACATTTGGAGCATATTTAGTGTTTTTTATGATTCTTACAAAATAGGCTTGCAAAGCACCAAAAATTGCACCAAAAATATTCACACAGTTAAAAATAAACAGTGCTCATGATCTAGGGTTAAAATTTATGTAAAAATATGCTCAAATCAAATAAATATATTAATATGCTAAAACATGTACTGTAACCAAGCAATAAACATGAATAATTTACTGTGATTATCTCTACAATATTGTGGGTTACACAGCAAAGATGGCAAAGAAATAAATCTTTATGTCTTTGAACTTTACTTATTCAAACTCACTATGTTGAATTGAACAATTGATGATTTATACGTATAACGGTAACCGGAAACTAATGTAGAAGCTACAGATATCCCAACTTGATCATAGCGGATTAGCTGATTATTATAATGACAATTATTTGAGACCATGTATCAAGTGCAGGAATCCACACCGCGCCAGTACAAGAGCACATTTTGAATGCGGGTATCCACACCGCGCCAGTACGAGAGTTCTGGCACACTACAATCCTAAGCATTCGTCCGTCAAGATGACGAACCTCTTAGGTATTTTTAGTTTTAGTATGAAAACAACACACAGCAAATACAACTTCCTTGTAATCCTCAATCTCATAATTCTGGAATCACCGATGACATTTTTAATACACAAGGCCTAGTTGGTTTTCATTATCAACTTAGAGACACATTTATCCCAAAATAGTCCCACAGACGAATGTTTAGTTGCTTAACCCTCTCCCGTTAATCCGCCTCCTCGAAGGGCGTGGTGCTACTGACGGACCGCCTCCAAACGCCTTCACTCGAATTACAGATGCTTGCGCGATCTGTTATCGCCTCAAAGAAACTTTTGCGGTACTGTCTATGTGTAGAATTGATTTTCTATTCTACCTAAACAATAATGTGCTGCTCTCTGAGAAACATTATGAATCATAAATGAAACATTTATGAATCTACAGCTAAATGCAGTAAAATATATTTCCCTCTGTTTAGTGCTGCTACCTTACGGGCACACTGGAATGGAACTATACATCAACGCCAGCTGACTAAATAAGAAACTAAATAATATTATTGTACGTATGTACAGTATTAGCGTGTTTGTTTACCGCCAAAATACAGTGATTGTTTGTGATTGATTCTTAGTGATTTATAATGAATCAAGATCAGTTTTTGCGTAATAGTGAAATTGACCGCATATTTGAAAATGGTCAGAAGTGGAGAGTGAGGTGTCTAGAGACGACGATATTTCTGAACTAAATGATATCCCCGATAACGAAGATACTGAACAGCCAATATTGTCTAAAAAATATAATAAAACTAAAAATTAGGCCTATGTATAATAATTAAATTTAACTATGTTGTGTATTAAGATATTAATTTATGACGTTAAATAAGCTTTAACCCTCCACGCGCCACGCGTCTCGATCGAGATGCATTATTGTGTTGCTCAAGCGCCATCGTCTCGATCGAGACGCATTTCGCGCGCGCTTACATTTATGTATTAGCGCGGTTATTACGCATTTGTTTCACACATATTGCATACCATTTTGAACATAAACGTCTATTACATGTATATAACGCAACATACTTTTTTATTTTTCACTCAGACGATGTTGGTAGGCCTGAACAGTTGATGCATATGTTGCTAAGTCATCTCTCCAATCCAGTTTGTTTGTGTTCTTTGTTGATCGACAAAACAATGTGTTAGTGTGCGTGTTTTGCACTGATTTTATTCAAAAATAAGTGAATAATCACGTAGTAGTGCTATTCGGGGTGTTTTAGATGAATTAGATGACGGAAATATAAGTGACAACAGTGACATTACTGACTTGACATGACATGACCCCCAAAAATTTGTGTATATAGTTCCTTTTTTTTGTGTGCGTGTTTTGCACTGATTTTATTCAAAAATGAGTGAATTATTAAGTAGTAGTGCTATTCGGGGTGTTTTAGATGAATTAGATGACGGAAATATAAGTGACAACAGTGACATTACTGACTTGACATGACCCCCAAACATTTGTGTATATAGTTCCTTTTTTTTTTTGCCATTTTTCAATTTTACCTTTGATTTATCTACTATTGTGTATATATATTTTTATTCCTGTTAGGATTATGCAACTTTTGTTCATTAGTGAAAAGAGGATGAGAATAAATTTTTATGATTTAAAAAAAAAAACCCTTACGAAACCATCAAAATTGCGTAGCGTTTTAAGGTAATATACATGGCGTATATAGGGTTAAAATGATATATAACAGCGGTTCTCAACCTTTTAGCACTGGCTAAAACACTGAGATAGCTCACGCCTCCCCACCAGTCAATAATTGGTTGGTTCAAGTTAGAAGAGTGAAATTATGAAACTGACGATGCTAACTCTACGTTAGCAAAAGCTGGGATGCAAAATAAAAATCCAGATAAATTTAAATACGAAAGTTTATTTGATGGTTTTGAAAGTTTTTGTTTTTTAACAAAATATATATTTTTTAATTTTTTTTCTTTGTATCCTCATGCCTCCCCTGAAATTCTCACACGCCCCCCTAGGGGGGCGCGCCCCCCAGGTTGAGAACCACTGATATATAATATGTACTATTTATGTTCAAAACTACGTTTTAAAAACATGATTACGGAAACGTGATCCACGCGGTGGGGCGGCCAGAAATAATACTGCCCAGCAGCGTCATGGTCGCGTGGCAGGAATTTAAACGGGAGAGGGTTAATAAATATTATATAGAATTTTTGAAATTTCTTAAATTATAGATTTAAATTAACTTTTTATAATTATTTTTTTTTTTTTTATTAAGATTCAGAGACAATATGATTAAGTTTATTATTTAATAATTTTATAAATTTAGTCAGTTTTTTTTCCCAAATGCCTCAAATTCAGAAAATTGATTATATCTTTAAATTAACACAATTGTTTTTTTTTTTTTATATCTAACTCCAAAGTTCATTATATTGATTCTAATAACAGTGGCATAGTTCTATTTAAGAAAAAGTAGTTACATACATCTTTTTTATTTGTATTTTCTTTAGTACTCTGTCAGACGAAAGTTTATGATTAGTGTTACTTGCCAGACAGTTTATTATTCTAGGGTTAACAACATATGACTTCTATTGAATTTGATACGCTCTTAAAACATATAAAGAATAATGCCTATGCATACTGTTTATATACACACAAACAGTCAAACTACATACCTATTTTAAGATTACAATCTAAAGTTCGACTGGTTCTACAAAAGTAAAAACATTTTGGAGTATAAAAAACAAAGATAAATAAATCATTAACAGAATCTTACCTGGAAGAAAATTTTGATGAACTGTTTGACATTCTTATCAACAATAATTGTGAAAACAATTTAAACTCACTTAATTGTTTAGTAATGATTCACTGCAAGAATATCATCTTGGACAAAATTCCACTTGAATGTTTTAGAGGGCAAGGGATCTGCCTCTACAGAGAAGCAAACAAACAGTGAATTGAATAGGGCTTTGTGACAAACTGATGATAAGGAGGTTTAAACAATCATCTGGAGCAGAGACAGATTACTCAGCTTTCTGAGAAGGCACTCCCAGATAGTCCCCCCCCCCTCCTCAGACCACTCACACATACTATAGCCTAGCCTCAACCAAGCTATGCTATTTCACAATCAAAACTTTATCGAATGTTAATGATAGGAGTAATTTTAAATTACTAATTAAGTTTACTTACTTTTGTGGTTTTGTATTATTATTCTTTTAATCCTGTTACATGCATATTTCAAGAGGTACAGTATTATCTGTATCTCGATTGCAAATAAATCAAATTTGTACTTGAACTGGGCTGAGGTTGAAAATACTACTAGATCTTTCCTAAACATAACTTCATTCATTCACAACTAGAACCATTGATCAGAATTGTAATAATTTGCAAAAAAAATTGTACTCTAAAGTAGATAAGTTGTTTTCTTAAAATATAATCTCCAAATATACTGATATTTCGTAGATTCTTCACAATGTTAATAATTTTCAACTCTTACTTAAAAATTAAAACTTTTATTTAAATTTATTGATAGTAGTTTAAAATTAATAATATTGAGAGGAATATTTAATTATTAATTACAGCTCAATCTCAACTTAAATGCAGCAATTTTACAGTTAGTTGTTGTCCTTTATAACCGATGAAATTTTATAAAATATATAATTAAGTACATTTTTCATTGATTCCTGAACAAAATTATAGACATTTTGACCCAGTTTAAAAAATCATGGTTGAAAACCAAGTCATTATATACTGTGCACTAATAAAACATACAATATAAAAGTACAGTAGGCCTAGATAGTTTGTAGACAAAATTATTAAATAAACTAGTTTTATAGCAATTATTTAATGAAATACTAATAAATAATTGAGAAAATAGTATCATAGCTAAAATAAAGAGTTTAAAATAACGTTAACTTCAGTTGTCCTAATGCTATTTTTATTAATTTATTTACAGACATTGTATTAAGCAATAGAACGTCATCTTTCTTAATCTACTCTAATTAACTATACAAATGAACAACACTTAAGGTGGTTCGGCTGGCATTAGGGACAACTGAATTCCGCTACGCACACTAGCTGTACCTCTGATCGCAAGTTACAGACACACAAAACCTCTTCCCCCAACAGTGGTTTGGGATGGGCAAGGTATAATTGCAGGAAGTCGTTAAAGCGCGATCCTGCGGGTGCTGTGTCTCACTATACGTGTGTAGCGATTGGATTGTAAAATAACATGCGGGTAAAAGTACATACCCCAGTTGAGTATATAAAGTAAACCGATTATGTAAATTGTGTGATATTAAAAAGCATAAGATGCCGAATACGACGCTGTATTTCTCGTCGTAATAAAATAAAAACAAACCCATGACATTAATTATTTAAAATCAAAGTTGCTAATTTGCAGTACATAATTTAAAATAACTGATGAACAAGACCAGCCTTGTGAGGGTATAATTTGGAATTTTGGAATAATCGGGAAAATAATTTCTTAATGGGAAATGTACCAAGAAATTTGCATCCTTTAGGTGATGTATTTATAAATATAAACATAATTTTAATGAAAGAACTACTTGGGAAAATACCACTGACTCACTAATCAGTGTTTCTCAAAAATCACTAAACCTCCGAAGCAGATATTTTATAGGATGATTGGTCCTCTATTGTAGGAATGCAAAAAGAAGGGATTTTGAAAAATTCTTCATAGTTCCAAATTGTCAACCTTTTTTTACCCCCAAAACTGCCCAAATGTATTTCTTATGGGAAAATCACAAAAAGATAGTACTTCTGACTAATCTTGAAGAAAATCTCGAAAAGTTTCCAACCTTCACAGTTCTACACGTGTAACAAACATGCACCTTTTACATGAATTTTAACCTAAAAATTTTAAAATTTGGGGTATCGGGAGCCCAAAAACTTAAATTTTTAAAAAATGTAAAATTTTGTTAATACTGATGTTATCTACTCATGTGGGGTATTAAATTAAAGCTATTTTTCTCTTGAAACCAAATATACCATCATAATTCAAAAAGGTCAATTAATAAGGATCATGTGCCCCCAAAACAAAACAACAAAATCTAAAAACAAAAATGGGTAATATTTTGCGATTGGTTGGCCAGCTGTGCTGAACAGTTAAATACTTAGTCAGCTTGTCGTTGCTACAAAATAAATTGTCCTCAGAGGTCAGGTGGCCAACAGTCGCAGTCACGTCGGCAAAGCGCTCACATTGTCTGATAGTAAAAGGTTAATATAAACCACCCTAGTGGGGCATCTAGTGTTTTATCTCCCAAATTACAATATGTCATTGTATTTTGGAAGAAAAAATGTTTAAGGGCTCTGCCCCCAAATAAAAAAATATACTCCAAAACCCAAAATTGAGTAATGCTTAACTCATACACCCAAAGTGGGGTATCAAATTAAAGATATTCATCAATTAATAACTAATATACCATCAAATTTTACAAAAGATACCGTTTATGGGCTCCACTGCCCTAAAACAAACATTCATGATCAAATTGGTTAAGAATCTGTAGGCCGATCTCTCTCACGAGGCGACCTGCCGAGACCCAAAAATGGAACTGTAGCAGAGTGCCTTGGTGAGGCCGCAGGCCGAACTTTCCACAGCGTGTAGGCAGAGTTCCACAAAGGGGCCTTTAATAGAGCACTCTGGCGAGGCCGTAGGCCGAGTTCTACAAAGGGGCAAAAGGCAGTCTCCAGGCGAGGCCGAAGGCCAAGCTTCCTTCACGAGCGTAGATAGGGATCGGTGTGCAGGGATTCCCCTAGTATCAGCTACCCCTAGTGGCTGATATAGATATTGCAATAGAAAAAAATTAAAAATTTGTTTTGACCAAACAGAGTTAAAACTCTTAAGTACCCGCACGGGATGTTCAAAACACCCCAGCGAGTGAAATTTTGTTGTTATTCAAAGTGGGAATTGGCTAACCTACCCATCCTTTCAGTACCTTCAAACTACAGCCTGATAGTCATGCCAAACCAGTTCTCATTAGTTTGTGGTGAGTTATTGGTCCGTCACGTGCTGTCAAAGTTGTCTAGGGTGTCTGTAACACCCTGCACGGCTACTAGTGTCATTGTTTGAGAAGCATTTATGTACATATATTTTTTTCTTTTAAACTTCACTTGCCAGTTCACATGGGCCTGCAGGCCTATGCGTGAACAACTTTATTAAACAATCAAAGTAACGACCGTTGGCTCAGTGGGGATTCGGACCTTGGACACTGCCCTCAGCAGTCCGAAGCCTCAGCTACTGAGCCACCAAATTGTACCTACTACTTATGTACCAAATGAAAATATATTTAAAAATCGGATTGTAGAACAAAATTTAACTCATATTATATCATATAAAACATAAAACAAAAGGAAATAAAATATTTAAGTTATTATCGAATAAAATATAATATTGATTCTATTTTGTAAAAAATGTGCATACTTTTACATTAATTTATTTTTTAATTAGTGTAAATATTGTTATTTGAGAAAATTTAACTATTTAAATTGTACAGAACTAGTTGGATGTTAGTTATAAAACTCAATTTCTAAAATAGTAAAGTAATTATAATTATAGACTACAATTAGTATGGCGTGTTTCAAACACCCCGCCCGGGACTTGAAGTTACAAATAGCCTTGCGGAGTACTAAAGGGTTAAGAGGATGAAAAAATGTATAATCCTCCTGGCCATACAGCTATTTCCAATGATTTCCCTCCTTATAATATATGAAACAAGTAGACCCTTCATTATTGTACCAAAAGTGTAATTCTTTAAAATAAGCTAAATTTTAAAATTAGTCCTACCCAATTTAAAATAAGTTTTGAAATGTCACTGTATAACTTCATAGGACATTTAGGAATTAACATTTTAAGATTTTGAACAATTAATTTTTCAAGTAGATACTGTCTGCAATTATTAATGAACTAATAACAATCAAAAACAATTTAGCTGCTAAATTAAAATTTTATCATAACAGCCATGAAATAGTGTAACAGCACAGAGTGTAGATAAACTAATCAAAAGAAACAACAAGCATAGTGCAGATAAGATAAGGTTAGATGTAAGGAGATTGTATGTAGTCAATCCTACAGCTGGCTGTAGTTCTGTTGGCCTGGGAGACTCACCTTCCCATTACGACCTTTTATTTTTCTTAAGAACTATGATATAAAAACTAGGATTAGCAGTTTGATATTCTTTGGATTGTTAAAGAGGATATAACATTTTAAGATGCCCTACAAGTATTTGTCTGAAAGTAGTTGTACACATTTTCTTAACCATTCATTGATATAAAATTAAAATATATTTGCATATAAAGAGAAAGTGTTTGACAGTAATACAAATAACGACATCAATATTTACATCACAATTACATTAGTGTATTTTTGTAAAAGAAAATTGAGGATTTGATACAATTTTTAAAAGAAGATTGGGATAGAACTATTTGGAGAGCGATAAACACCCATTAAGACAAAAAGCATGGCAAGCATTTGTATTTCACTAAGCAAATGCAAATTCATTTTCACTAATCAAACTGTTTAGAACGGCAGGTTTTAAATTGTTATATTTAACTATGCTTTCTATCCCCAGAACCCTAAAGCGGAATAACGTGCGACAGGGTGACATTGTCACAGAACTAAAGAGATGGCTGCAGAAAGAAATCATCTAATTGAGAAACTATTTTACGTACCCCAAAATTACAATATTACTTTCTGCAGAACGATATCTGGTTTTGTGTATAAACAATTAATTAGAACTTTATTTGTAGTGCAACTTAATAACAAAACTATGTACTGACTGATTCAGAATGATATATGGCGATTTTACGAAATGAATAACAGCTAACTACAGTGAGACGAAAGTCAGGTGCCGGTCACCTTCAAAGCATGCGCAAATTCTCATAAACCCTCACAATACGCCACTCTAGATATATTGAACTTGCAAGATACAGTAGTACACAACCGAATCGTTCAATGTAATGAACTAGTTCAAAATAAACGTGACGAACAACGACTCGTACAAGCGAAGGTTGGAGTGATTTATAGTTTTATTATTTATACTTGTAAATTTGTTCAACCAACCTTCTTCAAATTTCAGTTTTTATTACCAATATTGATACAAATAAATAATTACACTTAATGATTTTGTCAGTGTTCCTTCCCAGCTCTGATATTCACTTTGAACTGAACTAGTTGAACTTTTCATTTTATGTTCATTTAACACAATTATATCTGGGTTAAGCTAATCAAGAGTGATTTCCAAACTTTAAAGTCTTGAATGTAGATGCTGTAGGTTTTGATGGTATATAGACAAGGAGTTAATTTACCTTAACTGAATGTTTCCTGAACTTGTTATTTAGTAATATATTATTGCACGTACTGTTAATTACATAATTAAAATTGCAACTATGAGCTAAATAGGCCTAACACTTCTGGCAACAAGAGGTGGACAGTTTTTTGTGGTGTAGCATCTGAAGACCTAACTATAACTGAGTCAGAAACTTCTCTATTTACGGCTTCACTAGATATACACTATGTGACGAGTCACCTCCTCATTCAGTCAGAATAACAATTAATTAATAATACTATATCAGCGAAGTTCTTTAAGGATTAATTAAATTGTTTTAGTAGATTACGTTAATTGTTTTACGTAATCCATTACCAAAATTGTATCTTAGCGACTACGTGGGCTACTCAGTCCACGGCGGAAGCTAAGGTTGTTCGCCTGGCTGCATTGTCATCACCGTGCCGATCGTATGATCCAATCGGACCAATCACCGATCGCCATGCGAACACATGGAGGTGGCCAGCAGGGGTGAACTCTGGCAGATCTCGAGGAGTATGAGTATGAGTAATGTCTTGGTCGGCTCTTGGCTAATAGTAATCATCAGATATGTGTAGGTTACTGTAGTTAGACGATACGGGACGTTGGGATTTTGTTCGTTTTACAATATAACATTATGTACTGAATCTATTATAAAGGATTGTGGTTCTTGTAAAATAATTACAAGTGACATTTATTGAAAGCCGCAGTTGTTATTGCCCCTTCCGTGACCACGTGGTGCATCTGTGAAGAAGTATGCTAGGGTCTGTCCCCCTTTAATAAGTGACAGAGGTGGCAGCGTATTTGTACTACCGCGACAACTAATTCTCTGCTTTAGCGCCTCAGAATATGTGAGGTCGCCTAGAACCACAAACACATCACTAGCTTGTTCCAGCAACTTTGGCAGATCCCAAATAGTGCCATCAAGCTTATTGGGGCCTTTTCCACTGTCGATTGATCCATCTCAAGATCGATGATTTCCATTGGATAGCTATCATCAGGGGAGAGTGACCATCTGAAAGCTAATTCCTTGATATAGTTAGCTAGCACTATGTTAATGCATCATCCCCAAAGCAGAATGCTTTCAATGTTTCTGCAAAGGTGTATAAAAAACAAAAACTTTCTCCTAGTACTATATAATGGTAACAATAGTGTAAAATATCAACTGAAAAAAAAAAAAATGGTAGTTATGCTGTATATATTCCAACTATAGAATATAGCCTAATAATGTTTAATAAATAATATAATAGAAAACACTGTTATAAGTTAAACATTTTTTAAAAGGTTTTTTTGAATGAATAAATTATTATCATTACTATTTGCACCTTACATTCAAACTCAATACACTTATAAGAAAGTTGAAATAAAGTAATTAATTAGACAGTTTAAATTGTTTTATTCTTAATATTTGGAGAGCAAACAAACTTGGTGGAGATAAGCTTTTATCCTTAGTTTTATAAAATTATGGTCAAATTCAAAGGATCGTAATAATTACGATTATTTATTAACCTAAACAAAGACACTCTGGTAATAATAAATAGTAAAATACAATTGTTTAAAAAGATGTTTCTAAAAACTTTTAGAATTTAAATTTAAAAACTTTTTAAACTAAAATGTTTAAAAAAATGCAGTTAGCGTCCCTTACTTGATAAGTCAAGGCTTTTATGAACAAAAATCTGAAAACAATATTTGAGACCAACTCATTGCCAGCGAACAATTCTATATAACTGAACTAGATTTTATTTAGAATTTTTATTTATTCACTGAAGAATTGATTTGTTCTCTGACGAAAAATGAATTACTCTAATTTGTTTGATAAATATCCTTCGTTCATAGTATTATTTATTAATTTATTCATAAGACGCCGATCGTCAAGATATGGGCGAATATGGATTTCGAGTGAGTGTGATGAGTGTAGATGAGCGAATGTAGTCATTGTTACAAACTAAGGCCGACTATTCCTTAGAAAGTGTCATTAATTAATAGCCCAATGACAAATGAACAGCCGGTGATTATCAGCTGATCCTTCTGATTATGATTGAATTGTGTATTAGATAACATAAATAAAAGGTTATATTTTACTTATTACTATTATACATTTGGTATTAAAATATTTCATTTCACCATTTGTTCCAAGAATGAGCTGCGCCTTCTAATCACGTAAATAATCACTCAGGATCGTATAAACCAACTATCACATTCAATTTATATAGTGTCACACTTATATAGTGACCAACTATCACATTCAACTGGAACCGTTTGAAAAGACCTTTAGTGGTGGTTCTAATAATAAGTTTCTTAAAACATGACAATACTTCAGCTAGTGCTGTTAAAATGACAATGTAACTGCAAAACTATTCGTTAGCTGTTGTGTGTCAGACGGATCATACACACATAAGTAGGGAATACAAAAATTACTGCTTTGTGGTTAAATGCAGTGTTAAAAAATACTTGATTTTTTAGATTAAACTGCAATAGTTTTAATCATATTAATTATACATGTAACTTTTTTCAAAATTGTATGTCTGCAGGGTAAGTGGATCCAGGTCAGTCGTATATATATGTGTGTTGGGTTGGTCAACGTCAGTCAAATATGTATGTGTGTTGGGTTGGTCAACGTCAGTCAAATATGTATATGTGTTGGGTTGGTCAACGTCAGTCAAATATGTATATGTGGTGGGTTGGTCAACGTCAGTCAAATATGTATATGTGTTGGGTTGGTCAACGTCAGTCAAATATGTATGTGTGTTGGGTTGGTCAACGTCAGTCAAATATGTATATGTGTTGGGTTGGTCAACGTCAGTCAAATATTTATATGTGGTGGGTTGGTCAACGTCAGTCAAATATGTATATGTGGTGGGTGGGTCAACGTTAGTCAAGAATGTATATGTGGTGGGTTGGACTATATTAGTTGTATATCACAGTCAGTCCAATAGTAGTTTCATAATTAAAACGTAACAATCTTTGAATGTTAAATATTTTTTTCATGCAAATAGACAACTTTGAGAACTAGGATTATTTTATATAAATATACAAAATTGAAATATGTTAAAAGTACTTTATTAATCTATTATATAGATCTGTATTCTATATTTTAATTTTAATAACTGCATATAAATTTGGCACCTATAAAGCTAAAGTGACAGTGTATCAAAATAGTCAAATAATTTACTTTCTACTTAGTTCTTATCCTTGCAATTATGTTTTTCTTATTTTGTAAGCTTGATGTGTCAAACGCACACTATATTTATGTCTTGTTTCATCTCTTTCTTTCCGGAGATTCATCACCTACTATAGTAAATGTGACAGGTCAGAGTGGCTTAAACATTACGTATTTGTTTGTAAGGATCTCAGTTTAGAAATGGTACTTAGCCAATTGCTGTATGTTGAATCGCTGCAGAGTAATCTAGATTAACACGTTCAGTATGTCACGAAAATGGTCTTATGTCGTAGGCGTAGATTCACAAAGTGATTAAATTTGCATTTAATTCCTTATTTCCGACTGTGATATTTTTTTTTGTAGTTAACATATTGTTGCAAAAGTTGAACTCTATTGAAGCATTTTTTTTTTTTTTTTTTTTTTTAATTTAATTGTAACCCACCAAATCTTACACGAGATCTATAGCTTACGTGCCGCACCAGAGTAATGACGTATTAGTTGTATGCGGTACGAAACCTACTCACAGACTTGATGATTACATGGTAGACTAAACGTCAATATTAGCAAACAGATTGTTAGCTGTTGTTTGAAAAGGCGACAGTTGTTACACGTGATTGCTGAGTCGTCTGTTTATTTACAACATAACCTAAATTTCTCAAATAGAGTATAATTTAATACAGTACTTCTTTAGATGCGATACGAGATCCCGAGACATCGTGCTTATACGCTATATTCACACCCTGCATAGCAATTATGACGTCAGACTCTTGATAATTCTAAATCAATAACCTAGAGTGCTCTATCTTAAATATACGATGTAATAATGTGCACAGAAATTCTGTTGAAACTCGTTTTCCCAATTTCGATCTTGTCCCGAAATGAATTGACAGTATGCAACGAGACACCGAGATCGCGTGACGCACAGAATAAATGGCTGAGAAATTGTAGCAAAGCAGTGAATGTATTAAGAAAATAGGAGCATATTATGATAGAACAAATATCGGTGTGAAACTGTCCAGTATTTCCATCCAGCAGAAGGGAAAAAGGTATTTATTAGGGGGGAAAGGGTATTAAACGGGAGAAAAGGGTATTTTTTGAGGGAATTATGGGAAAATTGTTAAAAATTGCTCTAATTCAAGTTTTAATTAACAAACCTGTTTCCTACACGTTAGAATAATGTCAAGGAATTAAAAAAGGGAAACATATATTACCCATTGGAAAGAATATTACGCAACATTTCTTCAGGTGTGCGGCCAACAAACATAACCTCATTTCAGTAAAAATACTATAATGGAAGTGACTTACTCTTTTCAAAAACATTTAAAAGTAAACGTCTGCTCAGCAATCTTTTAAATATTGTATGTTGTACACTCGGGTAGAACATTTCATGATATTGACTGGTTATTAAAACCGTGGTAAACTGCCAGGCCCACACGTTTAGTAAAAGAGAAATTCCCTGTCGAACTTGACTCAAATGGCGATCTACGGCTGATTTCAAAGTGCTACAAGTCCTACAAATACGAGTACAGCAAAAATTTGAATTTAACACCTTACACCCTCAGGTAGTACATTTTGAACCGTGGTACACTGACTGGGCCCACACGTTTAGTAAAAGAGAAATTCGCTGTCGAACTTTAATCAAATGGCAATTGACGGCCCATTTCAAAATGCTATATGTCCTACAAATACGAGTGCAGCAAAATTTTGAATTTAACACGTTATACCCTCGGGTATTACCTTTCGAACCGTGGTACACTAGCTGGGCCCACACGTTTGGTAAAAGAGAAATTCGCTGTCGAACTTGACTCAAATGGCGATCTACGGCTGATTTCAAAGTGCTTTAAGTCCTACAAATACGAGTGCAGCAAAATTTTGAATTTAACACGTTATACCCTCGGTTATTACCTTTCGAACCGTGGTACACTGGCTGGGCCCACATGTTTGGTAAAAGAGAAATTCTCTGTCGAACTTGACTCAAATGGCAATCGACGGCTCATTTCAAAATGCTTTAAGTCCTATAAATACGAGTACAGCAAAAATTTGATATTAACGCGTTATACCCTCGGGTATTACCATTAGAACCGTGGTAAACTGGCTGGGTCCATTCGTTTAGTAAAAGATAAATTCGCTGGCGAACTTGAATCAAATGGCGATCGACACCTGAGTTTAAAGTGCTATAAGTCGTACAAATACGAGTACAACAAAAATTTGAAATTAACACGTTATACCCTCGGATAGTATCTTTTGAACCGTGGTACACTGGCTGGGCCCACACGTTTAGTAAAAGAGAAATTGGCTGTCGAGCTTGAATCAAATGGCGATCGACGGCCCATTTCAAAATGCTATGCTATAAAATGTTTCCAATGTCAATATTATCAATTATGTTTTCAATTAGTTCAGTAAGAGCAGTGATGGTTGATTTGCCTGGGATAAACCCATGTTGTCCTTTAGGTAATAGCTCATACTGCCTGAGGTGTTCAAGTATTCTTGAAAGAACTACTTTCTTCAGTATCTTAGATACGGTTGGAACTAAAGATATTGGTCGAATATTGGTTATGTCATGCTTACTTCCTTTTTTGTGTAGTGGATAGACCTTAGATAACTTCAATTTCAAAAGGTAATACCCGAGGGTATAACGTGTTAAATTCAAAATTTTGCTGCACTCGTATTTGTAGGACTTAACACGTTCGCTGCGGGTCGCGCCGGGCGGCGCGACCTCGAACTAGCCGGGGCTCTGAACACGCCGTGCGGCGCTGGCTGTCCCTAGCAACAACATTCAGTCTGCCGTGAAGCAGTGTTTGCGTATGGTCACAGTGTGTGCTGTCCGTGTTTTCGGTATGGATCGAGCTGTTTCGTGGTGGTTTTCGTTTCTCGATATCTCTTCTGGTTTCTGACATACATGCTAGTTATTTTGTGGTTTATATATATATTATTTATTGTTGTTTATGAATAGTTTACAGTGTTATTTTGATTAAAATATGGCTTCTACATCCCGTAAACGTCCCCAGCGTCATGTGAGTGATTCTAGTGACTCTGATACTTCCGTCTCATGTAATGAGGAAAATGGTAATACAGACAATGAAACATTTTCGACTGATTCGGAGGACGATTGTGATTATGATATTACACCTCCTGTTTGGTCAATTCATACATCTGGATTGAAACAAATACAGTTTGTGAGGGAAGAAAAATTTCTAATTCCATTACCAGGTACAGGCAAGCCTATTGATTTTTTCAATGTTTTATTGGATGAAAATATTTTGTCTATTATTGTAGAACATACTAACCGTAATGCTGTAGATGTGTTAACAAATAACTCTAAACTGACTCCCAAATCTAGGATTACTAAATGGAAAGACATTACCGTCAATGAACTAAGAACATTTATAGGCCTATTTATTCACACTGGAAGTATAAAGCTCAATCGTTTGAATGACTATTGGAAGTCACATTGGCTTTATTCTCTCACTTGTTTTTCCAGATACATGTCACGTGACAGATTTTTGAACATTTTACGTTGCCTACACTTCAAAGATCCTAATGCCCAATATGCTAACGAGAGAATTGCAAAAATTCAACAATTTGTTGATTACTTCAATGCAAAAATGGAGAATACATATTACCCTCAGAGAGAACTGTCACTTGACGAGTCCATGGTTCTATGGCGTGGTAGGCTTCTTTTCAGACAGTATCTGAAGGGAAAAAAGCATAAATATGGAATCAAATTGTACACATTGAGTGACCCCCACGGATTAATTTTGAAATTTATTGTTTATTGTGGTGTCTTGGATGATCTTGGAGGGAAAGGCCATGCAGTGAATGTTGTCCTGAAGCTTATGGAAAATAAACTGGGGTTTGGACATAGTCTTTATATGGACAACTACTACAACTCATTTGATCTTACTGCAAAGTTGTTAGCCAGAGATACGTATTGTACAGGCACATTACGTAATGATCGAAAACATAATCCTAAAGATGTTGTGGCTGCAGTATTGAAAAAAGGCGAAACTATTGCCAGATACGCCGAAGGTGTTTGTATCGGTAAATGGAGGGACAAACGCGTTGTTACATACATTTCCTCTGAGTATGAAAATGAAATAGTCCAGTCCATAAACAAGAGGAATGTAATGCGTGAAAAGCCTCTTCCGATTGTAAAGTATAACGGCTTTATGAAGGGAGTTGACAGAGGCGATATGATGATGGCTTATTATCCAGTGGAATGTAAAACCCTTCGCTGGTATAAGAAGATCGCCATGCATATCATTCATATGCTACTACTAAATTCACACCTGCTATACAACACTTATAATACCAATACTGGGAAACACAAAATATCGTTTTATAATTTCCGAATGAGTGTCTTGGAGGAACTGTTGCCCAAACCAGCTGAGCCGCTAGTAGCTTTGCCGTTGCGTGGCACGGATCACACCCTCACTACTCTTGGACCACGCCCTGGGAAACCCAACTGGTCACAAAGAAAGGATTGCCGACAATGTCGAGCAAATGGAATTAGAAAACAAACAAAATATGTCTGTGAGGCATGCCCAGGTTCTCCAGCCCTCTGCCCTTGGTGCATGTTTTGACACATTTCACAAGAACTAAATGAAGGCCCTTGTGCACTTGTATATATTTGTAAATATATATTTTTTTAACCAATTATTTATTTATTCAAAGTATTACGCCATAGACTTATTAGAACGCATATTAGTGATGATAAAGTGGACAAATAGTAGATTGAAGACCCAATGGACAGTCACGAGAGGGCGCCATGGCCTGACCACGCCGTATGGCGTGCTACTTTCAACATGGCTGAAACTCATTATTCTGGGGTTTATAAACTGAAAACAACACTAAACACTGGTTTTGACACCTCAAGGTATGTTATTATTTAATAAAAATATTCAGGGTGGTGGGTAGGTTTACCATGTACAGTAGAACTTGGATAATTAGAACTTCTTTAATTCGAAATTGCCTTTAATTCGAAGTTTTGGGTTGGTCCCTTGAACATTGTAATATTACCAATGTAAAATAATCATGGATAATTCGAAGTTAAATCTCTTTAATTCGAAGTTTTTACATCAATGGTAAAAGTGAAACATTGACTAATATATTGTAAACAAGGTTCCGTTTGAGGTTTGCATTGTTTGGTCAGTGTGTCGGCAGGCAATCACCTTCTGGGAATTCCTAATCCGTCTCTTCCCCTCCCCTCGGCGCGCCCCGCCATTATGTTGCGATCGTTAAACCTTTATTATTGTAATTTTTACATACTGTATGCCTCTATAGTTATGTTAATAGTGATAGTTAATAGTGTTAAAGTGAACTTTAAATGAATACATTCAATTTTATATTAAAAAAGTAATTTGTGGGTATTATTTTAAGCCTTTTAGGATCATGAAAGTTACATAAAAAATACAACTTGGTTAATTTGAAGTATTGGATAGTTCGAATTTTCGCATTGGTCCCTTCAGGTTCGAATTATCCAAGTTCTACTGTATATTCAGCACTGAACGTGTTAAAGCACTTTGAAATCAGCCGTAAATCGCCATTTGAGTCAAGTTCGACAGCGAATTTTTCTTTTACTAAACGTGTGGGCCTGGCAGTGTATCACGGTTTTAATAACCAGTCAATATCATGAAATGTTCTACCCGAGAGTACAATATACTATATTTAAAAGATTGCTGAGCAGACGTTTCTTTCCAATGGGTAATATATGTTTCCCTTTTTTAATTCCTTGACATTATTCCAAAGTATAGGAAACAGTTTTGTTAATTTAAACTTGAATTAGAGCAATTTTTAACAATTTTCCCATAATTCCCTCAAAAATACCCTTTTCTCCCGTTTAATACCCTTTTTCCCTTTTGCTGGATGGAAATATTGGACAGTTTCACACACGTAGAACAAATTCAACACCCGTCAACTTAGGCCCTAAATGTAATGATTAACAGTGAAAAATCACAATTTGCCACCATTAAAGTTAAATAGTTTATTTTGGACCTTTTCTGAGGGAGCAATGGATGGTACTCAGTAACAGATCATATACATCAATTCAGTTATGCCTCAGTAATTTATAACAGAAGATATAAATGTTAGGTGGGCTTACTTCATAGGCTTAATATATATTAATTTATATAAAACATAATAGGCCTATACCTATTATTAATGATTAACTTTCTTTTGTTACAACATAATGCACAAACCATTTAAATCAGTATGTCTAGTGTATATAATATAAAATTATAATGTTAGCTTCAAAAGCATAGGGTAGGCTACCTAATATAGGCCCTAGTAATAATTAATTTTAAAAATTCATAAACTTAATCAGTGATAAGCATTATTCTTACCCACGCCACTATAAAGATGTAACTAAATTGCGTTTAGGAATTGCCAGGTATTGCTTTCAGGAAATTTTGGAATAGTTTCGCAGTTTCAAGACAATCTCTTAACTTCGGTTTTTTTTAACATACACAAACATATACAAATTTATAAAACAATAGACTGAAACACAGTGAGTTGAATCAACTAGACTTCCTTAGCCACGAAGAGATCTTCTTCATCATTCCATTCCAATAATCCGTATTCCATAAGACGCACTTGATACGATAGTCTTTTTGGAGTTTCGTTTCCGTTCCGTTGTTGATGAACGAAAGCAATTAATTGGTCACTTCCATTCCGTTTGGCTTAACTTAAAAAAACTCTAAATATACTGGAAAATGGATAATTTTAGTAGGCCATTAAAAAAACAATTTATCTGTATAAAACACAGTCCTGGTTCCCTCACTTACTTATAAATAATTCTCCAACTTCCCATGTAGGCAGAGAGCTAGAGATTTTGTATAAATAGGATAGTTTTTTAATTAGCATAATACGTGTTGGTACATATACAGTACAAGTAAACGTCACACAACACAAATTTATTACAATATAAGCACAAAATGCACAAATATACTACAATACAAGCACAAAATGCACAAATATTATGGTGATCGATAGTATAAATAGGACAACTGTAGTATTTTCATCTTGATAAAGTACTCATAAGGGGTAGAAACCCTTAAAAGATTTATCCGTAAGGATAACATTGGGTTGATTTTAGTAAATTAATAAAAACTGTTTTGCAAATAAATAAACATATTTATTTTGTTTGTTGACATTATACTATTAATGTCACAGAACAACGCTGCTCTGTTATTGATACATTTTTAATACTATACTATGAGTTTAATGAATCTTCAGCTATTCTACAACAAGTAATCAGCGAACTTGATTCTGACCAACTCCCTATTATTGTAAGTTTTTTCATACAACCAGTGTCCCCCATATTCCCAGAATTATAAATGGTCCAGTCTATCAGGATATGCAGAATTCGACAGTCGCATGAAAGTACCAACGGACTTATGTTCAGTAAAGGGCATTGACAAAGCACTTTAAGACTTTACAGAGTGCTTATACAAACATCGGTCAAAAATGAAACTATCCGGACTTTCCCCCTACACGAAACGCTTTTCTTCATTTTCCCATGAAAATTATGCAATTAATTACAATTAAAAATAGAGTGAGACGTCAGTAGCAGAGGTACAGGTAGCCTTACTTAAACATGCTGTTAAATGAACTAATTCGTATAGTTCGTAGCGAACTTGAAGAATATAGGATTAATTAATAAACGTTATGTTTATAATATTGATCCTGGTGGTTCTAACATGTGGAAAGCAACCAACAGGCTTTTACACTCACCGACAATTGTGCATCCATTGAAACAAAATAATTTAATTTTTTAAAGTGGTTCCGCAAAAAGTAATGTGTTTGCTCATTATTTTGAGAATGCATTAATTCCTATTGATCTTCATGGTTTTGAAACCAACAGAAATATTGCAGAAATATGCTACTCAACCCCTAGCAGTGCAGAGCAGCCTATCAAATATACCTCACCCTCGGAATTTAGAAGTATTATTAATAATATCCCTATCAGAAAATTTCCAGGACATGACTTGGTACCTAACATAGTTTTGAAGATTTTTTTAACAAAGCACATTCAATACTGGCATCTATTATCAATGCTTGTATTTCTGTTGTTTACCTTCCCAAAAACTGGAAACTTGCTCAAATAATTGTTAGACACAAGCCCAGCAAATATGAAATTCTCCAAGCAATTACCATCCAATCGATCTCCTTTCATCAATATCCAAATTATTTGAAAAAGATTATACGTAAGAGACTGTTAAAATACTTTGATTCTTCTAATACCATTCTCCCTGATCATTTTGGTTTTCGCTCAAGGCATTCAACAATTCATCAACTTCTATGGATTATTGAAACAATCTGTAGATGATTTGAGAGGAAGCTTCATTCATCGGTGGCATTCTTGGACATAGCAAATGCATTTGATAAGGTTTGACATGGTGGCCTATCATATAAACTGTATCAGTTTGAGGCTTCCTTTGCTTCTCAGAGCTTTGTTGCAATCTGTTTATATCTGATAGGACTTTTTGTGTCAAACTTTCCTTTTGTGGCACACTTTTCTCACTTCGTTCACTAGGTGAAGGTTTTTTCTGGGAACTCTTCTTTTTTACTTATACGTGTCTGATATTCCTGAGCTACCTTAGGCTACAATCGTTCTTTATGCTGATAAAGCAGTTCTTATTACTCATCACTTTGACGTCAACCAAGCCGTAACTTCATTACAATTTAGCGTTACAACTCAGATCGACTGGTTTAAAAGCTGGATATTAGGTACCAGTAAATCCATTGAAATGTGAAACACAGGTTTTCTCTTTCAGAAAGTAAATTTTGCCACCTGAAGTTATTATTGAAAATACTTCAATTCCTTGGAACTGTCAAGTGTTGAAGTCAACACTTGGAATCCTCAAGTATTGATGATCACGGCATAAATACTTAGGTGTATATCTCGATAAAAATTTAACCTGGAATCTTAATGTAAACATCAATCTTAATCAAGCATATGCACGTATATCCATTTTATTTCCTGTTTATAACTATAAACAGAAAGTTATCTCTGAAACAGAAATGCACATTTGTAGCTATAAGATTGCTTGATATTTATATATATTGTATATAAGAACAACACTTAGCAATCTTTTTTTGGTGTTTTTAATGTTCAAAATCGATTTCTGTCTCGAAAGACCATCATCAGTTGAAAACAGAATTAAAATAGGGTTATAAAAAACAGAAATCGATTTTAAACATTAAAAACACCAAAAAAAGATTGCAAAGTGTTGTTCTTTATATATATATATATATATATATATATATATATATATATATATATATATATATATATATAAATGCACAGTTTTAATAATATTATTTATAGTGTAAAACAATTTTTCGCCCCTTAATTATGTATACCTGTCCAGTTTGGTTAAAGTGCATTTCCTCCGGCAAACTGAAAAAGATTCATATTTTTCAAAATAAAGTCTTAAGAATTGCAGTTAATAGCCCATAGCACATACGTAACTCACATCTTCATGAAGAAATTGGACTAGATACCATTGATTTCCTATATTAAAATAAGCTGTCGTAAGTTCATGGCCATCTTAGACAATGTTCCAGGAGCTATTCCCTTCACATTGGAGAACCTACTTTACACAGGTGTTTGAAAGCCAGACTTCCTCAAGATGTGATAGACTGATTTATGGCCAGGTCTACGTAACATTTATTTTATTTATTTAAATTACTTAACTATGTTTTTTTCTTTATAACATTAAGTTGTTGATTGTTATTTATGTTACTGGGTGACTCATATATTATGAGCAAGTCCGATAATACTACTATTCCACCTGCTACATTTTCTGTGTATAGTTTGTAAAAAGTTGACCTAGAAATAAAAGTGTAAAAATAATCGTCAGCTGTTAAACGACATTCATAAATTAAATGAACACGTTTGAAATATGCTAAATAAGTATATAATCAAGGTTATTATCATTGGGCATTTATACTAATAAATAGGGAACAACGGAAGTAGTGTGGTTGAACTACTGTAAATAAATGTAATATTGTGATTTTACACTATACAGTTAATCTATTATTATTATTTGTAGTCAACTGTCATATGCCGAGGCCGAAGACCGAGGTGTACCAACCGCAGTAAGCGTTAACGTTGGTACGCGAAGCGTGCAGGGGTGTCCCCTGGTATATAACTCCTCATTTACTCATCAGTAATTCTCATACTTCCCGTAATCCTACAAAGCTAAAATTTGGTAAAAATGTTTTTTAATGCTAAATTAAATAGAAAAGCTAAAGTATTTTCATTTCGATAAAATCCTTGCAAGGGTTAGTACAGCTCCTAAATTATTGTTCTATAAGGATAACGTTGGGTTGATTTTAGTAAATTAGTAACAGCTCTGTGTTTTAAATAAATAAACATGTTTATTTTATATGTTTTACAACCCAACAGATTTTGATGAGATTTTTTATGGACGTTAGCTTTTGTATCACAGAGACCCGCTAAGAAAGTATTTCTCGAAATTCCATTCCTAAGGCCCATTCTACATGAACAACAAAAACGCGACCGGTTAGTCGCTTAGTCGTTTGAAAATGTTTGCCATTCTATACAAGCGCGTTGAAGCCGTACCGTTGTAGCGCATATAACTGGCGTGTAAAACGCGGCCTATTATAGACTAGTGACAAAACGCCTCACATTTTCTATGGTTCCCGTACAAGTTGGGTTTATTGCTTTTCACCAATTAACGTTGTTAAGGTTGTTAGCCAAAAAACGTAAAAAAAGGCGTTGGTGGGTACACCCGGTTGGTGCAACTCACCTGACTTTAGGAGTGTTTCATCTTAGCTTGGCATGAGAAGTTTTTTCAGTACTACCGATGTCTGTAGAGACATTTGGAGTTAATCACTCCATTCATAGCAAAAACAAACACAGTTATGAGAATAAGTATCTAACCAGCAGAGAGGCTTGTGGTGACCATAAGGTGAGAAAATTTAACAATTTATTAACTAAAAGATGATTTTACTCTACCTTCGTTTGACCATCAAGTAGCCCATGTATAGTATTTTTGTATGGATACTCCTAGAATTGTGGAGTATGTCCAGGTAAGAGTGCACGTTAATCTGTTGCTCCTGTGTTTTAGTCTGTTTTCAGTGGTATATTTTTCTGGGTTTTTGTTGAAAGTTGGTATAGCACTGTAGTTAGGTATTGTGGACACTTATGTCTGACATTAAATCTATTGGTGACTGGGCGTTCAGACACAGCTTAAGACTGAACAACAATAAGACTCAACCTATTATTATTGGACATAACAGAATTATGGCACAGATTGATCTTGATACAGTACCCCGTATCTCTATTGATAATAATTCACATAACTACTGTGACAAAATTAAGAACTTGGGACATGTGAGCTTATATAATGTTATTCAATCTCAAGAAATTCGATCTCCTACGAAGGAGCTGTGGTTGCAGAAGTCCAAGGAATTTTATCAGATTGCACAGTTTCCCAATTCTATCGGAAGTATCAACGGGAAACATATCAGGATAATTTGTCCTCCTAACTCTGGCTCAGAGTATTTCAATTACAAGAAATACTTCTCAATTGTCCTTTTGGTGGTTGCTGACCGAAATTATTACTTCATAGGAGTCGATATTGGATCTTTTGGGCGTGAATGTCAATCTTCGAAAAGTCAAATTTTGGACTAAGACTAAAATATAACGAGCTAGACCTGCCTGCAGATAATCCCCTACTAGCACCTGACAATGTTGAGTGAGGTTCCAAGGTACCCTATGTTTTTCTCGGGGATGAGGCTTATGGGTTGTCAAAGCATGTGATGCGGCCATATTCTCTTGTATGTATTATCGCTACAAAAAAGGATCTACAACTACAGACATTGCCGAGCACGGCGTGTCATAGAACTCTATTTCGGAATCCTCTCTAACAAATGGCGTGTGCTACATTCATCTATGTTAATAAATCCTGATTTTACTATCATTGTAGTTCAGGCTTGTTAAGTCATTTATTCAGTTAAAGTGACAATACCATTGCATTAACCAAGTCAACAGTGAAATGCTGTGTTACAAAATTAAAAAAGAACTATCTGGTTACATAATAAGATGCTATTTATATTTCTTAACTAGCTAAATAACTAAATAAATCTAAGGTGCACAACATGTGCTGAGTTATATTCATATGAATAACTCCTATGAACCGCCAGCAAGAAACTCATGAACGCTGTAGTAAGATCTATCCACGAGAATGGCTCTAAACTTTTTTTTTTGAATTTTGAAAGGTTTGACTCCAACTTGAGCTCGACAGGTAATTTATTAAAAAATTTGATGCCGTTATAAAAAAGGTGATTTTTGAAAAAAGACGTGCGATGCTGAGGAATTTTTAAGTCGGTACAGTTTCGGAGAAAGTGATTATGAACAGATGGACTTTGACTTGAAAATAATGAAAGGTTCTCCTTGACAAATATCAAACAAGATAATATGTAAATTGAGGGAAATGTCAACAGGTTACTGACAGGGAATATTTCCCTACACGACCTTCGTCTACAGAGACCAAAAATTGCTCTCACAGCCCGTTTCTGGAGCCGGAAAAGGAACAAGGTCCTTGAGTTTTCAGCTCCCCATATAGACACAGCATAGTTTAAATGAGGATAAACTACACCATAGTAAGCGGAAAGCAATACCTCCACGCTGGCAAACCTAGAGAGGCGGTGCAAAATAAAAATACCTGAGCTAATCCGTCTACATACGAGTTCAATGTGAGAATGAAAATTAAGTGTGTTATCCAGATGGAGACCCAAGAATTTTACTGACTGAGAAGTTTCTATTTCATTTACACCCAACAAATTTTTTATACCAATATTATTTTGTGCTCTGTTTGAATTTATGTGGAAATCAAGAATTTTAGTTTTGTCTGCATTAAGTGTGAGCAAGTTTTCGTCAAACCATTGGAGCAAATTATTAGCCTCAATGAAGCCACGCATTTCAAGATCTTCCGTACTGGAGCCAGATACAGACAATGACGTGTCGTCCGCAAAGAGACATAACTCGCCTGATGAAACTGCTTGGCAAATCGTTAATGAATAACAGAAAATGTTAAAATGTTATGTTTTGCATAATTTTGTGCGAAGAAGAGATGGGTACCTTTTTGAGAATATTCTAACCTGCCCACTTCAGGAAATGCAAGAGTCCGCTGTTGTAGTGGGCATGTCAAAAGGGATCGATGTGAGAGACGTGTTCTGTCAGTATTTCAACGGTTCTGGAGCACTTTCTTGGCAAAACAAATACGTTTAAAAGTATAAATAGTGTTAATGTGTATCTAATGTCGTGAGAACTATGTACACTTTTTATCAGTTTACTTAATAAAGGTTGTTTTTTCTCTCATTCGTGATTATGTTTCAACCACCCTTAAGTTTGAATGGTTTATTTTTTAAATGTGCTAAACGTTAAGTTTTGATTTTGGAATTAAAAAAATAATGATTCATAGAATGTTCAAACTATATGTTTAGGTCCTAGAACAACAGACTTACGATTCAAAAATGCACACCTCAAATACCACATATAAAAATGGATTAAAATTAGTCTTTTCTATAGTAAATTTGAAGACAGTAAATAGATAGCTTTTAAGCATTATTCATCGTTGTTAATACAAGCTATTACAGAAATGTATAAAATTTAATTTAATTTTACTGTATAGGCTAGTGACATTTTAAACATTATATTCATACGTTGTTAAAGGATAACGGTCCGTTATAAATCTTTCTGCCAATACTTTTGTTCTGAGAAGCATTTCTTCCTTAAATAACATTGCTTTATCAAAGCTGGGTTACTTTGGTTTGATATAGTATTCAATCGTACTCTGGGGCATATCTATTTACAATAGGCTAACATAATTGTTATTCAAAAAAGAGCTGTTGGATTTAAAAAAATAAAAACAACAGAATCATGTAAAAGTTCATTTAAAAGAACTAAGTTTATTTACCGCACCTGCTATCTACATGTTCGAAGATTTCCTACGAAAGAACAACAACTTGAAAAGATACGTCAGCACTCCATACCACTAGAACCAGAAATGTCATTCCTTCATTGTATCATTATTTGAAACTGTTTTAAATCAAACCCGAGTGTGTTAATCTCTTAATTTTACCACCTAAGCTAGCTGAGAAAGATTAATTTTAAAATTCAAAAAGAGGTTTAAAAATGTTTAATTGAACAGTGCGTTTACCAAATACCTAGTTACCAAGTGATCTTTTACCAATTTTAATCCATAAAAATCCATATAATTAGTACGTCGATTCTTAAACAAGAAATAAAATGTGATTGTAATAATTACAATCAACTAATATATCAAACAAGTAAAACCGATGATGTACAGATAATCTAGGGGAACAAATGTATAAAAATCATCATAATAATGAACGATAATGGCGAAGACAGGAGTCTTTAGTATCGCGGGCGGTTCGACGTATCTACTCTAGTTTACTGTAAAGCTGGCCGCTGTCTAGACATATTCTATAAAAAAAATTGGTTGCTATTAATTCCTCGTCTGCTGTGAGAATTAGTGTTTATATTATTTTTACGGCATTTTTATTAACCACTTATAAAAATATGCCCATAATGAGCAAACCATTACTTTTAAATCTTACCTTTTTCATCTTTCGTTTTCACATCAAATTATATCCAATCTTTAAACATTACTTCTGCTACTGTCACCCAATACTTAGCTTTCACATCCCTATTAGAATAATCCTTACTTTCACATCATGAGAGGATGTTGACCCTCGATTTCACAAATAAATCGCTCAGTGTCGAACATCTTGTTTGCAAAGATAACAATCACAACAATGAACTACACTACTACTCGTGGACTGGTGAAGTACAAGTTGGCTCGGCTAGCCATACGCTTGTAATGATACGCCAGTCTCCGGCGCGTGACTTTTACGCAACCTCTTGCTTTCAACACACCGGCACGCCAACGAATACGTCCTCACGCGACCGCAAAGTCACCCGTGTAGTATGCCCAATTTAAACTCTCTGGTTCTGTGGCACACACGTGTCGCTCGCAGGCAAACGCGTTTTTGTGGCTCGCGTAGAATAGGCCTAAGAGGGTCTTAATAGCCCCTCAACGTTTACTTTTTTCCATAAAAATATCACTTGCACTAATTTAATTTATTTAAAAAGTTTTTATATAAAAAAACATGACGCAACGCTTGGCTAATTTACTTTTCATTGTTAAATACGTAAGGTTATTTCTACTTACTTTCCATCGCCCTGAAGTAGACTTATAGGGGTTTCTAGCTAGACTTAAAGTTTTTATTATCTTTGAGGACGGTAGCAGACTGAGCTTATAGTTTGGAGAAAACCATGGAGGGAAATGTAAGCAAGAGTAGAGAACCACTCCACAGTGAAGCAGGGGCTGTCCTTAAAAAGGTTTCTGATTTGATATCTGGGCTGCTTTCTTACCTATTAAACTGTCTTTTCAGCTGGGCAAATTTCCTGAAAATTTTAAACATGCTATCATCGGCCAATACACAAAAAAGGGGCAACTGATGAGTGGAATAATTTCAGACCCATTTCATTACTTTCAACATCTAAAGTTTTTGAGAAGTTGTTCTTAGTTAGACTTCTTGATTTTATGGACACAAATAAAATCTTCACGCCTTGTCAGTTTGGATTTACCAGGGGTAAAAGCATCATGGATGCGGTTCAGTTTATGGTTTCATCTGCTGTTAAGTCACTTGATGTGGGAGACTCATCAATGGGAATTTTCTTTGATCTCACAAAGGCCTTCGACACTGTCGACCATGATATCTTACTTGACAAACTAGAAAAGCTTGGTGTTAGAGGAATTCCACATACATGGGTGTCTATTTATTTGCGAGGAAGACAGCAATCTGTACAAGTTCCGTACACTGATTCCTATGGATGTCTGAGAATGGCACAGTCTCCTTTGGTTGAAGTAGCTAGAGGAGTACCGCAGGGCTCGGTCCTTGGGCCAGTTCTTTTTCTACTCTTCGTCAACGACCTTCCTAGTAGTGTCACTAGTGCAAATGTGTGTTTGTTCGCCGATGACACCTCTTTATCGGTTTCGGCTGGCTGTCGCCAGGAGTTAGAAATTAAGGCGTATAGGGAAGCAAATGCTCTACTACAGTGGTTTCATGACAACCGTTTGTCATCAACAGTTCTAAGACTCAATTGGTGGAATTTAAGATAAGCAATCGTATAGAGCGAGGCGATTTTGCTTGATGACACTCAGATAGAACCGAACCCAGAAACAACGTTGTTGGGAATTTTATTGGACAGTAATTTAAACTTTCACCAACACATGGACAGAGTTTGTAAACGGTTGAGTTCCGGTATCTTCGTAATAAGGCGTCTTTCTACCTTTGCTGAAGTTACTGTTTTGCTCACTGCATATTATGGACTTATTTATCCATTCTTAACATATGGAATAAGTATTTGGGGCTATGACGGGGGAAAATAAAATCTTGTTTTTAAACTTCAAAAGAGAGCTATTCGAGCTGTTTTCAATAAGCCTAAAAGGTTCTCCTGCCGGATACTTTTTAAGGACAACAACATTTTAACTTTCCCAGCTCTTTATATTTTCAATTCTGTACTGTTTTTGCGCAAGAACTACAAACCTTTTGATTCTGGATTCCGAAATCATAATTATAACTTAAGAGGAAACATCATTCCCATTCTACCCCCACAAAACAACCTTTTTCAAGAAACACCTTCTGTATAATGGGGTCAGACTTTATAACTCTCTACTAGAAAAAATAAGAACAGAGAGTACATTGAATGTATTCAAAAAGCGTCTGAGAGAGCTGTTGGTGTTTAGATGCCCATACAGTGTTGAGGAATATCTTTCTTCCCAGGCGGACTTATAATGTTTTAAGTTTTTAATGTATTAGACATAGTTAATATTGTAATAGACTATTGAATTAGCTTAGTTTAGCGCTATTATTATGAAGTTTCTATAATGTCGAAAATAAAGATTATTTGACTCTTGACTCTTATTAACAGCTTCAATACTAAGCTACCTTTAAAGTTATTTTTTGTTACTGGTATACATAGTAATGTTATAATAAATCTTTTTCAGCATAACCTTACTCTATGGAATGATATTAAAACACACTGTCAGAGCTATCTGTTGGGAAAAATGGCATTTTGTTTAGTAGTCATGGCTGATTGTTATTCTGCTTGAGTTTGTCAGTTTCAACTCTCACAGTTTATAGGTATTTTAGGGCCTCGGTGTAAAGCTAATACACTCTTTAAGGTAAGAGTGTATAAATAAATAAAATTCATTATATTTTATAAAACTATTCAACTGTAAATTTATTGTTCGTTATGTGATGAGGAATGCAAAATTAATTGTAAGGTTTCATCTTGACACTAATCTTATATTGTAAGATTCCTCCTAATTGAGGATTGAAGGTATTTTTCTCAAAATACAATTAATAATTAAGTTGATCTGAGTGCTCAGCTTTTTTCAAGTAAAAGCAGATACACTAGGCTTGCTTAACACATCTAAGAAACAATATTTCAAAGCAAGAATGGTGATAATTTTAGAGCCTAAATGTAGTTTTAGGCCTAGGCCTATTTTGTTAAATAGTATGTAGACTATCATTGAAGTAATAAATTAATAAGGTCCATGAATCATTTTAATTAAAAACACTAACGGCTAAGGTATTATACAATATATTTGGTAGTAAGTTTGAAAACAGTAGGGCTCAGTGTCATTTCTTTGTGCAAATTATACAAAATTAAAACCTAATTACATGTAATCATTATTAATCTGATAGAGACTAGGTTACAACCACTTGAAAATATATAGTCTCTTGTAGAAGATATGCATTCTAGAACAATGTTATCAACTGTATGTGTTAAAATTATGTCATGTTATGTACCATCCAACATTTTGTATTTATCCCACCAAATTACAAACTATTCTTTATCTCGTTAAAAATTTTTTTACAATTGCATTGTGAGTAAAGTATTTGTAGATCGATTTAACATTTCATCTAAAGCAATACTCATCACTCAGTTTGAATATTGATCGCATTTATGCTAACCGGAAGTACTGTAGAATTTCTGTGATATATCTCATGAAAGTTAAAGATGCCATTGGCAGCTGCTTTTGTCCATAAAAGACAACACGAGCTGGTGCTTTGTAGTGCATATTTTTTACACTTATTTGTGCAACTGTTACATCTTTATAAAACTTCTAAATAAGCTCACATCACAGGTGTCTGGGGTGTAGGCTTATGTATATATGTATAGATATAAAAATATGTATAAACATGCATGACAATACAAGCAATATGTAAAATAGTCCCAGGTGGCTACTAAAGTTGATGACGAGCTACTTAAGTAGGTCAGGGGCTAATTAAGTTGTTTATTGTATAGGATGCTCTAAATGATGATTGGTGACTACCCAAGTTAATCAGAGGTGGCTACTTAAGATTTGATCATGGACTAATCAAGTGAGTCAGTGGCTTCCCTAATTGATCACTACTAATTATCATATTGTTGTTTAGGGGGCTCTGTCTACTGCTTCACAAATGATCTTCACATATGATAACGTTTGAGGAGCCTCTAAGGCGTACTCTGACCGTGATATCATAGAAGCATAGGTACACCAATGCTTATGGGTATGAAACGAGGCAACTTAACCAACCTATTATGATTTCATAACCAGTGTCGATCCAAAACACAAAATGATAAAGTTACTCTGCATGTTGCTTTGTGCCAGCATTCACCGTCGCACAGCTGTGCCTTAATATAGTAGGCTTGTACAAATAAAAGATTGTATACAATGTCAAGTGTCATATCGAGCTTGAGTGCTGTACACTCAAGGACTGAACTAGCCAACTCTCCCACCTGTCTGCTTGCAGTGGCCGAGTTGATTTTGTCTAAACGGGATTGCGCTTACATTCAGCCTGCTTGAGAATAGATTCTTTGATAACGCATTCATGAAAAACTACAAGGGATGAAAGCCAACTTTAAACTTGGAACAGTTCTTATGGTTAATATGCCTGTGGTTAAAAAAACTATACTAACCTACATTTTTGCCGCTACTATAATTGAAATACTCCACAGAATTATTTCTATTTATACAGTGAAAGCGCTTTTTTAAGGAATCTATTTGACAAATAGAAAACAACTTTAAATTTAGAAGTTATGTAGGTAAATTCTTATGCATATAACACTGTAGCGTTAAAAAGGCCAAATACACCTTTCGAAACGGCAAAATTTGGGTTTTTAATCTCAACTGTAACACTATCAATATAATAAATTTCTTATTGAATTCAATTGCTTTTTTCATTTAAGAAACTTGTTATTGTTCAAACTTACACAACCTACAAATAAAAAGTCCTCTCTGCTCTAAAAAGAATATTATATTTCTACTTCCTCCCCTAAAACATTTGATTAACTTAAGCATCCACTCCGCTGTTTTTCCTGATAAATTAAAATTAGCTAAAGTAATACCGTTGCATAAGTCTGGGAGCAAGAGTGACTTGAATCATTACAGACCTATCTCTTTGCTTAGTCCGAAAGGAAAATTGCAAGAGAAATGTGTAAAGAAGCAGTTTCAATCCTATTTAGAAACAAACAATCTAATTTCAGTTTCTCAATTTGGGTTCAGGAAGGGGAGGAATACTTCAGATGCGCTATATAAAATTAATTCACTAATTATGGATTTACTAAACGATAACTATAAAGTACTACTGACATTTATAGATTTGGCAAAAACGTAGTTATATTTAAAGGTAAGACCTGGAACGAAGTATTTGAATAAGCTGCTAGGGAGTCGAACATTATTAAAATCTGGTTTAATGAAAATATTTTAACAATGAATTGATCTAAAACCAAAATTTTACCTATCGCCCTGCGGCCAGTGAGCGAGCCACCTGCAGAGCTTCAATTGGTGCTGCACTCTTGTACTAAGGGTGCAGGTGGAACAGATTGTGTTTGCCAGCCCATTGAGAGGGTAGACCAGTACAAGTATCTAGGTATAATTATTATTATTTTTTTTTTTTTTTTCGGCAGGGAGAAAAAATGCTGTTTATGCACACATTTGTTGCCCGTACAACAGGGTGTGTGGGACTCAATGGGGCCGAGTGGGCTTCATCCCTTTTTGGCTTAGGGATTTATCCCATCCCGGAGAGGATTTGTCTTGACCTCCTATGTACCCCATAATACCCACTAAAAGAACTCCCCTTTCATCTTCCCTCTCCGACAGCGCGAAACCGTTTTCACATTACTTCGCGCTGACGAGGTTGTTGTTTTTCAACACTTTCCGTTTCAATCTATTTCACTTCATCTTTTAATTCGGGATCTTTTCCATATTAGAGTGTACAGTCACTTCTTCTCCTGTACTCTTCTTTCTTCTTAAGTATGTTGGTCACGTATTCATCCGTTGCCTTCCAAAATGCTTCATTTTTGGTCATAACATCTATCAGGTTTTCGGGCGTTATTCTCGTGCCTGTCCTCGTAAACAACTCCTCTCGTTGTGTCCTCCACTCCTCGCATTGAAAAAGTGTATGTTCCACGTCGTCTTGGTGGTTTTTACAAAAATTACATATATCATTGTCCATCTTTTTAAATCGTTTGAGGTATGCATTGAAGCTACCATGTCCAGTCATCGTTTGGGTAAGAAAATAGTTCATTTCCCCATGTGGTCTATCCAGCCATATACTCAAATTGGGTATGAGCCTATGAGTCCATCTCCCAGTTTTCTCCGAATTCCATCGTTGTTGCCATTGATCTACTAGCTTGGTCCTTGCTTTTAACTTTGCTAAGGACTTTACTTTTGATATTTCTGGTTCTTCGATGTGTCTATTTGCCTTCATAGTATCGTATATTTCCTTTCTTTCCAGTGCGAGAAGGTCGATCGGTGGAGTGCTTGATAATACCAGCACTGCACTTTCTGAGACCGTTCGATAAGCAGATGTGATTCGTAGAGAGATTGTTCTTTGTACTGACCCTAGAATTTTTTTAGGTCTATTTTGCAAATTTTCGGCCCAAATCGGGGCGGCGTATAAGATTTTCGACTGAACCACCGTAGAGATTAGTTTCCTTTTACTTGCCCTCGGTCTCCCAATGTTCGGCATAAGTCTCGAGAGACTCGCCGCATATTGTGCCGCTTTGACTGCACGTTTCTTTATGTGTGGGCCAAAACAAAGTTTCTCGTCCAACTCCACTCCCAGGTAGTTAATGGTATTCCTCCAATGGATCACAGATCCATCTAACTTGATTACGGGTTTCTCGAAACTTCGACGGTCAGTAACTATAACCGCTTCTGTTTTATCGACTGCCATCTCGAGTCCTCTGCTATCGATCCATCGTTTTATTCGTTCGAGGCTATCGTTGACTATTTCCTCAAGAATCTTCGTCGAATGTGATACTGAGACTATTAAGGCGTCGTCTGCGTAACCTATTACTTTAGAATCTTCTGGGAGTTCAATCTCCAACAATTTGTCATACATGATATTCCAAAAGAGTGGTCCCAACTTAGATCCTTGTGGTGCTCCACAAGTCATACTTTGCTCCACTCTAGCTTCGTCTTCTTCATAAAATATCCTTCTGTCACTAAGGTAGTCACTGATCATTCGCAGTAGATGCTCTGGAATCCTCTTCTTCTCCATTGCGTCCAGTATGTCCTTCCATCTTGCAGAATTGAAAGCGTTCCGAATGTCGATGGCTATTAAGGCACAAAATCCCTTTTTGCCTCCGACTTTTTTCCTCGCACTTTTTGCTGTTTCCACCACTTCCTTGATGGCATCCACAGTAGACATTCCCTTCCGGAAACCAAACTGTCTGGATGAGAGTTCGTTTCCCCGTGTCAAGTGTTTATTTATTTTTTGTATCAGCATTCCCTCTAAACCCTTGCCCATTGCGTCTAATAGACACAGTGGCCGGAAAGACGATGGTTTATCAAGAGGCTTGTCCTTTTTCGGTAGCAGTATTACTTGCTGTTTCTTCCACTCCTGGAAAAAATTTCTATGTACTAAGCAATCGTTGTATATATCCAATAGCAATTTTGGATAGTTTCTGATAACCACTTTAAGCACTTCGTTTGGAATCCCATCCGGTCCCGGCGCCCTATCATTTTTTAATCGTGAACCAACTTCTTTCAGTTCTTCGAGAGTGAACAAGTCTTCTGCTTTGATATTCACCGTCGTTGGTCTTGGTGTGTCAAAGTCTGGGCAAATCGGGAATAGTGTACTAATTATCTCTCACCCAGTTTTCGTCATCCAATCCCGGAGTCTTCTGTCTTCGAACTAGTTTTTTCATTACTATTTTGAATGGTAGCCCCCATGGATCCATTTCCAGTTCGGTTAACAATTCCTTCCAACATCGGGTCATACTGGTCTCGATGGCCGTTTTAAACTTCTTGCGTTTTTCGTTGAGTTCTTCTTTCTTTTGGGTATTTCCTTTCGACCTTGTGTATCTCCTCCTTGCTGCTAAACACTCTTTTCGCAGATTGTTGATTTCTTCGGTCCACCAGTATTTTGATTTCCTCTGGTTTCGCGTTTTTTTTATTCTTGGCATAGCCGCGTCACATGCTTCTATTAATTTCGTCTTCACTGTTCGTATTCTCGCGTCCAGTGTCTTTCGTCTACTCGACCAATTTAGGTCTTCCATTTCTTCCAGATATTTTACCATCTTCTCTTCGCAGAACTTATTCCTGTTCCATCTAATGCTTCGTTTTTGTGAGAGTTCGTTATTTTCCCTAACATCAGGGGTTTCCCGCAGTACCGTCTTGATATACTGATGATCACTCAAAGTATAATCATCCAATACTGACCATTCTTGAATTTTTCTGGCAACATTTTCAGAGGCTATCGTTAGATCAATTATAGAACTCGAATCGCCTCTCTGGAAAGTTGGCTCTCTTCCTTGGTTGATTATGATCAGATCCCTGCGAGCAATCATTTCTGCTATGATTTTGCCTCGCTTGTCCGATCTATATTCTCCCCACTCTGGAGACTTTCCATTAAAGTCTCCTGTGATTAGAACTTCTTTTGCCTCTTCGATGCTTTCCTCCAGTTTCGCCATTTCTTCGGTAAATTTTTCGATTTCATCACATGGTGTGAAGTAGCAGCTATATATTCTTATACCTGCGACCTCTATCCAAATGAAACCTTTTTTATTCTCCTTTGATCGCTGAATCCTCAGATCGTGGTTACAGACTACAATAGCCGCCTTACCACTGTTATCTTCGAACCACAGTGCACTTTCTGGTCTCCTATATTGCTCCGATATGAGCAGTATATCCGCCTCCTTCTCAGCGGCTACTTGCATCGATAGTTCCTGTGCTTGTTTGCATTTTCCCAGATTTATCTGTAATAGTAACATTTACCATTTGGTCTTATCTTTCCTTATCTCCTCCTTGAAGCAATGACATCAAGATGTTCCGAGGATGTGGTCAAAACTCGGTTTTCCACTGGTTTTGCATATAATGCATGCAGGTGCATTTTTGCATTCTTTGACTTTGTATAATTATTGAGTATCAATAATTATACAAAGGTATAATTATTGATACTCGGCTTAGATGGGAACCTCACATTGACTGCTTAAAAATTAAACTTAGGAAAATGATATATGCTTTTAAGAACTTGAGTCAAATATTGAATTATAATGAATTAAAAATGGTTTATTATACACATGTTCAATCTCATCTCCTGTACGGCATTATTTCTTGGGGAGGAGCCAGCAAGACTGTTTTAGAACCTTTAAACGTTATATATAAATCTATTATTAAATCAGCTTAAAATAAACAGTACCCTTCTTCTCTCTCATTTACAGAGTCAGGTTTACTAAGTATTAGGCAATTATTTATAAGAAATTTGCTGGTCTACACCTACACACATAAAGAAGTTTTTCTTACCCCTATCAACCACGGCTACCAGACAAGGAGCGTGAGGGGTTGTAGGGGCGTGCGGGTCCCGGTCATTGAAAGTGCGATCAACATGACCAATGCATATTATATCGCCGATACTGTTTACAGGCATTTGCCTCCAATGATAAGGGACCTGCAAGACGAACCGGTTAGGGAATTCAAGCGACTGGTTACAACTTGGCTACGAATGGTCGGCTCCGACTGTGCTGAGTCACTCCTTACACCCATTTACTGTGACTAAACTTGTAAATCTTTTTTTAAACTCTATATATTGATAGAATAATATTTTATGTCCTGCCGTATCAATATATTTGGTAGATTATTTCCTTTATGATTTTTATTTAAACTCATGCTCCATATTATTTTCTTATTTTATATATTCTAAATGCAAATTAGTGTCTGGTTATGTTGTGTATTAAATTTACTCTATTTTGTTATGTTAGTATTTGTTTGTTTTTTAGTGGAATGTTCATTTATACCTTCAAATTTTATTCATTACATGTTTCTAATTTTATTGGCTGGTAATTCTGTATACAGTATATAGTTAATATTTAGGTTAGAACTCGTAGGCACGCACAGGCCATGAGCCCATGTGCCTACTATTTCAATAACATTTGTATTTTGTTAAATTAAGTTCCGCCTTTCAGTGAAATAAATTTTTATTTGATTTGCTAGCGTAGAAATGTCAAGTTTCAGTAAAGTTATGTGTTGATAGGATAGGCCCAGGTTAGGTATATTGTTAGGTTATGTTTGGCTAGGTTATGTTAGGGTTGGTTAGGTTAGGTCTGAATTTGTAAGGTTAGGTAGGTTATATTAGGTTTTGAGAGTAGGCTAGTGTTTTAGATTGAAGATTGTTAACAAAACGTAATAAAAACTAACAAACTATCTGAACCTAACATAAACTAACCAAAACCTAACAACACATAATCTATTTTATCGAAACATAAACCTTCTACTGAATTTGGACGTTTCTGGCTTTAGCACTTGGTAATGGTTAGATTGTAAAATTCTTGCCATATTTGCGATCAGGTCAAATGCCCGCACAATTTTATTACCCACAACAATATACTGTATTTACGAAAAAAATATTTTTCCGTTTTTCTTCATTATTGTTATCATCCGAAAAAAAATCGATCAAATTCTTGTTTCTTGGTTATTAATATACTGACAAGAAATTTTGGCAAAAAAATCGACAAGGCCCCTGCTCTATATTCTATTGCTCTATATTGCACATTTTCTGCATGAGACTATTTTCAAGTGTTTGTAAGCCATTCTCTACCAGATTAATTATAACAACAATTTATTAGAGTTGAACACTGGTCCGTGAAGTATGTCATAATTTATGTTGTACACAAAATCCCTTCTAAAAGCGAGGTACGGTTTTTTATGTGCTGTTGCATTAAAATCAATAAAACACATGTTATCATCAAGCAATCACAACAAAGTTGGTACCAATCGAGGCAGAATGTTCTGTTATACATTTAAAATTTTTAATAATTTTTATGCAATTTTATAAATGTCGGAAATAAAATTTAAACGTGCAACAAGAAACTTCTGCTCAATTCCCGCCTGGCACGAAGGTTGGGAGTGGGAAAAATGGCCGATGTTTGTCGCATGACAGAAGCATAACCAGAAGACGGAATAAAGTGTAGTAAATATCAGTCTGCAGAGAATGAAATACTCCTCTAGCCAACAAAACAAATTGCAATGTTGTAGGTGCTTTGGGTGTTTTACTAAAAATGTTTATGTATACCCTATCCGTGTATTTTCAACGCCTAGATAAGGCATAATTTATGCTGTTGATAAAAGTTGTTGTTCAAACTTTATTTTTAGCTGTAATCGAACAATTCTTGTAAATTTCTATTCAGAAATATATGTTCTATCAAGTGTTACTGTTATAAAAATTCCCAAAACTTATTTTATATTTTTTATAATGTTTACAATATGCAAAATTTTGCAAGTGCCGTTTACACAATTTGCGCACGCTGACTTATGGTGTTATAAGTTTTATACTTTTTGGAATATTTTCATATATTTTACATTTTCTTGTAACTAATAGATTGTACTAATAAAGTACATGTAGTAAGAAATTATAAAAAAATTATTCATACCCCTTATTTTTGGATTGTTATGTAATTTTTTGTTTCCGTGGCAACATTTTTATTTTTCTCCATAGAAACAAAAAATATGAAAATATTTTTAGGGTACAATATGACTATGAACAACTTTTTCTTCTCTATTCAATGGTGGTTTTTAAAATTTTTTTATATGTACTACTTGACTACCTACAATGATGCAAATTTTTTCATTTCCGTATTTTATGTAAAAAAATTCCATAAATAAAATCTATTAGTTTATCTAAAATGTAACAACATATTATAGTGCACTAAATAATAAACAATCTGTCCATCTTGGAATTATTTCCAAAAATTTTTAGTGCTTCTAAGGAGGTTTATAAATTCTAATTTACATACAATATTTTGAAATTCTTTTCATTTTTTTCTTGACAATTATTTACTACATTTTGTTGTAAGTTTTGATGGTGGTATGTAAATGTACAGTTCTTGAGAAGAAAAATGATATGATAAAATTTACATTTGGAGCATATTTATTATTTTTTATGTTTTTAAAAAAAGGCTTGCAAAGCGCCAAAAATGACACAACAAATATTCGCACAGTTAAAAATAAATAGTGTTTACGATCTAGGGTTAATGGTTTTATTACTTACTAGAGAAGTGTTATACAGCTGTCCAAATGTTGTGTTTGTTTCTTATTGGAAATTACAATTTTTATCCCCCTAAAAAGATAGACATATATTTAGGTAATGTTAAAATATTTTAATTTTTCTAGTTGACATACTGACCATACTTTTAGACCAGATTTCAAAATTTTACAAAATTCAGAAATGTGTACCCTAAACATTTATTTCATTGAGCTGGGGGGTTGCCCGTTTGTGATGCTAGTCCATTTTCATATAACTCCATCTATATCACTACTATTTAAAAGTCATAAGTTGCTTTACAACATCCTTATGTACAGTTTATGGAAAAAGAATGAAATGTTGCTCAATCATAACAAGTTATAATTCTACAAAAACTGTCTCGTGTAAGTGCTAAGTTTACGATGTCATTACCAAATACAAAAACTGTCTCGTGTAAGTGCTAAGTTTACGATGTCATTACCAAATACAAAAACTGTCTCGTGTAAGTGCTAAGTTTACGATGTCATTACCAAATACAAAAACTGTCTCGTGTAAGTGCTAAGTTTACGATGTCATTACCAAATACAAAAAACTGTCTCGTGTAAGTGCTAAGTTTACGATGTCATTACCAAATATAATAACTGTCTCGTGTAAGTGCTAAGTTTACGATGTCATTACCAAATACAATAACTGTCTCGTGTAAGTGCTAAGTTTACGATGTCATTACCAAATACAAAAACTGTCTCGTGTAAGTGCTAAGTTTACGATGTCATTACCAAATACAAAAACAATTAAGAAGTATATAGCCAAACCCCTAAAATTTGTTAATTTTGTTTAGTATGTTGGAGTTGGTACTAATTTTATCTGAACACATTACAAATGTATTTCACAATTGAGTTAATTTTAATAAATTTTCAATTGTTATTTGTAGTTTTTTATATTTTATGAAACTGTCATTGTTGTAATAATTATCAGTTTTCAGGATGTTCACAAAGAAGAAAAAGAAACCACAAATATCCCATCCTACAAATTTTGAACATAGAGTACACACAGGCTTTGATAAGAGAGAAGGGAAGTTTGTTGGATTACCCCTGCAGTGGGCCAGCATTGTTGGTAACAACCAAATACTCAAAAGTACCAACCGTCCACTTCCACTTGTTGATCCGTCGGAAATCACGCCAACAGAAATACTGGATCTCAAGGTAAGCAGTTTGAAAGAAAGACAGTTTTTATTGTCTAATCACCTAAACATTTCAGAATCGACTCTGTATATGCATTATGTGTTTAGTGATGAACTGATATTGGAACAATCCAAAACAAATCCAGTTAATATTTCTTCAACTTTAACTCATTTGTAAGTCTATTAGTTGGTTAGTTTTTTTTATTGTTGTTTTGTCAACAGACAATAGTTCGAGGAGACGCTAGGTTTCGTAACGAGGTGAATGGCATTCCAAAGACATCACATGTGGCTCGATCAAACTCATTGAGGTCTTCCTCACCCCCACGGCTACGAAGGGACTATCGCCCCAACGCAAACATTCCACCCGCTGTGCCAGAGGGTGAAGTGCTCAACTTACCGCAGTATCCTTCAGCCAGCCGACCACCTTATGTAAGTAACCTTATTGTGATGGATTAAGTAAACATTTTATTCTTCAACATAGCTGCTAAAATCATATAAATCAAATACAATTAACAACAAAAAAAGTAATAATAATAATCATGCACTTTAAATATAATACATAAATTTAATCTAGAATGAGTTTAAAAAAACTTATTAATGGCTTGACAATCAAATAAGCTAAATAACAGTATAATATTTTTGTATAGTGTTATACTATAAGAAACAAACACAAGGATGGAGTTTTGCAGAAAAATATTGTTTCATATGAGAACAAAAATTGTTACTCTTCCAGCTACTCCAGAACTCAACAATTAAATGTAAACAAACAATTAAACAAAAAGTTTAAACATAATAATAATTACTATAAGATAAGCAGTCAGCCAAATTGGTCGGTAGCGTAGTTGGTTACAGCCTAGCTTCATAAGGTTCTCAGTTTGATCTCAATCACAGTCATGACAAATTTTAAAAGGGATCAGCCGTTCATTTATCATTGGGCTATAGTCAATGACACTTTGTAAGGAATTGTGGGACTTAGTTTGTAACAATTACTACGTTCGCACGTCTATACTCATCATGCTTATTTGAAATTTATATTTGCCCATAGGAGGTGAGGTTAACAAAAACCAGACTGAGGCTGAAAATTAAATTTAGTTACAAATATTTACAATTCGATGATATCACCTTCAATGTACTCCTCTCCTCGTTCTCTACACCGCTCCATGCCAGTTTTCCACTGGGTGTAGCACTGCTGGGGATCATTTTAAGTATGCCCGTTTATGTCGTTTTTTTTTCTTTTACTGCTTCAACAGTCTCAAATTGTTAGGTGGTAGAGAGGACTGTCCAGTCCTAACCTCGCCTTAAAAATAAAGTCGTTTTTCATTTCATTTCAAATCTCGTTCCCTTAAATGCTGATTTCACTTCAGGGCCAAGTCAGGTGAGTATGGTGGATGGTCTAACACTCGATTGTTGTGCTTTGCCAAAAACGTCTTCACTGACAAAGCGTTGTGAGCCTGGGCACTTCCCTGGTTGAGGATCCATGACTTTTTCCCACAAATCTTTCTGCTTTCTCCGTACTCGCTCACTTAGGGTAGTCAAGACACTAATTTAGTAATTTTGGTTGGCTGTTTGCCCCTCTGATATCCAATCAATGAGCACAATGCCTTTGATTAAAAAAAAAAAAAAACACAATCATCATGGCCTTAAATTTTGATTTAGTCCTTTTTTTTTTGCTGTTAATAAGTAGGGGATTTCCAATGCATTGATTGTCATTTTGTTTCGGGATAATAGCTAAAAAACCATGATTCATCACAAGTAATGACCTTTTCTAAGAAGGTAGGATCATTTTCGATGTTTTCTAGGATGTCAGAACAAATCGTTCTTCGGCATTCCTTCTGTTCAGGAGTGAGACACTTTGGAACCATTTTCGAACACACTTTGCCCATGTTAAAACTTTCATGAAGAATCTGCCTAATACTCTCCTTGTCAATTCCAGTTAACTCAAACATTGTTCTGATAGCTAAACGGCGATCTTGTCGAAAAAAGTTACCGATTTTTTTCAATGTTGTCGTCGGTTTTTAATTATGATGGTCTACCAGTGTGTGCGTCATGACTTGTGTCTTCACGGCCATTTTAAAATCGTTTTAACCAATCAAACTTGTATTTATGATAAACAATCATCACTGTAAACTTGTTGTAACATTAATACTTTCGCGCTGACTGCCATTTTGCTGATCTTTTTACTTAATGTGTGCATTTTACATGTGTCATGTAAAAAAACCGATTTTATATTTTTGTTGAAAAGTATGAATTTTGACAAGTTACATAACATATAATGGTTAATAAATTAAAAAAAAACATTTCTTGGTGTTCTTTTTGTTTGAATTTTTATCATGGATATCTAGTGCCCCACGTCGACCTATTGTAATAATGTATTGTGTCTGGTATTTGGACCATGGGCCTCTATGCGGTTCTGTGCCTGTAGTAAATACTTTCTGTGACAACTGTCCTGAAAATGCAACGTTATGACTAGATTGTTACAATAAAAGGCATTAGGAAAAAACATTTCTCACCTTTTTATATGAATTCACAATATTTTACAATTTTAGTTAATAATAAACTAAAATGTCCCTAAGTAATACTTTTTTATTTTTTCCACCTCTGTGTATTCTAAACAGCGCTAAGTGTTAACTAAAGTTATTCTAAGCAGCTGTCACACCCATTCAAATGAAGTTCATGCGTGAGCCTGTGGAGACCCACGGCAGCCAGAAGTAATACGAGAATTGGGCCATATTTATATTACGTTGTCTCTGTTGAATGATCGCATGGGCCAATCAAGGCCAACATCGGCACAAACATGTTAAAATGTTTCACTTGTAGATTTTCAAAGTTTGTAAAGACATTTAATGTTAACACACCGTTTTTTCTGGACACTCAACATTTTTCCGACGCAGAGACAATAGGTTATATGCTTATAACTGATGGTACAGTCGGAATGAGTGCGAGAGAGACGAGAGTAGTGGGTGGAGGGGGAGTCAAGTAACCAGACATACAGTATTCAGCCTTATTGCATTCGTTCTGTGGCTACGGCAATACTAATCCAGTTTCTTTCTAGCCACACCTTGTATCTTGATGATCAGCATCTTTAAAATAAAAACCATCAACTTGTATCTGTATGCCACATCCAATAGGTCACCTGGTAAACCTTTCAATTAGCATGGAAACAAAAGGGACTCCACGACAGATCCCTGAGGATTATCATGCCTAATTTCTCATAGTATGGAATCAAAAGTATGGATATAATTATATTTACTAGGGTAATCTGAGATTAAACGTTTGATTTTAAAAAAATCACCAATGATTTTGGAGGTAGAGTTCAAACCATTTATATTCTCTTCCCTTTATCCCCTTTTAAAGTGTTTGATGGGATAGGCTACACTATCAAACACCCTCGTCAAATATAAAAACACTTTTAAAAATATATAAATAGAAAAAATTTTTGTTCCCCTTACCTTCTAATTCTATAATTGTTTGAATAAAATCCATTCCATCTGTAGTAATGGTTGATTTTCCTGATTGAAAACCATGTTCTTGTTTATCAAGAAGTAGGTTTTTTGACTAAATAATCTACTAATTGAAAGTAGACTACATTTTTAAAATTTTTTGAAAAAGTGGAAACAATGGTAAAGATCTATTACAAGAGGGGTCATTAGATTTTTATTTTTTAATAAACAGAAATGATTCTAGCAAAACTTAAGTTGTCAGAGGAAATGCCTATATTAAAGAGGAATTTATTAAATGTAATAGAGAAAAGATTTTCACTAAATATGAAGAGAAGTTTGCTTTCCTATCTTAAAACCCTCTAAGAAAAGAGTTCTCAAAATTCCATTCCTAAGGGGTAGAAACTCTTTAAGTTTCCTTTCTTCCATAAGATTAGAATTAGAATTCATTCAATTTAACACGTTCACTGCTAACCAAAAATTACACACCAATGGGCAGTACTGAAAAAAGACTATTATTTTACTAATTTAACTAAGCATAGTCATAATAGGGATATAAATGATTTATACTTGTAATGATAGGCTGTAACTATAAAAAATAAACAATAACGCCCATGGGCGTCGTTAGCATACAGCATAACAATTTTGCTATGCCCATCGGTGTTCGTACTGAACATGTTAATAATTTATTTCAAATAGCAGATACAAAAAATATAAACATGACGCAAAACCTAAGTTAATTTGGTTTTCATTGTGAAATGTTTAAACAGCCATTCCATTATTACAGATGGGACAATAGCATAGTTAAAACTAAATTATTATAGAAAATATTTTGTATCAAGTAAATGAGTATGAAATATTCTGAAATATATCTGAGACAAGAGTGTATTGTTTCAGATTGATTGTTTGTGAAAAACTATAATATATTCTGTTGCCAATTTCTTTAATTTTTGCCTCCAATGGTAGCTGATAATCATAACTATAACACAAGGACTAGGGATAGTGCCGTCATACATTTTTCTAGACTGAGTAAATGCCAAAATAGCCATACCATTATATATATAAAAATTGACAACAAATTAAAGATATTCATTGAAAAATATCCTATTTTGCAATTCAAAACAAGCTATATAGCTGGCTATTAGAACACCCTTTCTATAAACTAGAGGATTTTTTTGCCACTGATTCCATAGAATTTTAGGTTTTTAGAATCTCACACAACACCTATAATAAATTATTTTTCAGTTTTTTTAAACTTTCAATATCACACATTGACCAATAGATTTTAGGTTTTTATCATTAAATGTTAAATTTATGTCTAATATCACATAATTTAAAGTTCCAAAGTGTAATCATAACTTATTCATGTAAATAGTTCCTACTAGGCACAATACAACTTTCTTATTCTGTTATGTTTTTACTTTATGATATTATCTTTATTATTTTTTGTTTGTTTTTTTAACCTTAATTTGATACAAAGACATACAAAGATGTTAAAGAAAGTAATTGTGTAAAATATAAAAATCCTTTGATCATGTTAGAGTGTATTATGACTATGCTTTACTTGGCTGTAAAATGACATTGTCAATAATCTTGTTTGTTTCGTATGGCAAATAAACAATATTATTATTATTAGTTGCAGTCATCATAAATTCAACTGGTTATAAATGTTTTATGTAGTACCTTTTTCCGGTTAGTTTCTTTTGACTTTGTATTATTTTCTTAATTTTAATACACCAAATAGCTTTTAAAACATTGTTTTTACTACTATTTTTGTGTATTGTTTTTGTTTTTTTATATTTATGTATCGATAAAAGAATGTTATCAACTCAAGTTTGTGCATAGGCTCATAAACAATACTTTCTTTTATTTTATTCTGTATCAATAAAAATACATGTACAGGCACATTGGTATTAGCGTGACAGTTTTAGTTTCCTATTTAAACTTGTGAGAATAAAGCTTTCATTTTTTCATTGTTGTTGTTATAGATAGATTTTTTGTAACAGGTAAAACCAGGAAGTGGTGGGGAGTGGGCTGGCCAACCCCCACATCACGAGGCCAACCCCCGTCCTGCAGAAGAGTATAGAACACCCCCATACCATCATATGTCAAACGGCAATCCTTCCCCACAGGTAATACACTTTCTTATTGATATACAGGAGAGTCGTTTTCATACTCAGTATCTTAAAAGTCATTAAGTTTTTTTATGACTTGCAGAGGTGCCTGTCAACTAGGGTTGTGCGAGTAGTGATTTTTGAGTTCGAGTCGAGTAGTTTGCATTTTTTTCGAGTATTGAGTATTTTTCGAGCGAGTATTTACAGAAGGATTTTCAGTTCACCCAAGACAACTGTAAAAGCAGACACCATCCTAAGCCTATGTTAAGTTTTGCCAGATTCGTAAATATATACATCTAAACTGAACACAATAATTTTGATTTGCTGTTTGTAACTAACATTTGATAAATAAAACTTTTTACTTCCTGCCTTCCTATATTTATATGTGGCATTGTTTTGTTTAACCTTTTTCCTTTTTTCAGAACTAATATTATGTAAGAAATTAAGAAAGTATATTATTAATTGAAACAACGTGGATTATAAAGATTTAATCTGTTCACTCATATCACAGATCAGATTTTCTATGCAAGCCTATTATACTATTTCACAGCCTGCCGATATGTTTATCTGGTGGTTCAGTTCAAAGTGTACCACGAAAACGTAGTGAAGCTTGTTGGCAAAAGCTGCGTTCAACCAAACTGATGCTAAAATTCAGGCATTATAGCCAAAGGCGGTCATTTGCTTTGAGAATTGCCTCCTCTCAACAAAAAATTGATTCTGTATACGCCAAGAAGAGTGGATCTGTATTCTGTAGGTATTTAATTCAGTAATAACAAAGTTACACCTAACCGGAAATAAGCTCTGAATTATATAATCGAATTTGGAAATCTGGATGACAAAGACTGGGGTTCAATCAATTGATAATAATAACTTAGTAGGTTTACTAAAAATAAATTTTAAAGTCGCTTAGGATGAATTAGTTTTAAAATTATGATCGGTAATGAAATATGTGCGACTTGAAACTACTTCGATACATCAGGCTACACTGAACAACAGATAAATAATTATGTCATAACGAGAAATTCATTAAAACCTGGTGTAATCGAATGAAAACCATAGACGTAGTCGGCTAATTTAATAGGTCTACTCGATATTGGCGACGAGATGCAGTCTGAAATATTAGCTAAGTGCCAACTAGTGATACAGTGAAGATTTTGGGCAGCTAAACTATAAACTTATGAATAAAAAACGACACGTTTGATGAGGCTTCGGTTCAATAAAGATTTTCCGAATCTCCAAATTCGTCGTATTTTGTTTAGAAAAAGTCTTCCAACATGTTTCTTCCTCACTTTGGTTGATTCGTGATTGTTTTACAGTTTATATCGACATCGACATCAATGTGAATTTACGAATCAAAATTATCGTAATTTACCACCTTTTACACTCCAACTGTGTTATTGTCTAACCTAGTCTGAAAACCGTTCAACACAGGACAAAATATTGTATGTGCAAATATTACACACAGTTTTGGCGATCTAAGGCGTTTTCGGAATAATAATTGATAGACGTTCGCCACGGATATAAATCTATTTTTAATTTGACGGAAAATAAATCAATAATGTTGTGTCGCACGCTGCTAGAACGCCATTACCATATTTTATGATATGATATGGTATTTTTTTATGTCAAATCATTGGAAAATTCCCTGCTCAGATTAAAAACAAAATAGACCTCAATCGACTCGCAAGAAATATACGATAATTTCATTTCCAATTCATTGGGCAAATTCCCATTTATAAATGTCCTGCCCACTGGGCATTTGCCCGGCCCACATCACTAGGCAGTACAGTGGCAGTTTCTTTGATGACAAACTTTTTTCCAGATGGTTCTTGAAGTGACTTAATTATTAATTCCAAACTACAGTGGAACCTTGATAGCACGAACCTCAATAACATGAAATCCTCGATATCACACTTTTTTTTCAAATTCCCTTGAACCTCCCATAACACTCAATGTTAAAGTACCCTTTATAACACGAATGTTATGGACCAACTATCTCAATAACACAAATTTTATTCGATTTCCAAGACAAAGAGGGCACGAAATCAAAACCTCCATAGCACGAAGATCAATAGCCAAATACTTCTATACGACGAATTTGACCTCTATAAGACGAATTCCCATGATCTAAACCTCAGTAAGGTGAAAATATTTCCATTTTATTCGTGTGGAAACAGGAAGCGACACTTCCGTTCTTACTTCCGTTTGGCGCGACTACTGGTACAATACCGACCTGAAATTAGACAGTACCTATGAGTTTGCATCTGAGTTTACGTACGTAGAGTAGTTTGTTTTGTTGTGCAGTGCCGTTCTTGATAACACGAATATTTTTCAATACCCTTCAGATTTGTGTATCGAGTTTCCACTGTATTAATTTTTTATAAAGACAAGGTTATTGGCAGTTGTTTTAGTGTTTTACTTTGTAGATGGCGAGTACACCCAATATGGAGGGGTACACTGTGGGAGGCTACAGACCCCCCCAGAACACCAGCCTTGCTCCGAGGCCTCAGGGTTCTTCACCCACTCAGTCACAACCCCATAACATCAACAAGGTGACTACTAGTTCTGCTTATAAGTTTTTCGTTAGTTTGTAATAATTTGTATTTTTATCACAAACCAATAAAGTAAACCATCGAGCTTAGTGTCTAAAGGGTTGGTGGGACCGTCATCAAGCGGGCAAGTGGGACTTCAAGCTTGGTACCTGAAACACGTACAACTGGTGATAGTCAACATATACAGTACAATGGAGATGATCCACCCGTACACGCACAGTAGTGATTAGTGATGCCTCAGCCGCTAAGGCCTCAACTGCGGAATCCAAGGTTCAAATCCCAACTGAGCTGACGATTGCTACTTCACTGATTGAATAAGGTTGTTGGACTGGCCTGTGGCCTATGTAAATTAGCGAGTGAAGTTATTTATTTTTAATGAAAAATAATTATGTAACTAAAGGGATGGTTCATCCAATGGCCTGAACTGTGAGACAATAACCTAGTGGAATGAAACTGCAGTACTGTATATCCGTGATTACATGAGTGAACAGATGAACAAAGCTTCTATGACCAAGAAAGAATGAGTAAGAGTGGCCTTAACAAAAATACCTTTCCCACAATTTATGGAACGACTTGACAAGAGCAAGAATCGTGTTTGTTTTGGAAATGTTTTAAAATATACTAAAATGTATTCAGACAAATATTTCATGCGTGTAAATAATTGTGGAATTATAATATTTTGTTTAAGATCTGTTTTTGGAGGTAAGACAGTACAATATAAACGAATATAATGATATGTTTCAATCGTAATAGAATGATATGGTAATAAAATATTACATGTATTTTTGTTTACTCATCAGTCACAAATAAAAGACGACTAAGTGTCTGAACAAATAAAGTAACTATGTGGTGAGATATTTATACGTATAATAATGAAGTGGAACACTCCAGAGTAAGATTTAATAATTTGTATTTTGAATGAGGTTAAAATGATTTCATACAGTATTTATTTACTAGTTTTCAAATAAAAATATTCTTTAAAACATTATTGTGAATGTATTAAATTAAAAACTCTAGGATAAAATTGTTACCTTTAAGTAAAATTCCAGAATAAGCACAAAACTATCATAAAGAACATATAGAGAGGATTGGTCGCTTGCTAGTGTAAGTGTTGTGCAGGTAGGAGCAGCACTAACAGTGAAAAACAGGTTGACGTCATTCCCTGATAGAGATTTGTTGTAATTCCAAAACTGCATTCCATAGCTCTGCATTCTGCCTAGATTCTCTATCTTCATTTACATGTTTAAATTTTATATAGGCACATTCTTTTAAAATAGATATATTGTTAAGTTTACATCGTTTATTTTGTTATTTTACTAATTTATCTGTTGTATTTATTCTCATTGTTATTCTTGTTATTATTTGTTATATTTTTTTATTTATTGAGTTTTATTATTTATCAAATGTTATTGTTTTGGAGTAATTTTGTATATGAAAGTAATGTTTCAACATATAAGTTGGTGTGGGGCTGAAAATGTAGATCTTAAATGAAATATTTTACAGATATTGAGAGCTACCTACCAGCCACTGCTAGTAGGCCACACACCAAGTCTATTTAATCAGATTAATTGAAGAACATCTCAACATTTCTTATTTTTTTTATAAGTCAATGATACATTGCACTCAGTCAAAATTTATTGTGTAAAATTGATAAATTTAATTTACAGAATAGCAATTATGTTGAATCAATCTTTAAGTCGTTCATATTTAATTTATATTTATTTTTGTTTTATATATATACAGTATATCTTAATTAGTGTGTACAGAAATGTATATTTGATAAATACAGCTGTTAATTAGCCTAATTAAGCTAGGGAGCTCTAGAAACACTGGAATGTATATAACGTATGTATTTTTGATTAATAAAATGATTGATTGATACTGAAAAAAAACAAAGTTATAATAAATCTACTTTATGTACATAACACATCTATGTAAATTATAAATAAAGATTTTTTGTAAAATATAAATAATTACATCTAGTATTTATTTAAAAAGTAGTTATAAAGTATAAATATTGTGCTACTTTTGCTTCTCTAGTATTTTATAACCCATTCACAGGTCATATACTGGAACTAATATCTTCTGAAGAACAAAGATGATGTAGTTATTGTATACTGCAGCGTACAGCTATAATTATGTAATTGGCATAATATGAGACATTAATTAATTTTCACTAAAAAAGATGTAAGAAAAATTTTATAATAAATTTCAAACTATTTTTAGGGTATACCTTCTGTCAAAGGTGTTTTTTTTATTATTGTTAAATAACAAAGTTATTTTTATAACGCAGTATATCTTTACTTTTGTATACAATCATCAACATACCCAACAACAAGGACCTCAAACAGGGATAAATAAATAAATAGCTGTATAACTAAGAAGTAATAGTCATACAATAGGCATCCTAAGAATAAATAAATAAAGATGAGATTAAATTCCAGAGATGTATTTTCTCTCTGGGTCATCCTTTTGACCTCAAATTTGCACTTTTGTATTGCAACAAACAAAGACCTTTAAAATGAAATATAACTCGAGGTAAGCTTGCATTTATAATTTTTAAGACTTCCTTCGTGGGCCATCCCCGGGCCGAAAAATGAGTTAAATTTGTATAAATGTTTGGTATAGGGACATGTAAATAACTAATAAGTTTCATTACATTTTTTCAATAGAATCTTATTAAAATTAATTAATATATTCCAGTTTTTTGCCCAACTCAGTATATATCCACGCTATAGTGTTGAGAGACTATGCCACTTTCTATCTGACTGTAGGTGGCATACAAATTAGTTTCATAAGATTCATATTGTATTTAACTGTCCTAAATTTTTTAGCAAAGATGCAGGTTTACTATTATTATTCTTTTTTTCAATAACTACTAGCATACATTAAAACATTTTTTTTTCACAATAGAAAACATATAAACGCCATGATCAAAAGGGATATAGTGTTATTTTTCATTACAAATTATATTTTTATGGAAATTAATGATTATTTAAATTATTTTAGGTTTCCCCTACTGAGTCCTCTCAGAATAGTAGATTGCCAGATCAAAACCAAAACCTGAGTAAACCACAAGCAAATGGCAGCCAACAAGTATCAGCCATGACCAAACAACATCATGAACAACAACGGATCACACACGAGCAGGTATGTCACCAACATCATGTTGCGTACCTAACTGATTAGCACTTACACAGTTTTTCTGTTTCTTTCGAGTTGTTATGTAATTTTTTCCTAGTAATTTTCTTCTCCTTTTGTATATAATTGTATTGTTTGTTATAATGTTTGTTGTTTTACTGTTTGTGTATCATTGATATGATTGTTGATTGTTTATAACGTACTGTTTTATTTTTTGTCATCGCCATCATAATCCAACCATTTCCATTTTCACTGGGTTATTTTCTCTATCTCTCCAGATGATCTCTTCCTTGAAAAGATAACAACCAAATTTAATTTTTCTTCTATGGTTGGAGGCAAATTAAACCATTTTCAGCAGTAAAAAAGAATGATTATAGGGTTCTTTTGGTAGAGATGTAACAGCAAATGTTTAAGCAATTAGAAGAAAGACAAATAATAAATTATGATCTTATTCAAACTAAGAAGATGGGCAAACATCAGTTTTCAGTTTCAAACTTATTGGCCTATTGAGACTGGTTTATTTTTATTTATACATAATATTATTTCACGGAAAAACTAAAATTCTGTTTGCACAGTTCCGAGCTGCCCTACAGATGGTAGTAAGCCCTGGAGACCCTCGAGAGAATCTGGAAAACTTCATGAAGATCGGAGAGGGATCAACAGGCACAGTGTGTATAGCAACAGATAGGACAACAGGGCGCAAGGTAGCAGTCAAAAAGATGGACCTTAGGAAGCAGCAGCGGCGTGAATTGCTGTTTAATGAGGTGACTTGCTTTTTTTTAACTATTTTTAATTGGAGTATGTTGAAGAAAACTGCCTTGACTCCTATTACTGTTATGAGGAGGAAAAATGAAAAATGTTCTAATAAAAAGAGAGTTAAAGAAAGTGTCTAAATATATTAAGTGAGCCAATTTTAAGGATCATAGCTTATTTGGTCCTTCTTTCTTTTTGTAAAAAACATATATAATTTTGAATTAGGTGTTTAAAATATAAAACTTGTCTAGATTGAAATTTTGTTCAACAGGAACAAATTGTAAATAGAATCTAGAAATGGAAACATGTTTACAATAGGCAATATCAATACATCCTGTCCCAAGGTGCTGTTTTCAGTTTATAAATCATTGCCAGTTGTTTAGCCCATCTATCTGTCTGTAGAAGCTTAAAATAAGTCCTAAAATATTGTGAACAAAGAATTATTTTAAGACTTTTTATTAATTAATCATGGCTAAAACATGCGATTTATGGGTTAACCAAACAAAGACTTCGTTATTTGTAGTTTATTTGGTTTTACCTCACCTTAATAATCATCAAATGGTTAAATTAGGAAAAAGTTTTTTGCAATATAATTGATGATCATGATCATGTCTAAACGTACCAATATTTCCCAATTTCATTTGAAGTATGAAGGTGACCTGGATTCCAAATTTGCACAGCCAATATGTTTTTCAAATGTGCAATGTCGTTAACAGATTTTCTTTGGTAAACACAAATCGCCCAGAAAACATTGACAAAAATGCAATTTTTAACACTTATAAAATTGTATGTTGAACGAATACACCTTCCTACAGACTAAGATTGGTAATAGCGATGAAGTTTAAAACTAGACAACATACATAACATTTTAGTTGTCTCACAAATAATGACTTTAAATCATTTAGTCTCATCTAAATGACTTATCTTCTCATATACCTGAGAAGATAGGTCCACCAACACAAGAAAACAAAAACAGACATAACACAAATTTTCATTCTTACAAACACTGTCTTCAGGTGAGTAGAACCTAATCTACAATTTTAAATCGTGTAATTCTTTTCCAAACTCTTGATGTCCATTCAGTACATATGCAGATAAAAAAAATTAAGGTAATTAAGAAGTGCTTCAACATCAGCACTTTTATGCACTTTATTAAATGTGTTTTGCCAGTAATACTTTAGATAGTAATTTTGTTTCTCTGATTGATATTTTTCCTTTACAAGTTTTAACTCCTGAATGTCTTGTTGTTTAAGGTGGTGATAATGCGGGATTACCACCACCCTAACATTGTAGAGATGTACGAGAGCTTCCTAGTGGGAGACGAGCTGTGGGTGGTGATGGAATTCCTTGAGGGAGGGGCCCTGACAGATATCGTCACTCATGCTCGCATGGATGAAGAACAGATTGCCACCGTCTGTAAGCAGTGTCTTAAAGTAAGTCAAATAACGCTTATTAGAATCAAACCAGATTTTTCTACAAGTAGGGGAATTGCTGGGGCAGTAGTGTTTATAAGTGTAGAGATAAATTGGAGCAACAAGAGTAGTTGGTGTTACGAAAGGATGAATAAGGGTTCTTACTTAACCCTCATTGTATGTACTGTCCATACTTCTGTATATCAAAGAGATTAGGATCATTAAACCAGTTGGATGTGCACTGTCATGTTTCTGAGAGTTGTATTAAATTGTGTCAGTAGATATATTTATAGCAGTACGCAGAATAGTTTTAGGTTTCAGGGTATCAATCTTTTATTTGTTGCTACAAAAAAAGAGAGATTTGTCATTGAGTTTTTTTTAGATCTAAGTTAAAAAAATTTTTTACTCAAAGAAACAGGCAAGTTAAATTAGGGGTACTAGGCCTAGGATTTCAGTAGTAATGAAAGGAATGAAAAGCAGTTGGTAAACTGGTACATTGTGGATCACAATCATATCGCTAAGAATTGGTTAGTGAAATATTTCAGGGCCACTGGTCCCTTCTTTTCAGTAACTAAACAAACTTTCAACAGTCACTAGATTTGTTTAGTGACTGAAAAAGGGACCAGTGGCCCCAAAATATTTCACTAACAAATTCTTTGTGATGTGTTTGTGTCTATCCAGTTTCCCAAGTTTACCAGGTATGCTGCTTTCCTTTCCATTCTTTACTCAAAGAAAGTATGTAATCGGTAAATAACTGAATTTCTCTAAGGAGCGTGTAAGCTATAGGCCCAAATGTTTTTACACTATTTGACGTAGTTATTGAGTTAGTACTCCACTAAAACAAAAATCAGTTTCAGTCAAATTAAGGAAGCAAGCCAATGTGGTAGTGATCTCACATTCACATGACCAGTTTAATGACCACTGTCACGTTTGTACTTGAATTTGGTTATTTATTTTTTTAAAATAATTTTGTTCCATAAAGTATAATTTTTGATCAGAATAATTTACTTGAAAACCATTAAATAGCGAAGAAATAAATTGTTCAAATTAGTTTCTTTAAAATTCAAATGGCCGCTACTCTGGAAAGGATAAAACTTTCGAAGTCCGGTTTGCGGCAATTAATTTCTCTTGAATAGACCTTTCATTTGAATTGATACCAAACTCGACTTAGGCTCACATTGACAATTTTCGCTCAACTTCTCATGAGCCATACCCATGAAAAGATGAAATGTCACTAATGGCGTCAAAAAGTATGTTCTTTGTAACAATAATCATGTACAAGATTTCACTGTTACAAGTGAAGTCATACAAAAGTTGTGAAAGCATTTCCATATTTTTTTTCCACCTTGTTTAAAATTGACTTTTGGACTAATATGTGTGGTCGTATATATATCTCTTTTAAAATTATTCTGGTGGCTTCTTGGAAAACCCAAGGTTCCTGGATGATTCCTTCATCCTGGATACATTCACCCTTTTGAAAGAAAACTGTCAAGTAACCTAATATAAATCTTGGCATGATGCAGGTAACTTTAATGAAGAAAATCGTAATTTCACCTTTCAATACTAATACATTTCTCTAAAAGCATCTATTCTTTTGATGGAGTTACGGACAGCTCAGGACGAATAAGGCAGTCTTCAATCACTTTCCTGACCCACTTATGAAGTGTGATAGGTTTCAAAAGTTACAATGCACCTCACGCATGGCCTCAGCCACTTACGAGTGTCTGGTGAGTGGCTGAGCTCAAACACTGTTGGCCACAAGTTGACGATTTCAACATGTGTAGTGTAATATGTTCCCATGTAAATAATGCTTTTAGACGGACTCATGTTGCCCGCTACCACTTGTTAGCGGTACACTCTATTACACTAGTACCTCTCCTAGTGTAATAGAGGTCTTACTGAATCCAAGTATATAGTGTTAATTTTGATGTTGTGTAATTTTTGCTGAAATGAATCTGAATGCAAGGGTTGAACTAAATTGATCTATACAACCAATTATACTTTATACACAGTCTAGTAGACAATCTACAATGTATTATGCATTTCAGTTGCAAAGAAATTTAGTTTGTTTTGATGAATTGAAGACGGTTGTACCTGTTTAGGCTCTGGCATACCTGCACTCTCAAGGTGTCATCCATCGAGACATCAAGAGTGACTCTATTCTCCTGGCTGCTGATGGAAGGGTTTGTTAATTCACTTATCAAGAAATATTATTTAGTCGTAGTTCTGATTGTTATATTTTTATAGTATTTTTAGAAAATTATTTACATTTATCTAAGACTTAGTAATGATAAATTGTGATAGTGATTTAAGCTCACAGTTTTAATCCAAAAGATGAGCTTATAACAGTAAAAAAGTTTGTGTTCAGATGCTTTAATGTATTTTGTACATGCTATTGTAAAAATGGTAAGTTTTTATCTGTTAATGTGGTTACTTTTTATTTAAGAAATAAATAAAAAGTACCTATATACTAAATAACAAAACAAAACTTAGTGGCGCAACGCTGTAACCATCTTCTTTAGAACAAAGTATTGTGAGATTGTAGACGATAGGTTCTGTGTTTTGGCCTCTTAATATTGACACCGTTTCTGTTAAATGGTTGCAATCAATGTAGACACTACGAGAGAAGTTTGTGGTGTCCATCTTGGGTGGTAGTTAACGTTGTGTAGGGAAGAGAACTGAGTATCAGGCTTGTCGTTAATTAAAAATCAGGCCAATACTATGTGGTTTGGATAGTATGCATGATCCTTAGTTACTCTGGCTATTGGACTGAGTGAATGGCTCTAACTAAGGAACAATTGACTTTAGTGAGAAACAATGACTACACTTATTCACCTCTCATATTCACCCATATTTATACATTCAGCTTAAACGTTTTAAAACATTATAATTGTGTGAAAAACTGTTATTTTTATTTGGCACACTAATAGAGAGAGTTTGCTTGTGACTAGCATGTTAATGAAACCGAAGTATTGGGAACAAGGTAGTTTCATAGAGTAGGCAGTGAGTTATGATGGCATGACATGTTAATGAAACCAACATATTAGGAACAAGGTAGTTTCATAGAGTAGGCAGTGAGTTATGATGGCATGGCATGTTAATGAAACCAACATATTAGGAACAAGGTAGTTTCATAGAGTAGGCAGTGAGTTATGATGGCATGACATGTTAATGAAACCAAAGTATTGGAAACAAGGTAGTTTTATAGAGTAGGCAGTGAGTTATGATGGCATGGACCTTAAATTTACATTATGTTTAACTAACAAAATACTGAGTTAAAAACTGTTAAAATATTTTCAGGTAAAGCTATCTGATTTTGGGTTCTGTGCACAAGTTTCCCAAGAACTGCCCAAGCGGAAGTCATTGGTAGGAACACCATATTGGATGTCACCAGAAGTTATATCAAGGCTTCCATATGGACCGGAAGTTGACATTTGGTCTTTAGGTAAGCTGAAATAACTCACTAGACTTTATTGATACCTACCTGATTCATGTAGATTACCAGACATAGCTAACTTATATGTGCTGGATCTACAGCAAAACACTTTAATGCGTAGTTCTGCTTTTATTTTAATCAATATGGTCTAACAACACAATATAAAATCATGCTTTTGCAGAAAATATGAGTTTTTTGCCAAATATTTTATAGAGATGGTTTTAGGGAGTTTAAGAAATGGCATAATACATCTCAAAAGCTTCACTTTGCCACAACACCATTTTGTAAGGTACTATTTTGTTCAGAATCTCAGTGAGTTAATTGTTATCTATTGACAAGTTATACAATAATTTCAACCATATCTGAACTTGAAAGTATGTTAGAAAAATAAAATTGTTTTGTGTAGGTATCATGGTGATAGAGATGGTTGATGGAGAACCGCCGTTCTTCAATGAGCCTCCTCTTCAAGCCATGAGGCGAATTAGAGACATGCCACCACCAAAGTTAAAAAATACACACAAGGTAAGATACCATTTTGCGTATTTATCATGGTTCGAACTGTGGATTTTCTCTAGTTCTCAATAATTCATTATTTATTAATTTAATTAAATGTATTCATTAATTTATAAAACATTATTTTATTCACATAAAATTTTGAATTGGTTTTTGTTGACAGTAGTATACAGCAAATTAAAAAAAAGAAAAAAACAAGAAAAATTTGTCCTCCACTTATTATAAGTAAAAAGTAGCTAAACAGGTTTATCTGTGCAACCATAGAGAAACACTGACTCCGTCAACTTCTATCCCCCATGCTGGACACAGTTTATTATTTAAGGTGAGCCCTACACTACTATGCCACAGTTGCATAGAAAAAATTCAGACTGACGATCCTTGTGCTGTACTTGGCCATAGTATAATGCCTTAGACCTGTTTGTCGTAGTATAATGCCTTTGTTTTAACACTGAAGGCGACTCAGTATTTTTGCATTAATAGACCATGGCTTACATTGTCAAAAGATATTTTGTTGTATAGTAAACATTTATAGAATGGATAGTAGCAATGTCTTTGATGTAAATAAATAATGTATACAAATATTAGTCCAAAAACAAAGACCTATTATTTGTGGGCTATAAATAAAATTTTATTTGTAGATAGGTTTCTGTTATGATTCATAGGCATGCTGACTACATCTTCCTATGGTCCACTATGGCTCACTTCATTTATCCACAAATAAAATTTTATTTTATCATAAAAAATGTATGCTTTCTGATACATTTCATGTTTGATGCTGTATAAATTCTAAACTGTGTGTAAAATATTTTTTTTTTTACTTAAAAACTGTTAAGAGAGATAGGACATCAGCAAAGTTACCTAAGAAGATAAGTCCACCAACATCTCACAGTAATAAACACAGAAACAACACATTTTTCACAAATTTTCAGTGCTAGTTCACAAGTTTGCTGATATTCTATCTCTGCTACTATACTAATTCCTGGACTAGCGCCCTTTACTTAAAAACTGAAATTCATAAGCTTCACTTGAAATGTATGTGGTTTTAGACAGGCACATAATGCTGGTTAGTATATTTCGCATAGTGTCATAGAATTGCAGTCACTGCTCAATGTCTAACAAACATTTCACTTGAAACAAATATTTATGAATAGTACTATGAAATAACTGGATGACCTTGGGTTCATAAAATTCAATTAAATGTGATCCCATTGTGCTGAAGTGAAAATAGTTTTGTATCTGCTCACTCAAGGCCACTGTTTGATTCGTTTTAGAGTTGCCGTTAGTTATCTACATGTTCATTTGTGGTGCTCTAAAGGAGGAGTTGCCGTAGTTTGTAACGAAAGCTATATTCATATGCTTTATCACGATTTGTACTCACCCACACGTTGACAACTACTGTCTTGACGGTAAATAAGTAAGTATCCACAAGGAAATTAGCTTGCCTAGAAAATTAGGGTGTCGAATTAATTAGTCCAACAATTAAATAGGTGTCTCCGAGGCTACAAGGGTTCCTGGAGAGGCTGCTAGTGAGAGATCCAGGGCAGAGAGCTACAGCATCTGAACTGCTGCTGCATCCGTTCCTGAGGCAAGCCGGGCCTCCAGCGCTTCTGGTGCCATTGATGAGGGGATCTCGCCACAGCAACTGCTAGCACTCATTGTACGTGTGAACTGCTAGCACCTGCTCTCAAGTGCTCATCAGTATAATATAAGTCAGTAGAATTGTAAAGCCAATTTAAATTGTAACTGAAAATGCATTTATGTTTGTTTCTTTTTATTGAAGACAATTTTAATATTGGAATTCATCCAGTCTGTAAATGTAAATGTTTTATATCATACCAAGACACGTCAAGGAGTGAAATTACCACCACTTTGTACTATACGTGTATATACATTGTTGATGTTTGTTTCAACCAGTGGACATAATGTACTTAGTTACAAGTTAGTGTTGAACTAGAATTAAACCCAGTGTGTGTTTGTACTAAAATTAGATTTTGTTGATCTTGTAAAAATTAATAGTTATTTAAATTAGATTAACAATAAAGAAAACAGCTGGGTTAGAATTAATAGTTCTCTCTCTAATGCCTATTACGAATAATTTCAAAAAGATAGTTTGTAATTCTTATGAAGTAATAGAACTCTCGCATGAGATCAAGAGGTTCCATTTCTTTCTAAAGATTTAGGTATTGTTATTTTTTTTACTTTTATTCATCACAGGAGCTTGTGAAACAGTGGCTCAAAATCATTGTCTGAGAGAAGCAGTCTTTTATTGTAAACTGTTTAAAAAACAGGTTTTTTAAATCTAATTGGAAAGTTAAAAAGTAAAACCCTTTCTATGGTAAAATGTATAAAGCTCATCTACGTTTCAAATACAGTAGAACTCCAACTATCCGAATCAATAGGGACCACATCCTATTCGGATAATCAAATATTTGTATATTCAGATTTTTGTCTAAAAGCAGTCCATTTTATTTAATTACTGCATATAATTAAATGCATGTATGTTGAAGTGGTTACAATTGAGTACAAAATGTACAGTTATTATAGTGATCGATTTCGGTAAAACAATATTTTAAGTGAGAAAGGGCATTTATTATGTAATTAATTACAGTTTAGTTACATACTAAGTGTACTATTATGTGTATTTACGTACCTTTCTATAAGCGAACGTTATTGCTTGCCAAACATCTTAGTTAAATATGCTCTATATGTTTGACTGTCTTCTCCATTTTTGGGCAACCATGTCGCTCATCTGCTTGACAGAGGGAAGGACAGTAGCGTGTAGACAATCCCTATTGCATTATGTTTCCTGAAAGAATTTGGATTTGATCTTTTAAGACAGTGTTACAGTGAACACTATTTATTTATTCACGGTATAAACCATTTCACACAATATTGAGACTGTGTTAATTATTGTGATACATATATGTATGATTTATCTTTCTAAGGATTAAAAACAATATCTTTGTTGTTGTATGCTTTTAATTTCTTTTTTTTTTTAGAACAAAATTAAAAACTGAAGATTGTAAGATTTCTTTTATGAAATTCTGAAAGCAATTTGGATAATCGGCGATTCGGATAGTTGGTGTTCCACTGTATTTGCTTATGAATATATTAATGATAGTATGGTTTAAAGATAAAATTGTATTCGTAATAAATCACTGTATTGATGATACAATTAAGTACTCTTGCTACGAAGTAACTTTATATATACTTCTTAAATACATCACTTGATTATTTATTTACACTTATAGGGCCAATTGTTGTTCCTGGTATTTCGCCAAATCAGTAGTCAACGATGAGTTGTTAGCATAGTGTTGCAAAGGTGCATTTAACATTCGTTCAAGTGCCTTAATGTGAAACATCAATAATTTACTCAATGCCTTTTTGTCACTAATTGATCAATGAATAATGTGAAGTGTTATATTTTTGTCTGATTAAAGTCTAAGAATACAGCCGTTATTGAATTTTAACGTTTATGTGTTGTAATAAACTTAGTTAGATTGATCAAACATCTACTTGCTGGAACTGCTTGCAAATTAAGTACATTTCAGAGAAACAATTAAATTGATGGTTTAATGTGAAACAGTTGATGGCACCGACTTTGTCTGAATTTCATTTTAACCTTCAAACTATTTGTTTAATTTACATAATCTTTTCTCTTTGAATATCAAAATGAATCAATATATAAATATGTGTTTATCCATGTAAATTTACCTACTGATCTTTTCATTAAATAGTTTACAAGATGTCTACAAAGTACTTGATTTGTGTTAGTTTGGTCACTTGATTTTGTTTCAAAACAATTCAACTGTTGATTTATCTGTTTGTTTTGATAATGACACAAAAATGTTTAAGTCTTCTGACCCATATTCAACTTTTTAATTTCCTATTTTATCTAATCTGATGACTTTGTTTTATTTTTGTTTCTTAAAGTAATACGAGGTACAGTCAAAAAGTTTCCGAAATCGATGTACAGAGACACACAGCGTTGTTGCCGGTGGGAATTTCGTTGTCTATCAGCTAGTACTAATCCTGGAGAAGGGATATATGTAGCACAAGTATCGCCCAGCAGCCATTGTTTCTCCGTGGAGAGCACTTTTCGTATATTTTCCCTATATTCGTTTACATTGTCCCTTTTTGAAAATTGATTTAATGAACAGCTAAAAAACAAAAAATTTGGCGTTTTACTTTAAAAACCATCTTCTAAAATACTTAAAATGTAATTTCAAGCATACCAAATAAATGCGATGCAGAAAAGCCAATTTTACGAAAGGCACAAATGTATTCATGAAGGTTACATAAACTTTGAAGATGACTCTCGTACTGGACGCTCTTCGACTGCAACCACAGATGACAATATTGAGCGAGTTCGGCAAACTGTCCATGCAATAACATTTGATGATATCACATATAAGGTAAATTTATCCACAAGTTCTTAGGTGATTATGAGATGCCATTAAGAGGAAACAGCCTGAAAAATGAGCAGAAAACAATTGGGTTTTGCTCCATGAACCCTGCACATCAATTCTCGTTAGTACGTAAATACCCAGTGAAGCACCGTGTTACAACGTTTGAACATCCTCCATACTCGCTTGACCTCATGCCGGCCGATTTCTTCCTGTTCACACGGTGAAAACATCAATAAAACGGAATTGATTTGCAGATGCTAGAGTTGTCAGAAGAAAATGCGATAAAAGTAATGGAATGCATTTAAAAAAATAAGTGTCAAAAGTGTTTTGACCATCTGTATGATCGTAGGGATGAGTGTATTGTTGTAGGAGAAGAGTATTTTGAAGGGAAATAAGTTTGTAAGTTTTTATCTTTGTCCAATAAACATATCTCAACCAATTCTAGGAACTTTTTGACTATACCTCAAATATTTGTGCTTTGTTTGCTATATACTGATCAGTAGGTACAGAGAAGAGAGGCCCAGGATTATAGACAATGCCATTCATATATTTATAAGCTAGTATCTGCATACCCTAGACCCACTTTTATGGTAATTTTTTTATTTTATATTATATATGTTATTAATCAAGTTGTCTTTATATTTCATATTTAATTGAACAAATTAGATAAAATAACCATGTTAATATGTTTTGTATATATCTTATAATATTTTAAGTGTTGATCATTTCATTAGAACAAATATTTGTAAACTGCATTGTTCATTATGTTATTTATTTAAAAATAATATAATACCCTTTAAGAGATAGTCATATATAAAAACTATTAAATCACTAAAAGGTTTTTAAGAAAACTTAAAATCTTGGAAATAATAATTTAAAAAATAATTGGACAAATTTTGAAATTTAATTGATGTATGAAAAATTTTTATTTGTACTTAATTAATCCCTTTTTAAATGTATCTGATCTATTTGATTTGCCTGTTTGATCATGTGAATCAAGATCAAATTTGCAAACTAGGCAGTGCTATGAAAGTGGATTGAAGAGAAAAAATTTTAATTTCAGTTAATAAAAAAAGTTAAACGATGTTTTGTTCTTTAAATTATTTATATTTCCAAGTGAAAGAGCTTTCTAGAGTTTTGTCACTGAAGATAGCGGTCGTGGATTGTAGTCAGCCATCTTCTTAGATAGTGATAGATGTACAAGCTGTCTCATGGTGGAATTTGTGTCAAATTGTTTCTATAAATGACCTATGATGCCTCTTAGTACAGTAAGACATTGATAATTCAGCACCTGATAGTTCAGAATACCCGATAGTCCAGCACGTCTGGGATCTCAACTTTAGAAATCATGTACAGTACATATAGCAGTCGGGAATGAGTAAAAAGCGTAGGAAGCGAGTTAAAAATGACAAGTGAGCGAAAACAACTGCCTGAGGTGATCGCTTCCAAGTACAATGGCGTTCGCTTTGTATGTGAGGCGAGTTCAGTACATAATTGGATGAACTCTGAGCCGATTCGTAATGCTCGTTCTTCCCTCCTTTACGAAACCACACGACGCCGGCTGCTATCACTACTGTCGGCTGTCGCTCTGTCTAAATAGTGGAACCCCAATCGCCATTTTGACTTCGTTGTTGACGTTTGTCATTCTTTCAGTGGAACATCTGTAGACACATTGTATGTTAGGCCGCAATAGGGGACGAGGAGACTATGATTAAAATCTGCATGCAAATTAATTATTGAAATTGTTAAGTACAGTAACAGTCTTTTTTTAATGTGTTCATTTTACGATACAAATTATGATGATCGATCGGTTGAAGGCATACGTTTAATTTCCATTGATTGACAAGTTTTCTTATTTTCTGTTTTTGTACAATCGTAACTATCAATCAGTGTGTGATCTGAGGTGTGCCCCTTCATCTAAGTAGAGATATACGTAATACAAACCTGATGACAAACTTCAATTTATGTAGGTTTTATTTAGGTCACAAAGCAGGCTTTTCTTTTTAAAAATTCCTTTGGTAAGTCCTTTTGGAAGTTCACACAAAAAAAATACAAATTTGTGTGTGTGAACTTCTCAAGAATCTACTAAAGGAATTTTTAAAAAAAGTAAGCCTTCTTTTTCCTGTCATAAAAAAACTGTTCATGTTCATGTTCATGTTCATGTTCATGGTGTAGTGATGTTGTCAACTTTAAAGTAAAACTTCCTTGTAAGATGTTTTATCTTTTGCCCAGAGTTGCATTTTTCACAAACGTTATTGCAAAAAGTTGCATTTGGTTAAGAATTATATCTGTCTGAAATATATCAGGTCCAACAATCTGAAATCTAAACATAGAAAGTGATATTTGGCATTCGTAGTGAGGGGAAAATTAACTAAACCAGCAAACTTAAAGAATTATGGTCTATTTAAAAAATCACTATGTGAACAAAAAGTTATTAGAAAATGCTGCCACAAGGGTATAGGTCAAGAATGCTTTTGAATGAATAATAGTTAGGAGAAAGTTTGGTCAATCCCCCCCTCTCTTTTTGAACAGTACAATCGTATCATTCAATATTTTCAGAATTCTTAATTCTTAGAAAGTTTAAAGGGTGTATCAATGGTGATTTACCATTATAGAAAGTGAGGAACTTCCTATAACTATATTTAAAAAATAAAATACTAGAATCTAACTTTTACTACACCATCGAGTACTTTGTCTATTTCATCTTCGTCTTCATTTGACTTTCATTTTGTTTGTATTATCGGATGTATAAATGTAATTCAATTTACTTAATCAATTCAAATTATAAAATCAGAGTTATAGTGCTTATAGTCATCCCCCTAGCTTTTAGCTAATTGAGGGAAAATTGTGGTAAATTTTGATTTCTAATAATATTAATTGTATATTAATTCACCAGTTAAATATTTTCCACACAGCTGTATATTATGTTTACAGAAAAAAAATAAAAGAAAGAAAAACGGATTGAAAAGAAATGTTTATATACAAGGGTTGTCTGTAAATTAAGATTTCCTATACTTTTTCAGGATAACCGATACAAATTCTAAAATATTGGACAGTTAGTTATTTTTCAACGTAATCCCTCGTCATGATCAATAGACTTTTGAAGTCGCTCCTTTTCATACCCATGCCCTGCCGACTCATATAGGAAGGTAATTGTCACTTGGAAATTTAAATCCTTCTAAGTGTTGTTTGAAGATTAGGAAGAAACAGGTGTGACTGGGGTCAAATTGGGGCTGTAAGGTGGATGGTCAATGATTTACCACCCAAATTTGGCGATGAGATCCTGTTTAGATGACCTAAGTTCAGAATATGTTGTCATGGTGCATATAAATGCTCTTTGTCAGCCAGCCTATCCTTTTGTTCTGTATATAGCACAACCAAATCCTGTTCACGGTTGTAAGAGATATCGTCTATCTGTTAGAAAATCTCTCACACAGTCATATGCCGATCCGCAAGCAAAAGGTACTCAACTTTTGTTACTGTCTCGTTCAAAACTGATGGATTGCCGCAGATGGTCTCATAGTTTACGTTTGTTTGTTGGCCTTCTGCAAACTCCCTTCACAACTTATTAACATTTTTTTAAATGTCCAAACACCTATATATCCAGACACATTACTCAACTGGAGATGGATTTCAAAGTGGTTGAACCTTAAACCACAGATATATAATCACAGGCCAAACATCATATTTGGTGGGAGCATTAATTTCTCATTCCATCATTAACGGCTGCCAAGACGAAGAGTGGTTGCTGGCCAGTATAGTGGTGGGGGAAGCAAGGAACACGGCGCTGATGTCAGTCATAGTGGCACCTCGTTGGAGACCTTAATTTATGGACAATGCTCGTACATATAACATTGATTATAACTCATTATAAAAACAAGTCAAATATGAACATTAAATAAATTATGGAATGATTTTTTTGTTAGTGTTGGATGGAAGGTTTGTACATTATGATATCTGCATTGAAAAAATAAATAGAAATAAATTAACACTTATTGGAGGAAACAGGAAGAGAAGAAGAATTTGGATTTAGAGAAGGAAGGTCAATAGTAGACACTAATTTTGTGATGAGATAAGTTATAGAATAGAGGTGGGAGTATGTAAAATATACAGTGATAGCGTTCATAGATCTACAGAATGTATACAATCCTCTCTCTCTCTCTCCCTCTACTCACCTGAAGAAAATGCCTGTGGTGTTGAAAATTTGTGAGATTTTGTGTTTGTGACTACTATTCTGATGTTAGTGAACTTGTCTTTTAAGGTAAGTTTGCTGATGTCCTATCTCTCTAATATACTAATAGAATGTATACAATGAAATACTGAGAGAAAACATCTGGGAGAATTTGAGAAGAAGATAGATGAATAATAAAAGCAAAGTAAGAATAGGAGAACAATATATAGAAACTTTTATTACAGAGATAGGAGTAAAACAGGGTGGTATACTGCCCCAGTTTCTACTTAAAATTGTAATGGATACAATTATTTCAGAGATGCAAAGGGATAGAGGGATCTTAAGATATGCAGATGAAATAATAATATCGGGAGATAAAGAATATTTAGAACGAGAGTTGAATAATAGATAAGAGTAACAAAGAAATATGGGTTAGAGATGGATACACAAAAATGTATGGTAATGAAGGTAGAGAGAACAAAAGGAAGATAATACGATCCTGGAAAAGTAGATGAATTTTGTTATCTAGGGAGTAAAATAACAAACAAGAATACAATAAGAGAAGAGATAGGAAATAAAGTGTGTAAGAGTGGACAGTTTTTAAATTCTGGCAAAGAAAATATTATGGAATTGAAATATTGGAAAGGAAACAAAGATATTGCTGTACTAGATGTATTAAGGTAGAGAGAACAAAAGGAAGATAATACGATCCTGGAAAAGTAGATGAATTTTGTTATCTAGGGAGTAAAATAACAAACAAGAGTACAATAAGAGAAGAGATAGGAAATAAAGTATGTAAGAGTGGACAGTTTTTAAATTCTGGCAAAGAAAATATTATGGAATTGAAATATTGGAAAGGAAACAAAGATATTGCTGTACTAGATGTATTATCAACCAATCTTATTATATGGAGCGGAAACCTGAACGTGGTCAGAAGGTGATTTAACACGTTGAGGGCTAAGTCTGAAATGACAAAATTCATTCTAATCCTAAAAAATCTGTTTACGTAAATAACTTTCCTTTGAATTAGTAAACTCCAAATATGATGATAGAAGTCATTGTGAGGTCGCTAAGGTGATGGATGATGACGTCATCAACTCGGCGGGTATATCCATCACCAGGATCTCAATGATGGACTGTTGTTGCTGACAGCTGTATTGTTCACAATTAACAGTGTTCATTGACACTATAAGAATCACTTTCAGACATGTTATTATGTTTTTCACAAAAACATAACCGCAAACACACCAATAAACTCACTAAATACAGTAATCAAAGATGGAATGCTTACGGGAACCGAAAAACTTACAAACTTGGGACTGACGCACACAAATAACAATAGAGTCGTATGCAAGGTCCTGACAACGTAAGGTCCTACCTCGACGAGATCCGAGCTCACACTGATGAATCAACCGTGCAATTACATATGGCGGGTACATCCGCCGCCAGGATGCACGGAGGGTATAGCCGCGCGTAGCCACCGACGTGTTAAGCAGATTACAGGCAGCAAAAATGAGATTTTTTAAAGAGAAATAGAGAATATTAGCAGAAGAAATAGAGTAAGAAACAAAATAATCAGGGAAAGGTGGAAAGTGATAACGCTAGAAGAGACAATGGAAAGAAGGATACAGTGAGGGGCATGTGAAGAGAATCGGAAATAATTGGGTGCGGCAGTAGCTAAAAATGGTGGCTTGCCATGCAGCTGGTCCGGGTTCGATTTCCGTTTTGACCATATATACATTTTACCCTTGTGCCGCTCACGTTGTTTGATAGTCACGGGTCCAACGAGCCTACAAAAAAAAAAAAAACAAAAAAAAACACTATATATATATATAAATGGGCTAGTCTAGCAGGTTGGGGTAACTAGGTATCTCTCCCCACTAAAAGACATAGGAACTTTATAAAATATACTGTATTAAAGAATCTCAATCTACACTTGAACCAGTAGTTGTGTTGTTTTCAAATTAATTCTGGTATTTACTTTTAAAATAACGGAAATGATTGCCAAATATAATTTTAGTAGAGTTGTAAACTTTTTTTATGTAATGCATGGAATTGCAAAATAAGAATCACATTTTATGTAGATCTATTTAATTTGGGGAAAAAATGTTTTCGTAAATGTTTAACATGCTTAAACAAATATGATTTCTTTATTCTAATATTGTTACTCATATTTCCAAGTGTTAATTTCATCACATTTTATATAGTTTTTAGTGTTCATTAAGTACAAAAATGTGATTAATTAGCTTGTTAAATATATTACTGTAATCAGAATACTTTAATATAGCTGAGTTAAGGTATAGAAACTTAATATTTTCACTAAAATATAGACCTTGTTCAACAAATTTAATGATCATTTTTGAGGTATGGGAATATTCACAAAATAATAACTACAATTCTAAAAAGTAAATAAAAACTATAACATAACAATAAATATTTAGCTGATATTTACTCAATTAAAAAAAGTATCTATCATAAAATATCAGTCTACATGCATTAAATGTCCATGTGCATCAATAAAGTAATGATTAATAAGTACGGATATAAAACGAAGATCAGTACCAAATTATACATAACAAATAAATTAGCTATGTACTGTTTTTAACAAAAAAGAGTTGATTGGAGGATTGAGGTCATGTTGTCTTAATTACTAGTATTTGAGTTCTCTTAATTTATTATTTTAATAATTTGATTAATAACAATTGGTTTAATTATTATAATGCCATACCTTGTTGTTTCATTAGTGTTTGTAATAAATTCTTTTTTTTAAGTTACATATTTTTCTCTGTTTTGATTTTACTTTGATAATTTAATTATTTAAATAACCATTAATTATTCTTCAGCTTTTTTTACCCTGCCGTTGATTAAACCAGTATATCATTGCAATGAGCGTTTACAATTGATTTATCTAAGCAACCAAACTGCATTTTTTGTAGGTAGCACTGTAAAGTTCATCTGTCTTACACCAATAAATGTTCCAAGTATGTCTTACTTATATAGTTATGTCAACTCAAAAAATAGCCGATGAACTAAATCAACTTTTACTTGTTAGAGGCTTTTAATGTTTCCTTTAATTAGGTCAATAATCTGAAGCCCCCTATTCTAATTCAGTTGGATTAGAATGAATTAGATAATAGAGAAAATATGAAGTGGTATTTACAGTTTTGCCTTAATAAAATTGCTAAAGTATTATGATCTATAATCCAGCCGTTCTAGCTTTACATTTGAGGTTTGCGGGCAAAACTGGAGAATCAACATAGGCAACGTCGCACGCCAGACCGCCTCAGGCCTCCTCTAATTTTTACATCCGGTGACTCACAATTGGGAAGAATGTAGGAAGGTACAGATTTATTTTTTTAGTATGAATTAAAAACAGTGTTAACTGGGAAGTACTTTTTTTACCATTTACAAATATCAAAAAAACTTAAGTCAATCATACAATTTTAACTTAAAAAAACTATCAGGCCCTAGTTATGATTCATCTTGACCGGAAACAAATTAGCTGTGTGATAGGAAGTAGCCAAGCGCTCAGGATATGCAATGTTGCCATGTTGTGCTCTCCTCAGAGGTACAGTTAGAGCGGTTTTAGATTAAGGATGTCTCTGTGTTTGCCATTGTTGAAGGAGTCATGTATGTTTAGTTACTTCTTCTTATATAAAATGCTTTAGAAATGAATATTCCACCCAGTGTGAAACTTATGCATTGGTGTATATAACAAATGTGAAAGCGATTGAAATGCATTACCATTTTAGCTATATTTATAGAGAATTAGACTGATGAAATTATAAGAAAATTGTTATGTCTTAAAAGATGACAGTACTAATGTCAATTATGGGATATCAATATACAAATATGCTTTTTTCCCCATTCCATCTCACTAGGTCTGTGTGTTGACAATTTCTCTCCATCCTCTATCTTCCTACAAATTTCCTTCCATTATTTCTCCCCCCCCCCCCCCATTGAAACCCTCCTCTCAACCACTTGCTCTGCTCCTTTCAGTCATCTAGATCTTATGCGTCCACCAGCCTCTTTCTATTCACTTCACCATTCTTTCTATTCACCCCATAATTACTTTTGGCAGTGTAGTGTCTTTCATTCTTTACGGTGAACAATAATATATTTTCCTGTTTCAATTCTTCTCTACAATGACAATTTATTATTCTGTCGTTCCTTTTTCACCTTTAATGACTTAGTGGTTAAGGTTCAGATGTTGCGTAGGGAAGAGAACTAAGTGTCACACAACCCTTTGAGATGATGCTTTAGACCAGAGATATAGGAGAACTGTCTTTTGCTGGTTTAGTGGAACACAGATGTGGAACATTGCATTTGTAGACAATTTGTGTTTATACTGGGGAATGTTGGCAAGCCTTGAACTATGCAATGAGTATTTCTCATTTAGCATAGTTTTGAATGAGCCATTTTTAAAATTGCAGTTAAATCTAAACATGATTTGATTTATTTTGTAATAATACAATAATTATTGTGTTACAAGCATCATACTTTTGAAAAACTACTTAACTTAAAAATAAGACATAAAACAGTTTTTTGTTTACTCAGTCAACATTCATACTTCCAATAATTTACACTTACTCACACAAATTACTCGTGCATACAATTACTCCCTATTAACCGTGCCAGAGTTGGCAGCCTATTGAAGATAATTTTATTCCCAGCTGCAGTTCATGAATTCGTCCATTGAGTAAAGCACCTTGGCAACAAAGAATTTTTTAAGTTGAAATTTAAATGTCTTGATCCAACAATTGTATAGTTTTAAGTGGAGCCTATTCAACAACTTGACTCCAACTTGAGCCAATAGGCTCTTAAAAGCAGTCATATATGATTCTGTAATGGCACTTAGTAACCAATAAACGTAAACTCAACATCCATGTGCAGATTGCTAATCGTAGTACTGCAACAGCCATATTTAAAAACAGCATGTACTGTGCTTGGCAGCAAAACGGTAAAACCTGCAGATTGTAGATAATGCAAAATATTACATAACCTAAAAACTAACCACAATTTAGATGAGCAGCACCCTTTGTATAAATTATTATGTTGTTTGAATAGAACTATAACTGTTTCTATAGTTACATTGTTGAGTACTGAATGGTTTTGCTATGTATCATTGTTCTGTTAGCATAGATGTATCAAATGTACAAACTTAACGTAATATAGTAATATATTATTTCGTAAATAAGTGCCCTTAAACTGTTTGTGTGCAGTTTAATGTAAGTAAAATGTTATTGTTTTCATATTTAATGTAAATAATAAGTTAAATGTATATGTTAAAATGTTTTATGGTTTTTACTTGCCTTATCGAAACAGTATTTTTTTATACTATATTAAAGTATTTATTAATATAAATATTGTATACATACGCTATAAATAAAACCTAAATACAGACAATTGTAATTGCTATGTGAATTTTATTGCTTTATTGAATAAAGTTTTGTTTATTAAATGTGAAATTTTTTATATCTGAAATAGATAGGTCTTAATAATCCAAACTTAACACTTTACTTAACAAAATGGACGAATAGTCCTGATTAGTTCTGTATAATGAAAAGTCAGTAAATCTGAATGTCAGTGGAAAGTAGTGTTCAACCCTCAATATAATTTTTCTCCACACCTATTTTTAAAACATCAGATTGTATGTGATGGGTTTCTCTAGAGCTTCCACCTCTTGTATATCTTTAAGTCCACTATCTAACAAGATTCTGACAAATATATTGGCAGTAGTGTGTCCTTGGTAGCAGTGTAAACTTAGCTTTACGCTCTGCTGGATGAGATTTAACCCGCTTGAGCTCTCGTGTTGTACTTCATGTCAATCGCTTGTGTTCAAGCTACTTAGCACTGAATGATTGTAATTATTTATGAAATATTGTTTATCTTCAATTTATATTAAAAACAAATAATTTTAAAAATTATTTCCAATAAATAACTCAAAGAAGAAACAAAAACAAGTTAAATTACGTTTATAGTTTTCATCACACACAGCGTTTCATTTAGATTTTTAACAATTATTTTTTCAGAATGTGCGTACCAGTGAAAGCATTCACTAACTATTTTATTAACAAAACGTTTGTCCTCCATGCTCAGATGTATATATTGTAAATTCATTATTTCATTTTATATGTTATATCAGGTACTCGTGGAAAGTCACATTGACGAAAGTACTTCAATATTTTATATTTAAATGGCTACAGTAATTTTGTTGTCACCACAAGATTTGCAACTGTCATGACTAATTCTTTACAATGTGCAATAGAGACAAGATATTTTCTCTTTGAGCACCAACACCATTATTTATTGAAAGTTGATTATCCAATATTTTAATTCCTATAGATAGACCACTTATAAAAGTAACCTACAGAATGCACTGGGTGTGCGAGAGAGATGGAGTGAGTGGTGGAAGTGAGAGAGAAACTACTCCTCCCCTACTATGGACAATATTCCATGTAATATTGTCATGGCAACCATGGTAGTGCAATACCAAGCCCCGCCCACTATGTTATTTACAGCAGTGACTATTGGTTGGTTTGATTAACGAATCAATCTTAGAACGATTAAATTATTGTATGTATTAAAAATAAGATACAAGTGGTAATGATGTAAACAATAAATAGCAACTAAACGCTGTTGCATAAGTTGACAGCTTGAATGCAACATTAGTCATACCTGTAAAATAAGGCAGTTCAGTGGTGGAACGATTCCCCTCTACTGCTGAAACCCTTACATAGGAGGATGTAACATGCATGTCGCTTACTTTCCGGCCCAATTATATTTGGTACTCCTATTTTTCACACATATTCATAGTAGTTGGACTTCAATATTTTAAAATTATTTTTGTCCAAGAAATTAATTTAAGGCTATTAACATTTTCACTAACAAATTCTAGGTCTTTGGGGTTTGACCGCGTCACTGGGCTATGTACATAGCCCAGTGACGCAGTCGGACCCCGAAGACCTAGAATTTGTTAGTGATAGTGACGACTGTGGAAGCCTATCCATGAAAATATATGAATACTTCCAATGCAGAAAGACATTTTTGTATTCCAAGTACAATATAACTATTTTAAGTATCAAGCATTGATTGATACTGAGGATATTTGTGATACGGACGAAATTGCCTAAAAGGGACTCAAAATTCTTATGAACAAAAGGAGGCAGATTAAGTCTAAACTTATAAAGGTTATAAACTAATTTTAATTATGCTCTCTAGACATTTCTCACTTAAACGATAAATTGCCAGTTTAGACAGAATTTGTCAGTGTTCAGATATAGATAGAACTGTTAAATGAAACATCACAAATTGATGGAAGAGAGATCTATATTTCGATCTTCCAACTAAAAGTGATCTGCTCTTTCTGAATCACACATCGATTCAAATAATATCATTATATAAATATGACCTCTCAAAGGCCAAATCCCACCCATCACACATAAATTATTTACATAATTTATAACATAAGAAATTATCACATTTTACAGGATATATAATACCATATGAAAAAATTAAACAGGCATCAAACCACACACATAGTTTATGAAATTGTAATAAAATTCCACTGTATGATTGGATGGGTGGGCCACTATCACTACACATACAGTTGGTCATAACAATGATACGCACATGCCTCAATAGTCATCTTGATGTAACTTACAGCCCACACTTTGTGTTGGTTAAATGACCCACTTTTGTACGTTCAAACACTCCGATTATGCTCTGGAGCAACGTTCTCTATCATACAACCCATCTGATTAACTCATTTAAAAACTAATCAAACCATTAAGCCTTGAAGATCTTAACAAAATAATGACATACCCATGAAGTGTACTCATCAGTTAAATTAATTCAATTCTATTTCCAAAACATATATCGATCAATATTTGTAACCATGCTGATAAAAATTACTCGTTAAGACATCGTGTTCTTAGGGATCCATCATGGGACTGACACTATTTGTAATTCATATTTGTTGAAGTTTTTACCGAATTGGTTTATTTTAACAAAGGTAAAAGAAAACACCTCCCAATTTGTTCTGCCAGCGAACCTTTATCTACTGGTAGAATTAAAAGTTTACATATACATTGAACTAACGTGAAATGTGCCAATCTAAGCCATCACCTAGTCTATCCTAGACTACTTATACTGTGTTCTGTTGTAATTTAAACTGAATTGCCAATAGTAAAGATGAAGTGAGAACATGTCATGGAAAACATAAAAAAGGATTGGTGGCGGTACAAATCAGGAAGTAATATTTTTTACCAATTATCTCAGTTAATCATTTGTAGTTTAAACAAAAATATTTAGAAATGTATACTACAGATTAGTCTATGAAAATTTAAGTATATTCTGATGACATCACATTCAGTGTGCAAGGAAGAAATTACTATTATATTGTTTATGCAAAGTATTAGCAAGTGGTGTTCAAAAAATAATTCAACAATAAAATCAAGCAATACTCAAAATAGTATATTTTTGTTAGATCAATGAAGTATTAAACATCAAGTAACAACAAATCTATTATTAATAGTATATTATTCGTTCATTCATAATCACTTATCATATTGCGCTCTACACAGCGAAAACAGTCCTGGGGGCTTTTCAGAATCTTCACATTACAAAATATACTTCAGGAAAGACAAACTGTAAAAAGAATTATCAAATACATACAACAAATCTAAAATTACATTATTTGCTGTTATTCATTATAAGCTACAAGAAGTTTTATATAGTTAAATTTTTTATACACTATATTTTTGAACTATTTATCTTAATATAATATAATCTACTATAATCATCAAACAAATACTGTATATATGAACAATAAAATTATATTTCAAACAGAATACTGTATTTATGGTAATCATATATTAAATATTAAAACAGTTAAAATTACTACTACCCACCTTAAAAGCTACAAAATAGTGTATTTTGTCAGTAAAAAGCAATGTAATAATATTATATAATGAATAATATATAAAATATAAAAATTTAAGATGACCGTTAAAATAATACAAATAAAATATATGCTCTTTGGATTAAAAAATAATATTTTAAAGGCTAAAAGTTGGACAGAAAATACCAACAACTAATATAAACAATAACAAAGTGAAAACATAACTGTAGGCTTCAATAATTAACAAATAATAAACTATGAATAAATAAAACTAAAACTTAATAACATTCTAAACATAAAAAATAAGGGAAAAGCAAATTATAAACTATGCAAATAAACAATAATTATAACAATCCAATTACATCAATCAACAACAAAAATTATGAACTCTGCAATAAATAAATAAAATAGGATATAAATGATAAATAAATAGAACTTTGGATGTAGTGACAGCCAAAATTAATAAAAATTAAAAAAGGTAACAGACTATTAAATTAAAAGGCAATATATAATTTGTATAAGGGCTTTGTAATAAATGAATTATTATGAATTATTTTATCTATATGAATTTGATTACACAGTACTTTGGTTCTTCCCAATCTTTAATTTTCTTTCAGAGATTTATTTATTTATTACATTATATTTAATCAATTTATCAGGTAAAGATGATGTAATCAATTCTATTCAATTATGAATTGAATTCTGAAGTTACTCCCTCAAAGTATCATGAATCATGACATGCTAACCTTTGAACATAAAAAGTCTTGCTCTAAAGAATACAAAAGCACTGTTGTCATACGAAGAGAGAGTTGGATATTGTGACGTCAGAAGACAGTAGGAGCCAATAACACGTCGTCATACATGATGTCTAGGCGAGCAGTACGATAGCACATATCAAATACAAAAATATCTTGTGATGACTTATTGGCATTATTTTTGTTAGTATTTATTAAGAAAATAAATTAATTAAAAATCAAACTATTCAACAGGTTTGTTGGTTCATAATTCTGTCGCAAAAATGCTGTACTATTGTTGAGTACGAAGACCTCACAGCACAGGCAGAGTGAGTGAGCGCTGCTGTCGGGTGAGCAATCACGGGACTAACTGATCTCACTACACGCCAGTTGCAGTGCAGTGTCTGCCATGTTTAAAGTTTTCGATGTTTTGGGCGTGCTTAATAGTTTTAGGCCTATCTTTATAACAGTGGAAATATTCTGTTATTGTGAAAATAACGCACGCGATTTATTCCTTCAATGAGGTTGTCTACATAGTGCAGGTACTACAATATGACGAGTGAATTAATCATTATAAAGTGTGTGGAAGTGAACAGACTACAATCTAATATCAAAAGAGTGTCAGCAAATCTTCACATGATCATGGCTTTGGAAAGTTATATAGGTTCACATTCATTTATATGTTGACTAGTGTGATAAATAAATAAGCAAGAATTAATTTAAATTGAATTGGCATGCGTATTGTAACAAACAAAGTGTCGTCTGTTTTGGTTGGATTCACATGTTCGAGGCACCACTTTGTTATTATTTTGTTACCGTGCTTTTGACCCGAATGGGCGAGTTTACATTCAGACAACCTATGTCTGGAACAGTGCGCATATATAAGATTGGGTTTTTATAGATCAGTATACTGTGTCGTAATTATAAGTTTAAATCACAATTACACTTATACTCATCGTTGTGGTTCTTCAAGAATATGTGATTCTTCATGGATAACTGGTGTACTCTTGTTCTGAAATTACTGGAGCCTATTGATGGTTTGTTATGTTAGATTGGGCTAAAAAGTTAACATATATTTTTATTTTGCATATTGACTTGGAGCACTAACCCAGTTATAAACATCAAACAATGGTGTATTTGAGGAATGTTAATGATCAAGTAACCTAAATATTGTTTACATATTTGTGATATGCAGTTTATTGGTTTGTTTACATGAGTTTATTAATTAATTGGCATAGCATACTAAACGAAATAGAAGTTTGCTGATTCAGCACTCTTGGTTTAGTTAAAGCTGACTTGTTAAAAATTAATGGAGCTTTATTTTATAGGCCTATATATTAAGTCTCCTTCAAGAATTACGTGTATATGGACGTAAGTAGAAACAGACTCAGTCATTGACAAATTCTCTAATATTTGGAATGTTGATAAGACTTCAATATATTGTGTGAAAATTTAGTGTTGTGAATTGAAATTCAATTCTGGAGCCTGTGCCGCAGTTTGTTTGTGGCGGTCCCCATGGTTCGATGGTGCTGTTGAATTCGGATGTGGCACCGGGTGCCACACGGGCCATGGACTCGGTGGCAACGGTGCAGGCCAAAAGAACTGATGATATTTGGCATAAGCACGAGCAGTTGATGCTAATGGAAAAGCAGAAACCTAAACGTGAGTAGCCTATTTTGTTTAGTTTAATTAGGCTAGTACACATGCTAAATTATATTTTTAGGTTACTTATCCTCCTCTTCATTAGGCCTTCTAGATGCGTCCTGTGTCCTCCATATGGGGTCCACCGTCCTAGCAAGGGAAAATTTATGTTATTGGTCCGGAATGTCATCTAGGGTATAGAAACAATGAAATTTAATTTTTTTTAAACTCAAATTTAAATGGTTTTTAATTTAATCTAGAAGAGCCTGGGATATAATTTGGGTTGTTGTTCTAAAAGTTTTAATCTATGTTGCCGGGTAAATCTATCGTATCTGGTATTATAGGTGTGTAAGTTCTTGTTTTACTTTTTTAGGTTTTACTTGCTATGATTGTTAAATTTACCAAAGGGATTTGGACCGCAATCCCTCAACAACTTTTAATGCAATGTTAAAAATGCCATTGGCGTAGACGATAAGAAAAATAAATAAAAATAAAAGATTGAATTTGTTTTGGTTATTTTCTGTCGGCCCTAGTAAGACTGAATCAACAGTTATCCTGGGCCCTACTTTTCAGTCGATTTAAATATATTTGTATTAGGCTAGTTTTAAAATTACTGGTACCGAGGTTAATTAACTTACGCAGTTTCTGGCCATATTTAGATATTTAAAAACTGTCTGAAATGGACCATTGAATTGTCTGTATTTTGAAGAGAGATGATATTGTTGCGGAAATGACTATTTTTTCAAAATAAATTGAAAAACCAATTTCAAAACTTTAGTAGGTCTATTTTTGACACAATTCTGTTATTTTAACCCTCCAGTGCACGCATCGTTAAGTGAGAGTCCGCATTTCTGAAAAATCAATACTGTACAAAAAATAAATAGTATTCCTAATGGCTGGTTCCTAGTACCTTATTCCATATCCTTAATAAACATTAATTAGTGAAGAATAAATATGTATACTATTTAATGGTGTCGATGAGAGCATAAACTTGGTCGCGTACTTCAAATGTTGCTGCTAGACAATGTATTAGCGAACTCACAGTCCGACACGTTACTCCGTGCTCTGGAATGGCGAGGTCACTCCAATGGTTTTTAGTAGCGAACTCAGTCTGCGGGCGAGAACTGGTGTTAGTCTACCACATGTGTACTGGAGGGTTAAATGATATTAGGCCTATAATCATCCTGTTTGAGGTGTTTTTTAAAATAAAAACTAATTTGAAAATAAGGCTATTTTAGAGACTAGGCTGCGGCAATTAGGCTATTTCTCGTGGTGTAAAGGAGAAACTACTATTGCAGAAAATTATGTTTTGAGGTCATTACGAGATCATTATAAATACTAACTACTAGGCCTAACCATAAAACCTGAATTCACATAAATTTTTACTGGTGGTCGTTTCGGAGACCAGAACCCGATTTTAAGGGTTTAGATTTAATTTCAGTAGCCTCTGTTAGGTTAGGTATGTGAAATAGGTTTTATTAGGTGAAATTCATAATTTTATCGCAAAACCAATTATCCTACACACTATTGTAATGCAGAAAACAGGATAAAAATTTCCAAATTCACAAATTTGATCATTAAAGGTAGGCTTTAGATCAAAGAATTACTTTCTTTATTTTCCTGCAAAAATTCTGTTTTCCGTACAATGATAATGTATTTTAACCACTTGTTTAACTTATCCACTTTCTATACACTAATTCTTGATTTTATTAGACCCACAGTAGAATCAGGTCTAAATAATTTGTGAAAATAGTTTTAACCAACCATAAATCTCTACATATCTTCAACAATGAGAGATAGCCAGTAGGCTGTCCTGTGAGATAGGGACACAATTTTAATGTAAGTCAATAAATTACAAATTGTTGTTGAGTGGGGCTTATGTAAAACATTAGGTTGGGTAGGTAGGAAAAAGATTAAGGTTGAAAAATCATTAATCAGGCAGTGCCCTCTCATCTATTATCTCAGGAAAGTGATAATAGGCTACAAGGTCTAAAAGTTGTATATTTTTATGTATATTGGCATTGCCGTTGAAAGAATAAATAAATAAAGTAGTTAAAATTGTGACTCAGGAAAGATCATTTCATCACATGAAAAACTGGATTTCACAAGAAAATTAGGTTATGCAGTTCCTTGTCAAAAAAATTTGAAAACTGCCTGAAATCGGCCAAGAATTGGCTATATTTTCAGATTCATGTCTGGCTATTTTCCTTAAAAATTCGGAAAAAAACAATGTCGTATCTTTTAGTTAAGAATATGATATCGAAAGAAAATATTGATTAATGGTGTCAATAAATTATCATTACTGATTTATTTTAAATAGCTACACATCACATAGTTAAAAAAAGAAAAAAATTATCATAGCCATAATATCAAGACCATTATCATATTGAGATCAAAATATCAATATTTTTTCTTACAGAGTACATGAAATACTCTATCTCTATGTAGGAGTGCGTGATAGTGCATTTATATACTAATTTTTCTGATTGTTTATAGTTTATTTATAAATTATTTGTTGATAAAAGGGTTTTGTTCCTAATTGCAACCTCAGTATGTGAATAATACTTCTATTTTCTATTCTATGATTGTTGAAATAATTGTTTTCATTTAAAAAAAAAATAATAGAAATATCCCATTCCTAATTTTAGAATTTTCTGACATATTTCTGTTAATTTAATTGATATTTTAATATTTTTTTATTTTGATTTATTTTTTTTTTTTGTGCTGAATACTTATTTGAAAACTGTTTTGGTCTATGACAATTATTACAAGCCGGCACTGGTGGTGCAGTGTTGTAACCCAACTACATGGGGACAAAGTGTTTGGGAGATTGTAGGCGATAGGTTGTATGCTCGGTCCTCTTAATACCGACATGGCGTCCGCTTGGTGTTTGCTATCGGCGTGGACACTACTAGAGAAGTCTGGGGTGTCCATGTTGGGTGGTAATCATTGTGCGGATGTTGTGTGGGGGAGATAACTGAGTATCAGGCTTGTCAATTAGCTGAAAATCAGACCAGCACTACGTGGTTCGGATTCCACGTAAAGCTGTAGGTCCCTTAGTTGCCCTGGCTGTTGGGCTATTAATAAATTGCCCTTTCTGAGGAACAGTTGAACTCAGTTAGTAACCAGACTATACTCATCCACACTCATCCTACACTCATAAAACCATTCATATTCACCTTAAAATACGCACAACGTTGTGTCGGCGTCTTATATGTAAGATTGTAAGAATATTTCTTGAGATAGGCTTATAACGGAAAAATTACTTTTGTGGAGAATCATGATTAGCATTATATAAACTATTAATCATAGAAACTGAATTCACTTATATTCCTGTCGGCTGGCAGGCTGTCATGGAGGGAGGCCAGGCACCCGAATTTAACACAAATTACAAATTTTTGTAACTAAATAGACAAGTTAGGTTATGCTTGGTTAGGTCAGTAAAAAATGTATATCCTGCTGTATATTGATATTTGGTAGATTGTCTCCTTTATGATTTTTATTTAAACTCATGCTTCATACTATTTTCTTATTTTATATAGTCTAAACGCAAATTAGTTTTGCGTTATGTTGTGTGGGTCATTGTCAAATCAATTGTCCATTTGATGTCCCAAGGTACAAATTCGGTTATATCTTTTATTATATTCAAATAAACTTAGATATCATATTTAGTATCAATAAAGCAATAAAAATAAAGCGATGTGACATTAGGAAATGGAAAATAATTTTTTTTTACCCAAAGGTTTTAACAGGTTTCACTTCAAAGTATTTAAAATTTTGATGTCCCACCCTATGTTTTTCAGTTTGAAAGTATGATAACTTTAAGGATGAAAATCCTACACTAACAAATATTTAACACAATGGCAGTATTATATTTGAAAGCTACCTTTCAATATGTATCTTTAACATAAATAATTTATTATTCACCAAAAATTCTTGTTGGAAAGTGTCCCGCAAAATTCTCAAGAGTGTTACCTCAGGAGTGTTACTACATTTAAATAGAGAAAAGAAAAAGAAATCACAAAGAAGAAGAAGAACTAGTAGTTAATAATTCAGTTACTTAGTTGGAGGGAAAAATTGCAGTTCTTGACAATCAATCAGTCTTTATTTTGCTGGAAAAACTCATCAACAATGGTAAGTATTTTTATTCACTATCATGAGTGTTACCTGAATTAAAACATTACTTTTTAACAATTAGTTATTTTATATTGTGATTGAGAAACTAAATTGTAACCTTATTACAATGCCCTAACCTCAAAACTATGTGGTGCATGCTTCTTGAGGAACTAGGTATATTTTTCTCAATTTCTCATGAGTGTTACCTCTCATGAGTGTTACCGATCAAAAGTAACACTCATGTGCTACCAGTAACACTCATGAGTAAAATCAAGTTTTCTTGCATTTTTGGTAGTATAAATGAATATTTTTATTAAAGCTGTAGGATACCTACCTATCACTTAATAATCCATGAATTTAAATGCATTTTGAAATTTTACTGAAATTATTGGTAATAATGTGTGTGCATTACTTTTCATCCAGACTTCATAAATAAAAATAAAAAAATAGTTTATGAACTGATTTACCAATTTCTATATATTCTCTATTTACCATCTAGGCTACAAAGAAACCCAAGCTGACGGCAGCAGAAAAGCAGAAACGATACAGGGAAAAACGGCGTTCTGATGCTGAGCGGGAAGCAGCATACAAGGCAAAACACAAAATAAGGTAGGTTCCCAAACTTATAATTTTAAAACATGAGTAAAGCCAACATCTTTGTAAATATGAAAGATATGTTATGAATGTGTGTAGTGTCTGGTTTACAACAATGATATTACCAAATAAATTAAGATACAATTTTAATAAAGCCCAAATTATTTTTCAGAAATGCTCGAAGAAAGAAAATTGGAGAGATGTCAGATAGAGAACAACGCAGTCAACGCAAGATGTGGAGGAAATGGGATAAGGAGAGACGGAAAAAAGAATCTACTCAATTACAACTTCCACCAACTCCCCCGGAAGAAAACAGCAGTAATGATTTACCTTCAGGATGTCAAGTTCGAGGGCGAAGAAAGGTGTTACGGAATCGTTCAAAATGCGTAAGAGACAATACAAAACTGAAAGATCAGGTAAGAGATTTAAATTTTAAACTTAAGAGTGCCCAAACAAGAATAGAAAAATATAGAAAAAGGCTGAATAGAATACAGAAGAAAGAAAACGATAGAGTAAAAAGGACACCTGAAAATGAATTGACTCCTCTTTCAAAGGCAAAGAAATGTTTGGGTTCATCTTTTACATCACTTAAACGGAAAGATGCTATTAAAAGTAAAGTTGTCCGCACTTTGATATTTCATGATTCCTTAGTTAAATCTTTGAAATCTGGCTATCAGTCTTTAAAAAAAAAACAACATAAAAGAGTTGTTAGTTCACTGCTCATGTCCAGTTATATAAGGCGATATCGTCTCCAAGGTTTAGTGAGTAGATCAATTGGGCTTGCAGGTAGGAAAAGGTTAGTAGAAAAGGTCCATGCAAAAGAAAGTGCAGTTAAATTTGAGATTGAACGTTTTTTCTTATGTGATGACGTAAGTAAAGTAACTGCAGGGATGAAAGAAACAATCACAAAAAAGAAGATGAAAATGCAGAAGCGTTATTTGGTAACTTCCATGAAAAAGCTGTATAAGACCTTTTTGGAATCTAGGAAAACTGAAAAACCAAATATATCGTATAAAACATTTACTCGCTATAGACCATTCTATGTTTGTAAGCCTAGTGAGGTATCAAGAGACACGTGTTTGTGCAAACAACACTCAAACATTACATTTAAAACAAAAAAGTTAAACAGCTGAAGCTTGTAAATAGTGAAAATCCTCATGATCTTTATAAAAGTATAACTTGTGAGAAGTCTTCTGTATTGTGTATGTATGGAAAATGTATCAAGTGCAAAAATCAAAATGTTCCTATATTAGTTAAGGATGAAAATGAGCAAGTTACTTGGCAAAAGTGGGACGATGTTTTAGTAGTAAAAGAAAAAACTAAGCAAGGGGAGAAAGTACAGTACCAAGTAAAAGTAGCAACTAAAATCAGTGTGACAAAGCCTCTTAAAATGTTAGTAGAAGAAGTCCAGAACGATTTGAAAATTTTTAAGAAACATGTTTTCAATATTAAAAATCAAAACAACGCATATAAAACACTCAAAGACAGTCTAAGTGATAATGAGGCACTACTTCACATTGATTTTTCGGAAAATTATTCCTGTAAGCTAAGTGAAGAAATTCAATCGTTTCATTTTGGAGCAAGCCGGGACCAAGCAACGTTGCACACAGGAGTTATTCTAGTAAGAGAAAATCAAAAACCAATTCCATTTTGTTCTATTTCTGCTAGTAGAGATCATAACCCAGCAGCTATCTGGGCACACTTAGACCCTGTTCTTCGTAGTCTGTCTAAAGATTATCCCAATGTAAATACGGTTCACTTTTTCTCAGACGGTCCTTGTACACAGTACCGGCAAAAGAAAAATTTTTTCTTGTTCTCTACACTCCTGCTAGACATGGGTTTTCAGTGTGGAACATGGAACTTTTTTGAAGCCTCACATGGTAAGGGAGCCCCTGATGGTGTAGGTGGAGCACTAAAAAGGACAGCAAATTCAAAAGTAGCCCATGGAATAGATATACCAGATGCTATTACTCTTTACAATGTATTGAAAGAAGATTCTAGTGTGACATTATATTTAGTAGATCAATCTGAAATAGACAGAATTGATAAAATAATCCCAAAAGATTTAACAGTAGTTCCTGGCACCCTACAAATTCATCAGGTTGTTACAAACAGTTATGGAAAAATTGTTTACCGCCCTTTGTCATGTTTTTGCTCTGAAAATAACTGGTTGGTTGGAAAACTGTGCAATTGCCTAATTCCATTTAAAACACATAATTTTACTAACCTTTCGAATAACAATGATACTTGTAAGGAAACTGTGGCATCAATCTCTAAACCAAGTTCATCAATTAAAAGGAAGCAAAAGATAATGTACTCTGATGTTTATTCAAGTAGTGATACAGATGCAGATGATCCTGTTGAATACGTTAATACAGATGAGGAAGAAATTGATTTAGATGAAGTTATATGTTCTACTGATCCCGAAGTAGATGCCAACCTTCCAATTCTTCAACAGCCCTCCACTGAAAATGTACGCAAAGGTGTTCATGTTTTAGTAAAACTCGTTGGTGGTGAACGAAAAAAAACAACATACCAGTATGTTGGGGTATGTCAAACTGATATTGAGGAAGATGGAGAAGTTAAGGTCATGTTTCTAAATATTGTCGGTGAAAATGGAACATTATTTAAAACAAATGAAAGTGACATTTCCTATATTGATTATAACCAAATAGTTGGTGTGCTCCCTAACCCAGATATTAAGCTTAAAGGAAACCGTGTCTTTTATAAATTTCCAGCTAGTCTTGATGTTTTTGAGCAAGGAAAAGCAATCAATTAATTTTGTATTGTTGTTTTTAATTTGTATATAGTAGTTATTAGTTAATTTATCAGTTAAGTGTTACTGGCAGTCAACAGAATTGTTCATAATTTACCTATTATGTTCCTATGTATCTTCTTTAAATGATAAATCTTTATATCCTAAGACTACTATTTAGTGCAAAATGTTATTGAGTTATCATCTTACCTGTGATAAAAATTAACATAAATGAGCATTTTTTATGCTCTACATATTATTATTATAAAGATATCAGAGCAGACCTCATGAGTGTTATGCTTTATCATGAGTGTTACCTTAAATCATGAGTGTTACTTGGTGTTTTAAGACAAAAATCCTCACATTAACGATAATTTGACTTATATATTATATATTATTAGGTTCAGTTAAGGCAGAACTACCACACAAAAATCAATTCCAAAGTTTTTGAATTTTTGTGTGCATGTAATGAAAAAACTAACAATTAAAAATCAAGTAAAAGTAACACTCATGAAATATCTTTGTTAAAAAAAATATTAAATATAAATATATAAATTTGCATATATATTTTTTAATTTAAGTAGTTATCTATTAATCTTACTGTGAATATATTTTTTTTGTATATTTAATACAGTTGTATCAATTTTTTTTTTTTTCAGTGGTAACACTCATGAAATTATTTCAGTACCCTAAGCAACAAAATTATTATTTTAATAACAAACATTGACTTATTTCATAATTTTTAGATTAAGGGGTATTGGTAATCACATAAGTCATTATAATAATTGCTTTTTGTATTTTTTTTTAGAAAAATATTTTTCAATAAATATTTGTTTTACAAATCCTAAAAGGACAGTTAATTTGACAATGACCCGTGTATAAAATTTACTCTATTTTGTTATGTTAGTGTTTTTTTTTTTTTTTTGTGGATTGTACATTTATCATTTCAAAATTTAATTTATTATATTTTCTAATTTTATCGGCTGGTAATTCTGAATATAGTTAGTACTTAGGATAGAACTTTTAGACACACACAGGCCACGAGCCCACGTGCCTACTATTTCAATAATATTTGTATTTTGTTAACTTCTGTACCGCCTTTCAGTGAAATAAATTTTGATTTGATTTGAATCTCGTTTAGCAGCCATTACACATTCATAATTAAGTCCTAACTATTGTTCACAAAAACTGAATTCACATTTCTGCCAGAGGTAAGGTATCTGAATTCAACATAACTTAAATTACAAATTTTTGTTGAGTAAATAGACAGGTTAGGTAAGTAAACCGTGCATTTTTCGAGTCGAACAAATAATTTATTAAAAACTAATCATGTAGTTGTTTGTGTTCAGGGTAAAAAGTTTGGGTTTTCCACTATAAGGTGAAGAAGTAGTTTTTAGAATTTTTGGTTAAAAAGTTTTCTATGATTGAAATCATTCTCCTCAGGAGATATAAATTAACATTTCACTACATTATTAACAAGAAATCATATTTTCAGAAATGGCTAGAAAGTGTGTAGCGTAATTAGCACAATCAAAATTTATAAATGTTTATTTTTTAACTTTTTTTTCATTACAAGTGTTTTTTTCACTGAACACAAATAAGTAGGGTATTTAGTTTTGTGGATTTGATTATTTGAGTATTTTCACCTAAAAATACTTTTCATATACATTACCTCCTAAATTCCTTCACGAAAATTTCAGATTTGAGTTAGAGTGGTAAATCTGGGACTGCCTGACAAAAATATATGCACATTTTTATAGTAGAATCAATGATCATGTAATATCTCCTAATCCTGATTCGTCGTGACAGTAGTTTTTTTCTGTCATATTTCAAGAAACATATATTACGAACCAAAATAATTTAAAAATTTTATTTTACGTAAAAAAATAACACTAAACAGTAAATTAAACAAAGGATTGTTCAAAAATAATGTTAAATAATGAAAATATGTCAATAATAGGCTACTCATCTATAGATGTAAAACTGTTTTTCCTATTTTTTTTGTTTGTTTGTTAGATAAATGTAATATCCGTGGAATAAGTGCGTACCGTAAAGATTTTGTGAAATTTTCTTGATATTTGAAACATAAATCTACAAGATGTTTGCCATTATTTTCTTTACTATGTTTCTCTTACTAAAGCACTAGCGGTAAACTAACTTTAAGAAGTCGGTACTGGTGGTGCAGTGCTGTAACCTAGCTACTTGCGGACGAGCTAAGTGTTAACGAGATTTTAGATGATAGGTTCCATGCTCAGCCCTCTTAATACCGACACGGCGTCTGCTCAATGGTTGCCATCGATGTGGACACTAATAAAGAAGTCTGGGTGACCATGTTGGAAGGTAGTCAAGGTTTGGATGTTGTGTAGGGAAATGAGTGTCAGACTTGTCAGTTAGCTGAAAATCACTTTGTGACTCGGATTCCAAGTAAGCTGTAGAAAGCTATAGGTCCCTTATTTGCCCTGGCTATTGTGCTATTAATAAATAACTGACTACACTCGTTCATCTACACACATCACACCTGTTCAACCTTCATATTTTCCTATTTCTGGCGTCTTGCCGTCTTGCTGATGAATAATGAAAGTATCTGCTGTGAAAATATACTCTATCTAATTCTTGCCAGTACCTGATATACAATTAATAATATATCAGATAACCCAAAATGCTAGAATACATACGTGTACAGATATAACACCAGAAATGGCAACAATTTTACACTTCCAATTTCTGTAGATAGTGACCCTCCCGCTCACCCATACATGCACAGTGATACTGACCCACCCGCGCACCTGTACACACACAGTGATAGTAATCCACCTGCCCACCCATACACTCACCCGCCCGCCCATACACTACAGTGGTACACCCAGCTCCTCGCCCATTCACATACAGTGGTAATGATCCACCCGCCCGACCATACACCTACAGTGGTAATAACCCAGCTCGCCGCCCATACACATACAGTGGTAATGACCCACCCACCCACTCATACACGTTCAGTGGTATTGACCCACCTATACACATACAGTGGTATTGACCCAGCCCCCTGCCCAAACACATACAGTGGTAATGACCCACCCACCCGCCCATACACGTACAGTGGTATTGATCCACCCGCCTGCCCATACACATACAGTACACGCTATATCACTGTAAGTGTATGAGTGGACGGGTGGGTCAATACCACTGTACGTGTATGGGGGGCGGGTGGGTCTATATCACTGTACGTGGATGAGTGGACGGGTGGGTCTATATCAGTGTACGTGTATGAGTGGATGGGTGGGTCTATATCAGTGTACGTGTATGAGTGGATGGGTGCGCTAATGAGTGGAAAGCTGCATAGATTTGTAAGCTGAATAGGTATAATATTTTTTAAGCAAGAGTCATTCCTAACTATGTCTGATGTAATTGAAAAATCTTAAGCTGTATGTTCAGCCAAATATTTCAATGCTGCAAATGACAAGTTGTAATGCCGATACTTTTCTGTTTCTTGCAGTTCTTAATCTATATGTTTCCAAGTGACCGTTCAATATCACTGTACGTGTATGGGTGGGTTAATACTACTTACTGTATGTGTATGAGCCAGATATGCAGCTCGCAATGACGATTGTGCCTTGTAGTTTAAAAAGAAGCGTGCAAGTGTGTCCCCTAGTACTATATAAATAAATAAAATCCTAGAACTGCCAATCCGTATAGTGACAGATGCCAATTTTCGGTTATAGTTAATACATCGTGCGTCGGAACTACGTTTCTTGTATATCATTTTAAAGCTTAAATTCCAATGTTTAATTTGATATACTATGAGCCACTATATCCTTTTATTTGTATATCAATTTACATTAGTACTGTATTTATTGGCTCATATTTATCGCTACTGTGGCTCATATTTATCGCTGGCACTTTCTTCAGCTGAGTAAAGAGAGAGAGAGACATGAAGTGCCAGTGGCACAGAAAATTTGTGTGATTTTGTGTTTCTTTTGTGTATGCTACTACTACTTTGGTGTAAGTGAACTTGTCTTCTAAGGTAAGTTTGCTGATGTCCTATCTCCAATATACTAATTCCTGGCCTAGTGCCCTGAGCATATGTCGAACTGTGAAGTAACCAGACTACACAGGTCACCCACACTCATGTAATCATTCATATTCGCCTTAAAATACGGACAAAGTTGTGTTGGCATCTTATATCTGAGAATAATCTGTTAAGTAATTGAGGTATTAATTTACTCTCTTGTGACCTAAAATATGAGGTTTAAAGTTATGATCAACAATTAAAAAACATTGTGGATAAGGTAGGTAAGATGTTATCAGTTAACAACTGTTGGCAATAGCCATGTGTTGTGTTAAGTGTTATGGTAGATGGTTATCGTTACAACTGCCCTATCTCCACATGTCAACAATTACTTGACGTTGCTTGTTAAACCCGCATTGTGTTATTTAACTGACATGAAATGTCATAAATCAACTCCTAGGTTAGGTTTGTTGAGACGGAAACTTTTGTTAGCATGCGATCACTCTATGGTTTACATTCAAGTAAAAACATTTTCTAACATGTTACATTGACTATCCCTCATTGTTACAAACATCAAATTTTAGTGACTGTACCCTTCAATCTCTTGGCCACAGATTGTGTTCCAACTAAACTGATTACATGATTACTGAAACGTCTATAGAAACATTATGTTCATATGAACAATTTTAAGTCGCTTGTTCAATTTATGTTTGTAAACAAGAATATCTGAATCTCGGAAAGGAAATAACATTTTTTTTGACTTTATTTTGTCCAGAATTCAACAATCCGTTTTTAACTGTCAAAATAAATTATGCTTCCTCCTATGTTATTTTGCCATCTGTACAGTTTGTTAAATTTTTAGCACAATTAGTTCTAACTATCAATAGAGTTTTAATGTGATAGATTACGTTGTTAGTTGATTTGTACTAAAAATGATAAATAGGCATAGTGGCACTGTGCTGTAACCCAGCAACTTGGAGACAAAGTGTTGTGGAGATTGTACACGATAGGTTCTTTACTCGGTGCTCTTAATACTGTCACAGCGTCTGCTCAGTGGTTGCCATTGACGTGGACACTGCTAGAGAAGTCTGGGATGTCCTTGTTGGGTGGTAGTCAGGGTCCGGATGTTGTTTAATAGTCCTGATGAAACCAATACTTTGTGGTTCGGAATCCACATAAAGCTGCAGGTCTTGTAGTCGCCCTGGCTGGCTATTGGGCTATAAATAAATAGCCCTTTGTAAGGAATAGTCTACCTTAGTAACAATTACTACACTTGTTCATCTGCACTCATTCACCCCTCATATTCACCCGTGTCTCTATGATTAGCGTCTTAATGATGGATAATGAATAGGAAATATTTAAATGAAGATTCTGAGTTTTAAGAGTTTGTAATGTTACTATGTAACTTAAAACTAAATGACACATTAAAAGAAGGAGAAACTCAGTGTTTTATGTTTGCATCATTAGAGACAAGGTACACTGTTGACCATACCTTGATACAAGTGCCTGGATTAGTCAAAGCAATAAACCTTTTGACTCTTGTCTGTTAGACCGAATTAGTCAGCTGGTAGTGGAGATCTTTTATGAACTGCCAAAGGTAAAAATCACTTTGTGTTAAATGGGGTAAATGTGAAACAAAGACTGTCATGTAGCCCATGACAGCCAATCCATTGGTTAATTTTAACATTGTTAACTAATCATGTTCTGAGATTTAAAGCATCATCTTGCTAATGATTGAAGTTCTAAGGTCTATCTTCTTGAAGTTAAGGACAAAGCCATTGATGTAGTGCATCAAGATAAAAACATCAGTCATAATTGCTTTGCTGAAAAAGAAAAGCCTAGAAACTTTCTGCTTGGATATGGCAAAAATTTTTATCTATTTTGGGGTCTCTATGCAACTTACCATTTCCTGGAGATTTTTTTTTTTAATTAGCATAATATGTGTTGGTACATATACAGTACAAGTAAACATCACACAACACAAATTTATTATAATATAAGCACAAAATGCACAATTATATAATAATATAAGTACAAAATGCACAAATATTATGGTGATCGATTTCGGTGAACCGTGCTTCGCCTTCCTCAGACCAGAGGGATTCACAAAAGAATCTCTTGTGTATCCCTCTGGTCTGAGGAAGGTGATCGTGGTTCACCGAAATCGATCACCATAATATTTGTTCATTTTGTGCTTATATTGTAATAAATTTGTGTTGTGTGACGTTTACTTGTACAGGAGTATTTGACCATTCAATACTTTCTCTCTCTATTGTGCCGGTTCAAAAACTTTTTTTGTTTGATACTGCACAGGTGTACCGTACGTGAAAGTGGTGTGATATAAAATCAAAGACATATTATATAGCCAGAGATGTATACAATATTAATAAACAACAAGAAACATAATTTGTACAGTAATATTCTATTATAAAATAAATTAAAAAAAGAAATTGGTGCTGATTCAATAAGGAATAATTTAAATATTTTAAAATTGTAGATTTCAAACTGTAGGTATGGGATAATTTTTAGAAATGTCAGGTACCACCGTATGTAATTATTTTTTTTCTTTAATAATTCTAGTCTGTTTTTAATGTAATCTTTCTGTCTGGTTTGTTACTTGGATTCTTACTCCAGAATGTTCGTAGATGCTGCTTAGCATACGTTATAGTGTAGAAAATATAAAAGCCATAACTGTTGAAATGAACACTTTCACAATATTTGGTTCTTAAATGAATAATCTATTCAAATTCAAAATTAGCCTGATGGCTCTCTTCTGTAACACCAGCATCTTATTTACATTTTGGCCAGAAGTTGCCCCATACAATGAAATACCATAGGAGATATGTTATTCTATCTTTGCAGGAGAAATTAATAATTACTAGACAATGATGCATCACTATACAACACAAATTTAAGGCATCTTATTTAATGCTTGAATACCTGATGAATCTTTGCAGATAACATGTTGAGTTTGTGAATTGTTTTTTAAATGTTCGTTCAATACAATACCCAAACATTTACTTGTTTTATTGACTCTGAGTCCTCGTAAATATATGATTGAAATTTATTTGATTCACCTTTGTGGGAACTGATGAAAATGTTGCTCTCATGAAAGTTGATAAACAGATTATAATTTTCCAAAAATTGTTAAGTTGTATAAATTAAGAAAATAGTCATCACGATTATAATTAAATTAATTATTTAATGACTGGATTAAGGTTTGTATTTTTGTAGAAGTAAACAGATTTGATTGGCATGGCAACACAATAATATTACTGGCATGTTATTGTTTGATTATTAATTACCATTGGAAGATCCGGTGGCCGAAACAAGTTTACAAAAGACTTAAATAAACTTGAAACTGTTGCATGTATTGTTAAAACCAGTAAAATGTAGTTAAGTTCATATTTTGACTATAGTTTTTATAAATTTTTTAACGAATAGCCTACAATTCAAAATGTATGGTCCTCTTATCAGTTTTCAAGGAACAATACATATAACATGTGCTTCCATCCTCCCCTTATCTGATATGCTAAAAAAGTGTATCTAGATTTGGACTGAAGATGGATAAATAAAAATGGGTGTCAATTTATAGTCTGCTGTATGGGTGTGTATTGTGGCTAAGTTAAATTATGAGGACCCACATGATTGATGCCTAAGACTGTGCTGCGACTAAAAATATGCAGTTTTGTAAATGTGAATGTATAAAAAAGTATCTGAGTTAAATTAAAGTTGGGGACCTGATGAATTTGGTCAGATTGAATTAAAAAGAATATTTTTATGTTCTATCCCTCAAACACAACTGTAATAATGCTTGTTCGATTTCTCGTTGGAATAGCTTTTTTTATCAATAAATGTGTTCACAAATAAAATGACGATTTTTTAAAATTTTACTTACCAGGAATATTTTTATATACCTCAAATGTCTTTAAAAAAAAAAAAAAATAATAAAATGGCATATTGGGGTTCAAATTAAATATTTTGTGAATGCAAACTGAATATTTTTACAACAGAAACTTTGTAAAAAACAAGATTTGCGTGCTTTATATTTTTTATGGTGACGCTTCGATTAAATAACGTGTTTCCGAACTTGGTTTTCTATCTCTTTCAAAGTCACTAGTAGTCTCCACTTAATTTTTTTTTCTGATCTCAGAAAGTAATTTTAAGCTATGTTTATCACCGCTTAAAATTCAGTTATCGAGAACTGAAATCATAAAACCAACTATATATATATATATATTAATATAAAGTTAAAATTAGGGCTACTTACGTATTTTAGGATGTAATAAAATTAAACTGAGTACCCTTATATTTATTTTTATTAAAAACTCATTACACAACATGTTTCGACTTTCTGGTCATTTTCTAGTGTAAATTAAATAAGTTGAGTATATAATAATTTTTAAAATAAAATTGTAAAACGTGTGGTTTTTGTAAATATTGATGAATATGGATAAGTTGGTGATATTTTTAGTTATAATTTTTAATGTTTCGAATCTTATCAAAAATAGGGTTTGTCGAATTGATTTGTGTGTTCAACATGTTCAGTGGATTATCTTGTTGTGCCAAATATATATGTAATTCTTCTGTTGCATTCATTTTCTTGCCCTTTTTCATAAAATTTAATATTTCCATGTTTTCTTCCATTTTTGTGTACGTGTGGTCTGTAGAGAGCAAGTGTTCTGCAAATGTGGATTTCATTGTAGTTGTGTTATAGCTTCTGAGAGCTTGTATATGTTCTTGAAAGCGTGTTTTGAATGGTCTTCCAGTTTGTCCAATGTAGAATTTATCACAGTCTGTACAATTAATTTTGTAAATACCTGATTTGCTGTAAATGTTGTCATTATTATGTTCTTTTTGGGATTTTTTATCTAAAATGTTGAATGTGTTGTTGCGTGTGGTGAAACTTAGTTTGTAATTTGTATTTTGAAAGGTTTTTCGAATAGCTTTGTTTAGGCTTGTGTTATATGGTACGTTTATAAATTTGATCTTCTTTGGGTCTTGATTTGTTGAGCTGTTATTTCTTTTCTTCTTTTTGTTTCTTATTAGTTTGTCAATCATGTTTGGTTTGTATCCGTTTTTTATAAAATTATAAAAAAGCATTACAAATTCTAGAAAATGATTTGAAGAAAAATTTCTCATTGAACAACCAAGAAATAAAAGACATCACAACATTAAAAAAAATTTGTACAGATCAAAATTATTTCCAATTTAATACAACATACTACAAACAGGAAAATGGTCTAGCAATGGGTTCCCCATTGTCAGGTCTTCTCTCAAATATATTTATACACAATCTGGAAGAAAAGAAAATAATGCACCCATCCAACCCGTTCAGAAACAAAATTATATACTGGTACCGATATGTAGGTGACATTATTTGTTTATTTTATGGAAACTTGGAAGAAAGTAATGATTTTTTATCTTATTTAAATTCTATGTTCCCCCAAATACAATTCACTAAAGAAGCCCAAACTGATGTAATCAATTATTTAGATCTATCAATTACCAAAATCAACAATAAACATTTATTCAAAATCTACAGAAAACCCACACAAACCGACCTTATAATACCATCTACATCCAATCATCCCTAGCAACACAAATTATCAACTTTCCATTCTATGATAAATCGTCTAATAAACATACCAATGAACGAGAAACACTTCACTGAAGAAAAAAATATAATAAAATATTTGGCAATATAAAACGGATACAAACCAAACATGATTGACAAACTAATAAGAAACAAAAAGAAGAAAAGAAAAAACAGCTCAACAAATCAAGACCCAAAGAGGATCAAATTTATAAACGTACCATATAACACAAGCCTAAACAAAGCTATTCGAAAAACCTTTCAAAATACAAATTACAAACTAAGTTTCACCACACGCAACAACACATTCAACATTTTAGATAAAAAATCCCAAAAAGAACATAATAATGACAACATTTACAGCAAATCAGGTATTTACAGTTTAATTTTATTACATCCTAATATATATATATATATAATTTAAAATTCTGTGAACACACCATTTTATGTTTTAAAGTGTTCTCTGCTATTGAAATGATCTGTTGGTTGGTAGCCATGGATTTTGACCGTTGAAAATATTTTCCATTTTTAAACGCTGAGTTTTGTGTTAAGATAGTCCCAAGAGTTTTTAAGTGCACTTTGTACTTTCTTTGGGCCTCAGTATTTATTACTGCCCTTAACGACATACCGCATTGCATCTAAGTAATGTTTTCTGAGCCATACTTTAGGTACAGGCCAATGTTATAAATGTTTTCACTGCTGAAAAGTGATGTCAAAAGTATGACGATTAATAGTATTTATTGCAGAAGTGATTATATGTATTAAAAACCACTTCAGGTATGTAGAAGGTAAATTCCGACTTGGCCTTAGTCCTTTTATTGTTATTATTGGCTCTTTTCTATTGATACATCCAATATAAGACTAAGCGGTATGTTAAACTATTGTGCAGGGTAAATTCACATTTTATTTTGCTTGAGTGTTTTAAATCTTTAATCCAGTCCAAGTTTTAAGAGCATTGCTTACTTCGCTCATACTGAACATTTGATTTAGATTTGCTGAAATTTCCAATTTTACAACTTATTAATAAACTGAAACTTTTAAAAATAAACTTTTTAACAATTTTACTTTTGAAAAATAACAACATTAAAAATCCTTCAATTTTCCGTTTGTAAACACAAAGCAGTTGTTGTAAATTTCCAACAGATCCTAATGATTCATGTTAACAAATGATTTTCAAACTGACCAAAAATATTGTATTTCAATGACTATTTTAAACCGTCTTATCACTATTAACAGTTCAGGATGTTTTGAACCTAAAAATCTCACTATTAAACTATATAATAATATATTGAAGTTTGCTTTATGTCACATATTAATGTTGAATATGAATATATTATTGAGAAATTTAATTAAAATTAAAGATGTAAAAATAAACAGCTGTTCAATAAATCATATAGCCAGATTTTATATAAATGACCTTCAACAAATTGAGTTCTCTGTATCCTACCCCTATATTGTGTGTATACTTGAATTTGAAGCTCTTGATCTGAAACCTTTTTTCATTCATAAACAAGATGGCTGCCTTTTTAGGCTCTAAAATGGCTCCATTGTATTTCTTATGGGAAAATAAAATAAAAGAGTTTTTATCTCCTAACTGCAGAAAACAATGGAGTAAAATTTTCAAAACTTGAAATATTTATATGCGTAACAAATGCACACCATATATTCGAATTTCAGCTTAAAAACTGAAAAATGTGGGGTATCAGGAGCCCAAAAAACATAATTTTTGAAAATTTAAAATTTTTTAATACTGACATTATCCACTCAAGTTGGGTATCAAATTAAAGACATATTTCTCCTGAATCCAAATATACAGTCAAATTTTGAAAGAGCATATACTATGCGGCATATGCCTCTAGAATCAAAAAATCTCCTAAAACAAAAAAAAAAGGGTATCTTGAAATAAAATGTCCATTTGAGTTATAAAACTACAGCTATAATCTCTTAAGTCTGAATGTACCATTGGGTCATTCAGTATCAACACACTAGAACAAATAATTTACTCAGCCACCTTAGAATTTGATGAAAATTGTCATGAACGGTTGTCTTCTTAGAGATAAGAAAAAATGCAAATTTTTCAAATATCTCATACGGTTGCAAAGCTACAGTTCTGTAAAATTTACAAAAATTTGCTCAAAATCTGCGTCCAATATATTTTGAAATCACCATTGCTCTTTTTCTAATCAAGCTAGAGAGATGGGAGTGATGTTATTTTACTCAGTTTTAAATGTTATTTCTGTTGATGTACAATAAAACATACTTTGTAATGAACAGTTTTTTTAAGACAATAAATTCAAATTTAGATTTTTTTTTAAAAGTGTATTTTTGAAAATTTTCAAATATTCCTATAATTAGTGTATACTTTAGGTAAGATATTCTCAACATTTCAAAGTGGGAAGATGGGGTCATAGCTAGATAACAATTTTTTATTGGGGTGTTTAACAAGTTTCTTCAAAATGTAATACAACGTATCCTAACTTTACTTAATTTATTCATGATGCTAATTATTAACATAGTTAATTGAGTACTTAAAAGGGAGTTTTTTAAAATGTATCAATTAAGTCTATTTAGTTATTCACAAAGTAGTTTTTGTAATCGATTTTAAAATAGTTGACTAAAAGGTTTTTCTCAGTTATTAGAATAGGTTTTTCAAAATTTGTTGAGCTTAACCGAAACATTGTATACTGGCAGAACAAAGTGGTCACATTAAGTCTGGTATAGACAATTCACCAGAACTTGAAACACTGATTGGCAAAACTTTTATTTAATCCACCAAACATTAATTCCTATACAAGTCCACAATTCCCAGGTGTTGTCTCAATTTGCAAAAATAGGTATTTGAAGATAATCTACGGTAATAGAAAATGTCACTTATACCGTCAATTAGTGACTGTTGATCGTTGTAGTCTCAAAACTATACAGAAATCTGATGAGGATTTATAAATATTTTCGGCGAGAAACGAACATTTACAAAAATCGTGTAAAACAGCAGTTATCATTGATTAATGACAAAAAAGAAAATAATTTTCTTTCAGGATGAAGCTCAAACCTTTTTGTGATTTTTTACAAAGAAAATAAAATAAACTTAAGAATTTAATTTTTGTTGTTATTTCGATATTTTGAAGCCTAACACTGTTTTCGTCTACACATTCCATAGATAAAACTTGTTGAATTCATAACAACACAGTTTCAATGAGTGCCAACAAAGAAATTTTAATTACTCAGATGGATGTTCTGCACAATTTAAAAATAAGAAAAAAATAACTTATGCTATCATAAGGAAGACTATGGTGTGGAGGCAGAATCTCATTTTTCTGCTACCGCCCATGGTAAGGGGGTTATGTGATGGAGTTGGTAGCTCAGTGAAGAGACTTCCTGCAAGAGCGAGCCTACAATGTCCATATGACAACCAAATTTTAAACCCTATCCAATTTTATGAATGGGCAGTTGAAAATATATCTGGAATTAATTACCTTCTCCACTCAAGATGAGCATGTTGAGTCTGAACATGTCTGAATAACCATTTCAACCAAGAAGTAACTGAATGTGAAGGGAACACAGAAATGTCATGCTTTTATTCCTGTACATTCAAGTCCAACAAATTTGTGTATAAAATTCTCAGTATATATAACAGAGGAAACAGTGAACATCCAAAAATGCCCGACATAACAGAAGTTAGTGGGTATATAACTATTATATATGGCCAAATGTGGTGGCTAGCATATCTGTTAGAGAAGAATGAAGAAGATGAAGTAAAAGTGACATTTCCACACTCTGCTGGTTCTTAATCATCATTTTATAACTTATGAAAGAAATCCAGACATATTGTGGATACCACTGACAGATATACTTTGTCAAGTTGATCCAACCACTCCTACAGGAAGGATTTACATCTAAAAACATATGGAGAAGCCATAAAAACTTCACGAATCTTCAATTCTGAATAACTTGTCTAAAATGCATTTGTAAAACTTTTATTTGTACGTCAGTGATTAATGTAATTTAGGAAAGAAATCTGTTGTAGGTAGACTGACAAACAGTTTCATAAAACATCCTTTTTTTTAAATTATTAACTATGAACCCGTTAGCCTCCCATTTTTTTGTTTTGAGAATCTCTTATCAAAAGTATGAACTATTTATAGGAATTTGGGAAAAAGTTTCAAAAATGCACTTTTTTGAGAAAAATAGTAATATGAATTTGCTGTCTCAAAAAATTGTTCTTACAAAGAATGTTTTGTTGTACACGAAAAGAAATAATATTTCAAAGCTAGAGAGATGGGACAACACTCCCATCTCTCTAGCTTAATTAGAAAAAGAGCAATGGTAATTTCAAAATATGTCAGATGCAGATTTTGGCAAGTTTTACATAACTCTAGCTTTAAAACCGTTTGAAATAATTGAAGAAAATTTGGCATTTTTCCTTATTAGGACAATCTTCATCCAAATTTCATCAAATTCTGAGGTGATCGGTTTATACCCTGTGTTGATTACATACAGAATTACCTCATTATATTTTAGAAGAGACAACGTTAATGGGCTCTGCCCCCCTCGAAAATCAAAAACATGCCCCAAAACAAAAAAATCAGTAATGTTCAACAAACACACAAGTGGGTTATCAGGTTAAATGTATTTTTCTATCGATTCTTAATATACATTCAGAGTTTAGAAAAGGCTATGTTTATGGGCTCCACTGCCCCAAAAACCAAAATGCATTGTGATACAACCGAAGTGTCCCGGCAAAGTTGTAGCGGACTGTTGAAATGTTGGCGACAACAAGGTTAAACGTAGATGGCTCTAATTCAAATAAATGCTGGAATGAACTGATGTCAGCAACAAACTTAAACCCAGATGGCTCTTCAAGTAAATGCTGGAATAAACTGTTAGAATCAACAAGCTTAAAACTAGATGGCTCTCACTTAAATGCTGGAATTAAATGTTCGTGGAAACAAGCTTGAACCTAGATGGCTTTCCATGTAAATGACGATAGCATTAACCTGTTCGCAGCAACAAACTTAAACCTAGATGGTTTTCCAAGTAAATGATGATGGCATTAACCTGTTCGCAGCAACAAACTTAAACCCAGATATGTGGCTCTCCATCTAATTGATGATGGCATTAACCTGTAGGCAAGCAGCAACGAACTTAAACCTAGATGGCTATCCATGTAAATGATGATGGCATTAACCTGTTCGCAGCAACAAACTTAAACCCAGATATGTGGCTTTCCATGTAATTGATGATGGCATTAACCTGTAGGCAAGCAGCAACGAACTTAAACCTAGATGGCTTTCCAAGTAAATGATGATGGCATTAACCTGTTCGCAGCAACAAACTTAAACCCAGATATGTGGCTTTCCATGTAATTGATGATGGCATTAACCTGTAGGCAAGCAGCAACGAACTTAAACCTAGATGGCTGTCCAAGTAAATGATGATGGCATTAACCTGTTCGCAGCAACAAACTTAAACCTAGATGGCTTTCCAAGTAAATGATGATGGCATTAACCTGTTCGCAGCAACAAACTTAAACCCAGATATGTGGCTTTCCAAGTAAATGATGATGGCATTAACCTGTTCGCAGCAACAAACTTAAACCCAGATATGTGGCTTTCCAAGTAAATGATGATGGCATTAACCTGTTCGCAGCAACAAACTTAAACCCAGATATGTGGCTTTCCATGTAATTGACGATGGCATTAACCTGTAGGCAAGCAGCAACTAACTTAAACCTAGATGGCTGTCCATGTAAACGATGATGGTTTTGACAGCAACAAGCTTAAAATCAGATGGCTTTATATGTAAATGATTATGGAATTTATCTATTGGTAGTAATAAGCTTAAACCCAGAGACGGCTCTCAATGTAAATATCCTGTTGGCAGAATTGTCATTGTTACTGCACAAGATATGGGCTTTTTAGCACTCATGGCGAAGTTATTGTTATTGGTTCATGATCGCTTGTATTTCTTGTGCCCAGGCTGCGCCTGTTCCTTTATCGGTATGTCTCTCCTATTACACATGCTTTGTGAATTTGTTTGATAATTACTTTTTGATATTTTACTTGTGTTAGTACGATTTTCATACGTGCTCATTACGTGAACATATTTTTTTTATGGGTTGGAATTTTGATTCTGTCGACGTCACTGGACAATTGCCTAAACATTGTCTTGGGTCTTTTATTCCTTTAATCCTTTAATCGTTATTAGTTGGTTGTAAGGACATGTTATTAATTAGCCGTCATGATTCATTCTTCATGGTGTTTTGAATGTGTGTTAAGTTTGATAAATAGTTTTATTATTATTATTGTTTTTAATTAGTTCTACATCGGAGAAATTTATTAAAGAAAATGAAAATGAAACTTTAAAACTAGTGTAGTTGGCTTGAACTGTGGGAAGGTGTATTTTAGAGCTGGGTTCGCTGGCACAGACACTGAGTGCCAGTGTAGGCATTCCTACTGGGTCAGTTGGTCTGTATCGAATTGCAAATTCATTTAAGTATATTTTCATAAATGCTTACAATAAGAATATAATATAAACATATTTCTTACTAGACAATGTAAGTTTGCTTCGTGGATTCAAGTTTATGATGTTCAAAGTTGCAAAAATTGTACATTTAAGGCGTTGTTTGGTACTGAGGTATTATGCCACTGGATTAAACCCAACCACGTCTTTCATGTACATGTGCGTGGGTGGAAGAGTGATTGCTAATATACACAGAACTAGGCTAACCAAGTTATTGCAAAATGTGATGTATAATAATTAACAATGTAGATTAAATTGTAAATGACATGACCAGAGAACAAAAAAAGTAAACGTCTTTAAAGTATATATAAACACACAACTACAATTTGTAAAGGGGCATGAAACATTAACTGAGTGATAGATTTGGTATGACGATCTTTCTTTATTATAAAATATATCAATAGTCAATTAGTAAAAATCTGTGATATGTGTTGTGCAGGCACTTATTTTGAGTAAGTCGTCTGTAGTACTCAAAACTTCAGAGTTATGGGTCTTACTGGCGTAGTGGTGGGAGTAAGGAATCGTGTATGTCGTCTGTAGTGCCGATATCTACAAATAGACCCAAGTGTGTCGGTGTTAGAAGAAGTACCGTGTGTGTCATCTAGAGTTTCGACAACTGCATATAGACTCGAATGTGTTGGTGTAAGAGAAGGTACCGTGTGTGTAATATGTAGTTCCTATAACTACAAATAGAGAAAAGTGTGTTGGTGTAAGAGGAGGCACCGTATATGTCATCTGTAGTTCTGATAACTACAGATAGAGCCGAGTGTGTTGGTGCAAGAGTGGGCACCGTATATGTCATCTGTAGTTCTGATAACTACAGATAGACCGAGTGTGTTGGTGGAAGAGCGGGAAAAATGTATGCCATCTGTAGTACCAAAGGCGAGTGTGGTGGTGGAAGTAAGGGAGGACACCGTATATGTCGTCTCTACTACTGATAACTACAGTTAGAGGCGAGTGTGGTGGTGGGAGTAAGGGAGGACACCGTATATGTCGTCTCTAGTACTGATAACTACATTTAGAGGCGAGTGTGGTGGTGGGAGTAAGGGAGGGCACCGTGTATATAGTCTGTAGTTCCCATAACTGCAGTTAGGTGCGAGTGTGGTGGTGGGAGTAAGGGAGGGCACCGTGTATATCGTCTGTAGTACTGATAACTACAGTTAGAGGCAAGTGTGGTGGTGGGAGAAAGAGAGGGCACAGTGTATATCGTCAATAGTTCCGATAGCTACAGTTAGAGCGACTGTGGTGGCGGGAGTAAGGGAGGGCAACGTGTATGTCGTCTGTAATTCCGATAACTACAGTTAGAGCGAGTGTGGAGGCGGGAGTAAGGGAGGGCACCGTGTATGTCGTCTGTAGTACCGATAACTACAGTGAAAGGTGAGTGTGGTGGTGGGAGTAAGAGGGGGCACCGTGTGTGTCGTCTGTAGTACCGATAACTACAGTTAGAGCGATTGTGGAGACGGGAATAAGGGAGGGCACAGAGTATGTCGTCTGTAGTACCAATAACTACATTGAAAGGCGAGTGTGGTGGTGGGAGTAAGTGATGGCACCGAGTATTTCGTCTGTAGTACCGATAACTACAGTTAGAGCGAGTGTGGAGTGTGGTGGCGCTAGTAAGGGAGGGCACCGTGTATGTCGTATGTAGTTCCGATAACTACAGTTAAAGGCGAGTGTGGTGGTGGGAGTAAGAGAGGGCACATTCTTAAGAAATCAATTTAAAAGCCCTCAAGGGGTGGGTGACGGGACTCACAATGGAATTTCAATTACCATCATGGCTCCTTGGGGAACCAAATAAAAATACCCGGACTGCTGTCTGTCCATATGCAGCCATTTGCCCAGTATATAATATGCTAGACCACAGACTGACGACAGTTTTATAATAAAACGCACATGCATTACATTGTTTGATTCCTTTGATCTAACCTTTCCTTGTAATGTTGTATAATGTATTATAATGACTTTGTAATTATTTTTAAGCATTTGATTTATTTATAAATGATGAAATAACAAGTAAACCAGCAGAAAAATTTTACTATAAAGACACCGGTCCATATTTTATGCTTAGTCGGTTATCGTTTCCTTATTACCGACTTTGGCTTGGAGAACTAAATTCATCAGATGGAGCCTTGATTGTCAGATTTATGTACAAAATTAAAATACCAACATACTTTTAGAACTTTTACTTTTAGTTAAGTAAGTATTACGGGCATGTCGATATCAGTTTTAACGTTTTTGCACAGGTGTGCAGTGTCGGTCTGGTCGAGTATTGGATGTCATCACAGGTCCCGGCTGTTGTCAAAGTTGCCAAGTTTACTCATAACAAAGTTGTGGCCACACCATGTGTGCTTTGCCCACCACAACTATCACAATTTTTCACTTCTTGTCTCTCTATTGACTAGGCTTATTGGTTGGATCTTCCCACATCTGTCGACAAGAATGTAGCTGTAAGAGACAACGTATATAGCTGTAACCGTATCAAGTACGAAACTAGCAAAATACTGCGCCCGGTATCATAGTTACGTGTGCAAGTGTGCTAAATACGTTGTTGATTGATCGGCAAGTCCCGCCTCTGTATTCTTGGTTAGTTTTTAAAAATTTGTTTCTGGAAACATGATCAAGTTTGAAAGTCAATCTATTCATATCTTAATTCTCATCTTAAGTTCAACTAATGAAAATAAGCAAAATCTATTGTTAACGTTATGCCTAGTTTTACAAACGATCAAACATAATCGTTAACTGTTTAAAAACATCAAAAACCTTTCTGTATTTCTTCTTTGAGTTCTTTATGGGAAATTATAACCTTTCTGTATTTTAACTATAAATTGTTATAGTTAAATAAACATGGAAATCAGATGTTGGGTTTTGGCCACTACAGTTTGTATCCAATAAAATACATCGACTAGTTTTAAATTAAAATTTTAAAAAATCTTTTTGCGTAGTTGATTTAGGGATTCTCCACCGTTAGTACTGGATGTGGAGGAATTAATGTGTGACCATCTATTTAAGTAGTACTTAATAGCTGGTGTTTTTACTTTCTCCCACATGCGTTAGCATAGAGAAAGTATTGTGATCGTAAAAAAAAACCATTTTTTACAGGTTGGTCTTAAAAACCCATTTAGGGTCCCCTGAAACAAAAAAAATGTTTTTTTTTCGAAAAAATGTGTCTGTGTGTATGTGCAGTTCGCTGGAGACCAAACGGATGAATAAATTTTTATGAAATTTGGTATTTAGGTATAGATTAACCAATATCTCCAGACCATTTTTCACTTTTTTGAAATTTTATTTTTTTTTTTTTTATTTTTATGGACAAAAACATAGAAAAATAAGAATTTTCTTAAAAACGGTTCTAACGATTATAATTAAATTTTCAGGAAAGATGTGAATTAACAATTTAAAATATTTTAGTAAAAACCTCTAACTTGACTAGTTTTTGAGTTATGACAACAACAAAAACATATTTGGGAATCAAACTGGTAATTTTTTTAAGTTTTTTTTTAATATGAGGAATGTTTGTGCCAATTCTTCGGAACCAGTTACAACAATTTTAGTAGAGATGTCAATTTAAGAGCTTATGATCCTCCGAATATCTTGGTAACACTTTCTCGGCTACCACTTGTCAAGTGCGTGCTGTCCGACCTACGACCTAGCTACACACTACACTTCCAGTATCAGGAAGAACAGCGGACGAGGCACGTAAATAATTATTATACTGTAACGTGGATAATACATTTAGTTTAGAAGTGAGCACGCGACAAAGTGTTCCAACGACAAACTGTGTTTATTTGGGACAGATTGTCGTTGGGACACTATGTCCGCAGCGTGCAAAATTCCAATGTGGTACAGGTTGTCCTTTCGTGAACAGACAAATTGGACCACATTCCTGAGTGGTACAGGTTGTCGTTTGGTCACTTTGTCCTACATGTGCTAAAATAAAAAATGGCTCAGTTTGTCCTTACGCGAAAGGACAAACTGAGCCACGCTCAGAGGTCCTTGGTTTTTGCCTATGACTGTGCTGTAATTGCACATCTCGGGTTGGTTTTTGAAGCTAAAAATCTTTTAATCAATTTAACGCCATTCATATAATTTACCCTGTAATGTTTTTAGTAGACATTTATGTTGAAACTAAAGCAGCAGACGTTTGTTTATCATTAATGATACACTCGTACGATTTAAATGTTTATTTTGGTAAATTCTCTGGTTTGTTTTGTTGTATTCATAATATTAATGTTATTAGTATTAAATAGTTGTTTTATTTACATTCATCTGGGTCCCTGACTGACTACTGGTAACGAGGTTACTAGTTCAGTCAGTATAATAATGTATGGTAAAAATAGTTTGGATTTTTTAATCGCCCAGCCACATGTGTATACCGAGCAAATTCTACTAAGAATAGTAAAATTCGTTTTACTTTATGTACAAACAATGATATCTATTGTTAAAAGTGGAAAACAGATTATCCGTTAAAACGCCGATCGTCAAGATATGGGTGAAAAGGAATGTTACATAATTTTTTTATAAAAAATAAATATTTTTGAAATTATTAATAGTTAGTCATACGTTTGATTACTATAAAGTAGATTTTGTTCTGTTTGGAAAAAACAATATTTTTTTAAAACATTAATTTTTTCACAGCTACAAATGGATATATATTTAAAAATTAATATTATATATTTCTAAATAAATACTGAACTGAACAAGTTTTATAACTAACTAAACCAATGAAAATAAATCAACGTTTAAAAGGGGTTACACTTCGTAGTTAACCCTGCTAAAATATATTTCTACCAATCAACACATCTGCAGATAGATATGGATGAACATTTTGTGGCCAATACTGACTTGTCACTGCGAGGTGAATGACAGTAATACATTTGTGCAAGACATTGAAAACTCCAATCATGATAAAGCTTAAAAAGGGGCATGGCACTATTATACATGTTGATAGTAACGTAAATTGTTCTACATTGTAAATACTTAATTGTATGGAAAATTGAAACAATAAACTGTTGTCTGAAATGCGTAATTGCTACAACCGCCGGCATTGAACCACTAATCCAGACTCAAAACCAATTGTTATTGTCACCACAAAACCCAAATAAAGTGAACAACATTGCCACAATGTGAATCAGCTGATAGCCAAGGAAGAAGAAGAACCAGGGCTACCAACCTATGAACTTGTAATTATCTTGAACCTTCATTTTCTTGTAAATAGGGTTGCGTTTTAATTGAAACACCTTGTATATCAAAATGTACAATTTTACAGTTGCTTCGTGGAAACATAAAACCTCCAATTACAAGATTGTTTTTAAATTTTTCATCCATAGTTTTGTTTTATTTGTTAAAAATCGTGTCCTGTAAAATTATATGTTACTACCTGTGGTAGAACTGACTAAAGGCGGAGGGAGAGGGTGTCACCCCCTGTGTAAATAGTTTACATTGAGTCATAATGTTGAGTAGAATCAATGGAATGTTTTTATTTTTAGCTTGCGCTTTATATTGGTCGAGGCATGAGACACTGTTGTTTAATGATTATTTGGCTAGTATTGCTTGACGATAACTATAAATACATTTTCATTTTTTTTAACTCGACTTTTTTTAAACGACGAAATATTTTTACTTCGCTGTAATTTTTTAGTTACACCAATTTGTTTATTTTTGTATTATGAGAAATTGCCATATGTGATGTGTTGTTTTTAAAGTTTCTCCAAAATGACGGACATTCTGGAGCGCAGTGCTCAGTACGCCAACAATCGTGTGCAATGTTAAGAAGTTAGGTTGTTACGTGTTTGGATTAGGGATGGCAAATATTTTCAACACATCGATAGATCGCAAGCCAAATATCGATTGGATTTATCGAGTAACCAATATATCGAATTGTAGATGATTTATCTGTTTAAAATTATGCAGTAACTCTTATGTCATGACCTAAATTACACTCATATTTTGCTGTCACTATTTAGAATAGCTACTGAATATAAAAATCAAATACATTCATCTACACCAAACAAGTTGTGGCCCATCTGATTGAATGAAACAAAATTCAAAATATGAATGATCACACCTTTAATCATTATGTTAATTATAATAAAAGAATAATATAATAAATTGTTATTTTTGTTTTTCAAATTTTTTTAATTCCATTAGACTTCTCATGCACACTTAAAATTAAACAAATAAATTCGCTAAACCTACTTCCAATACAGAATTTGTCAGATAAACAATTTAAAAATAAAAGTTTGGATATCAATTTTTCACTTAACCTCACGCAAAAAAGGTACGGTACTTTATCACTTCAACGCATGTTTTATGCACATAAGAGGCAATTTAAATGTGTTTTTTTTTTCGAATCGTGATGATTTTGAGGAGAGAAAAACGTCATTATTTAGTGATATGGTATACCGGACCAAAATATCTAAATGGCCGATATTACCGATACTAATATAACGATATATCGAAACGTATTCGTCGATGTTTCCGATATATCGATAAATCGTTGCCTTCCCTAGTTTGGATGTACACGGTTTAAAGAATTCGTGTAATATACACTGCCACTGGAGTTATTCTCATTGAACTTGAGCTCGGGTAGTTCAGTATCAGGTGTCTTGTTGTTGACATGTTGACCATCAGTATTCAACCACGTTGGACTGCCGTTAAGGCGCAACGAGAGCACTCTAAATGGAATTCGCTGAGTCTGAAGCGGCACAAAAAGGAATTTCAAACAGCGACGGCAGCTGTTTATTGACTGGTACTTTATTGGTACTCCTGCCCATTGTCGAGCTTTATTGTATTTGTTATGAAGGTTGACATTAGGGTCAATCCATATGAAGTGATCCAATAAAAATTAAATTACTTGCTTCACCATTTTTAAATATTTTCATTTTTTATTTGTTTTTACAATACTCATAAGAGGTTAAAAAATTATTTTTAAAGAATTTTAACTTTCACCGTTCATGCGTGGCAGCCATTTTTGTTCACAAGAGTTCGGCGATTTTTGGCTTAGCAGACATTAGCGATAGACTGATTATCTCTGGATTGGATTATGCTACAGCTTTTAAACCAATACCATTATTTTCAGAAAGATCTCTTCTACAATATTTGTTATCATCTTTAAAGCCCTAAATGCAAATGGAAAGTATTGTTCCCAAAATAGGCTCCAAAGTTTGGTGTTAAAAATTGGGAAATCTCACTTTTCGGAAGCTTAAAAAACAAAGAAGGGGTGATTCATAATAGTTCAAATAGATGTCATAGCTTACTAAGATAAAATAAAAGTTTAAGCCGTATAACACGTTTCCTTGATTTTATATATATATATATATATATATATATATATATATATATATATATATATATATATATATATATGATACTAAAGTAGTGAAGGAATTTCAACTTTGATATTTGACTCGGAGCAAAGTTGTGAGTTTTCAAAAGTAAAGAAAAAACACATTTTCGTCAATGTTAATTTAATGTGAATATAATATATTATATGAAGAAAAAAAACCTCAAACAGAGTGTGTAGTATTGAATACGATAGTTAACACATACGGTAATAAAACATAGTAGTTCGGTAAAAGTGTTTGACTGTTATGGAAAAGCTTGATCAGATCAACGTATCATTTAGAAAAGAAGCTAATTTCACGTAGTATTGTTGTGGCTATAATGAACTGACAGATATTATGGCAGTGACACGGAATCAAATGTTCTTTATTCACATGTAAAATTATTTTTGGCTTTGCGAATTATTTCTAAAAAATGTACTATTGAAAATTGGTGATAACTCGTTGTAATAAAAAAAAATTAAAAAATTAATAAAATTTACTGTACAAATACTGTAGTTCATATATTTGTTTGTCATAATATTAATTGCAAATGAGCGAGAGAATGTTACTAAAAATGTTTAAAAATAATAGTTTAGGAAATGCTTTAAAATAAGAAACAATCAACAAAGTAGATACCGAACAAAACGAAGGAGAAAAAATAATTAACAGATACAACGGTGTGCAGCACCGTTCTAGGTCCAGTTTATTGTTACCCACTGAACTCGTGACGTTGAACTTATTCCTTACATGTTTACGAAATGGACGAATGTATGTGTGTGTGTGTGTGCGGTCGGCCCCGTGTAGTGCAATAATGAGGTGGCAGTGCGTGTGCTGCCGGCCCTCGTATTGATCTCGCGACTCAGACGTCTCTGCAGCCTCCTGGCGGTGGGAGGGAGGTTGACACATCACACCGCACACTGTTCTGCATTAATTGTTTACCTTCGACCCGAGATAAGGTCACGAGCGACACACACTTGCCGTAGACGAAGATACGTTACGTAACTTTAGCTACTACTCAATATCGAACGGGAAGTATACGTAATCTGATGGAGATAAGATTGCAGGTACGGCACGTGACTTTGACCAATACTCGGTATCGAAAGGGAACTGTAGACGACACATTTACCTCTGATGGAGACAATATTGGAAGTACGGCACGTGACTTTGACCATTACTCAGTATCGAATGGGAAAAGCGGACGACACATTTACCTCTGATGGACATAATATTGCAAGTACGGCACGAGACATTAACCACTACTCAATATCGATCGGAAAGAGCGGACGACATATTGACTTCTGATGGACATAATATTGCAAGTACGGCACGAGACATTAACCACTACTCAATATCGATCGGAAAGAGCGGACGACACATTGACTTCTGATGGACATAATATTGCAAGTACGGCACGAGACTTTAATCACTACTCAATATCGAACGGGAAGTGTGGACGATACTTTAACTCCCGATTGATATAAGATTGCAAGTACGTCACGTGACATTGACAACTACTCAATATCGAACGGAAAGAGCGGACGATACATTTACCTCTGATGGATATAAGATTACAAGTACGGTACGTCAATTTAGCCGCTACTCAATATCAAACGGAAAGTGTGGAAGACACATTTACCTCTGATGGAGATAAGACTGCTAGTACGACACGTGACTTTGGCCACTACTCAATATCGAACTGAAAGTGTGGAAGACGCATTTACCTCTGATGGAGATAAGATTGCAAGTACGGCACGTGACTTTGGCCACTACTCAATATCGAACGGGAAGTGTGGACGACAAATTTACCTCTGATGTAGATAAGATTGCAAGTACGGCACGTGACTTTGGCCACTACTCAATATCGAACGGGAAGTGTGGACGACAAATTTACCTCTGATGTAGATAAGATTGCAAGTACGGCACGTGACTTTGGCCACTACTCAATATCGAACGGGAAGTGTGGACGACAAATTTACCTCTGATGTAGATAAGATTGCAAGTACGGCACGTGACTTTGGCCACTACTCAATATCGAACGGGAAGTGTGGACGACAAATTTACCTCTGATGTAGATAAGATTGCAAGTACGGCACGTGACTTTGGCCACTACTCAATATCGAACGGGAAGTGTGGACGACAAATTTACCTCTGATGTAGATAAGATTGCAAGTACGGCACGTGACTTTGGCCACTACTCAATATCGAACGGGAAGTGTGGACGACAAATTTACCTCTGATGTAGATAAGATTGCAAGTACGGCACGTGACTTTGGCCACTACTCAATATCGAACGGGAAGTGTGGACGACAAATTTACTCCTGATGTAGATAAGATTGCAAGTACGGCACGTGACTGACCACTACTCAATATCGAACGGGAAGTGAGGACGACAGATTTACCTCTGATGTAGATAAGATTGCAAGTACGGCACGTGACTTTGGCCACTACTCAATAATACTCGAAATTTAACGGTATGTGGGGAAGAAACATTTACCTCTGATCGAGATAAGATTGCAAGTACGGCACGTGACTTTGACCACTACTCAATATCGAACGGGAAGTGTGGACGACAAATTTACCTCTGATGTAGATAAGATTGCAAGTACGGCACGTGACTTTGGCCACTACTCAATATCGAACGGGAAGTGTGGACGACAAATTTACCTCTGATGTAGATAAGATTGCAAGTACGGCACGTGACTTTGGCCACTACTCGAAATTTAACGGTATGTGGGGAAGAAACATTTACCTCTGATCGAGATAAGATTGCAAGTACGGCACGTGACTTTGACCACTACTCAATATCGAACGGGAAGTGTGGACGACAAATTTACCTCTGATGTAGATAAGATTGCAAGTACGGCACGTGACTTTGACCACTACTCAATATCGAACGGGAAGTGTGGACGACAAATTTACCTCTGATGTAGATAAGATTGCAAGTACGGCACGTGACTTTGGCCACTACTCGATATCGAACGGGAAGTGTGGATGACAAATTTACCTCTGATGTAGATAAGATTGCAAGTACGGCACGTGACTTTGGCCACTACTCAATATCGAACGGGAAGTGTGGACGACAAATTTACCTCTGATGTAGATAAGATTGCAAGTACGGCACGTGACTTTGGCCACTACTCAATATCGAACGGGAAGTGTGGACGACAAATTTACCTCTGATGTAGATAAGATTGCAAGTACGGCACGTGACTTTGGCCACTACTCAATATCGAACGGGAAGTGTGGACGACAAATTTACCTCTGATGTAGATAAGATTGCAAGTACGGCACGTGACTTTGGCCACTACTCAATATCGAACGGGAAGTGTGGACGAAAAATTTACCTCTGATGTAGATAAGATTGCAAGTACGGCACGTGACTTTGGCCACTACTCAATATCGAACGGGAAGTGAGGACGACAAATTTACCTCTGATGTAGATAAGATTGCAAGTACGGCACGTGACTTTGGCCACTACTCGAATATTAACGGTATGTGGGGAAGAAACATTTACCTCTGATCGAGATAAGATTGCAAGTACGGCATGTGACTTTGACCACTACTCAATATCGAACGGGAAGTGTGGACGACAAATTTACCTCTGATGTAGATAAGATTGCAAGTACGGCACGTGACTTTGGCCACTACTCAATATTTAACGGTATGTGGGGACGACAAATTTACCTCTGATGTAGATAAGATTGCAAGTACGGCACGTGACTTTGGCCACTACTCGAAATTTAACGGTATGTGGGGAAGAAACATTTACCTCTGATGGAGATAAGATTGCAAGTACGGCACGTGACTTTGACCACTACTCAATATCGAACGGGAAGTGTGGACGACAAATTTACCTCTGATGGAGATAAGATTGCAAGTACGGCACGTGACTTTGACCACTACTCAATATTTAACGGTATGTGGGGAAGACACATTTACCTCTGATGGAGATAAGATTGCAAGTACGGCACGTGACTTTGGCCACTACTCAATATTTAACGGTATGTGGGGAAGACACATTTACCTCTGATGGAGATAAGATTGCAAGTACGGCACGTGACTTTGGCCACTACTCAATATCTAACGGTATGTGGGGAAGACACATTTACCTCTGATGGAGATAAGATTGCAAGTACGGCACGTGACTTTGGCCACTACTCAATATTTAACGGTATGTGGGGAAGACACATTTACCTCTGATGGAGATAAGATTGCAAGTACGGCACGTGACTTTGGCCACTACTCAATATTTAACGGTATGTGGGGAAGACACATTTACCTCTGATGGAGATAAGATTGCAATTACGGCACGTGACTTTCGCCACTACTCAATATTTAACGGTATGTGGGGAAGACATTTACCTCTGATGGAGATAAGATTGCAAGTACGGCACGTGACTTTGGCCACTACTCAATATTTAACGGTATGTGGGGAAGACACATTTACCTCTGATGGAGATAAGACTGCAAGTACGGCACGTGACTCTGACCACTACTCAATATTTAACGGTATGTGGGGAAGACACATTTACCTCTGATGGAGATAAGACTGCAAGTACGGCATGTGACTTTGGCCACTACTCAATATTTAACGGTATGTGGGGAAGACACATTTACCTGTGATGGAGATAAGACTGCAAGTACGGCACGTGACTCTGACCACTACTCAATATTTAACGGTATGTGGGGAAGACACATTTATCTCTGATGGAGATAAGTTTGCAAGTACGGCACGTGACTTTGGCCACTACTCAATATCGAACGGGAAGTGTGGACGACAAATTTACCTCTGATGGAGATAAGATTGCAAGTACGGCACGTGACTTTGGCCAATACTCAATATCGAACGGGAAGTGTGGACGACACATTTACCTCTGATGGAGATAAGATTGCAAGTACGGCATGTGACTCTGACCACTACTCAATATCGAACGGGAAGTGTGGACGACAAATTTACCTCTGATGTAGATAAGATTGCAAGTACGGCACGTGACTTTGGCCACTACTCAATATCGAACGGGAAGTGTGGACGACAAATTTACCTCTGATGTAGATAAGATTGCAAGTACGGCACGTGACTTTGGCCACTACTCAATATCGAACGGGAAGTGTGGACGACAAATTTACCTCTGATGTAGATAAGATTGCAAGTACGGCACGTGACTTTGGCCACTACTCAATATCGAACGGGAAGTGTGGACGACAAATTTACCTCTGATGTAGATAAGATTGCAAGTACGGCACGTGACTTTGGCCACTACTCAATATCGAACGGGAAGTGTGGACGACAAATTTACCTCTGATGTAGATAAGATTGCAAGTACGGCACGTGACTTTGGCCACTACTCAATATCGAACGGGAAGTGTGGACGACAAATTTACCTCTGATGTAGATAAGATTGCAAGTACGGCACGTGACTTTGGCCACTACTCAATATCGAACGGGAAGTGTGGACGACGCATTTACCTCTGATGTAGATAAGATTGCAAGTACGGCACGTGACTTTGGCCACTACTCAATATCGAACGGGAAGTGTGGACGACGAATTTACCTCTGATGTAGATAAGATTGCAAGTACGGCACGTGACTTTGGCCACTACTCAATATCGAACGGGAAGTGTGGACGACAAATTTACCCCTGATGTAGATAAGATTGCAAGTACGGCACGTGACTGACCACTACTAAATATCGAACGGGAAGTGTGGACGACAAATTTACCTCTGATGTAGATAAGATTGCAAGTACGGCACGTGACTTTGGCCACTACTCAATATCGAACGGGAAGTGTGGACGACAAATTTACCTCTGATGTAGATAAGATTGCAAGTACGGCACGTGACTTTGGCCACTACTCGATATCGAACGGGAAGTGTGGACGACAAATTTACCTCTGATGTAGATAAGTATGCAAGTACGGCACGTGACTTTGGCCACTACTCGATATCGAACGGGAAGTGTGGACGACAAATTTACCTCTGATGTAGATAAGATTGCAAGTACGGCACGTGACTTTGGCCACTACTCAATATCGAACGGGAAGTGTGGACGACAAATTTACCTCTGATGTAGATAAGATTGCAAGTACGGCACGTGACTTTGGCCACTACTCAATATCGAACGGGAAGTGTGGACGACAAATTTACCTCTGATGTAGATAAGATTGCAAGTACGGCACGTGACTTTGGCCACTACTCAATATCGAACGGGAAGTGTGGACGACAAATTTACCTCTGATGTAGATAAGATTGCAAGTACGGCACGTGACTTTGGCCACTACTCAATATCGAACGGGAAGTGTGGACGACAAATTTACCTCTGATGTAGATAAGATTGCAAGTACGGCACGTGACTTTGGCCAATACTCAATATCGAACGGGAAGTGTGGACGACAAATTTACCTCTGATGTAGATAAGATTGCAAGTACGGCACGTGACTTTGGCCACTACTCGATATCGAACGGGAAGTGTGGACGACAAATTTACCTCTGATGTAGATAAGATTGCAAGTACGGCACGTGACTTTGGCCACTACTCAATATCGAACGGGAAGTGTGGACGACAAATTTACCTCTGATGTAGATAAGATTGCAAGTACGGCACGTGACTTTGGCCACTACTCAATATCGAACAGGAAGTGTGGACGACAAATTTACCTCTGATGTAGATAAGATTGCAAGTACGGCACGTGACTTTGGCCACTACTCAATATCGAACGGGAAGTGTGGACGACAAATTTACCTCTGATGTAGATAAGATTGCAAGTACGGCACGTGACTTTGGCCACTACTCGAAATTAACGGTATGTGGGGAAGAAACATTTACCTCTGATCGAGATAAGATTGCAAGTACGGCACGTGACTTTGACCACTACTCAATATCGAACGGGAAGTGTGGACGACAAATTTACCTCTGATGTAGATAAGATTGCAAGTACGGCACGTGACTTTGACCACTACTCAATATCGAACGGGAAGTGTGGACGACAAATTTACCTCTGATGTAGATAAGATTGCAAGTACGGCACGTGACTTTGGCCACTACTCGATATCGAACGGGAAGTGTGGATGGCAAATTTACCTCTGATGTAGATAAGATTGCAAGTACGGCACGTGACTTTGGCCACTACTCAATATCGAACGGGAAGTGTGGACGACAAATTTACCTCTGATGTAGATAAGATTGCAAGTACGGCACGTGACTTTGGCCACTACTCAATATCGAACGGGAAGTGTGGACGACAAATTTACCTCTGATGTAGATAAGATTGCAAGTACGGCACGTGACTTTGGCCACTACTCAATATCGAACGGGAAGTGTGGACGACAAATTTACCTCTGATGTAGATAAGATTGCAAGTACGGCACGTGACTTTGGCCACTACTCAATATCGAACGGGAAGTGAGGACGACAAATTTACCTCTGATGTAGATAAGATTGCAAGTACGGCACGTGACTTTGGCCACTACTCGAAATATAACGGTATGTGGGGAAGAAACATTTACCTCTGATCGAGATAAGATTGCAAGTACGGCACGTGACTTTGACCACTACTCAATATCGAACGGGAAGTGTGGACGACAAATTTACCTCTGATGTAGATAAGATTGCAAGTACGGCACGTGACTTTGGCCACTACTCAATATCGAACGGGAAGTGTGGACGACAAATTTACCTCTGATGTAGATAAGATTGCAAGTACGGCACGTGACTTTGGCCACTACTCGAAATTTAACGGTATGTGGGGAAGAAACATTTACCTCTGATGGAGATAAGATTGCAAGTACGGCACGTGACTTTGACCACTACTCAATATCGAACGGGAAGTGTGGACGACAAATTTACCTCTGATGTAGATAAGATTGCAAGTACGGCACGTGACTTTGACCACTACTCAATATCGAACGGGAAGTGTGGACGACAAATTTACCTCTGATGTAGATAAGATTGCAAGTACGGCACGTGACTTTGGCCACTACTCAATATCGAACGGGAAGTGTGGACGACAAATTTACCTCTGATGTAGATAAGATTGCAAGTACGGCACGTGACTTTGGCCACTACTCAATATCGAACGGGAAGTGTGGACGACAAATTTACCTCTGATGTAGATAAGATTGCAAGTACGGCACGTGACTTTGGCCACTACTCAATATCGAACGGGAAGTGTGGACGACAAATTTACCTCTGATGTAGATAAGATTGCAAGTACGGCACGTGACTTTGGCCACTACTCAATATCGAACGGGAAGTGTGGACGACAAATTTACCTCTGATGTAGATAAGATTGCAAGTACGGCACGTGACTTTGGCCACTACTCGATATCGAACGGGAAGTGTGGACGACAAATTTACCTCTGATGTAGATAAGTATGCAAGTACGGCACGTGACTTTGGCCACTACTCGATATCGAACGGGAAGTGTGGACGACAAATTTACCTCTGATGTAGATAAGATTGCAAGTACGGCACGTGACTTTGGCCACTACTCAATATCGAACGGGAAGTGTGGACGACAAATTTACCTCTGATGTAGATAAGATTGCAAGTACGGCACGTGACTTTGGCCACTACTCAATATCGAACGGGAAGTGTGGACGACAAATTTACCTCTGATGTAGATAAGATTGCAAGTACGGCACGTGACTTTGGCCACTACTCAATATCGAACGGGAAGTGTGGACGACAAATTTACCTCTGATGTAGATAAGATTGCAAGTACGGCACGTGACTTTGGCCACTACTCAATATCGAACGGGAAGTGTGGACGACAAATTTACCTCTGATGTAGATAAGATTGCAAGTACGGCACGTGACTTTGGCCACTACTCAATATCGAACGGGAAGTGTGGACGACAAATTTACCTCTGATGTAGATAAGATTGCAAGTACGGCACGTGACTTTGGCCACTACTCAATATCGAACGGGAAGTGTGGACGACAAATTTACCTCTGATGTAGATAAGATTGCAAGTACGGCACGTGACTTTGGCCACTACTCAATATCGAACGGGAAGTGTGGACGACAAATTTACCTCTGATGTAGATAAGATTGCAAGTACGGCACGTGACTTTGGCCACTACTCAATATCGAACGGGAAGTGTGGACGACAAATTTACCTCTGATGTAGATAAGATTGCAAGTACGGCACGTGACTTTGGCCACTACTCAATATCGAACGGGAAGTGTGGACGACAAATTTACCTCTGATGTAGATAAGATTGCAAGTACGGCACGTGACTTTGGCCACTACTCAATATCGAACGGGAAGTGTGGACGACAAATTTACCTCTGATGTAGATAAGATTGCAAGTACGGCACGTGACTTTGGCCACTACTCAATATCGAACGGGAAGTGTGGACGACAAATTTACCTCTGATGTAGATAAGATTGCAAGTACGGCACGTGACTTTGGCCACTACTCAATATCGAACGGGAAGTGTGGACGACAAATTTACCTCTGATGTAGATAAGATTGCAAGTACGGCACGTGACTTTGGCCACTACTCAATATCGAACGGGAAGTGTGGACGACAAATTTACCTCTGATGTAGATAAGATTGCAAGTACGGCACGTGACTTTGGCCACTACTCAATATCGAACGGGAAGTGTGGACGACAAATTTACCTCTGATGTAGATAAGATTGCAAGTACGGCACGTGACTTTGGCCACTACTCAATATCGAACGGGAAGTGTGGACGACAAATTTACCTCTGATGTAGATAAGATTGCAAGTACGGCACGTGACTTTGGCCACTACTCAATATCGAACAGGAAGTGTGGACGACAAATTTACCTCTGATGTAGATAAGATTGCAAGTACGGCACGTGACTTTGGCCACTACTCAATATCGAACGGGAAGTGTGGACGACAAATTTACCTCTGATGTAGATAAGATTGCAAGTACGGCACGTGACTTTGGCCACTACTCGAAATTTAACGGTATGTGGGGAAGACACATTTACCTCTGATGGAGATAAGATTGCAAGTACGGCACGTGACTTTGACCACTACTCAATATCGAACGGGAAGTGTGGACGACAAATTTACCTCTGATGTAGATAAGATTGCAAGTACGGCACGTGACTTTGGCCACTACTCAATATCGAACGGGAAGTGTGGACGACAAATTTACCTCTGATGTAGATAAGATTGCAAGTACGGCACGTGACTTTGGCCACTACTCGATATCGAACGGGAAGTGTGGACGACAAATTTACCTCTGATGTAGATAAGATTGCAAGTACGGCACGTGACTTTGGCCACTACTCAATATCGAACGGGAAGTGTGGACGACAAATTTACCTCTGATGTAGATAAGATTGCAAGTACGGCACGTGACTTTGGCCACTACTCAATATCGAACGGGAAGTGTGGACGACAAATTTACCTCTGATGTAGATAAGATTGCAAGTACGGCACGTGACTTTGGCCACTACTCAATATCGAACGGGAAGTGTGGACGACAAATTTACCTCTGATGTAGATAAGATTGCAAGTACGGCACGTGACTTTGGCCACTACTCAATATCGAACGGGAAGTGTGGACGACAAATTTACCTCTGATGTAGATAAGATTGCAAGTACGGCACGTGACTTTGGCCACTACTCAATATCGAACGGGAAGTGTGGACGACAAATTTACCTCTGATGTAGATAAGATTGCAAGTACGGCACGTGACTTTGGCCACTACTCAATATCGAACGGGAAGTGTGGACGACAAATTTACCTCTGATGAGATAAGATTGCAAGTACGGCACGTGACTTTGACCACTACTCAATATCGAACGGGAAGTGTGGACGACAAATTTACCTCTGATGTAGATAAGATTGCAAGTACGGCACGTGACTTTGGCCACTACTCAATATCGAACGGGAAGTGTGGACGACAAATTTACCTCTGATGGAGATAAGACTGCAAGTACGGCACGTGACTTTGGCCACTACTCAATATTTAACGGTATGTGGGGAAGACACATTTACCTCTGATGTAGATAAGATTGCAAGTACGGCACGTGACTTTGACCACTACTCAATATCGAACGGGAAGTGTGGACGACAAATTTACCTCTGATGTAGATAAGATTGCAAGTACGGCACGTGACTTTGGCCACTACTCAATATCGAACGGGAAGTGTGGACGACAAATTTACCTCTGATGTAGATAAGATTGCAAGTACGGCACGTGACTTTGGCCACTACTCAATATCGAACGGGAAGTGTGGACGACAAATTTACCTCTGATGTAGATAAGATTGCAAGTACGGCACGTGACTTTGGCCACTACTCAATATCGAACGGGAAGTGTGGACGACAAATTTACCTCTGATGTAGATAAGATTGCAAGTACGGCACGTGACTTTGGCCACTACTCAATATCGAACGGGAAGTGTGGACGACAAATTTACCTCTGATGTAGATAAGATTGCAAGTACGGCACGTGACTTTGGCCACTACTCAATATCGAACGGGAAGTGTGGACGACAAATTTACCTCTGATGTAGATAAGATTGCAAGTACGGCACGTGACTTTGGCCACTACTCAATATCGAACGGGAAGTGTGGACGACAAATTTACCTCTGATGTAGATAAGATTGCAAGTACGGCACGTGACTTTGGCCACTACTCAATATCGAACGGGAAGTGTGGACGACAAATTTACCTCTGATGTAGATAAGATTGCAAGTACGGCACGTGACTTTGGCCAATACTCAATATCGAACGGGAAGTGTGGACGACACATTTACCTCTGATGGAGATAAGATTGCAAGTACGGCATGTGACTCTGACCACTACTCAATATCGAACGGGAAGTGTGGACGACAAATTTACCTCTGATGTAGATAAGATTGCAAGTACGGCACGTGACTTTGGCCACTACTCAATATCGAACGGGAAGTGTGGACGACAAATTTACCTCTGATGTAGATAAGATTGCAAGTACGGCACGTGACTTTGGCCACTACTCAATATCGAACGGGAAGTGTGGACGACAAATTTACCTCTGATGTAGATAAGATTGCAAGTACGGCACGTGACTTTGGCCACTACTCAATATCGAACGGGAAGTGAGAACGACAAATTTACCTCTGATGTAGATAAGATTGCAAGTACGGCACGTGACTTTGACCACTACTCAATATCGAACGGGAAGTGTGGACGACAAATTTACCTCTGATGTAGATAAGATTGCAAGTACGGCACGTGACTTTGGCCACTACTCAATATTTAACGGTATGTGGGGAAGACACATTTACCTCTGATGGAGATAAGATTGCAAGTACGGCACGTGACTCTGACCACTACTCAATATTTAACGGTATGTGGGGAAGACATTTACCTCTGATGGAGATAAGATTGCAAGTACGGCACGTGACTTTGGCCACTACTCAATATTTAACGGTATGTGGGGAAGACACATTTACCTCTGATGGAGATAAGATTGCAAGTACGGCATGTGACTCTGACCACTACTCAATATTTAACGGTATGTGGGGAAGACACATTTACCTCTGATGGAGATAAGATTGCAAGTACGGCACGTGACTTTGGCCACTACTCAATATTTAACGGTATGTGGGGAAGACACATTTACCTCTGATGGAGATAAGATTGCAAGTACGGCATGTGACTCTGACCACTACTCAATATTTAACGGTATGTGGGGAAGACACATTTACCTCTGATGGAGATAAGATTGCAAGTACGGCACGTGACTTTGGCCACTACTCAATATTTAACGGTATGTGGGGAAGACACATTTACCTCTGATGGAGATAAGATTGCAAGTACGGCACGTGACTTCTGCCACTACTCAATATTTAACGGTATGTGGGGAAGACACATTTACCTCTGATGGAGATAAGATTGCAAGTACGGCACGTGACTTTGGCCACTACTCAATATTTAACGGTATGTGGGGAAGACACATTTACCTCTGATGGAGATAAGATTGCAAGTACGGCACGTGACTTTGGCCACTACTCAATATTTAACGGTATGTGGGGAAGACACATTTACCTCTGATGGAGATAAGATTGCAAGTACGGCACGTGACTTGACCACTACTCAATATTTAACGGTATGTGGGGAAGACACATTTACCTCTGATGGAGATAAGATTGCAAGTACGGCACGTGACTTTGGCCACTACTCAATATTTAACGGTATGTGGGGAAGACACATTTACCTCTGATGGAGATAAGATTGCAAGTACGGCACGTGACTTTGGCCACTACTCAATATCGAACGGGAAATGTGGACGACAAATTTACCTCTGATGTAGATAAGATTGCAAGTACGGCACGTGACTTTGGCCACTACTCAATATCGAACGGGAAGTGTGGACGACAAATTTACCCCTGATGTAGATAAGATTGCAAGTACGGCACGTGACTTTGGCCACTACTCAATATCGAACGGGAAGTGTGGACGACAAATTTACCCCTGATGTAGATAAGATTGCAAGTACGGCACGTGACTGACCACTACTCAATATCGAACGGGAAGTGTGGACGACGCATTTACCTCTGATGGAGATAAGATTGCAAGTACGGCACGTGACTTAAGCTATTGTAGAATGCGGTTTGGTAAATATAAAGGGGAAGGTTATTAACGTATGCACAAGATTAATGACTTTTATGACTGAATATGAAGACTTTTACACTAAACATTTTTTTCCGCCATAGAATATTTATGTTTTTCGTTAAAATAATTTATCTTAGTCACTCAGGCTTACTTAGGTTGTTTAGGCCAATCACGTACTGTAACATCTCCGAGTGCGTTTTAAAGTAATAAAATAAAAGAAGTTTGGCGTGAAGTATTTTTTAAATGTATAAAAAAATTATGTGGAGTAAATATGTTAATGTGAGGTATTTCAAAGTAAATACATTAATATACTTGCTGGAGATTGATTTCATTACGTGCCAAAAACAACACCGTACGGTTTTTATGAAGTGAATTGTGTGCAAACCTTGTTAACTCAGTGCTCTGAATCGCAACTGTCTGCCTTTTATTGAGTAAGTTACATTCCAGTTTACCGGTGTTCAAAGCTGCTTGTTTTGGTTGACATGGACTTAGATAATATTCAAGCCTTTGTGAATATTAACGTAAACATAGTTTTAAAAGTCGGCGGCGACGTTACGATTGTGAAATTATGTAAACACGCAACTCGATTAAATTGATGAGCATGTTAATTTTTAAAGTTTAGATCAATATTGTCCAATATTGTCATATAAGTTCAAATATTGTAATCGTGATGGCCCATAACTGGTAGCAGCGATCACACTTTTGGGGTGTATGTGGGGTGGACGTATTTTCAGTGTAGAGAGTTGTTCGTAGACCAGGGATGTGACGATATGAGACAACCCTTACGTGGAGATGTACAAGATTACATACAGGGTGACAGCTGGCTAGGCCGAACGACTTAGGAATTACTAAACATGTTGTTAGGCCATTAGTGACGATGGTTTTCTATAATCCTATGTAGCAGTTCATTGAATATCGCCTGTGGGGCGCGCCCCGACAGGCGTAATAAGAAAATCTTAAACAGCAGCCTATGTTGTATTGTACATCATTGCAAAGAGCTAGTGTTACTGAAAACAATGCCGCAAACCGGACTTCAAAAGGTTGTTCCACTCGGGAGGTATTGCTGTTCGAAGAGTTACAAATGTGAAAAGTACAGTACAGATGAAATTATGACACATATTTGCAGGAAAAGTGAAATATTACGTACTTCCTGTTTTTAAATTAGATTTTCAAATCGGCCCACAGACCGTCTGGCAATGTGTTGATCAGTTATAACAGCTGACGACTACTGTATTTTGTATGTATTACCGAGGAATATCTTGAGCTTGTTTTGCAATACGATGTCTGAGTTTGAAGATATCTGTGGGCTTAGTTTGATAAATTCGATCTTTTTGAGGTATCTCCGAAGACAGTTTTCACGTGGAGATGAGTCTGTATCCACGTCTTCCATTCTCCTTTGAGGGTATACTTTTTCTAAGAAACGCCTCGCATGACACCAGAGTGTGATGGTGCTTCATCATGTTGGAAGTGTGTTCCAATAATAGCTTGAAGTGCAGGAACTATGCCATTTTTTTAAGCTTTCCTTATTACTGTTGGTGTTTAAATTTCCATACGACCAGACTGTTTAGACTTTACGTACTTTCACGAAACATTCCGATGAGCTGCAAATCGAAATGACTCATTGGGATTTCTGACGAGCCGTCTTCGCCTGTCACGGTCGTCCCGTTCTGACACGAGTCCAGTCTCTCAAAGACGGACAACTGTTTTTGGTGCTGTGGATTTTGAGACAGGGGTTCAGTCAGGAAAAATATCATTGAATAAGTGTAATACTTCTTAGTACAGTCTATAATTATCTCCCCACCCACGCATCATTGAAAGAGTCATTCTTTCACGTTCATTAGCAGTAGATCGAGAACTTGAAAATCTACGTTTAAACTTGTTAAAACGGTGAAATATTATCTCTGCCCGCTACTGAAGCTTGGGTTCAAATGATAACGCAAGGCAAATAACATAATCGTTGAGATAAAAGGCCAGTTTGTGGAAAACCCCACAACGAACGGAAACCCCCTATTCTGTACTTGTTTTATTCGCAGGGATCCACATTGCCGTACACCAGAAAAGGATCATATGCTTAATAAGGCTGGACTTAAATAAGCTATTTACACAATCGTAATCCGGGTTGGACCGTGTCTGGTTATTACGTACACTATGTACAAATTGCCGACGTTTCGAGCACATTGCAGCACTCATCTTCAGGGCGACACACTCTGCTACTCGAGTATATGCTGTGGATCGAGTAGCAGAGTGTGTCGCCCTGAAGATGAGTGCTACAATGTGCTCGAAACGTCGGCAATTTGTACATAGTGTACATAATAACCAGACACGGTCCAACCCGGATTACGATTGTGTAAATAGCTTGAATATCGACCGTAGAAGTGTCCATACGTGGACTTAAATAAGGTCACTGGACTTAAATGAGGCTGATTATAGTGTAAAAAATGTCACAGTATTTTGTATACATCGGGTTGGCAGCATGTGACAGAATATAAACAGCATTGGTAAGTATAATTTAAGAAGGTGCATTCTTCAAAACCACAAATAAGTTTCGACAGTTAGTTGGTCTACCAACGAGAATGCGCAATGAGGTACAACATTTCATGAGAGCAATCAGTAGATCACCATCAGTTTTCTTTTAACTTGTAAACATCGTTCTATTTTGTATATAGAGTAGTTACTGAATCCAAGTGCATTATTGGAAATGTCATGGGATAGATTGGTTTCCGTACTAATTATAAGATCACAGTTGCACAATGACAACAATTCTAAACGGATTTTTTTGGAACGTCTAATGATTACTTAAGTCGTTTTAAAGCCAGTAGGCCGTTTCTAGGCTTCATTGTCACCCTTTTCAAAACTCATGAATGCTACCTTCTTAAAAATCCATTAAATTGGTGTATTTTAAACGCAACATGCAATGATTTGGTCGTTGAGTAAATCGTTTGTTTTCGTCAGTAGATTGTAAAGATTAAACTAATTTGGTAAGTGACAACATGGCCAGACAAGTTGGCGACCCCAGGTACGTACGAGAGGTGAACGGTCGGGGTAAAAAAAATGTTACGTAACATCGTGTACTGCAAACCAACCGAACTACAATCTTATTATTCGTATTAATCCGGTTAGTAAGGTAATCGATCTTGTCTTGCAACCCCTTTTGTATACAGCAGTGACTAAGTACAGAGAAAGAGGAGAGGGAGTGACTGGCTAAACATGGCAACCACCATGGCCAAATACAGAATATGGGTTCATTTGGCATTTAATTAGGCCAAACGCGTTAAATATTTTCGGAAAAGTATGTTTATATCACCAAGAAATATCCTTGCGTGGGCGTGTTCCCCTTGAAGGAACAGACAACGGATAGGTACGTGAACCGTCATGTAACAGTTTATAGTTAAAGTGCAAAGATCGTTGTAGATAAACATTCCAAATTCTAGTCATACTTGATTTAGTTAAAGTTATAGATAAAATATTCTATTTTCGATCTATTGCGAGTCACCATAATGGAAGAGTTACACCACCAAAAATTAGTATAGACAGAACATTTTTTTCGTGTTATCATTCTATGAATAAATATCATTGCAAAGTGAAAAAGTATTCAATATATTACATACATGAAAGTGACGATTGGTGGGAGATGAAGTGGTTTGTTGACCATTGCCTAGTTGACGTCACAACTCCGCCTACTGGAGGCTCCATATTCATCGTCAACGACCTGCTGGCCCATCCTTCTCTCGACAACGTTGGATGAGTTTAGATGTAGTAGGTTGGAAAGTAACGATTTGTGCGCCGTGAAGTGGTTTGTTGACCATTGCCTAGTTGACATCACAACTCCGCCTACTGGAGGCTCCATATTCATCGTCAACGACCTGCTGGCCCACCCTTCTCTCGACAACGTTGGATGAGTTTAGATATAGTAGGTTGGAAAGTAACGATTTGTGCGCCGTGAAGTGGTTTGTTGACCATTGCCTAGTTGACGTCACAACTCTGCCTACTGAAGGTTCCATAATTTTCGTCATTGACCTGCTAGCCCACTTTACCCTCGACAACGTTAGACGAGTTTAGATGTAGTAGGTTGGAAAGTAACGATTTGTGTGGCGTGAAGTGGTTTGTTGCCCATTGCCTAGTTGACATCACAACTCCGCCTTCTGGAGGCTCCATATTCATCGTCAACGACCTGCTAACCCACTCTACCCTCGATACGTTAGACGAGTTTAGATGTAGTAGGTGTGAAAGTAACGATTTGTGTGGCGTGAAGTGGTGTGTTGAACATTGCCTAGTTGACGTCACAACTCCGCCTACTGAAGGTTCCATAATTTTTGTCATCGACCTGCTAGTCCACTTTACCCTCGATACGTTAGACGAGTTTAGATGTAGTAGGTGTGAAAGTAACGATTTGTGTGGCGTGAAGTGGTGTGTTGAACATTGCCTAGTTGACGTCACAACTCCGCCTACTGAAGGTTCCATAATTTTTGTCATCGACCTGCTAGTCCACTTTACCCTCGACAACGTTAGACGGGTTTAGATGTAGTAGGTTGGAAAGTAACGATTTGTGCGCCGTGAAGTTGTTTGTTGACCATTGCCTAGTTGACGTCACAACTCCGCCTACTGGAGGCTCCATATTCATCGTCAACTACCTGCTAGCCCACTCTATCCTCGACAACGTTAGACGGGTTTAGATGTAGTAGGTGTGAAAGTAACGATTTGTGTGGCGTGAAGTGGTTTGTTGACCATTGCCTAGTTGACGTCACAACTCCGCCTACTGGAGGCTCCATATTCATCGTCAACTACCTGCTAGCCCACTCTATCCTCGATACGTTAGACGAGTTTAGATGTAGTAGGTGTGAAAGTAACGATTTGTGTGGCGTGAAGTGGTTTGTTGACCATTGCCTAGTTGACGTCACAACTCCGCCTACAGGAGGTTCCACAATAATCGTCATCGACCTGCTAGCCCACTCCATCCTCGACAACGTTAGACGGGTTTAGATGTAGTAGGTGTTTAAGTGACTATTTGTGGTACGTGAAATGATTGTTGACCATTGCCTAGTTGACGTCACAACTCCGCCTACAGGAGGTTCCACAATAATCGTCATCGATTTGCTAGCCCACTCCATCCTCGACAACGTTAGACGGGTTTAGATGTTGTAGGTGTTTAAGTGACGATTTGTGCGGCGTGAAGTGGTTTGTGGACTATTGCCTAGTTGACGTCACAACTCCGCCTACAGGAGGTTCCACAATAATCGTCATCGACCTGCTAGCCCACTCCATCCTCGACAACGTTAGACGGGTTTAGATGTAGTAGGTGTTTAAGTGACTATTTATGTTACGTGAAATGTTTGTTGACCATTGCCTAGTTGACGTCACAACTCCGCCTACAGGAGGTTCCATAATAATCGTCATCGATCTCACTCCATCCTCGACAACGTTAGACGGGTTTAGATGTTGTAGGTGTTTAAGTGACGATTTGTGCGGCGTGAAGTGGTTTGTGGACTATTGCCTAGTTGACGTCACAACTCCGCCTACAGGAGGTTCCACAATAATCGTCATCGATCTGCTAGCCCACTCCATCCTCGACAACGTTAGACGGGTTTAGATGTTGTAAGTGTTTAAGTGACGATTTGTGCGGCGTGAAGTGGTTTGTGGACTATTGCCTAGTTGACGTCACAACTCCGCCTACTGGAGGCTTTAATGTTGTAGTAGCCCTCCTTCGTTGTGTTTCTTTCTTCAATTTATGTAACTGTTCGAGGGATTTTTTATTAAACAACAGAAGGTTCCTTGGTGATTATGACGAATGAGACGTATTTATCATTGACGCTAGTTCCGGTGGCATTTTTGTTGTTTTGTATGAGTAAACGGCTGTATCATCAAGATATGACTAACAGTGACTCTATCGTTTAGCCTAAATATTCTGAACCGTTTATTTGAAATTTCGATGAAACCCTTCAATCTGACACATTAGTAGCTTTTATCAAGAGTCCTCAGGATAATTAAAAAAAAGTTTTTCGATGACCTTGAGCAAGTGAGGTCGGCGAAATAACGCAACACTTACGAAGTTCGTTATTGTGGTTCAGAGCAATACACAAGCTTGTACAGAACGCAGCAACGTCTGGTTCAAAACAATGTTTAGCAAATTGGTTATATTTATATAACTGTAAATAGTTCATTTTCAAAACAGGTATAAGATATGTTTGCACTACTTTAACATAAAAGGGTTAACTGTAAGACAGGACTTATTAGTCCTAAGTTTGCCAATTGTAAAAAACACTTTTGTACAATAAAGCCATTATTATTATTAAGATACTGAGTATGTTAGTTTTAATGAATGCTCTATTTTAACAATATTTTTTTTTATTTTCGTCTAGTTGAATTATATTATTAGGTTTCAACAAAAGAACCTATGTCCGTCCGGTGACTATTGTGAAATCAATCATTTTCAATAACCATTACTTTTGATTCTCTATGGAATCCAACCGTAAACCCCACAACGTGTTGCACTTGACCAAATGAAGTCGGCGAGAGCTCTCGCCGTGTGGACAATGTTTGTTCTGTAGAACTATTGTGACTTGATTGATATCGAAGGCATTCAACAAAAAACATACTACCTCGACTGCGGAGTGACAACTCCAGTCTTCTGACCATTGATAGTAAGAGTTGGCTGTAGGACTAAATAGCCTTACCTTTTGAGCTGAAGTGGGGGCGCAGATATATCTAATAATTTTACAACCTAAGTTCCTTAGACCATCGCTGACTTTTCCCTGAACTTTGACTGCCATGAGGTCGCATACCTACCAATCACAATAGGTCTAATCAATTATCTTATCCAACAGACTCCCATAGCCTCAGTCTGCTGACTGTTCATAACACCTAAGAAACAGTCGTCTGGTCCCTACAGTTCCTAACAGTGTTAGTTTGGGGTCCTACAGACAATGGTCAGCCAGGTTGTAGTGTCAGTTGTTCATCTCAAACCAATTTGTATTGTACTGATTAAGTATTTATGAATGTGTTTATCACAGCTACTAACATTTAACTTGCCTTTGTAGCTGATGTTTTGTGTTGTTTGCAGGTAAGTGTTACGTGCGCCTGCTACATGCACACCATACTGTATGTAAAGTAAACAAGTATATATTCATATTGTATACTCCAAGTGTTATAACATATTTGCATGTCCAATTGTGAACTAAGGTCCACGATGGTCTGATGTGAAGTAATTTCAATTTATGTATGTTTTTAAACATACACCTTAAAAACAAACGGAACAATGCAAATCCATGTTTCATATCGTGCCGAAATATTACGGTTGTTATCGTGTGGGTGCTGACGATTTCTTAACGTGCCGTAATTATATTACTGTTATCGTGTGGTACCTAACAGTTTAGTATCTTGCCGTTAGGTCATAACGTGTTATCGTGTAGGTAATGACGGTTTCGTATCGTGCCGTAATTGTATTATTGTTATCTTGTGGGTGCTTATAATTTCGTATCGTTCCGTTTTTGTATTATTGTCACCGTGTGGGTGCTGACAGTTTCGTATCGTTCCGTAATTGTATTATTATCACCGTGTGGGTGCTGACAGTTTCGTATCGTGCCGTAATTGTATTATTCTCATCGTGTGTGTGCTGACAGATTCTTATCGTTCCGTAATTGTATTACTGTTTTGTATGATTGCTGACAGTTTCGTATCGTGCCGTAATTGTAGTATTGTCACCGTGTGGGTGCTGACAGTTTCGTATCGTTCCATAATTGTATTACTGTTATCGTGTTGGTACAGACGGTTTCGTATCATTCCGTAATTGTATTACTGTTATCGTGTGGTAGCTTGTAGAACGTGTAATGCTACTGCCGCGCGAGCGTCAAGAGCCTATGTGTGCCTGGTAAGTGTTATCGTGTCGTTCCGGAAGTACCTTGACCCATTGGTTGGCGATGTTTGACGCAGACGCTCTCTCACGTCTGATCTGAGATGCTAAAACAGTTTAAGTACGGCAATTAGCGCAGCGTTATATGTGCTGTTGAATGATTTCTCAGATAGTGTTGAAAGTGTTTTAATGGCTAGTGTAAAAATAATAATGTAGGAGTATTTTGGTTTTTCCTGTTACTGTTTAGCGTCAGAATTTCACATGTCATATGAAGGCCGCATGGAGGGTAGATCATATAGAATAATGTGGCCTGTCTTGTTATGCACATTTTGTAAAACGGTTTTCTAATTTGTTTCACCATTTGAAACGGAAATCAATAAAAAATTAATGGTTTCAAAGAGTTGGCACAAACTTTCCCTCGTATTAAACACTAAAAATATAAACTTTGAAAATTACCAGTTTCATTCCCAAATATGTTTTTTTGCCATAACTCAAAAATTGGTCAAGTTGGAGACCTGCGGTTTTTACTTAGATATTTAAAATTGTACTTCACATTTTTTTTAAAATATTTTTTAGAAAATTCCATTTTTGTATGTTTTTGGCCATAAAAAATAAAATTTTAAAAAAGTGAAAAAAATGGTCTGGAGAGATTGGTTAAATACATCTACATACCAAATTTCATAAAAATTGATCCGTCTGTTTGGTCTCTAGTGAAATGTACATAAACACAGACATACGGTCAGACGCCAAACTATTTTTCGAAAAAAACACTGGGTTCTGAAGACCCTAAAATGGATTTTTAGACCAACTTGTAAAAAAGTTTGTTTGGACGATCACAATACTTTCTCTACGCTAACGCATAAGGGAGAAAGTAAAAATAACGGAGTTTCTGAGGAAGTTTTAATCAGGAGAAGGTTATACATTTTAGAATTAGCTTAGATGTAAACACGATTACATTATAGACAAAGTGTGAAATGTATCCTAGTTTACTGCTGTCACAAAACGAACAGTTACATCCAGAAGGAGACGAGACTGTCATGAGTATTGAGCCCTCTCGTCAGTGTGTCGGTGTTCCGGATTTGTCTTGCACGCAGGCCGGAGACTCGGTCCGGTGGGCCTTAATTAAGTCGCTAATTAATTGATGACTAGCCTCATTATACCATCAATTAGCGAAGAGAAGTGGCTCAAGTGGCCATCGGAAGTCCGGTGCCGTTAGGCCAGCAACCGGTCGGCTACGGACACAGTGGCCAGCCCAAAGTATCAGCCAAATAAACATCACTTATGGAGACTGTTACAAGTTATCTGGTCAATCTGGGTTGGATCGTCATTTATTCACAAAGAGACAGCAGCATACACGATTCACATAGCCTGCTTTGGGAATTGAGAATTCCCGTAATGGAATAAGACCCCCCCCCCCAACCAGTTCAAATATGCTTTGAGATATACAGGGGGTCTCAAAAGTTGGCGTCTAAACATCACAGGCATATTTTATGGACAATTTCCAGTAAAAACTGTTATGTATGGTCGAGTCATGTTCCTAACACTTATTGAACTATTGATGTTTAGAATATTTTTTAATAATTTTTAGGGCAATCATCTAAATTACTTTTAGGCAAGACACATAGACACACAGAAACATAAACTTTGACACTACGTGGTATTTAGTAGAAATTATAAAAATATTTAGTTTTTAGAAGTTTGGTAAAACTAAAACATGAAATTAACAGCCTTTTAACTTAATCATTTACTGTCTTATTTTAATAATGAACATCAAATTTTTATACGCTTCATTAAAACAACCATTTACTTTAAGAAGCGTGCCATCACTGGCGCCCTCTGCGCTCGATACACTTCGGCCTCGGCATGTGCCCTTTAAGAAGCGTGCCATCACCGGCGCCCTCTGCGCTCGATACACTTCGGCCTCGGCATGTGCCCTTTAACTTACAAATAATAGTAGATGAACTGTATATCGTAAAATTACAATATTACATTTATTTACAATGTCTACTGTCACTTCTTACGCCGCTACCTGTTCATTAGTATAAATACCCAATGGTGGACTATTGCTTACCCTATTTCAAACGTTTTAATTTCATTTGTGTTTGTTTAACAGCTGAAGATTAAACTCATTGTATGGTATTAAAAATGCACCAATAGTATAATGTTAACTATACAAAATAAACATGTTTATTTATTTACAAAACAGCTATTATTAATTTACTAAAATCAACCCAATGTTTATTAAATTTAATGTTCCTAAAATTGAATTGTTTTTGTGTTGAAGAGCAAGGATTTACAGTGTCATACATAGATTTTTGTCTAGAAAAGCAAGACTTTACAGTAATACAAATAGAACTGTTTTCTTACAGTTAGGCCTGTTTTCTTACAAGGCCTTACAGCCCAATCTATAAATAAAATTGTGTTATTGAGTAGCAAGTCTTTATTGTGCCACATATAGAATTATTGTTGTCTTGAGGATCTGGGCTTTAGGGGCTTTAGAGTGCCATACATAAAGTTGTTGTCTTGAGGAGCTGGGCTTTAGGGGATTTAGAGTGCCATACATAAAGTTGTTGTCTTGAGGAGCTGGGCTTTAGGGGCTTTAGAATGCCATACATAAAGTTGTTGTCTTGAGGAACTGGGCTTTAGGGGATTTAGAGTGCCATACATAAAGTTGTTGTCTTGAGGATCTGGGCTTTAGGGGCTTTAGAGAGCCATACATAAAGTTGTTGTCTTGAGGAGCTGGGCTTTAGGGGATTTAGAGTGCCACACATAAAGTTGTTGTCTTGAGGAGCTGGGCTTTAGGGGCTTTAGAATGCCATACATAAAGTTGTTGTCTTGAGGAGCTGGGCTTTAGGGGATTTAGAGTGCCATACATAAAGTTGTTGTCTTGAGGGGCTGGGCTTTAGGGGCTTTAGAATGCCATACATAAAGTTGTTGTCTTGAGGAACTGGGCTTTAGGGGATTTAGAGTGCCATACATAAAGTTGTTGTCTTGAGGAACTGGGCTTTAGGGGATTTAGAGTGCCATACATAAAGTTGCTGTCTTGAGGAACTGGGCTTTAGGGGCTTTAGAATGCCATACATAAAGTTGTTGTCTTGAGGGGCTGGGCTTTAGGGGCTTTAGAATGCCATACATAAAGTTGTTGTCTTGAGGAACTGGGCTTTAGGGGATTTAGGGTGCCATACATAAAGTTGTTGTCTTGAGGAGCTGGGCTTTAGGGGATTTAGAGTGCCATACATAAAGTTGTTGTCTTGAGGAGCTGGGCTTTAGGGACTTTAGAATGCCATACATAAAGTTGTTGTCTTGAGGAACTGGGCTTTAGGGGATTTAGAGTGCCATACATAAAGTTGTTGTCTTGAGGGGCTGGGCTTTAGGGGATTTAGAGTGCCATACATAAAGTTGTTGTCTTGAGGAACTGGGATTTAGGGGATTTAGAGTGCCATACATAAAGTTGTTGTCTTGAGGGGCTGGGCTTTAGGGGATTTAGAGTGCCATACATAAAGTTGTTGTCTTGAGGGGCTGGGCTTTAGGGGATTTAGAGTGCCATACATAAAGTTGTTGTCTTGAGGGGCTGGGCTTTAGGGGATTTAGAGTGCCATACATAAAGTTGTTGTCTTGAGGGGCTGGGCTTTAGGGGCTTTAGAATGCCATACATAAAGTTGTTGTCTTGAGGGGCTGGGCTTTAGGGGATTTAGAGTGCCATACATAAAGTTGTTGTCTTGAGGAACTGGGCTTTAGGGGATTTAGAGTGCCATACATAAAGTTGTTGTCTTGAGGGGCTGGGCTTTAGGGGATTTAGAATGCCATACATAAAGTTGTTGTCTTGAGGGGCTGGGCTTTAGGGGCTTTAGAATGCCATACATAAAGTTGTTTTCTTGAGGAACTGGGCTTTAGGGGATTTAGGGTGCCATACATAAAGTTGTTGTCTTGAGGAACTGGGCTTTAGGGGATTTAGAGTGCCATACATAAAGTTGTTGTCTTGAGGGGCTGGGCTTTAGGGGCTTTAGAATGCCATACATAAAGCTGTTGTCTTGAGGAACTGGGCTTTAGGGGATTTAGAGTGCCATACATAAAGTTGTTGTCTTGAGGGGCTGGGCTTTAGGGGCTTTAGAATGCCATACATAAAGTTGTTGTCTTGAGGGGCTGGGCTTTAGGGGCTTTAGAATGCCATACATAAAGTTGTTGTCTTGAGGAACTGGGCTTTAGGGGATTTAGAGTGCCATACATAAAGTTGTTGTCTTGAGGGGCTGGGCTTTAGGGGATTTAGAGTGCCATACATAAAGTTGTTGTCTTGAGGAACTGGGATTTAGGGGATTTAGAGTGCCATACATAAAGTTGTTGTCTTGAGGGGCTGGGCTTTAGGGGATTTAGAGTGCCATACATAAAGTTGTTGTCTTGAGGGGCTGGGCTTTAGGGGATTTAGAGTGCCATACATAAAGTTGTTGTCTTGAGGGGCTGGGCTTTAGGGGATTTAGAGTGCCATACATAAAGTTGTTGTCTTGAGGGGCTGGGCTTTAGGGGATTTAGAGTGCCATACATAAAGTTGTTGTCTTGAGGGGCTGGGCTTTAGGGGATTTAGAGTGCCATACATAAAGTTGTTGTCTTGAGGGGCTGGGCTTTAGGGGATTTAGAGTGCCATACATAAAGTTGTTGTCTTGAGGGGCTGGGCTTTAGGGGATTTAGAGTGCCATACATAAAGTTGTTGTCTTGAGGGGCTGGGCTTTAGGGGATTTAGAGTGCCATACATAAAGTTGTTGTCTTGAGGAGCTAGGCTTAATAGTGCTACACTTAAGATTGTTGTATTGAAGAGCAAGGCTTAACCGTACCATACAAAAAAACTTTTGTCTTGAGGAGCAAGACTTTATAGTGAATTCTACACATATACTGCAATTGTTATCTTTAGAACGGAAGACGTTACAGTCCCAAACATAGAACTATTGTCTTGTGGAACGCGACTACAATGCTACATATACATTGAATCATTGTCTTGAATAATAAGGCTTTAGAGTGCTATCTAAACATTGAAGTGCTACACATTGAAATGTTGTCTTGAAGAGCAAGACTACAAAGATATACGTGGAATTCTTGTCTCGAGAAGCAACACTTTATGGTGCTGTACAATGTTGTTTTCCGGATCGAGACTTAACAATGCTATATATAACATGCGTGGAATTCTTGTCTTGAAAAGTGCTGTAAATAGAATTATTGTTTTGAGGAGCAAGACTACATAGTTTGGAGACTCTGAACTAAATAACTACATTGTTGACTTGAATAACAAGGTTACAAAAAAGTCAAAACTCTGGTTTAGTTGTCCAAGTAGAGCTCTTATTATGTAGTGGTAATATTAATATGTCGGTATAATCACTTCAGCAGTATAACAGTGACGTGAGTCAAGTCACGGGTAATCTAGTGAATCAGCTCGGCGACTGGAGACGTAGGGTCTGCACGTAAACACTTGTTTAGTACTGTAGTTCTTGTATTTTAATGAAGGAAAGTTTGGCTACGATATACAAACAGTCAATTAGAACAACTGTTTGTTTTCGTTGAATAATATGATGTAATGGAATGTGTATTTTGAGGTGTGAGATGATTAATGCTTGGATTCATGTTTCTTTATCTTTTCGGGGATCACTGGTCAAATGTTTGCTCAACACATTATGTAGGACGGTATCTTCAGTGTTATTTTATGACATTTGGTGGGATTTTTACACACACACACTTGATCAAGACCTCGTTGTGGGACGCCGTTTGATCATGCGATGTCGTATAATCCCCTAACCACTTAGTAGGCGAGGCAGGTTATCCCAGTGAATCAGAGCGGCCTGTGCGGCGCCCGACTGTCCGCCTATGAATTGGAGACTCAGTGTCTGGCTGACTTCGTCAGATATGCCGCAGTACCGACCTGACCTAACCGCTGACGAGTTGTGTGGTTCGCACCCAACGTTGCTCAGCACGTGTATACTGTCAAAGTAATGTTGTGTTTGAGTGACTCCGGCATCCCTTGCGGCACTCGACTGTCGCTATCTTGCTGCAGTGCTAGTCTAGTCCGCCGAGTACACGGACGACACAATGAAATCATCCAACACCAAGAGTTTACTGGTTAATCAATTCCATTATAATTGCGGTCATAATGTTGCCACACAAACGTGACCTCTTGTTACTGAGTACACTTGTAGGCAGTGGCAAGTTGATATGTTGTCCGTGCGACAAGTGATAGCGCACTTTGAGCAGTGTTTTGTCTAGAAGGTCCAGTGGTTACTGTTGTAGTGACATGAGTCAAACGCTATGTTGTCCGAATGACAAGTTATAGCGCACTTTAAGCAGTGTTTTGTCTAGAAGGTCCAGTGGTTCCTATTGTAGTGGCATGAGTCAAACGCTATGTTGTCCGAATGACAACTGATAGCGCACTTTAAGCAGTGTTTTGTCTAGAAGGTCCAGTGGTTCCTATTGTAGTGGCATGAGTCAAACGCTATGTTGTCCGAATGACAACTGATAGCGCACTTTGAGCAGTGTTTTGTCTAGAAGGTCCAGTGGTTACTGTTGTAGTGATATGAGTCAAACGCTATGTTGTCCGAATGACAACTGATAGCGCACTTTGAGCAGTGTTTGGTCTAGAAGGTCCAGTGGTTACTGTTGTAGTGACATGAGTCAAACGCTATGTTGTCCGAATGACAACTGATAGCGCACTTTGAGCAGTGTTTTGTCTAGAAGGTCCAGTGGTTCCTATTGTAGTGGCATGAGTCAAACGCTATGTTGTCCGAATGACAAGTTATAGCGCACTTTGAGCAGTGTTTTGTCTAGAAGGTCCAGTGGTTCCTATTGTAGTGGCATGAGTCAAACGCTATGTTTTCTGAATGACAAGTTATAGCGCACTTTGAGCTGTGCCAAGACTGCCATGTCCAGGTTGTCCCGTGGTTCCAGTAGTAATGACAGTGAGTCACAAGTTATGTTGTCGGGAGATTTTTTTTAACTTCACTCGCCAGTTCACATGGTCTACAAGCCTGTGCGTGAACTTAATTCAACAAGTGAAGTACCGAACGTTGGTTCAGTGGGGACCTTGCCCTCCGCAATACGAAACCTTAGCCACTGAATCACCACGCCGGCAAATTGTATAGAGTCCATGTCAGATTGTACTTAACATTGTATAGGACATGGAGCGCATTTCCCTCCCCAATCCTTCGTGTTCCATACTTGTGACTTCCCCCTTCCAAGGGCCTATCACTTCCGACGGAGCAGGTAATAACTTGTAACAACTGTGTTTTAAATGTTATTAAATGAATAAATACAGTCTTTTGTGTTTCGTATTTTGTGTAAGCTCCATTTGCTTATGAAATAATTAATTGCTAATCGGTTAGTAATAATATAATAAAAAATATTAATTGTGTGAAACCTGGACTAAGGCTTTAAAGAACAGTTACAATTAAAGTCGTAAATTGTTACTAGGCCACATGTCATTTCTGAAGGAATACCCATTAGTAAAACCCATTTTCCTTAAACAACCGACAAATTGTTCTATTTTGTTTGCGAAAAGCTTTTATATCGAAGCCATAGATTTCATATGCTATCTGAGTAAATCATTTTAGAAAAATATATTGTAATAAACAATTTTGAAAAGTAAATTTCTTTAGTTATAGCCTGTTAATTATATTTACGAGAGAAAAGTAGTAGGTTCAGCCTACAGTGTCGGTGTTCCAACCTTTTGTACGATTTAATTATTAATAAATATTATGATTTGTATTAACCGTTTATCATATCCCAATGAGAAATGTGCAATACTAGAGATACAGTGCAGACGCTATTCAGCGGTTGCTGGCCCTGATAACATGGCTTACGAACCTTCAGTGTATCTTATAACTGGTATAGGACATGTATCAGGCCGCCAGCTGTAACTAGGGATAGCAAATATTGCCAAAATATCGATACTTTATATCGAATTATCGATATATCGCAAACCAAATATCGATCTACCGATAATATCGATAGAACAATATCGATATATAGGATACCCCATATATCGGATTTTAAATAATTTATCTGTTTAAAATGATGCATTAACTCTCATGGCACGACCAAAAATACACTCATAATTGCTGTTACTATTTAGTCTTCTGAATATAAAGATTTAATACATTTATTGACACGAAACAAGTAGTGGTCTCTGGGGTTGACTGAAAAACATTCCAAATAAGACTAATTATACTATAGTTACTAATTATAACTAATTATATAGTTTCTATGTTAATTATAAAATAATAATGTAACAACGTTGTTATTTTTGTTTTGAACGTTTAAAAATGCCATTATGCTTCTTATAAACTCAAAAAATTAAACAAATTAATTAACAGAACCGACTTTCAATACTTGTCAGGTAAACCATTAAAAAAATAAAAGTTTGGAAATCAATTTTCCACTTAATCTTACGTAAAAAACTGAATAAAGTTGCTTTATTATTTCAAATCATATTTTGTACGCATAACGAGCAACTTAAATGTGTTTTTTTACGATTCGTTATGATTTTTAGGAGAAACAATTACGTCAGTATTTATTGATATGATATATCGAACCAATATATCGATATGACCGATATTATCGAAATAAAATATCGATACTAATTTATCGACACATCCAAACGATGTATCGATATTTCCGATATATCGTTGCTATCCCTAGCTGCAACTGTAAACATTATAGGTAATTTGAGCCGTAAATATAACATATTTAATTTATTCTTTAAAAATGGATAGCCTTGAAGAGATACGTTTAAAATGAACCGCGCTTATCACCGTATTTGTTGGTATGCTGGATGGTTCATTCACAGGTCATCGTGTATCATACAAGGGAGATAGTGTACCGTTCTTCGTTTGTGTTGGAAAGATGGCTGGTTCAATGTTGTTAGATAAGATTGATGTAAACTCTAATTAATTTTCATTACGAATTTAAACATTTATCAACGAAACAAGAACATCTTACGGAAAGAATAACTTTTAAGTTAGAACCGTGAATGGTTGGGTGGGACTGCTGTACCGACACTTAGTAACTATAATCAATTCTCTAAATATGAATGAAAATGATAAATTTTCATATTTCATAGCTTCTCAATAAAAACTTTGTTAATTTAGTCCGAGATCAATCATAATTGCCGTTTCACCTCAATATACCGCAATAATAAGGAGTATTTCGGTATAAAAGTTGCACATTGTTCAATTCAAACCATAATTAATCTCGGTTTACTGTCGGGTGAGACGGGGCGTGTTCTATCGCCGGCAACTCTCACACACTCTCACTAATTGTGCCCAAACTCGCCCCTTCACTTGGAGGGTTCCCCACCAGCCGTGTCAAAGATGCCGCCGTTCCGCCATGTCTACGTTTGTCATGTCTACATAACATTATCATTGATTTTACTTTCTCCCATATGCGTTAGCATAGAGAAAGTATTGTGATCGAACAACAAAATTTTACAAGTTGGTCTAAAAATCAATTTTAGGGTCCCCTGAACCCAAAAAAGTTGTTTTTTCAAAACAAATTATTATTATTATTATTATTTTTTTTTTTTTTGCCTGTCCGTCTGTGTGTTTGTGCAGTTCTTTAGATACCAAACGGATGGACCAATTTTTATGACATTTGTTATGTAGGTGTATTTAGCCAATATCCCCAGACAATTCTTTCACTTTTTGAAATTTAAGGTTTTTTTATTTTATGGGGAAAAATACAGAAATGGAATTTTCTCAAAAACGGCTCAGACGATTTTGATCATATTTTTTAGGAAAGAGGTGAATTACAATTTAAAATGTTATAGTAAAACTCGCATGTTTATAATGTGACTAGTTTTTTTAGTTATGGCAAAAACACATATTTGGGGATCAAATTGGGGGAACGTTTTTGCCAATAAGTTGGAACCATTTATTTCATTTGGAAACATGGAAATGAAGTACATGCCAGGAAAACCAGTTCAAGAACTAATGTAAACCACGTAGCCCTTAACATTCAATTATTAGGCTACATTATATATGGAATAGTTCAGAAAGTTTAACTCGTTTAATACAAAATTATAATCAGGTCTTCGAAGTAGTATTTTGTATTATTGCATTAATTAACACATCCTTTGGCCTTACAATTGTTGTTGTCAACACAGTCCACGGAGCTCTCGTATGTTATCAAATGATTGGGTTCGACGGTTGCATTACTTAACACATCCTTTGGCCTTACAATTGTTGTTGTTAACACAGTCCACGGAGCTCTCGTATATTATCAAATGATTGGGTTCGACGGTTGCATTACTTAACACATCCTTTGGCCTTACAATTGTTGTTGTTAACACAGTCCACGGAGCTCTCGTATGTTATCAAATGGTTGGTTCGACGGTTGCATTAATTAACACATCCTTTGGCCTTACAATTGTTGTTGTCAACACAGTCCACGGAGCTCTCGTATGTTATCAAATGATTGGGTTCGACGGTTGCATTACTTAACACATCCTTTGGCCTTACAATTGTTGTTGTCAACACAGTCCACGGAGCTCTCGTATGTTATCAAATGGTTGGTTCGACGGTTGCATTAATTAACAAATTCGTTGGCCTTACAATTGTTGTTGTTAACACAGTCCACGGAGCTCTCGTATGTTATCAAATGATTGGGTTCGACGGTTGCATTACTTAACACATCCTTTGGCCTTACAATTGTTGTTGTTAACACAGTCCACGGAGCTCTCGTATGTTATCAAATGATTGGTTCGACGGTTGCATTACTTACAGTCTGTATACGGTAGGGTGGCGCACGGACCCGCCAGCTACCTGTGTCTGTCCTTTCCTCCCCCCGGCGCTCGCGGCTGTTTCCATAATGAGTCACCAACTAGCCCCTCTAATAGAATTATTAGCTTTTTTTACTTTCTCATAATATCTCAATTTTAATAGAATATTTGTAAAGTACTAACAAAACTAAGAAAAGTGATATAAAACACGATGTGCTTTGATTATAAATAACGAAATGGTCGAAAGTTATTTTTTAGCCGGAATACTGTATGATTTGTTAAATGTTTTATATTTCTCATAATTCCCTAATCTTGATACAATATTATTTTAAGAGTTCTTTGAAAAAAGGTAGAATAATTTTTCGCAAATATCGGCACCTAGCAAGAGCAACTGAGGGTTTCTCCATGAGAACTTTTCTATTGTCTAACTTTTTCCATTTAAATCCGATAGTTTTCAAAATTTTTGCCAGTGTTCGTATACAACCATCAAACAAACCCGCTGTTCGTAAACTTACTTTTAACTTTCGGAGGGTAGGGACTTCTCGGCGTCTGTAGTAGCTAAAAACGTGGTTTCTAATTGCAGTTTTCTCAAAATCGTCTAGCTGTGTAACTATTGACTTGTATGGTTTTTTTTCTTCTTCTTGGGGTAGTAAGCTTAGGGATGGTAGGTCTAGGAGTATTTTGCCTGGATTTATTACTTACAGCTGATTCAGGTATTGGTGATTGATCCGTTTCTTCAAAACTTTGAGGGTTGACACTAGAGTTTCCTTCATTTTCCACTGCTTGTTTTAGTTGCGACTTGATCCGCACCAATGTTCTTCGTGAAATGTTACATGCGGCGACCACTCTTTCAGATACTTTTTTCACATCTAATAATGGACCTTTGTTGTCACGTTCCCGCTCAAAGTAATGTAACACCGATGCAATTATAGTTCTGGCTTGAGAGTTATAAGTAAACCCACGTTTTTCACTTGATGGCGGCATAATCGTGCACAAAAAGTTAAAACATTCACTAAACAAAAAAATATCACTTGGAAAAAAATTAAACTATTTAAACAATTAAAAAAATAATAAATAAACCAACTATGTGTAATGTATTCGTTACAAGTTATCCCGGGAAGTATCCACATCTAACTGAAAACTACCCTGGCACCCTGGACAACCATTACTGCTAAGAGTGGTGAATCACCAACCCCTTCGCGGAAAAATATTAGCGCACATATTAGACTACGGTTAGTCATCAACAAGTTCAATGTCCTAACCAGTCTTGTTGTCCCATGTCCCATATCTGCACACTGCACGACTATGGGAGAAGGCAAGAGTACCGTACCTTATTTCAAAGCACTCTTAAAATAATATCGTATCATGATAACGTTGTATGAGAAATGTAAAACATTTAACAAATCATACAGTATTTCGGCTAAAAAATAACTTTCGACCATTACTTATAATCAAAGCACATCTTGTTTTATATCACTTTTCTTAGTTTTGTTAGTACTTTACAAATGTTCTATTAAAATTGATATATTATGAGAAAGTAAAAAAAGTTAATAATTCTATTAGAGGGGCTAGTTGGTGACTCATTAAGGAAACAGCCGCGAGCCCCGGGGGGAGGAAAGGACCAACACAGGTAGCTGGCGGGTCCGTGCGCCACCCTACCGTATACAGACTGTAACACATCCTTTGGCCTTACAATTGTTGTTGTTAACACAGTCCACGGAGCTCTCGTATGTTATCAAATGATTGGGTTCGACGGTTGCATTACTTAACACATCCTTTGGCCTTAAAATTGTTGTTGTTAACACAGTCCACGGAGCTCTCGTATGTTATCAAATGGTTGGTTCGACGGTTGCATTAATTAACAAATTCGTTGGCCTTACAATTGTTGTTGTCAACACAGTCCATGGAGCTCTCGTATGTTATCAAATGGTTGGGTTCGACGGTTGCATTATTTAACACATCCTTTGGCCTTACAATTGTTGTCAACACAGTCCATGGAGCTCTCGTATGTTATCAAATGGTTGGTTCGACGGTTGCATTATTTAACACATCCTTTGGCCTTACAATTGTTGTTGTCAACACAGTCCACGGAGCTCTCGTATGTTATCAAATGGTTGGGTTCGACGGTTGCATTAATTAACAAATTCGTTGGCTTTACGATTGTTGTTGTCAACACAGTCACGGAGCTCTCGTATGTTATCAAATGGTTGGTTCGACGGTTGCATTAATTAACAAATTCGTTGGCCTTACAATTGTTGTTGTCAACACAGTCCACGGAGCTCTCGTATGTTATCAAATGGTTGGGTTCGACGGTTGCATTAATTAACAAATTCGTTGGCCTTACAATTGTTGTTGTCAACACAGTCCACGGAGCTCTCGTATGTTATCAAATGGTTGGGTTCGACGGTTGCATTAATTAACAAATTCGTTGGCCTTACAATTGTTGTTGTCAACACAGTCCACGGAGCTCTCGTATGTTATCAAATGGTTGGTTCGACGGTTGCATTAATTAACAAATTCGTTGGCCTTACAATTGCTGTTGTCAACACAGTCCACGGAGCTCTTGTATGTTATCAAATGGTTGGGTTCGACGGTTGCATTAATTAACAAATTCGTTGGCCTTACAATTGTTGTTGTCAACACAGTCCACGGAGCTCTCGTATGTTATCAAATTGTTGGGTTCGACGGTTGCATTAATTAACAAATTCGTTGGACTTACAATTGTTGTTGTCAACACAGTCCACGGAGCTCTCGTATATTATCAAATGGTTGGGTTCGACGGTTGCATTAATTAACAAATTCGTTGGCCTTACAATTGTTGTTGTCAACACAGTCCACGGAGCTCTCGTATGTTATCAAATGGCCTTACAATTGTTGTCAACACAGTCCACGGAGCTCTCGTATGTTATCAAATTGTTGGTTTCGACGGTTGCATTAATTAACAAATTCGTTGGCCTTACAATTGGTGTTGACAACAATAATTTCGAGCAAGTAATTTAACATAGATGTTAACACAGTCCACGTAGCCCTCGTAGGTCATCAAACGAGGGTTGGGGTCGTCTCGGTTGCATTATATAACATATCCGCTGGTCTTACAATTGGTGTAGTCAACAACAATTATTATGAGCAAGTAAGTTAACATTGATGTTAACACAGTCCACGTTGCTCATGTAGGTCACCAGAGTTTGGGTTGGGGTCGACTAGACTGCTCATCCTGTTAACAATTAATTAGTTTAGGTGACTCACTTTAGTAGTTAGGTGAACTAAACATTATATTTGATTGCTTAATGACAATATGTCACTGACCGCTTTACAAACTTTCTCCGTCATTTAATGGGGTCTGAGATACCATCTTGCACAGTACAAGCGGGTCAACACATTTACCAGCCGGATGACTGTCGCGTCTCCGGCCTTGCCTAACTAGGTAAGACGGCATTTAACCAGATACTGTCTCCCGTGTACAGTTGACGTTGTGAATCACAACTTGCCACCCACACCTACCTTTCTCTCATCTTGCACAGTACAAGCGGGTCAACACATTTACCAGCCGGATGACTGTCGCGTCTCCGGCCTTGCCTAACTAGGTAAGACGGCATTTAACCAGATACTGTCTACCGTGTACAGTTGACGTTGTGAATCACAACTTGCCACCCACACCTTTCTCTCTGTAGCACAGAGAAACCCACACAGGTTTCTTTGTTTCCTTGACGGTAATCCCATGCCTAATTAAACTCGTTGAGACAGTTGTCCCCAGATAACCATCATGTATTGTTGCCCGTCCTCTTACGCCGACGTTAATATACGTCCTTGACTGTTGTCCCCGACCTTGCTAAACTGGGTGAGACGGCGATCCCCAGATATGGTCCACCGTGTATTGTTGACGGTGTGAATCATGCTTGGTCAGGCCCCCCACGCCGACCTCTATACGTCCTTGACTGTTGTTCCCGACCTTGCTAAACTGGGTGAGACGGCGGTCCCCAGATATGGTCCACCGTGTATTGTTGACGGTGTGAATCATGCTTGGTCAGGCTCCCCACGCCGACCTCTATACGTCCTTGACTGTTGTCCCCGACCTTGCCAAACTAGGTGAGACAGATATCCAAATAAGGTCAACCGTGTATTGTTGACGGTGTGAATCATGCTTAGTCTGGTCCCCCACGCCGACCTTCATATACGTCCTTGACTGTTGTCCCCGACCTTGTCAAACTGGGTGAGACAGATGTCACGATATGGTCCATCGTGTACTGTTGACGGTGTGAATCATAACTTGCCACCCACACCTACCTTTCTCTCATCTTGCACAATACAAGCGGGTCAACACATTTACCAGTCGGATGACTGTCGCGTCTCCGGCCTTGCCTAACTAGGAGACAGATATCCCGATAAGGTCCATCGTGTATTGTTGACGGTGTGAGTCATGCTTAGTCTGGTCCCCCACGCCGACCTTCATATACGTCCTTGACTGTTGTTCCCAACCTTGCCAACCTAGGTGAGACAGATATCCCGATAAGGTCCATCGTGTACTGTTGACGGTGCGAATCATGCTTAGTCTGGGCCCCCACGCCGACCTTCATATACGTCCTTGACTGTTGTTCCCAACCTTGCCAAACTGGGTGAGACAGATGTCCCGATAAGGTCCATCGTGTATTGTAGACGGTGTGAATCATGCTTGACCCGGCCCCCATGCCTACCTCCTCTACGTCCAGGACTGTTTGTCAGATTTTGTCTGATCTGAGTGAGACAGTGGTTAATTTTTTGACAAAGGAATAGTGATTGAAATGCCTTAACTTTCTTTATGTTAAGAATAATTAACTTTAATGTTTACATAATCCAATCTTGCGAGGTGTAATACATTTCAAATTGTAAATTGCGTCCATTTTTATCTTCACTAGATAGGAGGTGGTATAGCACTTATATGCGCTAATTTTGTAGATGTAATACATACAAGTTGGAAAAATGCTTTTCCAGTGACGATAAAGGGATAACGTGTAATGGAATAGGGTGGGATCATTAGTGTGCCTGACCTTTGACCCATGATTGTTCCAGCTCATCAATTATTGCACTGGTTCCCTGCTACTCGCAATGGTACACGATATTGAAACGTCACCTGTGTCATTGATAAGTTTATGTTCTCATTGTAACTGATAAGTTAGAATACAAGGGGTTTGAATGTTCAGTTTCAGTAAATATTCTGAGTCATACTTTGTCACTTTCGACCATGTTGCAGTTAGAAGTATGTCAGTTCTCATGCACATAAACACGAGCCAACTCCGATTCAGCCTCAGTAACTGTTCTGAGCATACTTTGTCACTTTCGACCATGTTGCAGTTAGAAGTATGTCAGTCCTCATGCACATAAACACGAGCCAACCCCGATTCAGCCCCAGTAACTGTTTGTAACGTTCTTTCTCCTGTGTGAGGTTACATTAATTTAAAATTCATAATTAATTTAATCAAAAATATTCTTCTACTTAAATATTTAATTTTTTCTATTCTCAGGGTTTAAATGTGGGTAATTTGGTGGAGCTGTATAATACAAGAAATCAAGACTAGTTTGACAAAGCGTATTTATTATTACATTTCTTTAAATTTACTTTACTATTTTTTAAATCATATTACAATAAAAAATGAAATTGAATTAATTATCTAAACAAATCTTCTTTCTGTATATAGTTTAAAGCTTAACTTATAGCTAGAACTTATCTCTCGGTCCCAGTTTAGTCTTGATGAACAACCGCGTGGTCCTTTTTACCATGTCAGACTCTCAATGCATATTAATCAAGTTAGTATTAACTATAAAACACTATTTATTGAATATTGTTTAAAATTGATTGTATAACTTATTTTCTTTAAAACTTTCAACACTAATAAACTATTTGGCTTAGTAAAATTTTTACTACTGCACGCGGGCAGTCAAAATACATCTTGATTCAATTCGGACATTCTGGTGAGTGGGCTGAGTAATGTCTCGAAGACGCTTAGCTTGGGCTCCCCTCTCCTGCTCTCCCATCCGTTACAACCAGTTGTTTTGGGTCAGAGAGTTCGAAATTTTCGTCTGCACCACGCGGTCGGTTGCCGTCATGTGCTGCGCTCATCGATCCTCCTCTTAACTAAACGTATTCTTTTGGTTCGTATATTGCGTTGTCAACCGGTGCCTCCCCTCCTTGTTTACTAAATGGAATCTTCTTCTGCGAATTAGAGTGACGGTAAATACGCCACACCCTTCCTAACAATGAAGGAAAGAATGTTATTTATGTTTCTGAACGTCTGCTTGGGACAAATACTCCTGCTCGCTTTTCTATCTTCCTTGGCTATTAATTTACACTGGGTTCTGAATATAATTTGGATGTTCGTTGATTTATTTTAATTAAATATATTCCTTTTCTCAATAAAACAATTTATTATTTATTTTATTTAATTAATTTACTCGTCAATTTGGTGGACCTGTTACATGTTCTGAGACTACTTTGTCACTTTCGACCATGTTGTAGTTAGAAGTATGTCAGTCCTCTTGCACATAAACACGAGTCAACCCCGATTCAGCCTCAGTAACTGTTCTGAGACTACTTTCTAGAAATCAAGTTGAATGCGAGTGCATTTTAGCTCTCATGTCATATCACCGAGGATATGCAGCTCTGATCATTGTTTACATAAAATGATCGTAGTTTTTCCTTTACGGAACTCCGAACGCAAGCTTCTTAGACTCATTACGGAACCAGTGAGGTTGTTTGTCTTCTTTAGATTCGCACTTGAATCTAGTGACCAACGATTATTTAAAACATTTGGTTCTTAATATTTATTGAAACGTGTAATAAATATGGATAGTTTAATTTAAGTAATTAGTTTTTAATTTATTCATCTCAGTTAACATTTGATTGTTAATGTAATATAGTAAACACTGTTGTAGTATTGGATTGTAACCAACCTAGAATGACTCGTTATCGTCACATTCATCTTGTAGCGAGTGTTTTAGTGTTCCACCAGTGTTATGTAACGGTCACAATCTCATTTGGTTACCAACTTTAAAGTTGTTTACGTTATTACCAGTAGTACTGGTCAGGACGTAACTGAACACACGTTCTGTATTAACCTCTGTTACAGTGGTGAAAGAAGAAAACATCGGTAGATTTATACATTTTCGCGTATTCAAAAACCTTAATGTTTAAGTTAAAATATTGATTTTATACACACATTGTTGATGCATATAATCAAGGCTAAAACTTAAAACATTTTCGTCAATTAAAATTGTATATTTGTATACAGAATATCTAGGTATAGTGAAAATCATATAACTGTGTATATGTGTACAGTATGTAGGTCGGGTGAAGATCACGTAACTTAGTGTATGTGTGTTTAGTATGTAGGCCGGGCGAAGATCACGTAACTTAGTGTATGTGTGTGTAGTATGTAGACCGGGCGAAGATCACGTAACTTAGTGTATGTGTGTGTAGTATGTAGGCCGGGCGAAGATCACGTAACTTAGTGCATGTGTGTGTAGTATGTAGGCCGGGCGAAGATCACGTAACTTAGTGCATGTGTGTGTAGTATGTAGGCCGGGCGAAGATCACGTAACTTAATGTAATAATGTAGAGTATGTAAGTTGAATGAAGATCATTTAACCTAGTGTATGTGTGTGTAGTATGTAGGCTGGGTGAAGATCACGTAACTTAGTGTATGTGTGTGTAGTATGTAGGCCGGGCGAAGATCACGTAACTTAGTGTATGTGTGTGTAGTATGTAGGCCGGGCGAAGATCACGTAACTTAGTGCATGTGTGTGTAGTATGTAGGCCGGGCGAAGATCACGTAACTTAGTGTATGTGTGTGTAGTATGTAGGCCGGGCGAAGATCACGTAACTTAGTGTATGTGTGTGTAGTATGTAGGCCGGGCGAAGATCACGTAACTTAATGTAATAATGTAGAGTATGTAAGTTGAATGAAGATCATTTAACCTAGTGTATGTGTGTGTAGTATGTAGGCTGGGCGAAGATCACGTAACTTAGTGTATGTGTGTGTAGTATGTAGGCCGGGCGAAGATCACGTAACTTAGTGTGTGTGTGTAGTATGTAGGCCGGGCGAAGATCACGTAACTTAGTGCATGTGTGTGTAGTATGTAGGCCGGGCGAAGATCACGTAACTTAGTGCATGTGTGTGTAGTATGTAGGCCGGGCGAAGATCACGTAACTTAATGTAATAATGTAGAGTATGTAAGTTGAATGAAGATCATTTAACCTAGTGTATGTGTGTGTAGTATGTAGCCTGGGTTATTTGTTAACGTAACTCTATGTAGCATTATTATTGCTTGCAATAAAGTCATCGTGTATACAAACAAACAACAACATATTATTTGTAACTTCAACGTACAGTTACTGTCATAGTCAATTTTTCAGTTATTCCAAACATTGAAATTTATTGACAGTTTCGTATTCGTTCAAAACATCAAAACTATACGGTTAAATTCCAAGCCAAAAAATGGTACTAAAGAGATATGAAAATACAGCAATTGGCAACTGCCATAAGTACTTAGGGTACTTATGGAGAGGCTGGCTGGGGGCCAGACCAAAGTTCAATTAGGCGGTTTACTCAATACGAAAAAATCTCTTTTAGCCAAAGTGCTCTGATATCCTACATTTAATAGTGGAAACGGCAGTAAAAATGTAGACCAAAAAGGAACAAGATAATTCTGACTGGTTTGAAGAACAAGTTCGACGCCGATCGATCCACAACAATGTTGTTTTATAGAGATTGGTATAGTTTATGTTACGTATAAAATTTCTAGAGTAAAAATTTGTACTGTGGTGGTGGAAAATTGCGATATAATAAACGACATGGGACCGAAATACTCAAGGATTGCCTTAAATCTATGTAAGAAGACTACAACATACGGGAATACGCCCCTGCGTACCGAGAGTATCTTCAACGTATGTAAACACCAAAGCCTTTTGATCCACAGTTAAATCTGTTGTTAGTCTCGTGATATTGGAGATATTATAGCGCATTAAAAAAACTACAGCAGACGGAAATGCACCGTTGTGCACCAAGAATAGTCCTAACGTATTTATACTCGGGCGTCATTTCATCAACAGTCTAGTCTATTTTTGTATCTTGATATTGGAGATTACAAACTGCAGCATCGTAAAGAAGCTATAGCGACGGATATACACCGCTGTGCTTTAAGAATAGCCTGAACGGATATAAACTAGAAAACTATTTCATCTACAGTCTGTCTGTCGTCTATCTCGTGATATTGGAGATTACACGCTATAACATCGTAAGAAAAATACAGCAGACGGAAATACACTGCTATACATTAAGAATAGCCTAAACGGACATAAACTTGAACACCGTTTGATCCACCGTCTGGTCTGTCGTCTATCTCGTGATATTGGAGATTACACGCTATAACATCGTAAGAAAAACACAGCAGACGGAAATACACTGCTATACATTAAGAATAGCCTAAACGGACATAAACTTGAACACCGTTTGATCCACCGTCTGGTTTGTCGTCTATCTCGTGATATTGGAGATTACACGCTATAACATCGTAAGAAAACTACAGCAGATGGAAATACACTGCTATACATTAAGAATAGCCTAAACGGACATAAACTTTAACACCGTTTGATCCACCGTCTGGTCTGTCGTCTATCTCGTGATATTGGAGATTACACGCTATAACATCGTAAGAAAACTACAGCAGACGGAAATACACTGCTATACATTAAGAATAGCCTAAACGGACATAAACTTGAACACCGTTTGATCCATCGTCTGGTCTACCAACGGTCTAGGAAACTACAGCAGACGGAAATACAGCTCTGTGCACCAAGTATAGCCTGAACCCTGTTTAATATCCTCTAACAATGTTGTTAGACTCGTAATGTCATAGACTTATTTGTTATCGTGACCTGTGACTGTGAAATACAACGATGAGCTCAAAGATTGTCTAGCGGGTTTGATATACCTGTTGGAGACGATATACTACACAGTTGATGCAGGAAGCCGTAGCAGACGGAAATACATAGGCTGCTAAGAATAGCCGTGGCTCAATGCCGTGGCTGCCTTTATGTATGATCGTCGAAATACGTTAACGTAGTGACTAATCTAACGAACTTTTCTAGATACTGCAAATGATTAATTATATTACAATGTTGAATACTCATTTAACTAGGAGAGTGTCCTCTGCTATTGGCTGTGTGTGTGCAACTAAATCATCAGTCTTTCTTGGATGTATTCCCTTTATGTGATCTCCTTATTAGTAGAAAAGTGAACTTAATTCACTCAGTGCTTTACCCCCTCGCATACAGAATAGGCAAATGTATTTCTATTTTGTAGTAACGATGATTTCACCGCATTTATCTACTCCTGTATTCGTACCAGTGTAGTATTAAGTTTATAACTTGTGGCTAAAATTACCTAAATATCATAATAATCTACGAAATATATTTTGCATGTTTAGATAAATCTGAGGTTTTTGTTTCAATTTTCGTCAATTTTATCTTGTGAACTTATTACTGTCCTTACAATGTTTTTTTTCATTTTTTCTTTTTTTTTCAGAACTGAGTTTCCAATTTGTTTAGTATGTTTTGTTAACAAACAAACATATATCACCATTTTAGTTTTCTTATCGCACTGACCATAGTTATATAAATAACTATGTTGATTCAATTGTGGAGTGCAGTATTTATATACAGGGTGTACCGTTAGTATCCAGCCAAACTTCTGGAGGACATTCCCTGGGTTAAACAAAAAAAATAATATCATGTGTACAAATCGTCTATCTCGTCACGCACCGTTATCTGTCCGTCTGAATGTGATTTTTACAAAAAAAGGTTAATATCTCTGAAGTTATTTGAAATAAAATCATGAACATTTGTATGAATGATGGTATAGTTTTCATATACCATTTAAATTTCTTTTTTGTACAACGATCCTTTTCAAATTTGCGATCATTTTAAATTCTTAAATCTACTACGTATTTTAATAACCTTACAAAAAAGTTGATGAATTAATTTGAACAAATGGCTTTAACTTATAAAGCGTTTTTAGACTGAAAAACAATTAACTAAGAAATTGAAATTTGTATCAAATAAAAAAGATTTCCTGGCTGAAGAATTCTGTTGTTATCAGACAAATATTTCAGTTAATTGTCGTTTCATCTTTATACTGTTTATACCGTTATTTGTGGAAATGAATTCTTCACTTACAGGTTTTCACTAAAATTTAAAGTTATTAAGATATGTAGGCGGAAATTTAAAATGACCGCCAATTAAAAAAGGATCGTTGTACAAAAATGAAATTTAAATGGTATATGAAAACTATACCATCATTCATACCAATGTTCGTGATTTTATTTCAAATAACTTGAGAGATATTAATATTGGTCGGTACCGTAGTTGGTTCAATCCCAGCTTCATGTGCTAAAGGTTCTCAGTTCGATCCCAATCAAAGTCAATACATTTTGAGAAGGATCAGCTGATAACCACCGGCTGTTCATTTGTCATTGGGCTATTAATTAATGACACTTTCTAAGGAATAGTCGGCCTTAGTTTGTAACAATGACTACATTCGCTCATCTACACTCATCACACTCATTCGAAATCCATATTCGCCCAAATCTTGACGATCGGCGTCTTATGAATAAATAAATAAATAAATAACCTTTTTGTAAAAATCACATTCAGGCGGATAACGGTGCGAGATAGACGTTTTGTACACATTATATTATTTGTTTCTTCTAACCCAAGGAATGACCTCCCGAAGTTTGGCTGGATACTTACTGGACACACTGTATATTATATATGGAGTGGGGAAGGGAGGGAGAGAATAAAACATTTTAAAGCTATCATAAGAACTTAAGGAAAAATTGGTCTTAAAATATTGACCTCGCGAATAAAGCTTAGTCCACCATTAGATGGTTACAGTTGAATTGGATTTGGATGCATTCAATGGAAGCTAACACAAATTTAACGTTTTATCGTGTACAAAATGTTAGTAAAGTAAAACCGATTCCAATTGCCCAGTTTATTGTGACGTACACCTGACTTGTGCTTGTTCTTGAAATATTAAGACCTCCTCGGGGTACGAAAGTCTCATCTAGATCTCAATACGTTTATTTAAGAAATTATCAGTCTCTTCCCATCTCCGATTTAAACAAGAGTTGCCAACAAAATAAATACTGGTCTTTTTCCAATATTATTACGAAACGAGTAGATGAGATAATTGTGATTATATCTTTCATTAGATGTTTTGTCTGCAGTAAGTAAGAGCAAGGACAGTCATTAACGTTGTGAGTGTGCATGCTTATACACACTCATAGCGTTTTATTGTAGGTAGTACTTAGACGGTCTAGCGTCTAGCCCAACCCAAGGGGTCACGTGTGGACGTTGCTTGGCAACCGCGCAGCTGTCACTCAAACAATTAAGCCGCCAATACCCGGCCTAGAGACAACAACTACACTTACGTCACACTGATTTTCAAATGTAAGAACCAATGTTTTATACATATATATATTTTATTCCTCGAATACGCTGGAATAGTTGGGTCGAAACATTGGGAATCGTATTCTAACTACGATACAGAATCTGAAATGATTCCTCAACTCGAATAATTATTGTCGTTGGTTTTTCAGAAGAATCAAAATTCAGGCATGGAATAACATTCGGTCATCTAATTTTACAATTATACTGTAATCTTTCAATGTCATATGCGAGGTGACGGCACTCGAGGGCTAAATATCAAGTGATCAACAGCGACCCACGAAACTGCGTGGTGAGGCCAGTATCTAAACTGCGCGTTAAATAAAGTACTCTACAGTCTTTCTCGTGTGATGTTGTAATTATATAGCAATCAAGTGCTCAAGAAACGCGAGACCTGGCAAACAGCGAGGACAGTATCTGAACTGGGCGATAAATAAAGTACTTTACAGTGTCTTCCTCGTGATGTTGTAATTATATAGCGATCGAGTGCTCAAGAGACGCGAGACCTGGCAAACAGCGAGGACAGTATCTGAACTGGGCGATAAATAAAGTACTTTACAGTGTCTTCCTCGTGATGTTGTAATTATATAGCGATCGAGTGCTCAAGAGACGCGAGACCTGGCCAACGGCGAGGACAGTATCTGAACTGGGCGATAAATAAAGTACTTTACAGTGTCTTCCTTGTGATGTTGTAATTATATAGCGATCGAGTGCTCAAGAGACGCGAGACCTGGCCAACGGCGAGGACAGTATCTGAACTGGGCGATAAATAAAGTACTTTACAGTGTCTTCCTTGTGATGTTGTAATTATATAGCGATCGAGTGCTCAAGAAACGCGAGACCTGGCAAACAGCGAGGACAGTATCTGAACTGGGCGATAAATAAAGTACTTTACAGTGTCTTCCTTGTGATGTTGTAATTATATAGCGATCGAGTGCTCAAGAAACGCGAGACCTGGCCAACGGCGAGGACAGTATCTGAACTGGGCGATAAATAAAGTACTTTACAGTGTCTTCCTTGTGATGTTGTAATTATATAGCGATCGAGTGCTCAAGAAACGCGAGACCTGGCCAACGGCGAGGACAGTATCTGAACTGGGCGATAAATAAAGTACTTTACAGTGTCTTCCTTGTGATGTTGTAATTATATAGCGATCGAGTGCTCAAGAAACGCGAGACCTGGCCAACGGCGAGGACAGTATCTGAACTGGGCGATAAATAAAGTACTTTACAGTGTCTTCCTTGTGATGTTGTAATTATATAGCGATCGAGTGCTCAAGAAACGCGAGACCTGGCCAACGGCGAGGACAGTATCTGAACTGGGCGATAAATAAAGTACTTTACAGTGTCTTCCTTGTGATGTTGTAATTATATAGCGATCGAGTGCTCAAGAAACGCGAGACCTGGCCAACGGCGAGGACAGTATCTGAACTGGGCGATAAATAAAGTACTTTACAGTGTCTTCCTTGTGATGTTGTAATTATATAGCGATCGAGTGCTCAAGAAACGCGAGACCTGGCCAACGGCGAGGACAGTATCTGAACTGGGCGATAAATAAAGTACTTTACAGTGTCTTCCTTGTGATGTTGTAATTATATAGCGATCGAGTGCTCAAGAAACGCGAGACCTGGCCAACGGCGAGGACAGTATCTGAACTGGGCGATAAATAAAGTACTTTACAGTGTCTTCCTTGTGATGTTGTAATTATATAGCGATCGAGTGCTCAACAAACGCGAGACCTGGCAAACAGCGAGGACAGTATCTGAACTGGGCGATAAATAAAGTACTTTACAGTGTCTTCCTTGTGATGTTGTAATTATATAGCGATCGAGTGCTCAAGAAACGCGAGACCTGGCAAACAGCGAGGACAGTATCTGAACTGGGCGATAAATAAAGTACTCAACAGTGTCTTCCTTGTGATGTTGTAATTATATAGTGATCGAGTGCTCAAGAGACGCGAGACCTGGCCAACGGCGAGGACAGTATCTGAACTGGGCGATAAATAAAGTACTTTACAGTGTCTTCCTCGTGATGTTGTAATTATATAGCGATCGAGTGCTCAAGAGACGCGAGACCTGGCCAACGGCGAGGACAGTATCTGAACTGGGCGATAAATAAAGTACTCAACAGTGTCTTCCTTGTGATGTTGTAATTATATAGTGATCGAGTGCTCAAGAGACGCGAGACCTGGCCAACGGCGAGGACAGTATCTGAACTGGGCGATAAATAAAGTACTCAACAGTGTCTTCCTTGTGATGTTGTAATTATATAGCGATCGAGTGCTCAAGAGACGCGAGACCTGGCAAACAGCAAGGACAGTATCTGAACTGGGCGATAAATAAAGTACTTTACAGTGTCTTCCTCGTGATGTTGTAATTATATAGCGATCGAGTGCTCAAGAGACGCGAGACCTGGCCAACGGCGAGGACAGTATCTGAACTGGGCGATAAATAAAGTACTTTACAGTGTCTTCCTTGTGATGTTGTAATTATATAGCGATCGAGTGCTCAAGAGACGCGAGACCTGGCCAACGGCGAGGACAGTATCTGAACTGGGCGATAAATAAAGTACTTTACAGTGTCTTCCTTGTGATGTTGTAATTATATAGCGATCGAGTGCTCAAGAAACGCGAGACCTGGCAAACAGCGAGGACAGTATCTGAACTGGGCGATAAATAAAGTACTTTACAGTGTCTTCCTTGTGATGTTGTAATTATATAGCGATCGAGTGCTCAAGAAACGCGAGACCTGGCCAACGGCGAGGACAGTATCTGAACTGGGCGATAAATAAAGTACTTTACAGTGTCTTCCTTGTGATGTTGTAATTATATAGCGATCGAGTGCTCAAGAAACGCGAGACCTGGCAAACAGCGAGGACAGTATCTGAACTGGGCGATAAATAAAGTACTTTACAGTGTCTTCCTTGTGATGTTGTAATTATATAGCGATCGAGTGCTCAAGAAACGCGAGACCTGGCAAACAGCGAGGACAGTATCTGAACTGGGCGATAAATAAAGTACTTTACAGTGTCTTCCTTGTGATGTTGTAATTATATAGCGATCGAGTGCTCAAGAGACGCGAGACCTGGCCAACGGCGAGGACAGTATCTGAACTGGGCGATAAATAAAGTACTTTACAGTGTCTTCCTCGTGATGTTGTAATTATATAGCGATCGAGTGCTCAAGAGACGCGAGACCTGGCCAACGGCGAGGACAGTATCTGAACTGGGCGATAAATAAAGTACTCAACAGTGTCTTCCTTGTGATGTTGTAATTATATAGTGATCGAGTGCTCAAGAGACGCGAGACCTGGCCAATGGCGAGGACAGTATCTGAACTGGGCGATAAATAAAGTACTGAACATTGTCTTCCTTGTGATGTTGTAATTATATAGTGATCGAGTGCTCAAGAGACGCGAGACCTGGCCAACGGCGAGGACAGTATCTGAACTGGGCGATAAATAAAGTACTCAACAGTGTCTTCCTTGTGATGTTGTAATTATATAGTGATCGAGTGCTCAAGAGACGCGAGACCTGGCCAACGGCGAGGACAGTATCTGAACTGGGCGATAAATAAAGTACTTTACAGTGTCTTCCTCGTGATGTTGTAATTATATAGTGATCGAGTGCTCAAGAGACGCGAGACCTGGCCAACGGCGAGGACAGTATCTGAACTGGGCGATAAATAAAGTACTTTACAGTGTCTTCCTCGTGATGTTGTAATTATATAGTGATCGAGTGCTCAAGAGACGCGAGACCTGGCCAACGGCGAGGACAGTATCTGAACTGGGCGATAAATAAAGTACTTTACAGTGTCTTCCTCGTGATGTTGTAATTATATAGTGATCGAGTGCTCAAGAGACGCGAGACCTGGCCAACGGCGAGGACAGTATCTGAACTGGGCGATAAATAAAGTACTTTACAGTGTCTTCCTCGTGATGTTGTAATTATATAGCGATCGAGTGCTCAAGAGACGCGAGACCTGGCCAACGGCGAGGGCAGTATCTGAAATGGGCGATAAATAAAGTACTCAACAGTGTCTTCCTCGTGATGTTGTAATTATATAGCGATCGAGTGCTCAAGAGACGCGAGACCTGGCCAACGGCGAGGACAGTATCTGAACTGGGCGATAAATAAAGTACTCAACAGTGTCTTCCTCGTGATGTTGTAATTATATAGTGATCGAGTGCTCAAGAGACGCGAGACCTGGCCAACGGCGAGGACAGTATCTGAACTGGGCGATAAATAAAGTACTCAACAGTGTCTTCCTTGTGATGTTGTAATTATATAGCAATCAAGTGCTCAAGAGACGCGAGACCTGGCCAACGGCGAGGACAGTATCTGAACTGGGCGATAAATAAAGTACTTTACAGTGTCTTCCTCGTGATGTTGTAATTATATAGTGATCGAGTGCTCAAGAGACGCGAGACCTGGCCAACGGCGAGGACAGTATCTGAACTGGGCGATAAATAAAGTACTCTACAGTGTTTTCCTCGTGATTTGTGTATATATATATATATATATATATTAATTGCTCAAGAGACGCGAAACCTGGGCAATGTCGAGTACAAACTGAACTTCGCGATAAATAAAGTTGCTTCCTTGTGCTGTTGTACTTACGCTAAAAATTCTCTTTTTCTCTTTCGATTTACCAAATGTGAAAATTTTGTCAAATGTCAATAGTGAAATAGACAGCAATAGCTGTATCCGCCTCTGAACCCCTGACCCTTAACTGCCATGGTGTATATTAGTAACATTCATACCACGTGGTGGGCTATTTATAGACCCCACTTTTCAAATTAATGGAAAAGGTAATAAATGAACGATTTTTTAAATAAAATATTTATTATAATGTGGAGTATATCAAAGATTATGTGCAGAGTATAAAATACAATTTTACACCCTATAATGATTTTATAAAAATTAATGTTCATCTTCACTGCATGTTTTATATTTTTTAGAACCTAAAGTTTTGGTTATTTTATGAAAAATTCAAAACTTATTCCGATTGTTTTGTGTTGACGTAATCTTGTTTTTAAAGAATGCCTCTTCCAGCTAAAAATAAATAAAAGCCAATCGGTAAATTAGACAATGGAGCCATGCAATTATCCCTAAAAAAAAAACTTATAAACGCCAACACTAATACCATGGTGGGGTCTATTGGGACCCCAAGGCTAAATAACTCCTAAACTAAAATACAAAAATGAAAGCTATGACATTCATGTATCACTGCAAACATCCAACAGGGAATAGTTAGAACTAGGATGCGCTATCTAAGATCGATAGTCGTCGGAATGTCATATGAGGTGTTACTCGTATTCCGCACAGTGCTATGCGTGCCTGTGACACGTTAGGCCTCTCCGGCCGCGTGTACTGTTTGGGATTCGTCGTGCCCCCCCCCCACCCAAGTTGTTTGTGCTAATCTAATGTGTGGCAGTGTTATAACCCTTCAACCCTGAGTTTGTGTGGGTACGAATGTCTGCGGTACACAATACAGTGTCTTGTTTACAATGTCACTAATAGCTGTTACAGTTTAGACGTTCACAATTAATTACCCCAGCGTAAACATCGTCTTTGTTCTCAACACTTTTTTCAAGAGGATTATTCCAAAAGCTGCTTTAAATACTCGGCGTTTTCTTTATTTGTTCCGCCAGCCGTCCTTTGTCTCCCTTTGTTTTTTCAGTCCGCCATTTAATGCACTACTGAGGCAGCATTCATTTCCGTTCATGTTTTTTGTGTGTTTAAATGTTGTTGTTCCTGGACAGTTATGTTAAACATATTGCGGCATTCTTTAACCTTTGATCACATTGTTTGCTCATTAAAACGCCCTTTAAGTTATTTTTATTATGCATAGGAATTATTAATTACGTTTTCGCATTTGCCGTCTATACTCAAACGTAAATAGTGATTTCTAAGGGAGTTCAAATTAAGAAACAAAGGTGTTTTTTATAAATCTTTCGTTTATTGGTATAAAAATAACGTGTTAAATATTTATTATTTTAACAAAAAATCCCTAGGTACTTCATTGTTGTTCTCTAACTAATTAATTATGTCAGTAAGGACTCAACATGTGTGTGATTCGCAATTTAGAATCTTTAAATAATTAATTTTCAATTATATTTACTTATTGGAAATTGATTATTTGAAGTGTGCTTTTACAGCATATTTTTATTAATATAACAAACACCACAACCTGTGCAAATATAACACACACCACAACCTGTGCAAATATAACACACACCACAACCTGTGCAAATATAACACACACCACAACCTGTGCAAATATAACACACACCACAACCTGTGCAAATATAACACACACCACGACCTGTGCAAATATAACACACACCACAACCTGTGCAAATAGTGTGTTAATATTCCCATATATTTGAATTAACCACAATTATAACGAATTTTATTAAGCAGCCAAACAATACAGTAAGTAGCAAGTGAGATAGGCTACAGAGTAATTCATCTGGACATGCATTGTAAGGATTGCCTGTTCAATTGCAAGGGCTACATAGGACTCAATATATAGAGATGCAATGGAGATATCCGAAAAATTCGCTGGTGTTGTTTTGGGAAACTGTTATAGAGATGCAATGAAGATATGCGTGAAATTCTCTGGTGATGTTAAGAGAAACTGTTATAAAGATGCAATTGAGATATCCGAGAAATTCGCTGGTGATGTTTTGGGAAACTGTTATAGAGATGCAATGAAGATATGCGTGAAATTCTCTGGTGATGTTAAGAGAAACTGTTATAGAGATGCAATTGAGGTATCCAAGAAATTCGCTGGTGATGTTTTGGGAAACTGTTATAGAGATGCAATGAAGATATCCGAGAAATGCTCTGGTGATGTTTTGGGAAACTGTTATAGAGATGCAATGAAGATATTCGAGAAAATCGCTGGTGGTGTTTTGGGAAACTGTTATAGAGATGCAATGGAGGTATCCGAGAAATTCGCTGGTGATGTTTTCGGAAACTGTTATAGAGATGCAATGAAGATATCCGAGAAATGCTCTGGTGACGTTTTGAGAAACTGTTATAGATATGCAATGAAGATATTCGAGAAAATCGCTGGTGATGTTTTGGGAAACTGTTATAGAGATGCAATGAAGATATCCGAGAAATGCTCTGGTGATGTTTTGGGAAACTGTTAAAGAGATGCAGTGGAGGTATCCGAGAAATTCGCTGGTGATGTTTTGGGAAACTGTTATAGAGATGCAATGAAGATATCCCAGAAATTCTCTGGTAATGTTTTGGGAAACTGTTATAGAGATGTAATGGAGGTATCTGAGAAATTCTCTGTTGATATTTAGTAAAACTTTCAATATTGACCCACCTGCACACCCATACAAGTGCATACACGTACAGTGGTATTGACCCACCCGCCCACCCATACACGTACAGTGGTATTGACCTACCCGCCCATACACACGTACAATGGTATTGACCCCGCCGCCCACCCATACACACGTACAGTGGTATTGACTCACCCGCCCACCCATACACACGTACAATAGTATTGACCCACCCTCCCACCCATACACACGTACAATAGTATTGACCCACCCGCCCGCCCATACACATGTACAGTGGTATTGACCCATCCGCCCGCCAATACACAGTACAATAGTATTGACCCACCCGCCTACCCATACACACGTACAATAGTATTGACCCACCCGCCAGCCCATACAAATGTACAATGGTATTGACCCATCCACCCGCCCATACACAGTACAATAGTATTGACCGCCCGCCCATACACACGTACAATGGTATTGACCCCGCCGCCCACCCATACACACTTACAATAGTATTGACCCACCCGCCCACCCATACACACGTACAATAGTATTGACCCACCCGCCCGCCCATACACATGTACAGTGGTATTGACCCATCCACCCGCCCATACACAGTACAATAGTATTGACCCACCCGCCCGCCCATACACAGTACAATGGTATTGACCCATCCACCCGCCCATACACAGTACAATGGTATTGACCCACCCGCCCACCCATACACACGTACAATGGTATTGAAAAAACATTAGTAAAACAACATTTTCATTTATTTATTCTTAAGACGCAAATCGTAAATATATGAGCGAAAATGGATTTAGAATGATTGTGATGAGTGTCATTGTTACAAAATAAGGCCAAATATTTCTTAAAAAATATCATTTATTAATATCCCAATAACAAATGAACAGTGGTGGTTATCAGCTCATCTCCTGTAAAATGTGTAATGGCTCTGACCAAGATCTAATTGAGAATTATCTTCCTTTAGCTTATGAAGCTAGTATATAACCGTCATCGCTACTTATAGGTGGCCAACTGTAGTTAAGGACATGTATAACACGAGTCATATGCAACAAGTTGTTATCAGGAGCAGCAATTGTTATAACAGCATCGTCCTAATTCTCTTTATCAGGAGCAATGTATAACACTAGTTATATGCAACAAGTTGTTATCAGGAGCAGCAATTGTTATAACAGCATCGTCCTAATTCTATTTATCAGGAGCAATGTATAACACTAGTTATATGCAACAAGTTGTTATCAGGAGCAGCAATTGTTATAACAGCATCGTCCTAATTCTCTTTATCAGGAGCAATGTATAACACCACTTCTATGCAACAAAGTTTAACTTACGTCCTAGGGTTAAATTTACACTGGTTCCAGAAAAATCCTTGTTAACAGCCACAGGTAGCACTAAGTTACCGGTAACATATTTACAATACGACGTAGAGGTAGAAACATCTGGATATATAATTTATTAATGTTATTATTATTATTTAAGTTTTAGTTGTGTGATGATAAAGGAATTTCCCAAACGTTTATACGTTATTGAAATATAATTTGAAAGATGTGTCATTGTTAGAAAACTGGTAGTTGTTAAACCGTATCTATACTGGTAGGTGCTAAAACGTTGCAATTAGAAGGAAGACGAGAGTGGTGAACCCTCCAGTCGGTAGGTAGGAATATATTGGCCAAAGACAATCGGCGCTTCTTAATAAATGGTAATTATCGGTGGAAGAAGGAGCTTCCATTGAGTTTGAGAAGCCTTACAACAATAGAGCGTTCGAATTCAAACAGATTAATCGCCTTAGTTGGTGAGAGGGAGGGAAGGGGCTCAGATCTCGTACCGAGCCGTCGTGTACACTATGCCAAAGTCGTACTTTTTGACGATACTCTATGGCAAAGCATTATAGTTAACAGTACTTACAGAGACGTCTACAGTTACAATTAGATTTGTATTTAAATGGATGTACTATCATATCCGTTTGATGTGTAGTATCGTTTACAATAGTAGTGTGAAGTATGTTCCACTATATCAAGTTTGTTGAATAAATATGAAGAGGATTTAGAGGATGTAGTCTCTAATTACGTCTATAGCTAACAGTTCGCTTGGCAGATGAAAATTAAGAATTTATATAATGTAAACATGGTGTGATGGGAAACTACCGATAAACTATCCCGAGGAAAAAGAAGTTTGATTACAACAATATTTATTACGGATGTATAGGCACGTGCATATACATCTTTAGACGTGCTAGGCATACGACTAAATATATTATAGGTCAATTATCCCACCAACGTCATCACGGCCACTATATCCCGTCACGTGCCTATACATCTCTTGACGTGCTAGGCATACGACTAAATACATTATAGGTCAATCATCCAACCAACGTCATCACGGCCACTATATCCCGTGATATGCCTATACATGTCTTAACATGCTATGTATACGACTAAATAAAGGAGAGCCCACTTATGTAACCTACGTCATCACGTGCCACTATATCCCGTCACGTGCCTATACATCTATTGACGTACCAGGCATACGACTAAATAAAGGAGAGCCCACTTATGTAACCTACGTCATCACGTGCCACTATATCCCGTCACGTACCTATACATCTATTGACGTACCAGGCATACGAATAAATAAAGGAGAGCCCATTTATGTAATTACGTCATCACGTGTCGCAATACTTAAGGAATGAATAAATCATGTTTCATAACTATAAATATTTGTAATATTCAGGTACGAAAAGTAAAATTATGGTATTTATTTATTTAGATTTACTCTATCAAATATGCGTACCAGGTTCAAGTAATTTGTACCCGCCTGCTTCTGTTTGTACAAACTGCTATAACAGTTGGCACGGCTCACTATCATACTTCGAGAAGATATTGGTTATCTTAAACGTATTATTATTCCTGGTGGCGTTCAAGTAATTTGTACCCACCTGCTTCTGTTTGTACAAACTGCTATAACAGTTGGCACGGCTCACTATCATACTTCGAGAAGATATTGGTCATCTTAAACGTATTATTATTCCTGGTGGCGTTCAAGTAATTTGTACCCACCTGCTTCTGTTTGTACAAACTGCTATAACAGTTCGCACGGCTCACTATCATACTTCAGGAAGATATTGGTTATCTCTAACGTATTATTATTCCTGGTGGCGTTCAAGTAATTTGTACCCACCTGCTTGTGTTTGTACTACCAGATAACAGTTGACACCAAATAACCGTGGGCACGACTCGTTTCTACGAGAAAGTATTAGTTACCTGTAACCCATTAGTATTCCTTGTCGTGTACCTTGGTTAGGTAAGTGTACAGCCATTATCAGCTGTAAATAAAGTACTTTAACTGGCAATTGTTCTCGTTAAATATTCTTCATACTTCTACAAGTTCAAATCGTACAATTATCAACTTAAACGTATCAATCATAATGATTAAAGAACCATCAAAATGTTAATGCAGTACAGGATTCAGGAAGAATATCTTTTGTAATGGATTTCTTCAAAGTATCAAACTAACAATTAAAAATACACGACAACGCTAGTTGTAATTAATTGCTTATTTTATTAATTCGAGTAGTTTATAATTTCTTTTATTTTTTTAATTATTTATTTATTTTTGTTATTAGTGTCACTAGTTTTGAAAGCAATTAACTGTAGCAATAAAAGCAATAAAATCGTAACAGCTACTTTTCTATAGGGTCGGCTTTTGTAATTAGACATAACTTATGTCGTGTTAGTCTCACACTAACTGATAAGTTGATGGATACCTGGGTTGACTCATAACCATTACTTGTCGTGCAGTGACCATGGCCAAGTCAAGCATATGACAAATGCTCGTGTTCTATTCGCCCCAGCGACATATCGTTATCGTTGGTCCGTGACATTTTAAAATCTAAGTCGAACTCACGTGCCAATTATTTGGATTCAGGCCCAGTGAATTCCCTTCCTGGGCGCTAAGGGATTGGTTATTTTTAGTACACGCCACGTGGTATTAGTGAAATACTGAAACTTAAATTTTCTATGTCACTATACAAAACAATCGTCAATTCTCAGTAGTATTTGAAAGCTTAGGTACCAATCTAAATGTAAACTTGTGATGACGTGTCCATCAATAACGGAGCTATCGAAGAGGATTGGTCAGCTGCGATGTGTTGTGAAGGTCGGCTATTTGGACCGCTGAGGGGATTGGCCGGTCGCTGGCACTTACACAGACATGGGCTCGCATTACCGGGCTAAATCTGCCTGCACCCTCTTGTGCAACAACTACAGCGCCGACTGAGGGAGATTTTAACACGTTGACTAAAGTAACGAATAATAGAGTTAATGGATTACAATTTCAGAACGGAACAGTTAATAACATTCGGACGCTTCTTCTCATCTATACTTTATGCTTCTCGGCAACTTAATTTCCAATATAGTCCGTATATGAGTCCTTTCGAATCGTCCATCACGTTCACAATCAAGTTTGTAGTGCCGTGACATTTCAGATTCTAGACCATCAAGCTAACATCAGCCCCCACCGAAGGTACGTGCAAAGCCCGCAACACAAGTATGTACCTAAATCACGTTCCCAGCGCCGTGACATTCAAGGCTCTGGACTACCAGACTGTCATCAGCGCCCGCCGAAGGTGACTGCAAATCCCGCAACACAAGTATGTACCTAAATCACGTTCCCAGCGCCGTGACATTCAATGCTCTGGACCGCCAGACTGCCATCAGCGCCCGCCGAAGGTGACTGCAAACCCCGCAACACAAGTATGTACCTAAATCACGTTCCCAGCGCCGTGACATTCAATGCTCTGGACCGCCAGACAGTCATCAGCCCCCGCTGAAGGTGACTGCAAACTCCGCAACACAAGTATGTACCTAAATCACGTTCCCAGCGCCGTGACGTTCAAGGCTCTGGATCACCAGACTGTTGTAAATAATTTGACATATGCAGTTATTGTTATCTTTTGGGACCGACAATTTATTGGTATTTGTTGAGTTTTTAAGATTAAAACCCGGTGACTTATTTTTGGTTTTAAAATACTTTAAATAACATTTAAAATGATCGTAATAAAATAACATATGATTAACAAAACAATTTTGTTTTATTATCTGGCAAAATATTTATCAACGTATATACATTAAACAAAATTGTGATAATTAAGTGTTTTCTTTTTATGAAAATGTTGTGAATAGTTAGTTATCATTAGGCTTATATTTATTTCGCTCATAAGCAATTAAAAACTAGTTTAAGAAAAATTAGATAAATTGGAATTTTAAATAGCTATTTGTAAAGAACAGTGGTTGTTATTACTTCAGTAGAAGTATAATTTCTACTACTAATGTTGTGTTACATAGACCTAAGGCTGAAGAGTGTGCGTGTAGTGAACATAATACTACTTACTGCGTTTATCAAGAATCAAAGAATATTTTCACCGTATGTCCATGCTCAAAATTATCGCACACATCTTCGTTTTATGTAGTTTTAATATTGAAACACTAATTACTCAATACGTGTGGATGTGTACTGATGTAAATGTGGGGTAATAGGAGATTATTCAGTTATAAATAACATTATTGATACTGTATATGTAAATTAAAAAAAAAAAAAAAAAAAAAAAAAAAAAAAAAAAAACACTAATTGTAAAGAAGTACAATATTTAACAATGTTAGTGATCCTAAAAACGTAACTTAGTGCAATGATAATACCTTGAACGACCTCCATGCATTTATAACAGCTTGAAGGAATTCCCTCCGCTCTGTCCCCTCATCGAGATGTTAGAGGTGTTCTTGAAGAATGCTGTCCGTTTCTTCTTTAGCTTCTACTTCTACTTTTTTTTTGGTCCCTTTCTTCTTACTTCAAGCTAAGCCAAGCTCGGTGCTGGATCTCGGGCGTCAAAATTTTTTACCATGTCCCAGACATGCTCAATTGGATTTCAGTCGGGACTTATTGGCGGACCGTTCATGGTGGTTGTCCCAACTCCATCAAGGTAGACTGTTACAATCCGAGCACTGTGTGAACGTGAACTATCGTTCATATGGATGACACCACATGTTCATGGTGGTTGTCCCAACTCCATCAAGGTAGACTGTTACAATCCGAGCACTGTGTGAACGTGAACTATCGTTCATATGGGTGTATGACACCACATGTTCATGGTGGTTGTCCCAACTCCATCAAGGTAGACTGTTACAGTCTGAGCACTGTGTGAACGTGAACTATCGTTCATATGGATGACACCACATGTTCATGGTGGTTGTCCCAACTCCATCAAGGTAGACTGTTACAATCCGAGCACTGTGTGAACGTGAACTATCGTTCATATGGATGACACCACATGTTCATGGTGGTTGTCCCAACTCCATCAAGGTAGACTGTTACAATCCGAGCACTGTGTGAACGTGAACTATCGTTCATATGGGTGTATGACACCACGTGTTCATGGTGGTTGTCCCAACTCCATCAAGGTAGACTGTTACAATCCGAGCACTGTGTGAACGTGAACTATCGTTCATATGGATGACACCACATGTTCATGGTGGTTGTCCCAACTCCATCAAGGTAGACTGTTACAATCCGAGCACTGTGTGAACGTGAACTATCGTTCATATGGGTGTATGACACCACATGTTCATGGTGGTTGTTGTCCCAACTCCATCAAGGTAGACTGTTACAGTCTGAGCACTGTGTGAACGTGAACTATCGTTCATATGGGTGTATGACACCACATGTTCATGCAGAATGTTTACCATACAACTGCGACCAATGAGGGCTGGCATAGAAACACTCGCCAATTTATAATCGATAGAAATAAAAAACTCATCCCCCTCCTCCCAATAAAAATCGATCCACCACTAAAAGGCTCTATTGGTGATATAAGTGCCTAAGCACATCTCTCTCCTACACGTCACCACACTCGTCGACACCCGTCAAGACTCTGGTCTCGTCTTTAAATAGTACATTATTCCAATCACCCAATGTGCAACCCCGATGTTCTGGACAAACTGAAGAATATGTTGTTCTGGGACAAACTGAACAATCTGAAGACGACTAGTGTGGTTCTCCGAACTCCGTAAGGATGATATCCATCCCACTGACGGCCAGAGTGGTACTCCGATTTCCGTAAGGTTGATGTCCACCCTACTGACGACCAGTGTGGTACTCCGATTTCCGCACGGTCGATGTCCACCCTACTGACGGCCAGTGTGGTTCTCTGATTTCCGTAAGGTCGATGTCCATCCCACTGACTGCGAGTGTGGTCCTCCGATTTCCGAAAGGTCGATGTCCATCCCACTGACTGTCAGTGTGGTCCTCCGATTTCCGCAAGGTCGATGTCCATCCCACTGACTGCCAATGTGGTCCTCCGATTTCCGGAAGGTCGATGTCCTTCCCACTGACTGCCAGTGTGGTACTCCAATTTCCGCGAGGTCGATTTCCACCCTACTGACGACCAGTGTGGTTCTCCGATCCCCGTAATGTCGATGTTCATCAAACTGACGACCAGTGTGGTCTACCGATTTCCGTAAGGTCGATTTCCATCCCACTGACTGCCAGTGTTGTCTTCCGATTTCCGTAAGGTTAATGTCCATCCCACTGACCTCCAGTGTGGTCTTCTGATTTCCGTAAGGTCGATTTCCATGGTACTGACGTCCAATGTAGTCCTCCCGCTCTCCATACGATCGGGCGTATAGAGAGCGGGAGATCCATACAGAAGTGTACCCGCTCTACACTTCTGTTGGCGCACAAATTCATCCAGGATACTAATACCTGAGATACAGAGAGTAACAGTTGAGAGACAATCAGACTTCAGTGGAATTTAAACATCGTGGACTGTCTTTTTTATTCTTTTTTCCGAAGCTAGAACTTCGGTTTCTATACACTTTGCAATGTTAATTCTCTTTTCACATCAGAATCGAACATAATCAACCAAGTTGACAGAGCTTCAGTGTATGTTTAATGCATGTGGAAAGTGGTAGGGATGTTGCCTGCGGTAGGCGCGCGCCAGACATACCTCTCTCCCTCAAAGCAAAAATGTAAAACCCTTGCATCACCTACTCTTCAAAGTATTGTTTGTCACATTATGTTTTGTATAATCCGTATTGGAGACGCTGGCTTTTAAATATGGCAGTTGATTTGTATTTATATCAGGCTGAGACTGGTGCCAAGCACTAGGACAGCTTGAATGGACATGCGAATGGTACATGAGGTGAATTGGAATACGGTTGAAAAACACGAATACAGTCTACAGGTTGTTGTATATCTCTTGAATGGATGACGAGGCGCAGTGTAAATACAGTAGAGAAACCTGAATCAAACGCTACTCTAATTTATGTGGGAATTGGGTACATTAGGAAAAGGCTACACGTCTACAGGTTGCTGTCGATCTCTTGAATGGAAGATGAGGCGCAGTGTAAATACAGTAGAGAAACCTGAGTCCAACGCTACCCTAATTTATGTGGGAATTGGGTACATTAGGAAAAGGCTACACGTCTACAGGTTGCTGTCGATCTCTTGAATGGAAGATGAGGCGCAGTGTAAATACAGTAAAGAAACCTGAATCAAACGCTACTCTAATTTATGTGGGAATTGGGTACATTAGGAAAAGGCTACACGTCTACAGGTTGCTGTCGATCTCTTGAATGGAAGACGAGGCGCAGTGTAAATACAGTAGAGAAACCTGAGTCCAACGCTACCCTAATTTATGTGGGAATTGGGTACATTATGAGAAGGCTACACGTCTACAGGTTGCTGTCGATCTCTTGAATGGAAGATGAGGCGCAGTGTAAATACAGTAGAGAAACCTGAGTCCAACGCCAACATTATCTATTGTGGGTATTGTGTACAGACTACAGTGTACAGTCTGCTGCCGTTGCACTCGGCTGCGATATTGGTTTTGCTACTCTTTTGTTGCATGTTTTGCCCAATATCCGAGTTGCAGTTTAGTCTCCGTCTATGCATTGTACTTTCTTCCATAACTATCTACTTACCTCAAGTAAGGCTTGTAAGCTATACACTGTATAAATTTTGTTTTTCATTAAGTAATAATATGTTAGCTTAGCGATCAGTGCTTGAATTTAATTCTGCTTTTAGGTTGTTGGTCAGAAGATATTAATCTAATTCCTTAAGATAAAAACGGAAATACAGATTATATCAAATTTATTTGAAGTAATCTTCACTTCCATTTTATTAATTAATACGTTTATTAAAATATTACTTCATCTTAGCAACGTGAGGAATCAAAATATTACTTCATCTTAGCAACGTGACGAATCAAAATATTACTTCATCTTAGCAACGTGAGGAATCAAAATATTACTTCATCTTAGCAACGTGAGGAATCAAAATATGACTTCATCTTAGCAACGTGAGGAATCAAAATATGACTTCATCTTAGCAACGTGAGGAATCAAAATATTACTTCATCTTAGCAACGTGAGGAATCAAAATATTACTTCATCTTAGCAACGTGAGGAATCAAAATATTACTTCATCTTAGCAACGTGAGGAATCAAAATATTACTTCATCTTAGCAACGTGAGGAATCAAAATATGACTTCATCTTAGCAACGTGAGGAATCAAAATAAACCAATAGTTTTATCTGCCTTACACTAGGTTTGTATGAGCAGTTATCCAACCCCACATTTTTCTTCCTAGGAAATCTAAAAAAAATCCCCAGAAAATTCACTGCCGGTTAGAAAAATGATCTTTTCCTATGAATACAACCATCGTATTGGAGGACAATATTTCTTCTAAATCATATTCCGTTAAAAGAAAATGGCCTACTTATAAAAATATGTGTCTAAAGAAAAATTTAGTCCAAAATTCTATCTTTTCAGGAAATATACTTTCCCAGAAAACGACATTTATGAACATAATCTCTCTTGAAAAAGTAATACTCTAGATACCTTCTACTCGAAGAATCTAGGAGTAGAGAGTATCTTCCAAGAAAAGTTAACGCCTGAAAACTGCCCATCACAGTATAATCACCTCTTTTCTTATTATTGTATGTTGAAAAATGAAGAAACAAAGTGATCACCAAACTAATGAAAATGAGCTTTCAAGGAATTTTACTGCTCTAAGCAACTTAATATCACAACACAATTTCACAAATTGTAAGTTTTCATCCAAAATAAAACAATATATAACAGAAATTTTAAGATTTCCATTTTAAAAACTTATTTTCCTAACTGTTTCCCTACAAAAAATGTGTCTCCAAAAATATGTTCCTTTTTATTCATAAAGTAGTCGGTAAACAGTGTGTGTTTACTCTTGTTCTGAGGAGAGTCGAAGTTGTGTTCATAGAACGTTAAATTATATGAACGCTAAGTACAACACATTAACAAAACTATGGTTTGTCGGCAATATTCTGAGTTACAATTGTGTATTATTGACACTTTAAAAATCAGAATGGAAGATGCTATAGACAATTTCTTCACTATTTGCATCTTTATTTTTATGAAATCACATTTATTATTACAGAGATTGGTCAGTTGTTTCTCTCGTACAACTTGTCTCTGTCCGGTCCAAGTTCACTGTCGGGTGACGGCGTATATAGTTGCGATTCAGATTGGTGGCTTATCTTCTCTCTTGACCCTTATTGATAACACCCTTAATTACGATGACTGGCGTATGGAGATAGTTGACACAGATTTAGTCTTCTACTTCAGTTTGGCAAACACCACAAGTGTCGCACAGCGCGCTCTACAGTTTTACGTTACGGAGAACGCCAGATTCAGAAGACAGGGGGTTGTGGTCTCCTTTAGTGAAGTGGTATGTGGTACACTTTGTGGTAGACACCACAATTGTAGCTCATTGTGCTCTAGAATTTCTGGCTCTTGAGTCCGTCAGCTTCTATAGCCATGTCTGAGATTGGGGGGGGGGGGGTGAGGTCGTAATCTACAGTAGTGAAGTGGTATGTGGTACACTTTGTGATAGACACCACAATTGTAGCTCATTGTGCTTTAGAATTTCTAGCTATTGAGTCCGTCAGCTCTATAGCCATGTCTGAGATGGGGGGGGGGGGTGAGGTCGTAATCTACAGTAGTGAAGTGGTATCTTAGTGATTTCAATACCATTCATTTGATGGCCGATAAGTGGAATCACATGTCCCTGATGGCTAAACTCAACAGTCGTCGATGTTCGTTTGATGGCTAAAAACGCGTACAATAACAGTAGTAATCTACAGCTAGGCAACAAGAGTAACTAAGTGCCCCTGATGGCTATACAATTGGGTGACGCTCGTTTGATGGCTGAATACACGTACAATTAGTAGTGGCAATTTACATTTAGGTGACAAGAGTAACTACGTGCACCTGATGGCTATACAATTGGTTGACGCTTGTTGATGGTTGAATACACGTACAAGTAGTAGTGGCAATTTACATTTAGGCGACAAGAGTAACTACGTGTCCCTGATGGCTATACAATTGGGTGACGCTCGTTTGATGGCTGAATACACGTACAATTAGTAGTGGTAATTTACATTTAGGCGACAAGAGTAACTACGTGTCCCTGATGGCTATACAATTGGGTGACGCTCGTTTGATGGCTGAATACACGTACAATTAGTAGTGGTAATTTACATTTAGGCGACAAGAGTAACTACGTGTCCCTGATGGCTATACAATTGGGTGACGCTCGTTTGATGGCTGAATACACGTTCACATAGCAGTGTTAATTTACATTTAGGCGACAAGAGTAACTACGTGTCCCTGATGGCTATACAATTGTGTGACGCTCGTTTGATGGTTGAATACACGTACAATTAGCAGTGGTAATTTACATTTAGGCGATAAGAGTACCTACGTGCACCTGATGGCTATACAATTATGTGACGCTCGTTTGATGGTTGAATACACGTACAATTAGCAGTGGTAATTTACATTTAGGCGATAAGAGTAACTACGTGCACCTGATGGCTATACAATTGTGTGACGCTAGTTTGATGGTTGAATACACGTACAATTAGCAGTGGTAATTTACATTTAGTCGACAAGAGTAACTACGTGCCCCTGATGGCTATACAATTGTGTGACGCTCGTTTGATGGTTGAATACACGTTCACATAGCAGTGTTAATTTACATTTAGGCGACAAGAGTAACTACGTGCCCCTGATGGCTATACAATTGTGTGACGCTAGTTTGATGGTTGAATACACGTTCACATAGCAATGTTAATTTACATTTAGGCGACAAGAGTAACTACGTGCCCCTGATGGCTATACAATTGTGTGACGCTAGTTTGATGGTTGAATACACGTTCACATAGCAGTTTTAATTTACATTTAGGCGACAAGAGTAACTACGTGCACCTGATGGCTATACAATTGTGTGACGCTCGTTTGATGGTTGAATACACGTACAATTAGTAGTGGAAATTTACTTTTAAGCGACAAGAGTAACTAAGTGCCCCTGATGGCTATACAATTGTGTGACGCTCGTTTGATGGTTGAATACACGTACAATTAGCAGTGGTAATTTACATTTAGGCGATAAGAGTAACTACGTGCACCTGATGGCTATACAATTGTGTGACGCTCGTTTGATGGTTGAATACACGTACAATTAGCAGTGGTAATTTACATTTAGGCGATAAGAGTACCTACGTGCACCTGATGGCTATACAATTGTGTGACGCTCGTTTGATGGTTGAATATAGTACAATTAGGCGACAAGAGTAACTACGTGTCCCTGATGGCTATACAATTGTGTGACGCTCGTTTGATGGTTGAATACACGTACAATTAGCAGTGGTAATTTACATTTAAGCGACAAGAGTAACTACGTGTCCCTGATGGCTATACAATTGTGTAACGCTCGTTTGATGGTTGAATACACGTACAATTAGCAGTGGTAATTTACATTTAAGCGACAAGAGTAACTACGTGTCCCTGTTGGCTATACAATTGTGTGACGCTCGTTTGATGGTTGAATACACGTACAATTAGTAGTGGTAGTTTACATTTAAGCGACAAGAGTAACTACGTGTCCCTGATGGCTATACAATTGTGTGACGCTCGTTTGATGGTTGAATACACGTACAATTAGCAGTGGTAATTTACATTTAAGCGACAAGAGTAACTAAGTGCCCCTGATGGCCATACAATTGTGTGACGCTCGTTTGATGGTTGAATACACGTACAATTAGCAGTGGTAATTTACATTTAAGCGACAAGAGTAACTAAGTGCCCCTGATGGCTATACAATTGGGTGACGCTCGTTTGATGGTTGAATACACGTACAATTAGCAGTGGTAATTTACATTTAGGCGATAAGAGTAACTACGTGCCCCTGATGGCTATACAATTCTGTGACGCTCGTTTGATGGTTGAATACACGTACAATTAGCAGTGGTAATTTACACTTAGGCGACAAGAGTAACTACGTGTCCCTGATGGCTATACAATTGTGTGACGCTCGTTTGATGGTTGAATACACGTACAATTAGCAGTGGTAATTTACACTTAGGCGACAAGAGTAACTAAGTGCCCCTAATGGCTGTACAATTTTGTGACGATCGTTTGATGGTTGAATACACGTACAATTAGCAGTGGTAATTTACATTTAGGCGATAAGAGTAACTACGTGCACCTGATGGCTATACAATTGTGTGACGCTCGTTTGATGGTTGAATACACGTACAATTAGCAGTGGTAATTTACATTTAGGCGATAAGAGTAACTACGTGCACCTGATGGCTATACAATTTTGTGACGCTCGTTTGATGGTTGAATACACGTACAATTAGGCGACAGGAGTAACTACGTGCCGCTGATGGCTATACAATTGTGCAACTCTAAATGTATTCTAAATAAATGAATTGATTTACCGTTAAAATAATTTATGTGGTCCATTTTATCTTGATAGTTATGCGTAGCTGATATTTGTAGGATCAGTAACGGCTCTCAAGAACAGAGAACGTCCAGAAGTGAAGAGTGAATTACATTTATTTGAATAGTTGAGAACCTTTCTGAATACTTTATCTCCTGGAAGTTGGTGAAAGTTTAATGGCAATTCTTCGAGTGATATCTTCTTCGTTTTTTTTATTTAATTTTTTTTTTAGAGATGTTGAGCGATAGTCATTTTATTTGCTCTCTCAACTCTTTGTAAAACTTTAACATTATTAATAACTGTTTAGTTTGATATTTAAAAAATTAAATAATATATTTCAATCAAAATTGAATTACGACATACTGTATTTTTAGTAGTAATGTGATTAGCAAAATAAAACTAGTTCCATAACCAAGTATTCGGGAAGACATAAGTTATGAATTTGATATCTACCGGTTCCTTAGTTGAGCGTTAAAATGTTTTGGGTAGAGATGTTGGAGAGTTGTGGTGTTGCTTCCATTGTATTGGAATTTGCTCTCTAGCGTTAATTTTCTTAAATTTGTTTATTAAAGAAATAAATATCGCTTTCTCTGAGGCCGATACTGGAAGTTCTATTTTATTGGAGTTCTGAATTTAGTTCCCACATTTGTGTAGAATTAAATAGTATGCGTGTTTTAAAAGATAAATTCAATTCAAATCTCAATAGCAGCGACTAACAATTTTCAATTTACACGTACAAAGTGTTATCAATTCGCATTCATTCTCCAGTCGCTTTTCACCTCCAGTAACGGTGTTAGTTTTCCAATTGAGCGGTCTCCCAGTAGACGAAAAACTTGCGAATCCTACAAAATACTTGTGATTCCTAAACGCCGGGTGCGCTTTTGTTTTAATTGTGGAGTTTGTCAATGAAATGTGCACCTTGTTGGGAAGGTAAAATCTGCTATTCCAGTACGGTAGCTCTCCACCGAGCTAGAACATAATGTGACGTACAGTACATATTGTTTCTTACGACATTGGATAATTTGTAATTTGATGAAAGTTAGTTTCTATGAACCTCTTAAATTAATTTTGGTGATTATTATGTAACGTTTGTTTTTCTCATCTAAGTACTCTCAAAAAATTCTTGTTTGCATAAGACCGACCCCCATATCGATCAGCAAGTAAGGGTGGAAAAATCAAGCCGCAATTCACCGTCATCAGTAAACAGTAAACGATCTCAACACAAAACGTACAGATTATAATTGTCACAAACTATGACGATATGAGTATTCCAATCCAAATGTATTCCCAGGAATTATACTGTGCAAACAAAAAAATTCCACATTTCATTGTTGGGTCACACTCAGAATCATTGGAGTGTAAACATATTTCAGAAAAGAAGATTCTAGGAATTGGTTTTTAGCTTCAAGTTGTTAAAACGTTAAACTCGCTATTCAGTTCAGAAGAAGTTTGTTGTTCCTAGCTTGATATTGAACACTAGCTTTTTTCACTAAAGTACATTGTATCATTTCCAAGCTGAAGTGATAACCCAATATAACTCTTTGTACCTCTTAATGACAAAATGTTGTATAATCTAAAGAAAGACTTTTGTTTAATGTTGACTTTTGCATACAACGTAAATTAGAAAAAAGAACCAGACCGAGAATGTATCTCTGGGGGACGCCATAACACAGATCAGTTTTGAACTACTGTACTTGTGTTGTCTGGTTTTTCGACATATCCATCCCTCTTCAACCACATCGACTGCGTTCATAGTCCAATAGCCCTTCCTAAATGTAAATTAGTTTACAGCAAGCTGGTCGAGTATAATGGATAATTGAAGATTTCTCATGAAAATCGTTCAAATGTTTTGGTAAAAAATGGTAAAATATATACAGGCCTGTAGTTATTGACTGAATACGGTTTGTATTTTTTGAATTTTGGAACTTTTGCAACTTTCAGGAGAAAGAGGAATACTTCGGGTGATTCCATCATCAGTCACAAGTGCAAATACCATGTATACTATTAGGGTATGTCTTAAGTATGAGGAAAACAGACTGGGACGCCAGGTAGTAGTAGAAGTTGACTCCTAGCCTCGTCAGTAACATTTTTATCTCCAGTTTAAATTTGGATTTTGTTACTCTATGTATGTACTATTATTAATTAGTAATATCCCAACCCGTTTCTAGAAAAAATTTTAAGAGATAATTGCTTTTGAAACAACCTTTTTTTTAAGGGTTTAAAATCGTCATGTTTTTTTAAACAACGCCCCTAAAAAAATATCTGTTGAGGGTTCTCTTGAAATAAGAATTCCTTTTGTAATCCAATTTCGTTTTCTTTTGTTTATATGCTGACTATTTCTATAGCGAAAATGCACTTAAATAAAATTTAAAACATTTAAAAACAAAATCTTTGTTGATAAACCCAAATTGTTAAAACTTAATTCTTTTTGTTCATACTCAACCAAATGTGTTTTCCAGGTTGTCTTCCGTCATAGTGATATACTTAGGTAGCGTATTATTAGCCGCTTTCTGTCGCGGTGTCTGGGTGATTAACTGTTATTACATTTCATCTTCCTGCGGATTCCTTGAGTTTGCTATTGAGGAACCTCTGACTGGCTCATGTATTGCCTCTTCTATGCCAGCCATTCACACAGTTATATTCATTGATACATTGTATGTTTGTCTTGTATGCTGTACAATGTAGTCATTTTGTGTTTTCAGCAGGGGAGAGTGTTCGCCATGCAGTGCTGTACGGACGGCTGGTGGACGAGGAGCAGTTGGCGGCCTCGCTGGCAGGCCCGGACACGCCGTCCGATATCCAGGCCATGCAGGCTCGCATCCCCCAGCACTTCCGGGACCCCGCCACAGCGCCCCTACGCAAGCTCAGCGTCGACCTCATCAAGACCTATAAACACATCAATGAGGTAAGTGCAACATTTTTAACGTTGGCTTCAGTGGTCGGACTCCCTAAAAATTTATTTTGGTTTGACTTGTGTGAATCATAAATTCTATATATTTTAGATTGGAGTGTGAGGTATTTTGATCAATATTTGCTATACATTTATATTTTACATATCTTCACTTGTTTACCGAACTCTAGCGTGTGTGGAATAACAAGTGAATACATATGTGATTCTAAGATCCCTTTACATCAGCCACATTAAGTATGACGTACATTGCGTGTGGAATGATGGGTGAACCACCAATGCTAGTATGTATCGTTGTAGAACGTCGAACTTACGAATTCTTGCATAGTGGTAATCCCACTCTCTGTACAAATGTCATTACAATAGTGAAGTACATTGTTGAGAACGATCGGTGTGAACACCTGCTGTATTGTTCTTTGTAATAGTTATGACACTTTACAGAATATCTTACGATGTACGATACTCACCTCACTACACACAACCATAACAATGTCGAGATTACATTGCTGTGAACGATGGGTTGTGAAACACCAAATGCTAGTATGTATCGTATGTAGAACGTTGAATTCAAGAAATCTTCGATGTGCGTAACTCCACCTCCCTACAACAACCATAACAATGTGTGAGGTACATAGTGTGGAACGATGGGTGAACCACCAATGCTAGTATATATCGTTGTAGAACGTCGAACTTCAAGAAATCTTCGATGTGCGTAACTCCACCTCCCTACAACAACCATAACAATGTGAGAGGTACATAGTGTGGAACGATGGGTGAACCACCAATGCTAGTATGTATCGTTGTAGAACGTCGAACTTCAAGAAATCTTCGATGTGCGTAACTCCACCCCCCTACAACAACCATAACAATGTGTGAGGTACATAGTGTGGAACGATGGGTGAACCACCAATGCTAGTATGTATCGTTGTAGAACGTTGAACTTCAAGAAATCTTCGATGTGCGTAACTCCACCCCCCTACAACAACCATAACAATGTGTGAGGTACATAGTGTGGAACGATGGGTGAACCACCAATGCTAGTATATATCGTTGTAGAACGTCGAACTTCAAGAAATCTTCGATGTGCGTAACTCCACCCCCCTACAACAACCATAACAATGTGTGAGGTACATAGTGTGGAACGATGGGTGAACCACCAATGCTAGTATATATCGTTGTAGAACGTCGAACTTCAAGAAATCTTCGATGTGCGTAACTCCACCTCCCTACAACAACCATAACAATGTGAGAGGTACATTGTGTGGAACGATGGGTGAACCACCAATGCTAGTATGTATCTTTGTAAAACGTCGAACTTACAGAAATCTTCGATGTGCGTAACTCCACCTCCCTACAACAACCATAACAATGTGAGAGGTACATTGTGTGGAACGATGGGTGAACCACCAATGCTAGTATGTATCTTTGTAAAACGTCGAACTTACAGAAATCTTCGATGTGCGTAACTCCACCTCCCTACAACAACCATAACAATGTGTGAGGTACATTGTGTGGAACGATGGGTGAACCACCAATGCTAGTATATATCGTTGTAGAACGTCGAACTTCAAGAAATCTTCTATGTGCGTAACTCCACCTCCCTACAACAACCATAACAATGTGTGAGGTTCATTGTGTGGAACGATGGGTGAACCACCAATGCTAGTATATATCGTTGTAGAACGTTGAACTTCAAGAAATCTTCGATGTGCGTAACTCCACCCCCCTACAACAACCATAACAATGTGTGAGGTACATAGTGTGGAACGATGGGTGAACCACCAATGCTAGTATGTATCGTTGTAGAACGTTGAACTTCAAGAAATCTTCGATGTGCGTTACTCCACCCCCCTACAACAACCATAACAATGTGTGAGGTACATAGTGTGGAACGATGGGTGAACCACCAATGCTAGTATATATCGTTGTAGAACGTCGAACTTCAAGAAATCTTCGATGTGCGTAACTCCACCCCCCTACAACAACCATAACAATGTGTGAGGTACATAGTGTGGAACGATGGGTGAACCACCAATGCTAGTATATATCGTTGTAGAACGTCGAACTTCAAGAAATCTTCGATGTGCGTAACTCCACCCCCCTACAACAACCATAACAATGTGTGAGGTACATAGTGTGGAACGATGGGTGAACCACCAATGCTAGTATATATCGTTGTAGAACGTCGAACTTCAAGAAATCTTCGATGTGCGTAACTCCACCCCCCTACAACAACCATAACAATGTGTGAGGTACATAGTGTGGAACGATGGGTGAACCACCAATGCTAGTATATATCGTTGTAGAACGTCGAACTTCAAGAAATCTTCGATGTGCGTAACTCCACCTCCCTACAACAACCATAACAATGTGAGAGGTACATTGTGTGGAACGATGGGTGAACCACCAATGCTAGTATGTATCTTTGTAAAACGTCGAACTTACAGAAATCTTCGATGTGCGTAACTCCACCTCCCTACAACAACCATAACAATGTGAGAGGTACATTGTGTGGAACGATGGGTGAACCACCAATGCTAGTATGTATCTTTGTAAAACGTCGAACTTACAGAAATCTTCGATGTGCGTAACTCCACCTCCCTACAACAACCATAACAATGTGTGAGGTACATTGTGTGGAACGATGGGTGAACCACCAATGCTAGTATATATCGTTGTAGAACGTCGAACTTCAAGAAATCTTCTATGTGCGTAACTCCACCTCCCTACAACAACCATAACAATGTGTGAGGTTCATTGTGTGGAACGATGGGTGAACCACCAATGCTAGTATATATCGTTGTAGAACGTTGAACTTCAAGAAATCTTCGATGTGCGTAACTCCACCCCCCTACAACAACCATAACAATGTGTGAGGTACATAGTGTGGAACGATGGGTGAACCACCAATGCTAGTATGTATCGTTGTAGAACGTTGAACTTCAAGAAATCTTCGATGTGCGTTACTCCACCCCCCTACAACAACCATAACAATGTGTGAGGTACATAGTGTGGAACGATGGGTGAACCACCAATGCTAGTATATATCGTTGTAGAACGTCGAACTTCAAGAAATCTTCGATGTGCGTAACTCCACCCCCCTACAACAACCATAACAATGTGTGAGGTACATAGTGTGGAACGATGGGTGAACCACCAATGCTAGTATATATCGTTGTAGAACGTCGAACTTCAAGAAATCTTCGATGTGCGTAACTCCACCCCCCTACAACAACCATAACAATGTGTGAGGTACATAGTGTGGAACGATGGGTGAACCACCAATGCTAGTATGTATCGTTGTAGAACGTCGAACTTCAATGAAACTCCGAGGTGCGTAACTCCACCCCCCTACAACAACCATAACAATGTGTGAGGTACATAGTGTGGAACGATGGGTGAACCACCAATGCTAGTATGTATCGTTGTAGAACGTCGAACTTCAATGAAACTCCGAGGTGCCTCACTCCCCATTCCTACAACAACCATAACAATGTGTGGGATACATTGTTTTGGTTGTTGTATCATTGTATACATTGAACTTCATGAAACCTGCGTTGTACCTCAACCCCACGCCTACATTAGCCTCATTAATGTATGATGGGCATTGCGTTTGTAGCGATGAGTGGTCCTCCAATCCTAGTCTGTATTCTTAAAGAACGTCCAAATTCGAGAAGATTGCTTCATTGTTTTATGTTACTTTTACTTCTTTACAAGGTATTATTAGTTGCGAAGACGTGGTCGATCTTATTTTGTACTGAACAAAGTCTATCCTCTGTAATATTTGATTGGCTTCTCAATCGTTTATTGACTGTAATCGTACAATTTTGATTGTTTCTATTGAGTTTAAGTAACACTGGGCTTTGTAATGAATGAATTTTGCTACCATCAGTAGTAATTGATAGCCTCGATCGGTCAAGGCTTCCGATCTGTGATAAAAGTAAACTTACTCCGTTTGGCGTTTTTATTATATTAATATTACTGAGGCACACTCAAGGCGAGGGCTCTGTTTTGTCCACTGGCTGGGTTGACAATATTACTGAGGCACACTCAAGGCGAGGGCTCTGTTTTGTCCACTGGCTGGGCTGACATTATTACTGAGGCACACTCAAGGCGAGGGCTCTGTTTTGTCCACTGGCTGGGTTGACAATATTACTGAGGCACACTCAAGGCGAGGGCTCTGTTTTGTCCACTGGCTGGGTTGACAATATTACTGAGGCACACTCAAGGCGAGGGCTCTGTTTTGTCCACTGGCTGGGTTGACAATATTACTGAGGCACACTCAAGGCGAGGGCTCTGTTTTGTCCACTGGCTGGGTTGACAATATTACTGAGGCACACTCAAGGCGAGGGCTCTGTTTTGTCCACTGGCTGGGTTGACAATATTACTGAGGCACACTCAAGGCGAGGGCTCTGTTTTGTCCACTGGCTGGGCTGACATTATTACTGAGGCACACTCAAGGCGAGGGCTCTGTTTTGTCCACTGGCTGGGTTGACAATATTACTGAGGCACACTCAAGGCGAGGGCTCTGTTTTGTCCACTGGCTGGGCTGACATTATTACTGAGGCACACTCAAGGCGAGGGCTCTGTTTTGTCCACTGGCTGGGCTGACATTATTACTGAGGCACACTCAAGGCGAGGGCTCTGTTTTGTCCACTGGCTGGGCTGACATTATTACTGAGGCACACTCAAGGCGAGGGCTCTGTTTTGTCCACTGGCTGGGCTGACATTATTACTGAGGCACACTCAAGGCGAGGGCTCTGTTTTGTCCACTGGCTGGGCTGACATTATTACTGAGGCACACTCAAGGCGAGGGCTCTGTTTTGTCCACTGGCTGGGCTGACATTATTACTGAGGCACACTCAAGGCGAGGGCTCTGTTTTGTCCACTGGCTGGGCTGACATTATTACTGAGGCACACTCAAGGCGAGGGCTCTGTTTTGTCCACTGGCTGGGCTGACATTATTACTGAGGCACACTCAAGGCGAGGGCTCTGTTTTGTCCACTGGCTGGGCTGACATTATTACTGAGGCACACTCAAGGCGAGGGCTCTGTTTTGTCCACTGGCTGGGTTGACAATATTACTGAGGCGCACTCAAGGCGAGGGCTCTGTTTTGTCCACTGGCTGGGTTGACAATATTACTGAGGCACACTCAAGGCGAGGGCTCTGTTTTGTCCACTGGCTGGGTTGACAATATTACTGAGGCACACTCAAGGCGAGGGCTCTGTTTTGTCCACTGGCTGGGTTGACAATATTACTGAGGCGCACTCAAGGCGAGGGCTCTGTTTTGTCCACTGGCTGGGTTGACAATATTACTGAGGCACACTCAAGGCGAGGGCTCTGTTTTGTCCACTGGCTGGGTTGACAATATTACTGAGGCACACTCAAGGCGAGGGCTCTGTTTTGTCCACTGGCTGGGTTGACATTATTACTCTGCCGTTGCATACGCCCTATACACATGTAATCGATACCCAACGCGCAACGCACTACCTGTTGACTATTGCTAGGTCATAGGTCAGCCTTGATTTACGCTCACATACAAATGTAACCACCGTTCATTCAGTTACATGATGCGTGTACACTCCTCGGTAAGACTAAAGGGCCGGAAACCCTTTCGTCTGGCCGTGTTGGCCCTAACTCAATTTTTGAAGCATTCCCTGTCCACTTTCCCCCAAGCACAGTGCGCTAAATTCAACGAGCCTCATCATGACCTTGCACCACGATGTCTGTCTAAAACGTATAACAACATAAGTGGATAGTTGTACTATTAACTCAATGAACAAGTGGTAAGAGGTTTAATTATGGATTGGAAATAAAATTCATGTGATCAGCACGATATCTCTTTAGACACACTCTTAAGTCGTCAAACAAGAATACAAGTAGCCTCCCTTATTGTACATGATCCACCATGTGATCAGCACGATATCTCTTTAGACACACTCTTAAGTCGTCAAACAAGAATACAAGTAGCCTCCCTTATTGTACATGATCCACCTTGTGATCAGCACGATATCTCTTTAGACACACTCTTAAGTCGTCAAACAAGAATACAAGTAGCCTCCCTTATTGTACATGATCCACCATGTGATCAGCACGATATCTCTTTAGACACACTCTTAAGTCGTCAAACAAGAATACAAGTAGCCTCCCTTATTGTACATGATCCACCATGTGATCAGCACGATATCTCTTTAGACACACTCTTAAGTCGTCAAACAAGAATACAAGTCGCCTCCCTTATTGTACATGATCCACCTTATTTGGCCCCTTATAAATGATCTCTTATCTGAAATTTCTTTAATTGCCATTTTGATAATGCTTTCAAAAACAAAATGAATACATCCGTAAAGCTGGATTTGTGGTAGGTATAATGAAGATACCTGTCCCTTAACTGAGGCACCATTTAAGCAAGACGTCCTGGCATTAGGGATGGCAACGATATATCTATATATATATATATATATATATATATATATATATATATATATATATATATATATATATATATCGGAAATATCGATAAATACGTTTCGATATATCGATATATTAGTATAGATATTTTCTTTCGGTAATATCGGCCAATCGATATTTTGGTCCGATTTATCATATCAATAAAATATTGACGTTATTCGCTCTCTTCAAAATCATTACGATTCGAAAGAACACATTTAAATTGCCTCTTATGTTTATAAAACATGCATTGATATAATAAAGTAACTTTAATACAGTTTTTTACGTGAGATTAACGCACTTAAATGTAGTTTATTTTAGACCAGTGGGTGGAACGAGTAAATGAAGTTGTGTGTGAGTTGGCAACGCTGACTCTAGGATGCCTAGCTAGTCGCCTTACAAACCATTTTTACATTAATCTTTTATGATTAACATAATAATGAAAGGTATAATTATTCATATTTTGAATTTTTTCATTCAACCCCACAGATCACTTGTTTTGTGTAGATAAATGTATTCATTTTAACATTCAGTAGGTCTAGCTATTCTAAATAGTGACAAGTTAAACATGATTATATTTTTGGTTACCCGATATATCGATATTTTTCGTTCAATATTATCGTTATATCAATATTTGGTTTGCAATGTATCGATAATTCATTATCGATATGTTGAAAATATTATTTGCCATCCCTACTTGGGAGTGTGTGGCCTCTCAGACGTTCCATCCTGTTGGAGGCACGTGTGGAGGGAGATAACAAATGGGCGATCTCCTTATTGAGACCGGTGATACGATCACGTATATACCCACCACTATAACCAAATTTGTTTTTTAACTTTTAATTTATTTCCAACAAACCTTAGTGACATGAGTTATGAGTTTATTGATCTTTACCCAGTTCGATAAAAACGTGGACAGGCCAAGACGTGCACTTCAGATGTGTAGAAACTTTGCTAGTATCGTGCTAAAACATGTCAAGGGAATAATCGAGTGTCAGAGAGATCCGAAGTTTTTCAAGAAGTTACTAACAGTACATCGCACTGCTCTCAGTGCCCTTCTATCGTGTTTGGTGTCGATTCTCCCGGGCAGAATGGAATGGTCTAGGTAAAGAAGAAAGTTTATATCTCATTTGTGTGATTTAACCACTTAATCATCGTTCATGAAAACTGCCGTCGTCACTCTCTGCAGACATTCATTTGATCATCCAGGGGTTGGTGGGTCCATAGAGAAAGAGATCAAGTTTAACAATTATTATTTTTTATATTTTTAATACATATATATTAAAATTATATTTAAAATATTTAATTGTTTCTAGTATAATTGTGTTACATTAAAAAAAAATAATATTTTAATTTTTAAACTATTTCTATCATTGGCTATGAAAAACATTAAAATTATTTTACTATGTGAAAGATTATTACAACAAATTAAATGTATCAATAAATATTAAAGAAGCAAAAACTGTATTTTATGCAGTGATTAATTAAATTGTTAATAGAATGTAGAATATACGTTGTTAGGGAAGTGTGCACCGCGTCTTGTCGCGACATTGTAAGATCAAAGGTGGTAAAACCCCGAAGGCACGGGGCTGGCTGTCCCCTCCTCCTCATGTAACACTACAGCAGTGGTAGGACAGAGCCATGCTGATAGATGTAGATAACACGTAGTTAAGGAAGTGTTGAAAGAGTCTTACCGCGACATTGTGAGATCAAAGGTGGTAAAACCCCGAAGGCACGGGGCTGGCTGTCCCCTCCTCCTCATGTAACACTAAAGCAGTGGTAGGACAGAGCCATGCTGATAGATGTAAATAACACGTAGTTAAGGTAGTGTTGAAAGAGTCTTACCGCGACATTGTGAGATCAAAGGTGGTAAAACCCCGAAGGCACGGGGCTGGCTGTCCCCTCCTCCTCATGTAACACTACAGCAGTGGTAGGACAGAGTCTTGCTGATAGATGTAGATAACATGTAGTTAAGGAAGTGTTGAAAGAGTCTTACCGCGACATTGTGAGATCAAAGGTGTTGAAAGTCAAACACGAAGGCCTGGGGCTGGCTGTCCCCTCCTCCTCATGTAACACTACAGTAGTGATAGGACAGAGCCTTGCTGATAGATGTAGATACTACGTGTTGACAGAGTCTTGCCGCGACATTGTGAGATCAAGGGTGGTTAGAGTCAAACACGAAAACCCGGGGCTTGCTGACCCCTCCTCCTCGTATAACACTACTGTAGTGGTAGTGCAGAGCCTTGGCTGATAGAATGTAGATAACATGTAGTTGGGGAAGTGTTGACCGAGTCTTGCCGCGACATTGTGAGGTCAAAGGTGGTTAGAGTCAAACACTAAGGTCCGGGGCTGGCTGTCCCCTCCTCCTCATGTAACACTACTGTAGTGGTAGTGCAGAGCCTTGGCTGATAGAATGTAGATAACATGTAGTTGGGGAAGTGTTGACAGAGACTTACCGCGACATTGTGAGATCAAAGGTGTTGAGAGTCAAACACGAAGACCTGGGGCTGGCTGTCCCCTCCTCATGTTACACTACTGTAGTGGTAGGGCAGAGCCTTGGCTAATAGAATGTAGATACATGTAGTACGTAGTTGGGGAAGTGTGGATCACGCCTTGTCGCGACATTGTGATATCAAGGGTGGTTAGAGTCAAACACGAAAACCCGGGGCTTGCTGACCCCTCCTCCTCATGTAACACTACTGTAGTGGTAGTGCAGAGCCTTGGCTGATAGAATGTAGATAACATGTAGTTGGGGAAGTGTTGACCGAGTCTTGCCGCGACATTGTGAGGTCAAAGGTGGTTAGAGTCAAACACTAAGGCCCGGGGCTGGCTGTCCCCTACTCCTCATGTAACACTACTATAGTGGTAGTGCAGAGCCTTGGCTGATAGAATGTAGATAACATGTAGTTGGGGAAGTGTTGACAGAGTCGTGCCGTGACATTGTATGATGAAAGGTGGTTAGAGTCAATCACTAAGGCCCGGGGCTGGCTGTTCCCTGCTTCTCATGAAACACTACTATAGTGGTAGTGCAGAGCCTTGGCTGATAGAATGTAGATACATGTAGTACGTAGTTGGGGAAGTGTGGATCACGCCTTGTCGCGACATTGTGATTTCAAGGGTGGTTAGAGTCAAACACGAAAACCCGGGGCTTGCTGACCCCTCCTCCTCATGTAACACTACTATAGTGGTAGTGCAGAGCCTTGGCTGATAGAATGTAGATAACATGTAGTTGGGGAAGTGTTGACAGAGTCGTGCCGTGACATTGTAAGATCAAAGGTGGTTAGAGTCAATCACTAAGGCCCGGGGCTGGCTGTTCCCTGCTTCTCATGTAACACTACTATAGTGGTAGTGCAGAGCCTTGGCTGATAGAATGTAGATAACATGTAGTTGGGGAAGTGTTGACCGAGTCTTGCCGCGACATTGTGAGGTCAAAGGTGGTTAGAGTCAATTACTAAGGCCCGGGGCTGGCTGTTCCCTGCTTCTCATGTAACACTACTATAGTGGTAGTGCAGAGCCTTGGCTAATAGAATGTAGATACATGTAGTACGTAGTTGGGGAAGTGTGGATCACGCCTTGTCGCGACATTGTGATATCAAGGGTGGTTAGAGTCAAACACGAAAACCCGGGGCTTGCTGACCCCTCCTCGTCATGTAACACTACTGTAGTGGTAGTGCAGAGCCTTGGCTGATAGAATATAGATAACATGTAGTTGGGGAAGTGTTGACAGAGTCGTGCCGTGACATTGTAAGATCAAAGGTGGTTAGAGTCAATCACTAAGGCCCGGGGCTGGCTGTTCCCTCCTCCTCATGTAACACTACTGTAGTGGTAGTGCAGAGCCTTGGCTGATAGAATGTAGATAACATGTAGTTGGGGAAGTGTTGACAGAGTCGTGCCGTGACATTGTAAGATCAAAGGTGGTTAGAGTCAATCACTAAGGCCCGGGGCTGGCTGTCCCCTCCTCCTCATGTAACACTACTGTAGTGGTAGTGCAGAGCCTTGGCTGATAGAATGTAGATAACATGTAGTTGGGGAAGTGTTGACAGAGTCGTGCCGTGACATTGTAAGATCAAAGGTGGTTAGAGTCAATCACTAAGGCCCGGGGCTGGCTGTCCCCTCCTCCTCATGTAACACTACTGTAGTGGTAGTGCAGAGCCTTGGCTGATAGAATGTAGATAACATGTAGTTGGGGAAGTGTTGACCGAGTCTTGCCGCGACATTGTGAGGTCAAAGGTGGTTAGAGTCAATCACTAAGGCCCGGAGCTGGCTGTTCCCTGCTCGTCATGTAACACTACTGTAGTGGTAGTGCAGAGCCTTGGCTGATAGAATGTAGATAACATGTAGTTGGGGAAGTGTTGACCGAGTCTTGCCGCGACATTGTGAGGTCAAAGGTGGTTAGAGTCAATCACTAAGGCCCGGAGCTGGATGTCCCCTCCTCCTCATGTAACACTACTGTAGTGGTAGTGCAGAGCCTTGGCTGATAGAATGTAGATAACATGTAGTTGGGGAAGTGTTGACAGAGTCTTGCCGCGACATTGTGAGATCAAAGGTGGTTAGAGTCAAACACTAAGGCCCGGAGCTGGCTGTTCCCTCCTCCTCATGTAACACTACTGTAGTGGTAGTGCAGAGCCTTGGCTGATAGAATGTAGATAACATGTAGTTGGGGAAGTGTTGACCGAGTCTTGCCGCGACATTGTGAGGTCAAAGGTGGTTAGAGTCAATCACTAAGGCCCGGAGCTGGATGTCCCCTCCTCCTCATGTAACACTACTGTAGTGGTAGTGCAGAGCCTTAGCTGATAGAATGTAGATAACATGTAGTTGGGGAAGTGTTGACCGAGTCTTGCCGCGACATTGTGAGGTCAAAGGTGGTTAGAGTCAATCACTAAGGCCCGGAGCTGGCTTTCCCCTCCTCCTCATGTAACACTACTGTAGTGGTAGTGCAGAGCCTTGGCTAATAGAATGTAGATAACATGTAGTTGGGGAAGTATTGACCGAGTCTTGCCGCGACATTGTGAGGTCAAAGGTGGTTAGAGTCAAACACTAAGGCCTGGGGCTGGCTGTCCCCTCCTCCTCATGTAACACTACTATAGTGGTAGTGCAGAGCCTTGGCTGATAGAATGTAGATAACATGTAGTTGGGGAAGTGTTGACCGAGTCTTGCCGCGACATTGTGAGGTCAAAGGTGGTTAGAGTCAATCACTAAGGTCCGGGGCTGGCTGTTCCCTCCTCCTCATGTAACACTACTATAGTGGTAGTGCAGAGCCTTGGCTAATAGAATGTAGATACATGTAGTACGTAGTTGGGGAAGTGTGGATCACGCCTTGTCGCGACATTGTGATATCAAGGGTGGTTAGAGTAAAACACGAAAACCCGGGGCTTGCTGACCCCTCCTCCTCATGTAACACTACTGTAGTGATAGTGCAGAGCCTTGGCTGATAGAATGTAGAAAACATGTAGTTGGGGAAGTGTTGACAGAGTCGTGCCGTGACATTGTAAGATCAAAGGTGGTTAGAGTCAATCACTAAGGCCCGGGGCTGGCTGTTCCCTCCTCCTCATGTAACACTACTGTAGTGGTAGTGCAGAGCCTTGGCTGATAGAATGTAGATAACATGTAGTTGGGGAAGTGTTGACAGAGTCGTGCCGTGACATTGTAAGATCAAAGATGGTTAGAGTCAATCACTAAGGCCTGGGGCTGGCTGTCCCCTCCTCCTCATGTAACACTAGTATAGTGGTAGTGCAGAGCCTTGGCTAATAGAATGTAGATACATGTAGTACGTAGTTGGGGAAGTATGGATCACGCCTTGTCGCGACATTGTGATATCAAGGGTGGTTAGAGTCAAACACGAAACCCCGGGGCTTGCTGACCCCTCCTCCTCATGTAACACTACTGTAGTGGTAGTGCAGAGCCTTGGCTGATAGAATGTAGATAACATGTAGTTGGGGAAGTGTTGACCGAGTCTTGCCGCGACATTGTGAGGTCAAAGGTGGTTAGAGTCAATCACTAAGGCCCGGAGCTGGCTGTTCCCTCCTCGTCATATAACACTACTGTAGTGGTAGTGCAGAGCCTTGGCTAATAGAATGTAGATAACATGTAGTTGGGGAAGTTTTGACAGAGTCTTGCCGCGACATTGTGAGATCAAAGGTGGTTAGAGTCAAACACTAAGGCCCGGGGCTGGCTGTCCCCTACTCCTAATGTAACACTACTGTAGTGGTAGTGCAGAGCCTTGGCTAATAGAATGTAGATAACATATAGTTGGGGAAGTGTTGACCGAGTCTTGCCGCAACATTGTGAGGTCAAAGGTGGTTAGAGTCAAACACTAAGGCCTGGGGCTGGCTGTCCCCTCCTCCTCATGTAACACTACTGTAGTGGTAGTGCAGAGCCTTGGCTGATAGAATGTAGATAACATGTAGTTGGGGAAGTGTTGACAGAGTCTTGCCGCGACATTGTGAGATCAAAGGTGGTTAGAGTCAATTACTAAGGCCCGGGGCTGGCTGTCCCCTACTCCTAATGTAACACTACTGTAGTGGTAGTGCAGAGCCTTGGCTGATAGAATGTAGATAACATGTAGTTGGGGAAGTGTTGACCGAGTCTTGCCGCGACATTGTGAGATCAAAGGTGGTTAGAGTCAAACACTAAGGCCCGGGGCTGGCTGTCCCCTACTCCTCATGTAACACTACTGTAGTGGTAGTGCAGAGCCTTGGCTGATAGAATGTAGATAACATGTAGTTGGGGAAGTGTTGACCGAGTCTTGCCGCGACATTGTGAGATCAAAGGTGGTTAGAGTCAAACATTAAGGCCCGGAGCTGGCTGTTCCCTCCTCCTCATGTAACACTACTGTAGTGGTAGTGCAGAGCCTTGGCTGATAGAATGTAGATAACATGTAGTTGGGGAAGTGTTGACCGAGTCTTGCCGCGACATTGTGAGGTCAAAGGTGGTTAGAGTCAATCACCAAGGCCCGGAGCTGGATGTCCCCTCCTCCTCATGTAACACTACTGTAGTGGTAGTGCAGAGCCTTAGCTGATAGAATGTAGATAACATGTAGTTGGGGAAGTGTTGACCGAGTCTTGCCGCGACATTGTGAGGTCAAAGGTGGTTAGAGTCAATCACTAAGGCCCGGAGCTGGCTTTCCCCTCCTCCTCATGTAACACTACTGTAGTGGTAGTGCAGAGCCTTGGCTAATAGAATGTAGATAACATGTAGTTGGGGAAGTATTGACCGAGTCTTGCCGCGACATTGTGAGGTCAAAGGTGGTTAGAGTCAAACACTAAGGCCTGGGGCTGGCTGTCCCCTCCTCCTCATGTAACACTACTATAGTGGTAGTGCAGAGCCTTGGCTGATAGAATGTAGATAACATGTAGTTGGGGAAGTGTTGACCGAGTCTTGCCGCGACATTGTGAGATCAAAGGTGGTTAGAGTCAAACACTAAGGCCCGGGGCTGGCTGTCCCCTACTCCTCATGTAACACTACTGTAGTGGTAGTGCAGAGCCTTGGCTGATAGAATGTAGATAACATGTAGTTGGGGAAGTGTTGACCGAGTCTTGCCGCGACTTTGTGAGATCAAATGTGGTTAGAGTCAAACACTAAGGCCCGGGGCTGGCTGTCCCCTACTCCTCATGTAACACTACTGTAGTGGTAGTGCAGAGCCTTGGCTGATAGAATGTAGATAACATGTAGTTGGGGAAGTGTTGACAGAGTCGTGCCGTGACATTGTGAGATCAAAGGTGGTTAGAGTCAATCACTAAGGCCCGGGGCTGGCTGTTCCCTCCTCCTCATGTAACACTACTGTAGTGGTAGTGCAGAGCCTTGGCTGATAGAATGTAGATAACATGTAGTTGGGGAAGTGTTGACCGAGTCTTGCCGCGACATTGTGAGGTCAAAGGTGGTTAGAGTCAATTACTAAGGCCCGGGGCTGGCTGTTCCCTGCTTCTCATGTAACACTACTATAGTGGTAGTGCAGAGCCTTGGCTAATAGAATGTAGATACATGTAGTACGTAGTTGGGGAAGTGTGGTTCACGCCTTGTCGCGACATTGTGATATCAAGGGTGGTTAGAGTCAAACACGAAAACCCGGGGCTTGCTGACCCCTCCTCGTCATGTAACACTACTGTAGTGGTAGTGCAGAGCCTTGGCTGATAGAATATAGATAACATGTAGTTGGGGAAGTGTTGACAGAGTCGTGCCGTGACATTGTAAGATCAAAGGTGGTTAGAGTCAATCACTAAGGCCCGGGGCTGGCTGTCCCCTACCTCCCATGTAACACTACTGTAGTGGTAGTGCAGAGCCTTGGCTGATAGAATGTAGATAACATGTAGTTGGGGAAGTGTTGACAGAGTCGTGCCGTGACATTGTAGATCAAGGTGGTTAGAGTCAATCACTAAGGCCCGGGGCTGGCTGTCCCTCCTCCTCATGTAACACTACTGTAGTGGTAGTGCAGAGCCTTGGCTGATAGGATGTAGACAGTACGTTGTTAGGGAAGTCCGATTTCAAGTTGCACAACATATCTTGTAGATCGAATAGTAGATGACATAGAAAAACGGCTCGGCCTGTCCCATATACCATCTGGAAGTGGGACTTCTACTTTTGTGTAAAGTGAGAGCTCTGTTGGAAAAATGTAATAACAAGTTGTTGTAGTTGAGTGTCATATTTTGACTTGAGTTGGATTTCGAAATATTGATTGTCTATAGTTGACGTTTCATGATGTCAATATAAGTGTTTGTATTGTAAGCAATTATAAAGAATTATCAACTAAAACGTCGGTTAATGTATTAATTACCTGTCCTTAACGGTTAGTATCTAATTTAATAGGTCAACATGTTTGCCGCTGGAGATATATTATGATTACTATGTTTCATTAAATATTCGTTATACTTATGCTTCAAGAAGAAATACTGCCATATTTTAATCATTAATATACCTATGATTAAAGGATAAAGGACCTTTTGGTTGCTATATCCAGTTTAATTTAAATCTAATAATATAATTGAAGTAATAAAATTGATTGATTAAACTTTCGTGGATTGGGGAAAATGTCCGCTCTCTTGAATATCAGTGAGGATTGAAAAAGTTAGGCATAAAACAAGTTTATGCCACCGCAAGTTGGGGAGAGAACGAGCTACGGATCTTATAGAAAGAGCTGGGAGTGGGTGTTTCTATTTGTATGCTCTTCTGTAGATTGCGGGCCCTCGGCAGATTTATATGCTGTGGTCTACTCGCCTTGTCCACCCCTATTTTGTTTTCTCAAAATGTTGATTGTAAAATTCGATTACAAATGCCGATTGAATTGTCGACTTGGTCACGGTTTAAGTGCCTCATCTTCTGCCGGCTTTGTTGAGTTCCATCTAACTTTAACGTAATAAAGTGCCGATTGAATTGTCGACTTCGGACGGTTTAATGCCCTTCTTCTTTCTGACCGCTTACTGTATGGTTCATCAACTGCACACAGTAATAAAGTGCGATTGACTTGTCGACTTCGGTATGGTTTAAATTGCCAGTCTTCTTGCCTGCTTCGTTGGTTCCATCTAAGCTTTACATCAGTATAAAGTGCCGATTGATATCGACTCGGTCACGTTTATCGCCTCTTCTTCCTGCTGTCTTCTGTATGGTTCATCTAACTGTCACAGCTAATAAAGTGAGATTTAAATTGTATTGGGGAATGTAATTGACCAGTCTTGCCGTACATGTGAGTTCAGTGGTTCATCAATTCCACACTATAAGGCCATTGGCTGGCTTGTCCCGTCATCCTTGTAACACACTAATGGTAGTTCATGAGCCATGGCTGATAGAATGTAGATAACATGTAGTTGGGGAAGTGTTGACCGAGTCTTGCCGCGACATTGTGAGGTCAAAGGTGGTTAGAGTCAATCACTAAGGTCCGGGGCTGGCTGTTCCCTCCTCCTCATGTAACACTACTATAGTGGTAGTGCAGAGCCTTGGCTGATAGAATGTAGATACATGTAGTACGTAGTTGGGGAAGTGTGGATCACGCCTTGTCGCGACATTGTGATATCAAGGGTGGTTAGAGTAAAACACGAAAACCCGGGGCTTGCTGACCCCTCCTCCTCATGTAACACTACTGTAGTGATAGTGCAGAGCCTTGGCTGATAGAATGTAGATAACATGTAGTTGGGGAAGTGTTGACAGAGTCGTGCCGTGACATTGTAAGATCAAAGGTGGTTAGAGTCAATCACTAAGGCCCGGGGCTGGCTGTTCCCTCCTCCTCATGTAACACTACTGTAGTGGTAGTGCAGAGCCTTGGCTGATAGAATGTAGATAACATGTAGTTGGGGAAGTGTTGACAGAGTCGTGCCGTGATATTGTAAGATCAAAGATGGTTAGAGTCAATCACTAAGGCCCGGGGCTGGCTGTCCCCTCCTCCTCATGTAACACTAGTATAGTGGTAGTGCAGAGCCTTGGCTAATAGAATGTAGATACATGTAGTACGTAGTTGGGGAAGTGTGGATCACGCCTTGTCGCGACATTGTGATATCAAGGGTGGTTAGAGTCAAACACGAAACCCCGGGGCTTGCTGACCCCTCCTCCTCATGTAACACTACTGTAGTGGTAGTGCAGAGCCTTGGCTGATAGAATGTAGATAACATGTAGTTGGGGAAGTGTTGACCGAGTCTTGCCGCGACATTGTGAGGTCAAAGGTGGTTAGAGTCAATCACTAAGGCCCGGAGCTGGCTGTTCCCTCCTCGTCATATAACACTACTGTAGTGGTAGTGCAGGGCCTTGGCTAATAGAATGTAGATAACATGTAGTTGGGGAAGTGTTGACAGAGTCTTGCCGCGACATTGTGAGATCAAAGGTGGTTAGAGTCAAACACTAAGGCCCGGGGCTGGCTGTCCCCTACTCCTAATGTAACACTACTGTAGTGGTAGTGCAGAGCCTTGGCTGATAGAATGTAGATAACATATAGTTGGGGAAGTGTTGACTGAGTCTTGCCGCAACATTGTGAGGTCAAAGGTGGTTAGAGTCAAACACTAAGGCCTGGGGCTGGCTGTCCCCTCCTCCTCATGTAACACTACTGTAGTGGTAGTGCAGAGCCTTGGCTGATAGAATGTAGATAACATGTAGTTGGGGAAGTGTTGACCGAGTCTTGCCGCGACATTGTGAGATCAAAGGTGGTTAGAGTCAATTACTAAGGCCCGGGGCTGGCTCTCCCCTACTCCTAATGTAACACTACTGTAGTGGTAGTGCAGAGCCTTGGCTGATAGAATGTAGATAACATGTAGTTGGGGAAGTGTTGACAGAGTCTTGCCGTGACATTGTGAGATCAAAGGTGGTTAGAGTTAAACACTAAGGCCCGGGGCTGGCTGTCCCCTACTCCTGATGTAACACTACTGTAGTGGTAGTGCAGAGCCTTGGCTGATAGAATGTAGATAACATGTAGTTGGGGAAGTGTTGACCGAGTCTTGCCGCGACATTGTGAGATCAAAGGTGGTTAGAGTTAAACACTAAGGCCCGGGGCTGGCTGTCCCCTACTCCTCATGTAACACTACTGTAGTGGTAGTGCAGAGCCTTGGCTGATAGAATGTAGATAACATGTAGTTGGGGAAGTGTTGACAGAGTCGTGCCGTGACATTGTGAGATCAAAGGTGGTTAGAGTCAATCACTAAGGCCCGGGGCTGGCTGTTCCCTCCTCCTCATGTAACACTACTGTAGTGGTAGTGCAGAGCCTTGGCTGATAGAATGTAGATAACATGTAGTTGGGGAAGTGTTGACCGAGTCTTGCCGCGACATTGTGAGGTCAAAGGTGGTTAGAGTCAATCACTAAGGCCCGGAGCTGGATGTCCCCTCCTCCTCATGTAACACTACTGTAGTGGTAGTGCAGAGCCTTGGCTGATAGAATGTAGATAACATGTAGTTGGGGAAGTGTTGACCGAGTCTTGCCGCGACATTGTGAGATCAAAGGTGGTTAGAGTCAAACATTAAGGCCCGGAGCTGGCTGTTCCCTCCTCCTTATGTAACACTACTGTAGTGGTAGTGCAGAGCCTTGGCTGATAGAATGTAGATAACATGTAGTTGGGGAAGTGTTGACCGAGTCTTGCCGCGACATTGTGAGGTCAAAGGTGGTTAGAGTCAATCACTAAGGCCCGGAGCTGGATGTCCCCTCCTCCTCATGTAACACTACTGTAGTGGTAGTGCAGAGCCTTAGCTGATAGAATGTAGATAACATGTAGTTGGGGAAGTGTTGACCGAGTCTTGCCGCGACATTGTGAGGTCAAAGGTGGTTAGAGTCAATCACTAAGGCCCGGAGCTGGCTTTCCCCTCCTCCTCATGTAACACTACTGTAGTGGTAGTGCAGAGCCTTGGCTAATAGAATGTAGATAACATGTAGTTGGGGAAGTATTGACCGAGTCTTGCCGCGACATTGTGAGGTCAAAGGTGGTTAGAGTCAAACACTAAGGCCTGGGGCTGGCTGTCCCCTCCTCCTCATGTAACACTACTATAGTGGTAGTGCAGAGCCTTGGCTGATAGAATGTAGATAACATGTAGTTGGGGAAGTGTTGACCGAGTCTTGCCGCGACATTGTGAGATCAAAGGTGGTTAGAGTCAAACACTAAGGCCCGGGGCTGGCTGTCCCCTACTCCTCATGTAACACTACTGTAGTGGTAGTGCAGAGCCTTGGCTGATAGAATGTAGATAACATGTAGTTGGGGAAGTGTTGACCGAGTCTTGCCGCGACATTGTGAGATCAAATGTGGTTAGAGTCAAACACTAAGGCCCGGGGCTGGCTGTCCCCTACTCCTCATGTAACACTACTGTAGTGGTAGTGCAGAGCCTTGGCTGATAGAATGTAGATAACATGTAGTTGGGGAAGTGTTGACAGAGTCGTGCCGTGACATTGTGAGATCAAAGGTGGTTAGAGTCAATCACTAAGGCCCGGGGCTGGCTGTTCCCTCCTCCTCATGTAACACTACTGTAGTGGTAGTGCAGAGCCTTGGCGTATAGGATGTAGACAGTACGTTGTTAGGGAAGTCCCGATTTCATGTTGCTACAACATATTCTTGGCTGATCGAATCATAAGTTGACATAGAAAAACGGCTCGGCCTGTACATATACATCATGGAAGTTGGGACTTCTACTTTTGTGTAAAAAGTTAGAGCTCTGTTAGGAAAAATGTTATGCGAAGTTGTTGTCAGTTGAAGTGTTCATATTTTGACTTGAGTTGGTATTTTTCGAAAATATTGATTTCTTCTATAGTTGAACGTTTACATGATGTCAAATATAAGTGTTTGATATTGTAAAGCAATTATAAAGAATTATCAACTAAAACGTCGGTTAATGTATTAATTACCTGTCCTTAACGGATAGTATCTAATTTAATAGGTCAACATGTTTTCCGCTGGAGATATATTATGATTACTATGTTTCATTAAATATTCGTTATACTTACGCTTCAAGAAGAAATACTGCCATATTTTAATCATTAATGTACCTATGATTAAAGGATAAAGGACCTTTTGGTTGCTATATTCAGTTTAATTTAAATCTAATAATATAATTGAAGTAATAAAATTGATTGATTAAACTTTCGTGGATTGGGGAAAATGTCCGCTCTCTTGAATATCAGTGAGGATGAAAAAGTTAGGCATAAAACAAGTTTATGCCACCGCAAGTTGGGGAGAACGAGCTACGGATTTATAGAAAGAGCTGGGAGTGGGTGTTTCTATTTGTATGCTCTTCTGTAGATTGCGGGCCCTCGGCGATTTATATGTTGTGGTCTACTCGCCTTGTCCACCCCTATTTTGTTTTCTCAAAATGTTGATTGTAAAATTCGATTACAAATGCCGATTGAATTGTCGACTTCGGTCACGGTTTAAGTCGCCTCCTTCTTTCTGCCGGCTTCTGTTGGTTCTATCTAACTTTCACACAGTAATAAAGTGCCGATTGAATTGTCGACTTCGGTCACGGTTTAAATCGCCTTCTTCTTTCTGCCGGCTTCTGTTGGTTCCATCTAACTGTCACACAGTAATAAAGTGCCGATTGACTTGTCGACTTCGGTATGGTTTAAATTGCCTTCTTCTTTCTGCCTGCTTCTGTTGGTTCCATCTAACTTTCACACAGTAATAAAGTGCCGATTGACTTGTCGACTTCGGTCACGGTTTAAATCGCCTTCTTCTTTCTGCCTGCTTCTGTTGGTTCCATCTAACTGTCACACAGTAATAAAGTGCCGATTGACTTGTCGACTTCGGTATGTTAAATTGCCTTCTTCTTTCTGCCTGCTTCTGTTGGTTCCATCTAACTTTCACACAGTAATAAAGTGCCAATTGACTTGTCGACTTCGGTCACGGTTTAAATTGCCTTCTTCTTTCTGCCGGCATCTGTTGGTTCCATCTAACTTTCACACAGTAATAAAGTGCCGATTGAATTGTCGACTTCGGTCACGGGTTAAATTGCCTTCTTCTTTCTGCCGGCTTCTGTTGGTTCCATCTAACCTTCACACAGTAATAAAGTGCCGATTTATAAGTATAATATTTTTTATCAAAACACAAACACATTAAACGCGTTTTGTTGTTAGACCTAATATTTTTATTTGTATCCTCTACAAAAATAATCTAATCTGCCTAAGTGTAGCTCAGCTTCTCTGAATCTTCATTTGCCCTTTGTAAGTTTTCCAGATTGTTTTATTTCTTCATTGATATCTGCACCCTTCGCTGAAAGAGTACTCATGTACAGTAATGAGTGAGGGTATTTTCAAGGCCCCTGTATCTTTCCAACTCATTGCACTCTACCACTTAGATCGTCGCCCAAATTATCTAGCTAAACACGTTATTACGTTGTTTAGACGGATAGTAGAACTTGGTTACTCGTCTTCTCAGGTTGCCGAGTACTTGGTACCCCTGTTTGCTGTTAGCTCGTGTACAGTCCAGCGGTCAACTTCAGCACCAATAGCTCAGGACCTAAAACCATGTACATATGTATATTCTAGGCAAATTTAGAATGTCTGATATACCTAAGCTTAAATTCACAATTTTAAAATACACGTCTGTCAAAACCAATATATCTACAATTCATTTACGAAGGCACTAAGAAAGACAAGGCATTTGAAATGTATTATTTTGGATACATACATTGCAAAAGCTACGTGCAATATTGCAGCGTTTTATTATAAATTGAAAACTACCATTTTAACCAATCGAATATGTATTATTTTCATATTTTGCATTAATAAAAAATATAACTAACTATATTGTTTAATCCTACTATATTCTTGGTACTAACAGATGTACGCCAAGTTCGCGTATTACCGCGTTATATGTGTACATAAAAAGGTTCCGTAGCGACGAGTTGTAAATATTAAAGATGGATCTGTCAAGAGACGAGTTATTCAAACATATAATAAATGTGAGGATATACATTTACACAAGTGAATTAATACAAAATATTTCGGTAAATATGGTTTTAAATTTACCAAATAAAATAAAATGTTCAAGTTTCATCGAAATTGTAAACTTTTTCAATAGTAACAATATGTTTAGGTTAGTGGATTTCGTGAGTTTACAAAATTAAGACTGTATAAGAATTCAAATAAGAAATTAGTTTCAAGTTATGTAGTGTAGTCATCATGTGTACTTGTACAAGTTGACGAGGACGGTGACAGTGTGAGGCCTGACCTGAGTGTAATGAATCAATTGTAGAAATGCAGAGCCAGGGCGTGTTGTCATTATGTATGCTTGTACAAGTTGACGAAGACAGTGACAGTGAGGCCTGACCTGAGCGTAATGAATCAATTTTAGAAATGCAGAGCCAGGGCGTGTTGTCATTATGTATGCTTGTACAAGTTGACGAAGACAGTGACAGTGAGGCCTGACCTGAGCGTAATGAATCAATTGTAGAAATGCAGAGCCAGGGTGTGTTGTCATTATGTATGCTTGTACAAGTTGACGAGGACGGTGACAGTGAGGCCTGACCTGAGCGTAATGAATCAATTTTAGAAATGCAGAGCCAGGACGTGTTGTCATTGTGTATACTTGTACAAGTTGACGAGGACGGTGACAGTGAGGCCTGACCTGAGCGTAATGAATCAATTGTAGAAATCCAGAGCCAGGGCGTGTTGTCATTATGTATACTTGTACAAGTTGACGAGGACGGTGACAGTGAGGCCTGACCTGAGCGTAATGAATCAATTGTAGAAATCCAGAGCCAGGGCGTGTTGTCATTATGTATACTTGTACAAGTTGACGAGGACAGTGACAGTGAGGCCTGACGAGTGTAATTAATCAGTTGAAGAAATGCAGAGCACAGCCAAAATGTGTAGTCATCATGTGTACTGGAACAAGTTGACGAGGACGGTGACAGTGAGGCCTGACCTGAGCGTAATGAATCAATTTTAGAAATCCAGAGACAGGGCGTGTTGTCATTATGTATACTTGTACAAGTTGACGAGGACGGTGACAGTGAGGCCTGACCTGAGCGTAATGAATCAATTTTAGAAATGCAGAGCCAGGGCGTGTTGTCATTATGTATGCTTGTACAAGTTGACGAAGACAGTGACAGTGAGGCCTGACCTGAGCGTAATGAATCAATTTTAGAAATGCAGAGCCAGGGCGTGTTGTCATTATGTATGCTTGTACAAGTTGACGAAGACAGTGACAGTGAGGCCTGACCTGAGCGTAATGAATCAATTGTAGAAATGCAGAGCCAGGGTGTGTTGTCATTATGTATGCTTGTACAAGTTGACGAGGACGGTGACAGTGAGGCCTGACCTGAGCGTAATGAATCAATTTTAGAAATGCAGAGCCAGGACGTGTTGTCATTATGTATACTTGTACAAGTTGACGAGGACGGTGACAGTGAGGCCTGACCTGAGCGTAATGAATCAATTGTAGAAATCCAGAGCCAGGGCGTGTTGTCATTATGTATACTTGTACAAGTTGACGAGGACGGTGACAGTGAGGCCTGACCTGAGCGTAATGAATCAATTGTAGAAATGCAGAGCCAGGGCGTGTTGTCATTATGTATACTTGTACAAGTTGACGAGGACGGTGACAGTGAGGCCTGACCTGAGCGTAATGAATCAATTGTAGAAATGCAGAGCCAGGGCGTGTTGTCATTATGTATACTTGTACAAGTTGACGAGGACAGTGACAGTGAGGCCTGACCTGAGCGTAATGAATCAATTGTAGAAATGCAGAGCCAGGGCGTGTTGTCATTATGTATACTTGTACAAGTTGACGAGGACAGTGACAGTGAGGCCTGACGAGTGTAATTAATCAGTTGAAGAAATGCAGAGCACAGCCAAAATGTGTAGTCATCATGTGTACTGGAACAAGTTGACGAGGACCGGTGACAGTGAGGCCTGACCTGAGCGTAATGAATCAATTGTAGAAATGCAGAGCCAGGGCGTGTTGTCATTATGTATACTTGTACAAGTTGACGAGGACAGTGACAGTGAGGCCTGACCTGAGCGTAATGAATCAATTGTAGAAATGCAGAGCCAGGGCGTGTTGTCATTATGTATACTTGTACAAGTTGACGAGGACAGGTGACAGTGAGGCCTGACCTGAGCGTAATGAATCAGTTGTAGAAATGCAGAGCCAGGCAATGTGTAGTCATCATGTGTACTTGTACAAGTTGACGAGGACCGGTGACAGTGAGGCCTGACCTGAGCGTAATGAATCAATTGTAGAAATGCAGAGCCAGGGCGTGTTGTCATTATGTATACTTGTACAAGTTGACGAGGACAGTGACAGTGAGGCCTGACGAGTGTAATTAATCAGTTGAAGAAATGCAGAGCACAGCTAAAATGTGTAGTCATCATGTGTACTTGTACAAGTTGACGAGGACGGTGACAGTGAGGCCTGACCTGAGCGTAATGAATCAATTGTAGAAATGCAGAGCCAGGACGTGTTGTCATTATGTATACTTGTACAAGTTGACGAGGACGGTGACAGTGAGGCCTGACCTGAGCGTAATGAATCAATTGTAGAAATGCAGAGCCAGGGCGTGTTGTCATTATGTATACTTGTACAAGTTGACGAGGACGGTGACAGTGAGGCCTGACGAGTGTAATTAATCAGTTGAAGAAATGTATAGCACAGCCAAAATGTGTAGTCATCATGTGTACTGGAACAAGTTGACGAGGACCGGTGACAGTGAGGCCTGACGAGTGTAATTAATCAGTTGAAGAAATGCATAGCACAGCCAAAATGTGTAGTCATCATGTGTACTGGAACAAGTTGACGAGGACCGGTGACAGTGAGGCCTGACCTGAGCGTAATGAATCAATTGTAGAAATGCAGAGCCAGGGCGTGTTGTCATTATGTATGCTTGTACAAGTTGACGAGGACCGGTGACAGTGAGGCCTGACGAGTGTAATTAATCAGTTGAAGAAATGCATAGCACAGCCAAAATGTGTAGTCTCATGTGTACTGGAACAAGTTGACGAGGACCGGTGACAGTGAGGCCTGACTTGAGTGTAATAAAACTATTGTCGATCTTCATAATAAGACGTCTTGGCTGTACACGTTTAGTTATAAATATTGTCAACCTGGTCTATGCATCGTTAATGTCTTGATGACTCACCTCATCCTTCCGTCAGTGTTTGAACACTACAATAAGCCTTTCTTAGTCCCTTTACTTACTTACTTGCATACTTTGCTTGTTCCATCCGTAATCCTTGAGGCAGGAATTGGACAGGTCAATAATAATTGGTTTATTTTGTTCCATTCACTGAGTAAAACAAGTCTAAAGATCTAAGAAATCTAGGCTTAAGGGTTTGGTTATATTATTGTGTCTCCTTCTTACTGAACATACAAACATTCTGAAAGTATTATTTTGTAAATATTTACAATCGTTGCATTTGATTTATCTGTAAATTCCCATTGTTTATTGTTAAATGTGGTTGTTCCTCTTGAGTGTGTGACTAATGTTAAAGTAGGAGAATGGGAGGGCTTGAATTTGTCAAATAGTGATTGGAAACTTCCCCTGGATTTAAGTACGTAGAATGGGTGTAGATTAGATATCGTGTTAGATCGTGATGTAGAATTTATGTATTTGTCGGAGACAGAAAGCTGCAGATTCGAGACTGCCGCAAGCGTCCCGTGGAGCTGCGCCGTCGCCCACCCACTTATAACTTAGTTGACCCATTTGGAATCCTCTATCAAAATGGGATATAGTGTACTTAAGGGCATTCGTATTTTATTCATTGAGTCTCATTTTATTAATTGCTACCTAAGAGTTTAACACCATTTCAACGACGTTTGCTCATATAACGTTAGACAAATACTGTAGATACAAATTTGCTTTGGGTGAAACTCCTCCATTCCAGGTGTTGACACATGTATTATGATAGTTTCAACAAAGACTTATAATATTCATGATCTGTAATATTTGGTCCTAGTAGTTTCGCCTGTCGTATATGTCACTAAATGGTGATAAAGGAGTTCACTATCGTGTGTCTAGAGCCAGATGCATTAGCAACTACGACATGATTGTCATTCGGATAATCGAGGGTCGTATGAAACGACGGCTATCGAAGAACGGGTACAAAGAGGGAAAGTGTGTGTTTTATTAAAGTAGTCGACAAGGCGGTTATTGTATGTAAAATAATGGCCCAAGGAGTTGAATGGCTGAGGCGGTTGAATATTGAATGTGTCTACCCTACAGTATCACATCTCGCCGCTGAAATATCCTTCATCGATTTCTCTACTAGAAGGATTATAATTTTATTTTAGTTACTTTATGGAGGCTGATAAATTCCGTGAATTACAAAATGAAAAGCAATATCTCTTTTAAGAATTAAATTTGTTTTGATTTTTCGTATTTAGAATTAATTATGTATTTGTCAGTTATTTTATGTAATTACATCAGACTATTTAAATTTCAATAATTTTTGCTTAATATATTAAAGTACGGGTAGATAAATCTACAAAGTTATTTTGGTATTTTTATCCTATCGCTCTACGTTCATTGTACCTACGAAAATGATTCGTTAAAATTAAATTTATTCAGTGTAGTTTATCAGATTTGAAAATTATATTGAACATTATAATAAACCTGCAGTTTTATACTTTCACTATCCGATAGCTGTGATTTCACTATGGAGTGATCTCTACGCTTGCTTACCCTCCCCTCCATGGTTATAACTAAACCATCACAACAATAATATTTTTATATTATAAAAACTCAGCGTGCTTTCACTCGTTCTCCTAGATAACAAAGTTTTATAGTCTAGATAGTTCTGTAAATCTACTTATGAAACTAGTGCATTGTAACTCTTATGGAAAAAAGGATACATCTATTGGCTTTTTCTACCCCTTAGGAAAGTAATTTCGATAAAGGCGTCCTTAGTGATTCTCTGTGATACAAACGCTAACTTCCTTCCATAGTTTTCAAAGGACTGTTCAGTAGTCTGGAGATTTCGTGATGAGCGATTATTTGGAATAATTGTTATATACAAGCCCAACTAATCTAAAACTTCTCCAAGTAGTTACCGTTCGATCAGTCTCCTTTCATCAATATCAAAATTATACATAAGAGAATGCTGAAGTTCTTTGACTCATCTAATATCATTCCTCCTTATTAGTTTGGTTTCCGTACAAGTCATTCTACAACTCTTCGACTTCTACGGATCAGTGAAACCATCTGTAGAGGATTTTAGAGGAAACTTCATTCATCGGCAGCATTCTTGAACATTGCAAATGATAAGGTTTAGCATGGTATCCTATTATTTAAATTGTATCAGTGTGTGCTTCCTTTGCATTTTAGAGCTTTATTACAATCTTTTTTTCTGACAGAATGGTTTTTGTCCAACTCAACCACACCCAAAATTCAATTCGTCCAGTAGCCGCAAGTGTCCTCAAGGCTCAAAATTGGGTTCTCTTCTTTTTTACATATACGTGTTTGATATTCCTGAGCTCCCTCAGACTACTATCGCTATTTATGCTGATGACGCAGTCTTTTTTACCCAGCACTCTGACGTCAACCAAGCCGTAACTTCATTACAATAGAATTTTACAACTCTGGCCAACTAGTTTAAAAGCTGGATACTGTCTTTAAATCCGTCAAAGTCTAAAACAAAAGTTTTTCTCTTTGAGGAAGTACTTTTCGCCGCCTGAAGTTGTTATTGAAAATACTGCAATTCCTTAGAATCCTAATCAACAAGACATCAACTACTTAGGTGTATACCTCGATAAAAAAATGAACCTGTAATCTTCGTGTAAACAACAAACTAACTCAAGCATATTCACGTATATCAATTTCATTTCCAGTTATAAACAGAAATTCGTCTCTGAAACTGGAATGCGTATTTTTAATGTATAAAACAATTCTTTGGCCCTTAATTATGTTCCAGTTTGGGGAAACTGTATTTCCTCCTTCAAACTGAAGAAGATTAAAATGTTTCTGAACAAATTGTTAAGAATTACAGCTAATAGTCTATGGTATATACGTAACTCTTAACCTTATGAAGAATTTGGACTCGATATCATTGATGTCTTTATTAAAAAAAGTAGTCGTAGGTTCAAGGCCAAATTGGACAATGTTCCAGGAGCTGTCGCGTTCCACATTGGAGAGCCTACTTTATACTAGCCAGACTTCCTAAATATGTGATGGTCAATTTGGACAATGTTCCAGGAGCTGTTGTCTTTCACATTGGAGAGCCTACTTTACATTAGCCAGACTTCCTCAATATGTGATGGCCATCTTGGACAATGTTCCAGGAGCTGTTGCCTTTCACATTGGAGAGCTTACTTCAAGCCAGACTTCCTCAATATGTGATGGCCATCTTGGACAATGTTCCAGGAGCTGTTGCCTTTCACATTGGAGGGCTTACTTTACACAAGCCAGACTTCCTCAATATGTGATGGCCATCTTGGACAATGTTCCAGGAGCTGTTGCCTTTCACATTGGAGAGCTTACTTCAAGCCAGACTTCCTCAATATGTGATGGCCATCTTGGACAATGTTCCAGGAGCTGTTGTCTTTCACATTGGAGAGCTTACTTTACACAGGCCAGACTTCCTCAATATGTGATGGCCAACTTGGACAATGTTCCAGGAGCTGTTGCCTTTCACATTGGAGGGCTTACTTTACACAAGCCAGACTTCCTCAATATGTGATGGTCATTTTGGACAATGTTCCAGGAGCTGTTGCCTTTCACATTGGAGGGCTTACTTTACACAGGCCAGACTTCCTCAATATGTGATGGCCATCTTGGACAATGTTCCAGGAGATGTTGCCTTTCACATTGGAGGGCTTACTTTACACAGGCCAGACTTCCTCAATATGTGATGGCCATCTTGGACAATGTTCCAGGAGCTGTCGCCTTTCACATTGGAGGGCTTACTTTACACAGGCCAGACTTCCTAAATATGTGATGGCCATCTTGGACAATGTTCCAGGAGCTGTCGCCTTTCACATTGGAGGGCTTACTTTACACAAGCCAGACTTCCTCATTATGTGATGGCCATCTTGGACAATGTTCCAGGAACTGTTGCCTTTCACATTGGAGGGCTTACTTTACACAGGCCAGACTTCCTAAATATGTGATGGCCATCTTGGACAATGTTCCAGGAGCTGTTGCCTTTCACATTGGAGGGCTTACTTTACACAGGCCAGACTTCCTAAATATGTGATGGCCATCTTGGACAATGTTCCAGGAGCTGTTGCCTTTCACATTGGAGGGCTTACTTTACACAGGCCAGACTTCCTCAATATGTGATGGCCATCTTGGACAATGTTCCAGGAGCTGTTGCCTTTCACATTGGAGGGCTTACTTTACACAGGCCAGACTTCCTCAATATGTGATGGCCATCTTGGACAATGTTCCAGGAGCTGTTGCCTTTCACATTGGAGGGCTTACTTTACACAGGCCAGACTTCCTCAATATGTGATGGCCATCTTGGACAATGTTCCAGGAGCTGTTGCCTTTCACATTGGAGGGCTTACTTTACACAGGCCAGACTTCCTCAATATGTGATGGCCATCTTGGACAATGTTCCAGGAGCTGTTGCCTTTCACATTGGAGGGCTTACTTTACACAGGCCAGACTTCCTCAATATGTGATGGCCATCTTGGACAATGTTCCAGGAGCTGTTGCCTTTCACATTGGAGGGCTTACTTTACACAGGCCAGACTTCCTCAATATGTGATGGCCATCTTGGAAAATGTTCCAGTAGCTGTTGTCTTTCACATTGGAGGGCTTACTTTACACAAGCCAGACTTCCTAAATATGTGATGGCCATCTTGGACAATGTTCCAGTAGCTGTTGCCTTTCACATTGGAGGGCTTACTTTACACAAGCCAGACTTCCTCAATATGTGATGGTCATTTTGGACAATGTTCCAGGAGCTGTCGCCTTTCACATTGGAGGGCTTACTTTACACAAGCCAGACTTCCTCAATATGTGATGGTCATTTTGGACAATGTTCCAGGAGCTGTCGCCTTTCACATTGGAGAGCTTACTTCAAGCCAGACTTCCTCAATATGTGATGGCCATCTTGGACAATGTTCCAGGAGCTGTCGCCTGTCACATTGGAGAGCCTACTTTACACAAGCCAGACTTCGTCAATATGTGATGGCCAACTTGGACAATGTTCCAGGAACTGTCGCCTGCCACATTGGAGAGCCTACTTTACACAAGCCAGACTTTGTCAATATGTGATGGCCAACTTGGACAATGTTCCAGGAGCTGTCGCCTGTCACATTGGAGAGCCTACTTTACACAGGCCAGACTTCGTCAATATGTGATGGCCAACTTGGACAATGTTCCAGGAACTGTCGCCTGTCACATTGGAGAGCCTACTTTACACAAGCCAGACTTCCTCAATATGTGATGGCCATCTTGGACAATGTTCCAGGAGCTGTCGCCTGTCACATTGGAGAGCCTACTTTACACAGACCAGACTTCGTCAATATGTGATGGCCAGCTTGGACAATGTTCCAGGAACTGTCGCCTGTCACATTGGAGAGCTTACTTTACACAAGCAAGACTTTGTCAATATGTGATGGCCAACTTGGACAATGTTCCAGGAGCTGTCGCTTGTCACATTGGAGAGCCTACTTTACACAGGCCAGACTTCGTCAATATGTGATGGCCAACTTGGACAATGTTCCAGGAACTGTCGCCTGTCACATTGGAGAGCCTACTTTACACAAGCCAGACTTCCTCAATATGTGATGGCCATCTTGGACAATGTTCCAGGAGCTGTCGCCTGTCACATTGGAGAGCCTACTTTACACAGACCAGACTTCGTCAATATGTGATGGCCAGCTTGGACAATGTTCCAGGAACTGTCGCCTGTCACATTGGAGAGCCTACTTTACACAAGCAAAACTTTGTCAATATGTGATGGCCATCTCGGACAATGTTCTAGGAGCTGTCGCCTGTCACATTGGAGAGCCTACTTTACACAAGCAAGACTTCGTCAATATGTGATGGCCAACTTGGACAATGTTCCAGGAACTGTCGCCTGTCACATTGGAGAGCTTACTTTACACAAGCCAGACTTCCTCAATATGTGATGGCCATCTCTATGTAACAATAATTTTGTTTATTTAATTTACTTAACTTTTTCTCAATGTAAATTATTGCTGTTACAGGGTGACTCAAATGTGAGCGGACTCAATGATGTTACTATTTCAATGTAAATTATTGCTGTTACAGGGTGACTCAAATGTGAGCGGACTCAATGATGTTACTATTTCAATGTAAATTATTGCTGTTACAGGGTGACTCAAATGTGAGCGGACTCAATGATGTTACTATTTCACCTGTTACATTTTCTTTGTTTTATGTGTAAATATTGATTCAGAAATAAAATTGTATAAAAAAGATTGTCAAATATAAATTAAATTTAGAGCTAAGAATAGACTTCATGAATAAATTAATAAAATTGGAAAGCCAATACAAATAGTAACTTCGTGCTTTAAAAGTGAGTAAAGTCTGTCCGCTACAGTGTATTTGATGTATTTAACCGGCTGAAATGTGTGAATGGGTTCTATGTGAAACTACAGTAGTTGCAAACTAATGAGTTATACGAGACTGCCAAACTGCTGTACTGAGCAGTGGCCACCAATAAAGAGTTGTTTACAGAAATGTACATCTTGAAGCACTTTGACGGATAATACCCGCTTTGTCTCGGATCTTATTGTTGCCTTCTCCTTGGAGACGGTCAGACCCGTTCGTCTGTTTTCCCATTGGAGATAACATTTTGATCGCTAAATGCCAACCAACTAATTGCCCACGCAATCGGCCGCCCTCTTTTTAAGCTTTTTGAATTACTCTCATTTTTTTATTCAGATGTCTTATTTTTATCTGAAATTCAAACAGAGAATTAGCCGTATACAGGGTAGAAAAAATATGGAAACGCTTTCACAACATTTCTATGATTTTCATCTGTAAATGTGAAAAATTGTACATGTCCATGGTTACAAAGAACATACTTTTTGACACCATTAGCGACATTTCACCTTTTCAAGGGGACGATCTACGAGGAATTCGATGTAAGCCTAGGTCGAGTTTGGTATCAAATGAAAGGTTTGTTTAAGAGAAATTATTTGCCGCAAACCGGAATTCAAAAGGTTTATCCTTTCTAGAGTAGTGGTCATTTGAATTTTAAAGTAACTAGTTTGAACAATGTTATTTCTCCGCTACTTAGCGAAGTAAATAATTCTGATCGGCAATTATACTTTATGGAACACAATTTTTATAAATTGAATTATCTATGGAAAATTGAAATGTTGTTCTGAAAGCGTTTCCATATTGTTCCACCCGGTATTTGTTTTAGGGATTTTAACTATAAGGAAAACATTCTTTACCATGTATCAGTATAATCTCTTAACTCCTGATATTTTCAATCTGCACTGTAACATTTTATTCTACACTAGACCGTTAGGGGAAACAATTAGGCAATATAATACTCTATACAACTGAGATCCCAATAAAACCTAAAAACGTCACACTAATCTGCTCGCCGAAATGACAAGTTTACACGTATAGGCCTAATATAGAACTGCACTTGACTTAAGGGCAAAAATCTGATTAGCCACGTTTTTAACGTGCATTTAATGTAAATTTACATTGATTCCATGTTCAAAAGTGTGGGAATGCACATCTAGGGTCAGTGTCCACAATTTGTTATTAAGCCATTATTTGTTATTGTACAGTATAATGTGCACTGTGCTTCGTCTAACTAAACAAATCTTTTACGTAATTGAAACGTTCGTAAGTACAAAATATCCTCGCTGCCTACAAATTCAAGTTACGATTTTTTTTCCAAAAACCATTTCCTTAAAACAATGGTGTAAATATATTATTACAAGCTCGATATAATGTGATGGTAGCTTATGTTACAGTTTTTTTTTTTTTTTTTTTTTTTTGGACACATACTAATTTTCTAAGTGAAATGGCCGTTTAAACAAGCTGTGTTCAGTCATTCCAGTTCGCTGTAAGAACTATTTCGACTAATTAGCATGCAGTTTGGTTTACTTACAATCCGAATTTAAATATTTGCAACCTGTTGATAATAAGTGATTTAAGTTAAGTTTGTGTTTTTTTTCTTTTCGTTTTATCGTGTAGTGAAATTTGAACTCAAGAACGAATAGAACTGGGGGCTCTCTTATCCAGCGAAGCCACTGCCGCAGGGTGTACAATGTAGTAACATGAAGATATACTGCACTGTAGTTACAATAAAACAACTACAGCATACCTCGGGGATATCAGGACAAGTTTATTGTAGTTTCAGTTCATAGTAAATGTAGGAATTGTAAAATGTCAATTGATTACAATGTAACTTTTCTGAAACGGGTTGACCGGAAGAAAACTCAGTGGTTTCCAGAAGCACTGAAGGATCCTAGTTCTCACTGACTGATCCATCATTTCCTTCTTCTCATAATTATAATTACCGAAGTAAATAACAATTAAATATAAATTATACAAATAAATAAAATATTGCTTTCAATTCATTGTTGATCGTAGTGGTATGGTCTAGTGATTGTGATTCTTCAGACTAAACAGAGGTGGCGATATGTGATACGTTAGACTAATGAGTACCATAGTATCACATATAGATCTGTAGTGTAGTGGTGTCGTGTCAGGTACACTGATGACATACACTGTGATACGGTTGTGCTCTACGGTAGACTAATGAGTGCCATAGAATCACATATAGATCTGTAGCCTGTAGTGTAGTGGTGTCGTGTCGGGTACACTGATGACATACACTGTGATACGGTTGTGCTCTACGGTAGACTAACGAGTATCAAGGTATCACATATAGATCTGTCACTGTAGCCTGTAGTGTAGTGGTGTCGTGTCGGGTACACTGATGACATACACTGTGATACGGTTGTGCTCTACGGTAGACTAACGAGTGTCAAGGTATCACATATAGATCTGTAGCCTGTAGTGTAGTGGTGTCGTGTCGGGTACACTGATGACATACACTGTGATACGGTTGTGCTCTACGGTAGACTAATGAGTGCCATAGAATCACATATAGATCTGTCACTGTAGCCTGTAGTGTAGTGGTGTCGTGTCGGGTACACTGATGACATACACTGTAATACGGTTGTGCTCTACGGTAGACTAACGAGTGTCAAGGTATCACATATAGATCTGTAGCCTGTAGTGTAGTGGTGTCGTGTCGGGTACACTGATGACATACACTGTGATACGGTTGTGCTCTACGGTAGACTAACGAGTATCAAGGTATCACATATAGATCTGTATCACTGTAGCATGTAGTGTAGTTGTGTCGTGTCGGTTACACTGATGACATACACTGTGATACGGTTGTGCTCTACGGTAGACTAACGAGTGTCAAGGTATCACATATAGATCTGTATCACTGTAGCATGTAGTGTAGTTGTGTCGTGTCGGTTACACTGATGACATACACTGTGATACGGTTGTGCTCTACGGTAGACTAATGAGTGCCATAGAATCACATATAGATCTGTAGCCTGTAGTGTAGTGGTGTCGTGTCGGGTACACTGATGACATACACTGTGATACGGTTGTGCTCTACGGTAGACTAACGAGTGTCAAGGTATCACATATAGATCTGTAGCCTGTAGTGTAGTGGTGTCGTGTCGGGTACACTGATGACATACACTGTGATACGGTTGTGCTCTACGGTAGACTAATGAGTGCCATAGAATCACATATAGATCTGTCACTGTAGCCTGTAGTGTAGTGGTGTCGTGTCGGGTACACTGATGACATACACTGTGATACGGTTGTGCTCTACGGTAGACTAACGAGTGTCAAGGTATCACATATAGATCTGTAGCCTGTAGTGTAGTGGTGTCGTGTCGGGTACACTGATGACATACACTGTGATACGGTTGTGCTCTACGGTAGACTAACGAGTATCAAGGTATCACATATAGATCTGTATCACTGTAGCATGTAGTGTAGTTGTGTCGTGTCGGTTACACTGATGACATACACTGTGATACGGTTGTGCTCTACGGTAGACTAACGAGTGTCAAGGTATCACATATAGATCTGTATCACTGTAGCATGTAGTGTAGTTGTGTCGTATCGGTTACACTGATGACATACACTGTGATACGGTTGTGCTCTACGGTAGACTAATGAGTGCCATAGAATCACATATAGATCTGTAGCCTGTAGTGTAGTGGTGTCGTGTCGGGTACACTGATGACATACACTGTGATACGGTTGTGCTCTACGGTAGACTAACGAGTGTCAAGGTATCACATATAGATCTGTAGCCTGTAGTGTAGTAGTGTCGTGTCGGGTACACTGATGACATACACTGTGATACGGTTGTGCTCTACGGTAGACTAATGAGTGCCATAGAATCACATATAGATCTGTCACTGTAGCCTGTAGTGTAGTGGTGTCGTGTCGGGTACACTGATGACATACACTGTGATACGGTTGTGCTCTACGGTAGACTAACGAGTGTCAAGGTATCACATATAGATCTGTAGCCTGTAGTGTAGTGGTGTCGTGTCGGGTACACTGATGACATACACTGTGATACGGTTGTGCTCTACGATAGACTAACGAGTGTCAAGGTATCACATGTAGATCTGTAGCCTGTAGTGTAGTGGTGTCGTGTCGGTTACACTGATGACATACACTGTGATACGGTTGTGCTCTACGGTAGACTAACGAGTGTCAAGGTATCACATATAGATCTGTATCACTGTAGCCTATAGTTTAGTGTTGTCAGTAATCTATTGACATGCACGCAGAACGACAGTATCAAGGTAGACTATTGAGCGTTAAAGTATCGTATTTAAATTATTTATATTACTTTATGTGTTTAAGTAAATGCAATATTGAACTTTAGCGTTAAAAATTTTGTTACTAATTTGATATGGGGATAAGTTGTGGAGATGTAATGGGTTGGTTGGGCAGTCGCAGTTGGCCGAGTGGCGGTGTTTATTTTGACGTGCCAGTGGCAGTGGCGGTGCAGTGAAGGGGCGCGGCGAGGCAGGTCCGGGCTGGTATCGAGCGGCCCACCGTGTTGTCTAGGCAGGTGTCTGGCGCATTCTGTCGGCAGACATCGGAGCTGGGCCCACTGTATCGATCGACGCGCCGTTCCCGCGCACCGCCCAGCCTCTGCCGGCTGACCCACATCCCACCCGCGGAAGTCTGCCGACACATAACTAAGGGTTCACGTTAAAACCAAAGTCTCTGAAATAATAAATATTGAGATCATATTAAGTTTCAACAATAACCTATAATCAGTAACCAAGTCGTCATCTGCCTATCTATAAAGACCTGAGATCAGAAAGATTAGCTTCGATGCATTGACTAGAGTCTCGGTTCGGTAAATACAATATGTCATTTAAGTCATTTGGTGGGTTAAAAGAGATTTCGTTTCACTTTGAGATATTTAGGCAAAATAAATTTGACGGCCGAATTACTGTGTTCCACTTGGTCTATCCAATATACTATTAGTTCAGTGAAATGAAAAGAAATTAACTGTTAGTTAAATTGTTGCTCCAAATTATTTGTTATTTCAATATCCAAGCAATTTGTTGCTCCAAGGAATTTAGTTCTAGACAACACAACTGCCGCTAGGAGTAGCTAAGAGTCTACCTCACTAACACACATAATCATGTTTCTCTCCCCTCTTCTCCCTCACTGTCCCCACCTGCCTCACCCCCTACAAGTTGTACAATTGTCCACTTCTCATGTATATTAAACTCTAGCAATGAAGTGTTTATATATTATTAATCTACTCTTAAGATAATTTTACAGATCTACTCTACTCAAAATTTGTACATTCATTCAGAGGAAAATACTTTTTAACAAATTATTTTGTTAGATTCTACGTAAAACTAGCTTAGTTAACCTTTGGCCCAGTATATGAACATACATATCACACACTTGGTAACCATACTCCATAAAGAATACTTTTACAATTTTTCTCAGCACATTTATGTATGAGAAGATTAGGACTTCTTAATTTTTTCTAAACAAAAACAAAAATAGTTGTTGACCAAACGCTCTTAAAAATAAAACTGGATTAAGTTGTTCACTGCATAAATTCAAAAACGCCTTTTTTATATTGACAAAGTTGAGGCAGATTTTCCAGAAGTGCCAGGACAAGAAATTCCATTTTTCCAAAACATGTAAAAGTTTAAAAATTAAAATCCTAAAATCTAAATAAGGATTCTTTTAAACATTTACATGTAAAGTAATAATTTTTTGTGTAAAAAAATACTCTATAACCCTAGAACAGGAGGTAGAGCATATTTTATGCTGCTACAAACGCCTTCGTCAACGGGAGATAGAGCATATTTTATGCTCTTGTGTTAGACTCAATAAAATTCATGTTTATCATCAAGCAATCCTAACAAACTTGGTACCAATCAATGTTCTGTTCTATACATTTAATGTTTTTAATAATTTTTTAGGCAATTTTATAAACGTAGGAAAATGTGCAACAACATAATCCGGCTCAATTCCCACCTGGAGGTCTGGACAGCGTAAAATTGCCGATGTTTGTCACATGACTGAAGAATAACCAGAAGACGGAATAAGACGTACTAAATGTCAGTCTGTAGAGAATTTTCTATCCCCAAATAATCTATCCACCAAAACAAATTGCGAAATTGTAGGTGTTTTTTCAAAAAAAATTTTCTGTACCCTTTTTGCGTGTTTCAAATTATACGTAGAGCAGATTTTCTCCATGAACAAAAAATATGAAAATATGTTTTAGGGTATCTTAAACTGTTGGCTATCCTGGAATTATTTTGAAATTTTTTTAGGATTCAAAATTATAATTTCCATGAAAGATTTTCTAATTTTTTATTTTTTTTCTTGAAAATAATTATTCACAAGAGTGGTTTTGATATTAGTTTGTGCATGTTCAGTTCTTGAGAAGAAAAAAATATACTAAAATGTACATTTATAACATATTTAGTATTTTTCATGATTTTTACAAAAAAAGCTTGCAAAGCGCCAAAACTTGAATTTTCAGAATTTACATTCTTGTTGATCCAGGGTTAATTAAATTTTGCTCTTAACCCTAATGTTGGCTACTACGTTTTTCCAAGTTTGTAGGCCGTTTTTGAGTGTTATGCAAGCATTTTTTTAACTATAAAAAATGTATTTACTAAAGGATTCATAAAGTGTTGTATTTGCAATTTTACCTTGCCGATTGCTGTATATTGTACAGTTGTGGTTTTATTACAAAGAGAGTGAGCGCATGTTTTGGCGATGAAATGTCATATAGAGTAAAAATATTAGTAAACTTAGACTTATTGAAGAACATTATAAAGTTACTGATTGTTAGGGTTGGCAACAATAATTGTGATAGAGAGTGTAGCAAAGTAGCTGTTATCATACTATTAACCCGAAGCACTGTAGAAAATGTTTTTGATTACAATGATAAATTATACTAGAAGTTAAGTGTTCCTTACAACAGTTGATTTTAAAAAAATATTGTGTTCGCCGTAAGCTATTGTTTTTGTCATTAGAAAATAATTAATATTTGTTAGATATATATACTTGTAATTGTTACAGCTGATTGTATATCTGTAAACATATTTAGATAGTTGCTGGAAGAACTCGTCATTTGGCTCCACTGGAGATTTTGTGTTCAACAAACACTCTTTGTGGCATTTTAATTTGCAATTGTTGAGAGTTTTAATCTTGGATGAGTGGTTTCTCATTGCCAGAGGCCAGCGTCTGCATTTATTGCAACTTTGCACTGCTTTGGTTTGAAATGCATTTTTCACTTCTAAGTAAAATATACACTTTTATTATTTTTTACTATGTTGATATAACCATGAACAGATGCTGTATAATATTTTAACTGTAAATTTGCAAATCGATGTAATTACTTTAGCTTATTTTTGTAACAGTTAAAAATTAAAGACAGAAATAATATATTTCAAATTACCATATTTTATTTATTTGCATATTAAATATATGTAAAATGGTTTATTTGTATTTTTAATTTACTGTGTACTGTAGATTAATATAATTTTTGGCAAGTACTATATTAAGTTGCTTATACTAATGAAAAAAATATTGTGGTAATTTTTATATTTCAATCTAAACTAAACATAAAAACACGGGCATTAAAAAATTGTGGCTGGACTCCCCAAATATCTCCGAGACCTGATCCCTCTTGATAATTATTACATACATAATTTTAAATATTAATAGATTAAAAAGGAGTAAATAATAATAAGTTAAATAAACTATTTGAAAGTATTTTGAAAGACTACTCGAAATGATTATTGTTTCAAAACTGAAGACAGATGTGGTTGTTTGTATATGGTTGTTGTATGTGGTGTTTGTCTGATGTGGTTGTTTGTACATTGATGTATACAAGGACCAAGTAGGGTCACCTAAGGTTTAATTCAATTTAATAAAATTTAATTCAACACACTTGAGACTAAATTTATTAATTCACTACCAGTACAGGGTAAAAGGGTTAGAGTTTTATCGGTCAAATATGGTGAAGTCTCCAGTAGATGAATGGATTTTGAACAACAATACAATTGGTTGCAGTTTGTATTGTTGGCGATACTAATCCACGAAACAGTAGCAGTAATCAAGAACAGATACTTTTACTTATGGAGAGTTGTTTTGTCACAGGTGTACTACGCCAAGAAGAAGCGGCGAGCGCAGCAGACTCAAGGTGAGGACAGCTCCCACAAGAAGGAGCGCAAGTTGTACAACGATGGATATGATGACGACAATCATGACTACATCATCAAACACGGAGAGAAGTTCCTTGATAGATACGAAATCGACTCGCTCATCGGCAAGGGCTCATTTGGCCAGGTGATGTCAACTTATTACTTTTGGTTATTGTAGCTTGTGTTTTTGTATAGTAAATCTTGGTGCTGTAAAGTGAACACAAACTTGAAACCGTTGCAAGAGTACAAAAAGGCAAATTTTTTATGTAACAGCAGGTGATTTAGGAGTTAAAATGTCCTCTTACATACAACTCACTCTTCCAGGGATAGAACCATTGGCTGGTTAAGTACTGTATTGGTATAGAATCGTTCTAATTACCTAATTAGAGCCTCTTTTATTCAAAAACCTCTACAAATGAAGTTTTATTTTCAGTTCTCCAAGAAAACCCCCCTTCAATTATAAAATGTAAAAGAAATTAATTCAAAATTTTTAATATTATACTTTAATATTAAAATAATAATTAATTTGAAAATTAATTCAAAAATATTAATACAATCTATAATAATAATATTATGTTAAATGTATTTTTTAACTATTACTTTGTATTGTTTGACATTTGTAGCTATTAGATTGCTTAATATTTTATATATATATATATATATATATATATATATATATATATGTATATATAAAGACAACACTTAGCAATCTTTTTTATGCTTATTAAATTGATTTCGGTCTCGTAAAACCATCTTCAGTTGTACAGTAAGGTTATAAAAATACTTAATTGTAGGATAGTTAATTCAGCTGATACTATAAAAATGTTGATGGATAAATTCCAGATCAAAAAACTAACTTCAAAATTTATTAACCTTTGCTGAACATTTAACTCAAGAAAACCATAATATTTGATCAATAGAAAAAATTTTGAAATTATCCATATTGGACCTAAAAGTACAAAACTAGATGCTATTGAAAAATATTACATTCAAAAAATCACAAAAGAAAATCCATCATTATTACTCAATGACCAAATAAAATCTAATTCAAATATTATGTTTGTTTCTAGCATGAAGATGTAAAATTATAAAGATTAACAAGATCTAAAACTTATCCACCTACATCTCAGACCACAGGGCGCTTTTTATTAATTTGACAGAAAACTTGAACTTCAATAAAAAAACCGGTGAACAAAAAAGTAAGAGACGATTATTTTCAAACAAAAATATTGCCAATTTTATTAATATTGTTAAAGAAATTAATTGGGATGTATCAGATAGGAATGATTGTGAGACAAATAATTCAAATTTCTTTGGTTGTTTCTTGAATGCATTTGAGAAAGCATTTCCTTTAAAGTTCTATACTAAAAAGAATTCCCAAAAATACAAGACGTGGATCACAAAGGGTATAAAATTATCTAGTATTAAAAAACGCGAGCTGAGTAGAATGGTGAATCATTCCAGTGATGAAAGCTTTATTAACACATTGACTGCGGACTACTTCTTTATACGTAGTGGTGGCGCTGCGCGCGTAGTGGACTGCTTCTAAATTGTTGGCACCAAAATGCACACAAAGAACGGCACAACAAGCGGTGAGTGGCACAAGGTTCCCGGGCAATGGCTAGCCTCACCCTGAACCAATATTGTTGAAGCAGGAGGGGTACTTCTTTAGAAGTAGTCCGCTACGCGCGCAGTGCCACCACTACGTATAAAGAAGTAGTCCGCAGTCAACGTGTTAATTATGTAAAACAATATAAGAAAATGTTCAAAAAAGTCTGTAATGCATCAAAAAAACTTACTAATAACAAATTTATAGCCAATTCAGAGGATAAAAGCAAAGCAGCATGGAATATTGTTAAATCCGAATTAGGTTGTAAGAAAAATGAATCAAAGTTTTCTGATATTAGGGTAGCTGATAAATGTTTAATAAATAACCCTCTAGATATAGCAAATTTTTTCAATAAAAAATTTATTAATATTTCAGACGAAATTGAACTGAATCCTTGTGCTCACAAGGCTCTGAAACTTGTAGAATTCTTAAATGCAAATCGCGAGTATTCAGAGTTTAGTTTTCTAAATATTAGTGAAAAGGATGTGCTAAAATGTATAAAATCATTAAAAAGTAAAAAATCAGCAGGTTGGGATGGCGTTCCAGTTGATTTGATGATGAAAGTCTCATGTTTTATAGCTAAACCATTAGCTACTATTGTTAACCAATCCTTTCATAATGCCTCTTTTCCTTATCATTTAAAATTCGCAGAGGTGAAACCTATTCATAAGAAGGGAGAAAGAGTAAATCCCGATAATTATAGACCAGTTTCAGTTCTGCCATCTTTATCTAAAATTTTTGAAAAATTTGCCTTAAATCAAATTTCAGCTTTTTTAGAAAAGAATAATATTTTGGCTCCAGAACAGTTTGGATTTAGAAGAGGGATGAGTACAATGACTGCATTATCTAAATTTATTGATGAAGTGTCGGGGGCCTTGGATGGGTCTCAGAGCACACTTGGTGTGTTTTGTGATCTATCTAAGGCTTTCGACTGTGTTAGTCATGACGTACTCATTGAAAAGTTGAACTGTTACAAATTTTCTAACAACTCTATAGCTTGGATTCAATCTTATCTATCAAATCGTTATCAAAGAACAGTTATATGCAGAAACAATGTTAAATTTAAATCACAATGGGAGCTGCTAAATGTGGGTGTGCCGCAAGGTTCAATATTAGGACCTCTTTTGTTCCTTTTATACATAAACGACCTTCCTGCAAACGTATCAAACAATATAATACTCTATGCAGATGATACAACTGCAGTTGTTAAATCTAAAAACAACGAAGAACTGAAGATTAAAATTGGTGAAACAATAACTGAATTAAGAACATGGTTTGAGGCAAATGGACTAAAACTAAACCAAGAAAAAACCCAATTGGTTAAATTCTGCACTCCCCAATCAAGAATTAATTTGAATAATGATTTGGAATTAGAGAACCAGAAATTTTCTATTAGTATTAGTACTAAATTTTTGGGCTTGGAACTTGATTCAAACTTAAATTGGTCTATATGCATTCAAACAGTTTTAAGAAAATTAAATTCAGCTTGTTTTCAAATGCTTATTTTGAGACATACAATAGATTTAAAAACACGTTTAATGATATATTATGCTTACTTTTATTCTATCCTACAATATGGTATTGAGTTCTGGGGATTTTCATCTAATATAGATAAAGTCCTTAAAATCCAGAAAAAATTTCTTAGAATAATGACTTTTTCATCATGGAAAACTTCATGCAAACCTATTTTTCAAAAATTACAAATGTTGACCGTACCAAATTTAATAATTTTCAAAACACTGCTATCTGTACAATCTAACTATGACAGCCTTTTTAATGAATACACTCAGCACGATTATAACACTAGATTTAAAACAAACTTTCAGTACCCCAGGCATAATTTAAAACTGACAGAAAAAACACCAGCCTATATGGGGAGGAAGTTTTTTAACAAATTACCTCCAAATATCAAAGCATCAGTATGTTCAAATGCATTCAGGGACAACATTAAGGACCTGTTACTAAGTAAAACATACTACAAAGTCAGTGAGTTTTTGAATGACGCTTTTTGACTGTATTACTGTTTGTATTTTTTTTATTTTTATGTTTGACTAGGAATATAAGTTTTAGCCAATGATAAAATATCAGCTCTATTGCCTGTTTATTAGTTGGTCAGTATTTATATTATTTGACCAGGTAAGGTTTGTTTTATTGACAATGTCATCTGTTTTATAGCTGTGCTATAACTTGAAACGTTATATGACAATAAAGATTGATTTATTGATTTATTTACATTTTTATTTGAATTTTTATAGTATCAACTGAATTAATTATTCTACAATTAAGTATTTTTATAACCTTACTGTACAACTGAAGACGGTTTTACGAGACCGAAATCGATCTTAATTAACATCAAAAAATATTGCTACGATTTATATAACTACTACTATTGTTATTTGGGACATTTAATTCAAAAAAGATCATTTAAAGAAATTAACATTCATGTGTACGGTTACAATTTATGTTATTAAGTTATCAGATTTAACTTCTAAAATATAACTTTAAAACTTGGAGTAGCATTTGGACAGTGTGCTGTTTTAATTTGATGGTAAGTAATTATGTTACCAGATCTTAGGGTCATGTTAGGCCACGATAGTTAGTTATGATTGTCATACTCATGTTAGGCCACGATAGTTAGTTATGATTGTCATACTCTTGTTAGGCCACGATAGTTAGTTATGATTGTCGTACTCATGTTCCAGGTATAAATACTGATATTATTTTAATTATATTTTTGTTTCTTGACTAGGTGGTGAAGGCTTTTGACCATGAAGAGCCGTGTCATGTAGCTATCAAGATCATAAAAAATAAAAAACCGTTCCTGAACCAGGCTCAGATAGAAGTCAAGCTGCTGGAGATGATGAACAAGGCGGACGCTGACAACAAGTACTATATAGGTACGTTCTTCTTTCACATTAGAGTCGCAGTTGTGAGTCTGTGGAAACAAAGAAATAAAGTCCTACATTATTCGAATTTTTAAAATGTTAAATAAATTAAAATGTAATTAAAATATTTTTTTTTTTTTTTTGTATCCGGACAACCACAAACAAAATGTGTCAGTCCCTAGCAAATGAATTATAAATGTTGTTGCATCTTTGTTAGCACTAATGTAGTTTATCTGTGAGTGTTTGTATCTGGGTGTGGTCGATCAGCAGTTAGAAACCTCTGTTTGATTAAGTCAATCGATAGAATTGCCAATATTTTTTCTTTTGACCCAAAAGGCTTCAACATAATACGGTAGAGTATCACTAAGCTCTATGTAGATAGACACACATTGTAACTGAAATAGGAAAATGTCCTGATTAGCAATTCTCTGATAAAGTACTATTTCCCACTTCCCAAAAATTAAATGAGGTTTTGAATTTTTTAAGGATCATAGTTTAAAACAGTAAAGCCAGATTTATGATGTCCATGTTTGTTTTTTTTACCGTAATATAGATGTATATCGCCTAAACGAAAATATTCTTTTAAAGTATTTTACAGCTAAAAGATATATCATATAAGCTAGATATAGATTTGGTTTTTATTAAAATTGTTAATAAATATTGTGTTAATTTGATCAACCAGTATTAATAATTACAATAAGTGTTATGTAGGAATTATAACATATTTATCAATAGATAATGTGATTAAGTTTCAAAAGGTGTCGAAATATGTATCGGAGCACTTGCGTATGAACTGTAGATGAGGGGTTATAATTAGTTACGTAAAGATCGCCTTTGATTAGCTACTTAAAGACTTGAGGTTATCCGAGTTGAAACATCGTGCATTGCATCTTTTTGATGTAATATGAATTTTCCAATAGTAATGTTTTCTATTGTATGAGTATTCAATTTAATAAAAAGATAGTGGAGTAATTTTTGGGACTTGACATATCAGTATAAAATGTTAAATTTCATGGTATAACTTTTAAATGTGTATGTATAAAATCAATGATAGGAAGATTATAAGACGATTGATTTAGCGATCGTAAGTAGACAGGGGCGCAGCCAGGAATTAAGTCTGGGGGGGTTTTATGGGCCACTAATACCAGGAGGTCTGGGGAGTATGGAATACCCCCCAGGAAAAGCGGGGTCCCCCCCACCGGAAAATTTTTGACATAAATGGTTCAAAATTGTGAGTTTTTTGAGCTGTAAAGCTTTCTGAGAGCTATTTTTTAATCCTTACACTCGTCAATAAGTAATAGTAAATTCATTTAAGTAAAACAGATTAAACTTAAAACTATTTTATAATAATATACAGAAATTTTAAAGAGCATCAACACAAAATTATAGTATACTGCTAAATGATTTAATGTAATTAGTAATTAAAAACACATAATAATTCTTTTGAAATTAATGAAGCCGTTATTAAAAATCACTTAAACTTTTATTTATAAAGGTTACAAAGTAATATTAATTCTTCGAGATTTTTTGGCCAGCTCATGTAGAATTTCGTCCTCTGTTATTGGAATCCTTGGATGAATAAAGGCTGAAGCCAGCCCATTAAGCTGTTCCTCTGATGTTCTGTTCCTCAAGTATGTTTTCAGCAATTTTAAGGAGGAAAACGACCTCTCTGCTGTGCATGTCGTTACTGGTATTGTTGCTAATATAGAAAGAAGGGAATGGACTGTGGGAGTGAGACCAGCATTGCAGTGTTGCAAAGCCTCAACTGCATTTTTTGGCTTCCTTTCCTTTACTGTTTATCCTGCCATATTATAACTTCCCCATTTATTCCTGTCGTTTCTAGATCATAAAATTCCGCCACATTCTGAATATTGTCTGAGATGTCACATTCTTTATTGGGTTGCTGTAATATTGTTTGGAATTTGGAAAGTATTTCACTGTGTGTTTCAAACTTTTGCCCAAACGCCTCAACCGTGTTCTCAATAAATGGGATGAACAATGATCTCCTAAAGTAATCAATCAACAGAGTCAGCTGGTACATTGTCACTCATTGTCTGCCGCCCTGTCATTCTTGGTTTGACTACAGGTATCTCGAGATCTGCACAGAGCTCACTTGCTTTCTGAAAAATCGGTGCAAAGGTTTGGAATGCCTCATTTCTATCCTCAGCTAACTTATTTTTTACTGTCATAGCAGTCTTCATGGCAGCCGAAAGATCAAGGTTTTCTTTCTGTAGATACACACTCAGAGGTAATGTCAGTGAAAACACATACTCAATAGAAAAGAGGCTGATAAAAAAATCACATTTCTCAATTGCACACTGGAGAAGCTGAGCGTCAATAGCTGTTTTTTTATCACTCCAGGTTTTGATTTCATCCAGCGCTGCCAGTATAGGGCGGAGTAACTCCACAAAAGATTGAACAGAATCATGACGTTCAACTCATCGAGTTGGACACATTCTTTTCAGCTTTTCTTTCTTTCGTTGGTCATTGTCCATTTTTTCAATCTGTGCCGATAGAATTGTTTGCCTTTTTGGTGTGTTAAAAAAGTTGTATGCACTCTCAATTGTACCCATGCAGTTTCGCACTCCTTGAACAGAACAACCTTCTGAAATGCAAAGATTCAAGCAGTGTGAGCTACAATGAACATATAAGGCTTTAGGGTACTTTTCCTTTATAATAGCTTGAACACCATTCATATGGCCACTCATAGCCCCTGCGCCATCGTAACCTTGACCTACCATAAATTGAGCTTGAAGATTTAGATTGTTTATAGTTTTGCATATTACGTCAGCCAAACCTTTTCCAGTCATGTCAGTGACAGGAATGAATTGTAAAAATTCTTCGTGAACTCTTTCATTTTCTACAAATCTAACACAGAATGTCATTTGAGTTATAGTTCCTACATCTGTTGTTTCGTCAACAAGAATAGAAAACCACTGAGCATCCTTAACTTTCTCAACTAGCTTTGTCAAAATAATTGTGTTCATGGATGTGATTATCTCGTTCTGTATTTGCCAGCTTGTGTAAGTTGCATTTGCTCCTGCATTCTCCAAGTGATTTTGCATGACAGAATCACCAGATTGAACCCTGAATCTCAATAAGGATTTAAAATTTCCTTCTCCTCTTTCACTAGGCTCGTTGAGCAAAACAGGTCCAGAGTCCCTGTGTCCACGGAATGATAACCCTTTTCTTGCAAGAAATATCGCTGTAGATATAATTGGCTTTAATTGCTCTCTGTTCTTGTTTACTTTTGCAGCATGACCTGCATCTAACACCTTGTCAATACTCGGGATGGTTTCGTTTGTTGTAGCTACAAATGTGCCTGCTGTTTTAAGACAATCAGAATGATATTTTGCCTTTTTATGCTCCCGAAAAACTTCCCTGGCATCTTTCCAGTTTTTGAATGGAACCTTTACTAGTTTTCCAGGACACGATCTTTGTTTTCCAACAGTAGTACAAAATAAAGCACAGAACTTACAATATGCTCCATCTTGGGATGGTGAATATACGAGCCAATCCCACTCTCCACACCATTTTGCAACAAACTTCAAGTTTCTTGGCCCAGAAGACGGAAATGTGTAACTCAAGGTAGGTGTCCAAGGGTTTAGAAGAAGTTGTTTCCTAGTGCTGGCATCAATCTGAAATGAACAGAAAATAATTAAACACTGTAATAACCCACAAATGAGATGGATAACGACAACAAACCATTTTAAAAATGTGTTATTAATTTTTTCTTTATTAGGGGGCCTACTGTTGAAAAAAACTGTTGAAAGTATTTGTTTTAAATTGAGTGATTTGTAACACAAAATTTAATTTAAATTTGTTTTATAGTACATCACTTAACTCATACTCGTGGCACCCCCCCCCCCTAACCACAAAAGTAGGGTGAGTTGTAAACCAGGCACAGATAAAATTTTTCTCATTGGTAGTGACTGCCCATTGCAATAGGTTTATCGCGTTTATTACTACTACTTCCATTATTATATGGAGGGACCTGAAAAAGAATTAATATGCGCGCACAGGCACGCGAGCGTGATCAAACTTAGACAACAATTAAATTCATACACAATTGATTATTACCTGTTTTCCAATGTATAGGCCAATATCGTATTCAAAAGTTGTTGTTGTAGAGCCCATTAATTGTACAACTGTGTATTGTACAACCCCCCATTGTATTTGGGGGCTGATGAAATATCCTTTTCTATTCTTGGCTTTTTAGCTGTCACGGCACTAGCACTTGGCCCATCTTTGTCTTCCATGTTTTCCAAATCTGGAGTTTTGTTGTTCACATCTACAACAATACAATACAAAGAAACTAATTTTAGGTTTAAAAATTATTTAATTTATCTCTAACGTGTGTAACTGTGAAACTACTGTAAAAACTGTGTAACAGTTTTATAATAATTTATCACTAAGTACTCTTTTAACAGTAGTTCATACACAATGCGGCCAAATATAGGCTATAAGAAAAATGGAAGATTACGTTTACCTGCACACGTTAATGTTGAAGATTCCTTTGATGCAGAAGCATCCACACTCTGGCTGAAGAATCTCCTAATATCCATTTGTGCTTCTGCCTACTAGCAGCCACAGCACTTATGAGAATGATAGTCACTCCCGAACAAGCCTAAACCTAAACATAGTGACACCTAAGTGACGCAGATTCGTTCATCGTTCATGCGTTAGGTCAAACCACCACTGCGGCGCATGCACGCTCTGTCTCCTGCAATGCAGTGTTGCCAATCCGAAAAAACATTTTATACCTACGCACCTATACTCGCCACGCCACCCACCCAGCCGACTCAATTGTAAACTCTATTCTGTGAATAGTTTGACGTTTTGTTTGTGAGTCATCCGTCCCCATAATACTAGTTTAATAAATTTGACTCATTAATTTTTTTTTTCTAAAATAAAAAACGCTGAGCTCTGGGGGGGGGTTTCAACCCCCAAAACTCCTCCCCCCTCGCTGCGCCACTGTAAGTAGACACGCTAAAATCGCCGGCGATTGCTATATTGATCGTTCACTAATCTTTTTTTGAAAATCTTCAATTTCAATCAAATTCTTTGAAACTTGGTACACTCTTTTTTATAGCACACAAGCAACATATAAAGATAGTAAATTTTAGTAACTTTTAAAACTTTGTATGAACTTCAAATGAAAAATGTAGTTGTGATATGGTAAAATGTGATTTTTGATATGTGTATATATTTGGAAAATGCATCAGAACTTTTGAACTGATAAAGGTAAATGCTTCAATTGTTGTACATGTGCTAGCAATTAAATGTATTACAAGATAAAATATTAACATTGGTGGTGGTTTATAGTATGTTATAATGGCACAAATTTAAAAAATTTACAAAATATACATTTATTATATTTTTGAACAAAAAAATTTTTTTTAATTCCCAAACTTAAAATATTTTATTTTTATCGTATATTACAACTCTATTTAAACAAAACAAGATTAATTTAATTACTGTATGACACTTCATAAAAAGTTTCAACAAAATTCTATATTAAAACCAAAACGTACATGGCGTTTTTAGCGTCACCATGAACATAGAGAGCGTTAACAAATTATTTAAGGCTTGAATAGTGAAGGGGAATTCTTAATGGAATGTATTATTATTTGTTTCAGTGAAACTGAAGCGGCACTTTATGTGGCGGAACCACTTGTGCCTAGTGTTTGAGCTGCTGTCGTACAACCTGTATGACTTGCTCCGCAACACAAACTTTCGAGGTGTATCGCTAAACCTCACACGCAAGTTTGCTCAACAGCTGTGCACGGCATTGCTGTTTCTCTCCACGCCGGAGCTGAACATCATCCACTGTGACCTCAAGCCGGAGAACATCCTGTTATGCAATCCCAAGCGCTCGGCCATCAAGATCGTGGATTTTGGCAGTTCGTGTCAGCTTGGCCAGCGCATATACCAATACATCCAGTCTCGATTCTACAGGTCTGTCTTGTTGTACTGTATGTAATGCTGTGTAAATAATATATTTTTTAGCTATAATTCATGTTAATTGTAGAAATTTGCTTCTTATTAGCTTCTCTCAGTTTTCCCAAACTGATAAAATCAGTTAGTTTCTCTAAAGCTGCATCTCTCAATAAAGTTTATTTTGAATCTGGAACTGATGTGTATTTCTACTAGGAATTTACCACGCCATGTTCACTGAGCAGCAGAAACCAAATCACTATAGACTTTAACAGAAATTATATAGCCATTCACATTTTTATCTATATCATTTAGCAACTGAACAGAACGCTTATTTTATCACAGCGCATCCAAGGTGGGTTGGCTCTATGGATTTCTAATTCATTTTCGTAATAAACTTTATGTAAGGTTTTTTTTTAAATAAAAACAATTATCTAGGCTATAAATTATTTAAATACTCTAAGATTATTTATGTCTTAAATGGTGTCGGAAAATACAGAAAGTAACTTTTTGATGTTGCAGTGCTGTGTGAATTTAAGATCATAGAGTAAGATTAAAGAACATAAATCCTTATTAGAATAATATTTTTAAATAACAGTAATGTTTTTGTTGTTGTTGACAGGTCGCCAGAAGTGCTGTTAGGCATTCCGTATGACCTGGCTATAGACATGTGGAGCCTGGGTTGTATATTGGTTGAGATGCACACAGGGGAACCTCTCTTCAGCGGTGCCAATGAAGTAATCTTAAATATCAAGTATTATTTATATTTTTTCTTTAGATTAGTCATATTTTAATTTGCTATGACACTTTCTACAAGATGTTTACTGTAAATGCAGTAGATCAGTGCTGTTCAGTCTTATGTAAATAAAGTAAGCTTTTTTCTGTACAATTCAGTACATCGTCAGAGGACACAAAACTATTTTCAATTTTGGACTTTTTGATGACAATGTTTGTTTGTTCACATTTCACAGGAAAATGAGAGTAGACTACCATTTCTAAACAACTTTTTTCTTTATTTAATATATTTTTGAGAAGACTATATCCTATTGGGATCATTAGTTCTTACTTCATGACATCATCCTACAGTCTTCAAGTTGCCATGCTACTGACTCAAAGTTGCGCCCACAGTTTCCAAGTTGTCATTTTATTTTCTACCCCACAGTCTCCCAAGTCACTATGTTATTCCCTACTCCACAGTCTCCAAGTTGTCATGTTATTCTCTACCCATAGTCTCCATGTTGCCATAATATTCTCCACCCCACTATTTCCAAATTGCGATATTCTCCATCCCCACAGTGTCCAAGTTGCCATGATATTGTCTACCCCACAGTCTCCAAGTTGCCATATTCTTCACCCCCACATTGTCCAAATTGCCATATTCTCCACCCCCACAGTGTCCAAGTTGACATGATATTGTCCACTCTACAGTGTCCAAGTTGCCATATTCTCCACTCCACAGTCTCCAAGTTGCCATATTCTTCACCCCCACAGTGTCCAATAATTTCCATATTCTCCACTCCCACAGTGTCCAAGTTGCTATGATATTGTCCACCCCACAGTCTTCAATTTGCCATATTCCCCACCCCACAGTCACATTCTTCACCCCCACAGACTCCAAGTTGCCATATTCTCCAGCCCATTTCTCTAAGTTGTCATGATATATTCCTCTGTGATAATGTTTGACCATTGACGTAATAGTCTCTGTTAAATACATTGAACCAAACTCTTCATACATTGTATTGAATAGTTATCTACTACCTAATAAATAATTCATACAACATTTAAATATGTTTAGCATCACATGTTCAGTTCACAAAAATATTTTTGATAACAAAGTATCTAATATAATCATACAATAATACAATAATAAAGATATTATGGTCAACTCTTCAAAATTTAAAATTTCTAAATCACTGTTTTATTTTAGTCATTAAAAACAATCATAATTTGTTATTTTACCTAAAACAAAATGTTAAACCAAATGTCAGGTGCCTTGGCGTTGAAGCATCATGTAGCAAGTGAATCGTGACATTTGGTCATTATCCTTTGATATCTTGGTCACTAATGGGCGTGCTTGGTTTTTTTTAAATCGTCATTGTTATCATACCATTCAGCAAGTAACAACAAACAGATTTTCTAATATCTACGTAAAACACATTAAAATATTTTCGTTACATGTAGAATCGTTTAACTGCTATCTTTGTATGTGTGCAGGTGGACCAGATGAACAAAATTGTGGAGGTGCTGGGGATGCCGCCCAAGCACATCCTTGATCAGGCTCACAAGGCTCGCAAGTACTTTGACAAGGTGTCTCCAGGCGAAGGCAGCTACGTGCTACGCAAGCCTAAGGATGGCCGAAGGTACAAGCCGCCGGGCTCACGCCGCCTACATGACATCTTGGGTGTCGAGGTCGGAGGCCCCATGGGTCGACGACTTGGCGAGCCGGGTCATTCCGTGTCTGACTACCTCAAGTTCAAGGTTCACATCTTTTTGCTATGTTGAGATTATTTTGTTATGTTTATAAATTTATTTATCATATAACAAAAGAGCAATGTGTTAGTCTTATATTATCACATTTTGAGTACTAAAATGAAACTTAACACATACCACTCTATACTAAATTAGTGCATGTTTTCAGTATTATCAATTTTATTTCTGTGAATGATTAGAAGATGCCAATAATTGATGTTTGGTATTATTAAATTTTTATCAATATTTGACAGGTTGAAATTTGGTCTCTGTTTTAACTTATTCAATGTTCAGTGTTTTGTCTGTGTTTGTTCTCAGTCATGAAATGTTGAATGCAGGTACTTCATACCATGGAAAATCAATTATGTTTTTTTCCATTGTCCTAACATTAATCATGGTCCTAACATTTTTAATTTTACTCCTGATTCAAAATGTTGGATATTGATTAAAAGATGATTACTGTATTTGCCCACCTCAATTATACTGGCCAAACTGCTTAAGATAGAGAAAATAGTCAAGAGACCAAAGACGTGGAAAAGTAAATTTCTGACAGTGAAATTTTATTAAAGTTCAATTTTTATCAATTTATTTTATGCTATGGTTCAAGAACCCAAACCTTGTATATAGTGCTATCATATCTTAGTAGCCTTTTTAAAAGGTACACATATATTCTAGAACAATGGTTTAAGATGAAGAATAAGTCCAGAGGCCAAAGTTGAAGACAATTTAGTTTCTTACAATGAAACTTCCATTAGGTTTGTTTCCTATGCAATAGACAATTAATTTTATATTCGTGTCAACAATGTTCTGCAAAAATCAACATTTGAAAGCACAATGACTTTAATTTTTCAGTCAAAATGTTGATATAAGTTATCTAATTTTACTTATTGTCCGGTTCAAGGCCAAGAAACCTTGTTTATGTGACCATTTTAATCTTCTCATTGTTAAAAATAACATTAGGTAAACATTGTTCTGGACAGTGAGCAATACTAAAATTAATTATTTGAGTTTTGTTACAATTAAGTTTTAAATCATTTGCCCTAAACTATACCTGTAACTTTACCAGAGAATTTTGAATGATTAGATAAATCGTTATTATTTGCTTTAAGTATGGTGGTAGCATCATCTGCATATAAAAATATATTAACATTGATATTAGGTAGATCATTTATATAAATAATAGAAAGAAAAAAAAAAGAAAAAAAAACAGTACCTAGAATGGATCCCTGGGATACACCCCTGGTTACCTCTTTCCAGTTTGATTTAAAATTAATGCTATTTTTTTTTTATTTTTTAACTTCTATGATACCTGTCTGAAAGATATGACTTAACCCAAGACACTACATTTGGAGAGAAATTATTCAGTTTTTCAAGAACGTGACATCATGTAAAATGTGACATCATGTACAACACAATCAAAGGTCTTGGACAGATCACAGAATACACCAGCAGTGCTCAGTGATCTGTCCAAGCCCTCTGAGACATATTTAATTAAATCCGTTATAGCAGAAATAGTACATTTATTCTGTGTAAAACCATGTTGTTCTCTAATAGACTAATGATTAGTCGCAAAATAAAACATTAATTGGTAATTCACAATCTTCTAAAAAATCTTTGAAAATGAGGTCAGAAGTAACACAGGGCGGTAATTATCCACTTCAAGTTTACTGCCTTTATTAACAGTGGTTTTATTTGTGATAAGGTGCAGTTCCACTTTCGAGAGATTTATTTATGATTTTACACAAAGGTTCAGACACTCAATCTGTAACATGTTTTAGTAAAAGCAAAGGTACCTCATCCCACCCTGAGGATCTTTTGTTTTTGAGGGATTTTATAATTTTTTTTACTTGTACTTGCATCTACAGGATTGAATTTAAACTCATGTACTGCTGAGTTTTGCCTTCCCCCATATATATTTCTGCCAAAGTCAACTGCCGCCTTGATATCTGGTGAAAACTCATTTACAGATGGGATATCTGCAAATTTGTTGTTAAATATGTCTGCTATATGTTTACCTTCAATAAAAAGGTTATTGTTAAATAAGATGTCTGAAAAACTAATGTTGTTTGTTTCCTGTACCCCTAATTCTCTATTTACAACCGCCCATACTGCTTTACTTTTGTTCTCAGCCTCTTCTATACATCTATTATTTGCATTTCTTTTTGCCCTTGCACAAAGTGCTTTGAGTTGTTTTTTTTATGCCCTTACAGTATTCTTTAAAAAATGGATCATTTGACTGTTTTGCTAGAGCTTGAGTTCCCTATTTCTAATACTTAAATTTTTTTTATTTCCGTAGTGACCCAATTTTTGCTCTTTGATTTAACATTCTGTACATTTTTACAAGGTTTAAGAGGAAAATAATTTTCAAATATAAGTTTAAAATTAGTAAGAAAATTGTTAAAATTTCTTGAGCTGACACGTCTTTACTAAAACACCACTTCTCTGTTTAATGCAACAATAAATGTATTAATATTTTCTAGTGAGAATATTCTATGTCTGTTCCTTAAGTGTTTAGAATTTTCCACAGATTTATTTCTCTTATTTACAGTAATAAACAAAGCTCTGTGGTCAGAAATGCCTAATTCTAAATTTAAAACTCTGTTGCTTAACTCTCTTATTGACTAAAATATTATCTAAGCAAGTCTTTGTGTTTTGTGTTATCCGTGTAGGTTTGTAAAAGTTTTCAATAAAACCAAACTGTCTAATCATGTTAAAAAACAAGTTTCTTTGCATTGGGTACCTACAATTTTCCATTGTATCAACATTAAAATCAGCTGCAATATAAATATTTTTAATTTTACACTTTCTTTTTTCAAAGATATGAACAAAGCTTCTAATTTGAACAAAAATATATTAAAGTTTGTCTTATCAAGAGTATGGTAAATTGATACTACAATGGTATTTAAGTTAGGTATTTCAATGGCACAGCTGTCCATAATAATATTCTCAAAATGAATGTTTAAATCTTCTCTAATCACATAAGTTAAACAAAATACAAGTGCCTCCATGGAGCCCTTGGCTTCTGCACAAGTATGCAACTAATTTAAAGTTCTTAAAAGCCCCACATTGGTTGAATCTAGCCAATGTTCATTTAAGCAAATGACATCAACAACCAGATTCTCTAACTTAATATTTAAGATATTTATTTTCTCTATTAAACCCCTCTGCATGTTAAAATACATTAACCAAATGCTTTCATCACTACCTAAATCAGATTCCTCTATCTTTATGTTACTAGGCCTAGGCCTCCTAACTTTATTGCATCTGCTAAATAAACTTCTTCAGTTTGGTCAGGTATTTCATCATTTACTATTGGATGTAAAATTTATGCTGATGTACAAGTATTATCCAAATCTAAAACTAAATCAATAACAACTTTTTTACCTATGGCTAATTTGGAGGATAACGCAGGAGTCGAAAAACCAGCAAGAAGTTCAGTGGAGGAGTCGTCCATGACCTGGTCAAGTTGTACTGGGCTCGGAGAATCAGCATCCGCAACCATCATCTGGTTAGGTTGCACTAAGTCGAAGAATCATCATCCGTATCCATCAACTGTTCTGGTTGTATTGGGTACGGAGGACCAGCATCCATGACCATTACCCGGTCTGGTTTTACCAGGCTTGGAGTGATAGTTGTCGCCTCAGCATGTAGCGTCTTATTGCAATCCGCTTCAGTACCAACTGATTTGGATATACTCAAGTCCAGTTGGTTTTTACTTAACAAGTCCAGAAGCAAACTTAATATTACACTTTTTTCACGTTTGTTTAAGTGAAAAATTACGTGTATACAAATACCTTGGTAATGTATCCGTGCAAGAAAACTGGCATGATGACTACCAGCTAACATTAGTCCCAGTTCTAAGTTAATGTAATCCACTGATGAGCAATCCTCAGGTCTTCTATGTTGTATAGGGATAGCCGCAATTACTACATTTGTATGGCATGTATGGCACTACATTTGTGGTGGCGATAACCTGTCTGAACTTTTCTACAATATCATCCTCTTCTCCAATTATCTTGTCGTTGGAGCCACCCATAATCATAACTGTGTCTTCTCTAGTAAAATTGTAGGTTAAGTTTTTAATGACATCAACTACAATTGAAAGAAGCACATTAGGTTTGAATATACTGACAAAGTTAAAAACAGAACATTTTTGCTATGTAGGTTATGTACTTTGCTCTTTAATTTGCATTATCAGTTACTCATAAGCAAATTTAGGTTATGAACTTAGCTCTGTAATTTGACAGTATATAAAATGGAATGTCCTAATCAGCCACCAATGTACACAATGGAAGAGTTTAAGGGGCATGGTAACTAACAGCAGCATTCCATTCATCATTTTCAGCTTGATTTAGCAGCAACATTTCAAAAACGTATGTGACACCTGTACAACCTGCTACAAAAACTTATCAGAGTACACTAGGTTTAACAGTAACAATAGAAGATACATAAATGTATTAACAAAAACAAGAGTGCTGCAAAAAATGTGATACAGGTGAGTGAAGAGCAGTTAAAATATAGAGGAGTGGTAATAACGTAAATAAAATTAATGTTGGCCAATCATAAAACCTTCATTAATTGTGCAGGATTTGATCTTCCGGATGTTGGACTTTGACCCAAAGACACGTGTGACTCCGTACTACGCATTACAGCACAATTTCTTTAAGAGAACGGCGGATGAGGGGACCAACACAGGAGTGGGGAGCAACGGTGGGGGAGCTACAAGCCCTGCCGTAGCTTCGTTGGTCGAACCTATTGCCACAGCCACAGGCGGTGGCCCTAACCAACCTGGTACGATTCAGTCATATTTTATTTTCAATAAAAAATAGTAAAATCTTACTGGTATATATTGTTGTTAATGGTAGATGTTAAGTATATTCTCTGCCAAAAGGGTGTGGAAACACCCTTATTTGTAACAAGTAATAAGAGCAGTTTTTGGACATTGTTTAAAACTTCGTATAAGAATAATAATTTAAAACTGTATTGAGCTAATTGCCTGTCTATATCAGTTCTGGTTTCTGAAGAGCTGTGAACCCAAGTAACTTTAACCCTAGGTGCCTTGGACTTGGGATCAGTTTAGTCCCACTAAATGTACCCCATCACTAGTAGGGTCTTTGGTAAGACTTCACTATCATCGTCAACTCAGAAGTAAATAACGTTCTATTCTACTCTTACGATTTAAGTTCTTTTAAGCATCTTAGGCTAGGTGCACACTAGCCATAAATCACTGCCTGTGCGATAAATCAGTTAATCTGTGCAATATAGTTTTAAATGGAAACGCACACATAGGCGATTAAAAATTGCTGCCAATTTAAAAATTCACTACATATTGCATATTTGTACGCAAGGCGATAGTCTGTCTGAAATCTATTGCCTACAGGTTTTTATCTGCCGGCGCATATTGGCGATAGTTTACTCGCTGTCTTTATCATCAGTTATCTTGGACCACTCTGTTGACCTGCTATTGTTTATGATTAAAGTTTTTTGTGTTTTATTGAAAATGGCTATTTTTTACACTAAAATCAGTAAAATTGAAAAAAAGCCTTAGGTATTAATAAAAATCTTAAAGAATATAGTAACAGATATGTAAAAAAAAAAAACTCGTGGAGTGAAATGTGCCTTATGTTTATTCCAAAAATCAACTGCCTTCAAGATGCAGAGAAAAGAAAAAAAAGGTTAGCATAGGTTGAAACTAATTTTTTCACTCTCTTCTTTTTCTTGAACGAATAACAAGATCAAATATACACAAGCAATCTCAATAGAATCCATTGCTTGACTACATGACCATACAATGTATATGCGATAAATGTCCAAAGTGTGCGTCTCAACTTTCAATAAAGGTAATTTTTAATTGGCTGATAAAAAAATCGCAAGTGAGCGCTAGGCCTTCATCATAATTGGTCGGTAGCGTAGTTGGTTCAATCCCAGCTTCATATGCTAAAGGTTCTCAGTTCGATCCCAATTAGAGTCATAATAGATTTTGAGAAGGATCAGCTGATAACCACCGGCTGTTCATTTGTCATTGGGCTATTAATTAATGACACTTTCTAAGGAATAGTCGGCCATAGTTTGTAACAATGACTACATTCGCTCATCTATACTCATCACACTTATTCGAAATCCATATTCGCCCATATCTTGACGATCGGCGTCTTATGAATGAATAAATCACGATTTCAAAAGCTACAATTATAAGAACCCCCACCCTTCCCAAAACATTTTAATCGCTAATAATTTTTCATCAATTTTATAATTACTAAATAGTAACTCCCCAAGAGTGGAACAAAATATGAAATAGACTTGCACGTAATTGGCCTGTTACTGTAGATACAAAATTTGGTAATACTGTACACAGAAAGAGACAGGTTAATTTACTGTATACATAAACAGAAATCAGTGCATTGTTATAGAAGTAATTTAAAAAAAGTGTTGTTATTTTGTTATTAAAGAAAGTTTTCTTATAGTAAGTGCTTTTCTTATAAACCATACTTTATATACAACGCAATTTTAACTCTTTTGGGCTATTAAAAAATTCTCTAAATGAGTAATTAAATAATTTTATAAAGGTGTTTTTAGTAAGGCTCATGGATGTTAGCTTGGCTAGCTACTCGCTTGTTGACATCTTGCTTGGCTCATAATGCTTTACCATCATCACAGCTTCCTGGTTGGTGTTTTAACAACTTAATTGGTCATTGTGTATTGGCTTCTTTCATTTTGCCATATTAAATTAATATTTGGGACTATTTGTAAAAGTTAGGTTTCGATTCCTTAGTTTCTCTGAACTAACATTTAGATTATAATGTGCATTTTTCATTGATATTAAAATGAATGTATTTTCTTTTAGGACTAATAAATAATTTAATTTTGTATTTAATTTGTGACACTACATCAATATTTATTTAATATAATCATTATTAACAAATCCTTATTATTAATATAATCATAATTACAAGCATTTAATAGAATTTTGGTTTATTTGCACTAAAATATAAATTACTTTTAACTATGGTTATTCATAAAACATAAGTGCTTGAACTGAATTGGTTTTTATAACTAAATACTTTTTTATTTACATAACATATTTTAAGCCATAACTTTGTTTACTGAATTTAAGATTTACCACTTATCACCAAAATGAATCAATTATCTGTACATTCATTAAATAGTACAATACTTAATTTGATCTTTAAAAGGAAAACAGAAGAATTCATATTTAAATGTCAATCATTTACATCATAACTTAGGTTCTTTATACCCAAGTAATAGTACTTAATTTCTTTAATACTCTTTTTGTACAATTTGAGCATGGAAAGATCCCAAATTAATTTGGACCAGCTTTAATTATCACTTTTTGCCAATCATCTAAAAACATGAGTGTTACAAGTGTTCTATAATATTTTAATGTTATATTTAAGACATTTGTTGTGTACGCTGTTTAAATGGCCACATATAGCAGTAAACACAAGTTGTGTGTGTTTGGTTGTCAGATGTGTTGCCCGCGTGTGGACCTCTAGTCACTCGATGACTAGCGCTTAGGCTGGAACAGTCTCTCACTCTCGATTGAGAACAGTAAGTGACCCCTCCCCTTGCATGTCCCATCTCTCGCCTATTCTCGTTACTCTTTTGTTTGACCGTGTGTCTTTAAGTATGAAACTGTTTAACCAAAAAGATAGAAGAATCAAAAAATGAGTTCCTTTTAGTCTGAAACTTTTCTACTGTTGCAAATTAGTTATTCTTTTAGTGAGTTTATTTATTCCACTATGAGATCAATAAGCCATAAATTATGGAGGAAATTTATTTGTTTTTCAAAAGCTTTAATATTTTTTTCAAGATTAGAGTTGTGTACCATTTAAAGGAATGTTTTAGTGAAGCCTGTACAGTTTGGAGAGTATTGAATGTTAACAGATAAATAAAGTGTTTAATTGATTGTTGTGAAAGTCGATCAAAATAAAAGCCGTGCTTTTAATTGATTTTTGTGTGATGAACAAATAAGTTGGTGTGTGAAAAGAGTGAACGGATGTTGTTGGTTTGGCCCACATTCTGACTTTTTTATATGCACGTAGAACATTGCTTGATAAATTTGTTTTGAATAGATGATATGACCTTAGTTGTTTGTTGCTTATATTGCATGTCTTAGAATCGTTTAGCAGTGCTGTTACGACCAGTCATGCTCATCATTTTCATCCAAAAGGTTTATGAGAGGAGATGGGTATCAATTGAACAGAAAACAAATTTAATATTTATTCAAGATTTAAAACTTAAAGCAAGCTTATAAATGTCTTGGTGCTGTCATAAATCATCATAAGTTAGCCTGTCGAGACTACCGAAGGTGATTGGAAGGGCTTCTCAAGACATGCATAGGTGGGGTGGGAGAGATGGCCTGTCAATACATATATTGGGTGAGTGGCATGGCCTGTCAAGACATACATTACCTGATTTCGTCTCAAAAATAGTTAATTTGTGATTGATTAGATAGGTTGTATTATCAGAAGCTCGTGATGAAAATTCACATACACTTATTTACTATGTTCAAGTTATAATGTACCCTCGGAAAGAAAAAGAATGCTATTTTAACGTTGGTTAAAGTCAGCTACAGCACAGGACACAACCACAAGAGAGGGTTAGTGGAATGTGAGTGGTTGAAAGGAGGTGGCGAACCAGGGCCCACTTAACATGTTCAGTGTGGATGAACTGCCCGCGGGTCACGTGGTGACATGCGCCGGTGTTGTCTGACAGGCTATAGTGCCGCTTCATTGTATAGAATGGTATAGAGAAGCTGATGACCACATGTGGGTCGTTCATTTATGACATCTCATATAGGCCCACATATAAAATTAACTTCAAAAATGGATATTTACATTAATATAAAACCATGTCAACATGGTAAGTGAAAACATCATTTTTTTACTTCAGCTAATGGGATATTACATAGTATTAGACAGCTGCAGTTAATGTGTAACATACTCCAATGTATGTTCTGTCAAGATGTATCTGTCAAGGATCTTCACAGTTACTCATGTTAAATTTTCAAAGGAGTTCCAAATAAAGCAAGAATAAGCCTAATTATTTAATTTGTTTAAACATTAACATTAGCATTAACATTTTAAGAAATTATGTATACAATTTGTATAGATTGTTAATGTTGTATAAGACAAACAAATCATCGCTTATAAGAAGAACAATTAAATGTTTGAGTGATATTATTAATAATTTAAAGCACACGATATTAAATACCAAAAGCAATGATACCAAATAGAGGTAACTAGATAACTTACAAATATTTTTAAACATTTTATAAAAAAAATTACAAAACACCCAAAAATAGGCTGCGGTTAGAGAATTTTAACGCACAGGTTCTAGGGTTAATAACTAGCCAATACTCTTATCTTTCTGGGCCTGTGCACGCACGTTTTCAACTCAAAACCAAGTTCATGCAGTAATTTATATTTATTGTTACAGTGTGTTAGTCATGTTTAAGAATGTATTGAAATGATCGCAAAGTTACAATCTTGGAGATGATGTCTGTTTAGTTAACTAAACAAAAATAGCTAGAAAAACCCGTATAATTGTATTAGATTTTGTTTAAAGCTAGTTTTTAATTTCGTTGTTTAACTTGTGTGAAGGTATGAGGGTGAGGACTGAGCAGACGGCCATGGAAGTGGAGCCATCATACTCTCACCACAGCCACTATCACCGCCGAGGGCGAGGCTACCCGGTGCTGTTCTACCCGGGGTCGGCTGCACCGGCCGGGCCCCCTCCACGCCAGCCAGACTCAGACGGTGTGTGTGTGCAACAGAGCCCGGTCGCCAGCCACTAACATACCTCTACAGGCTAGTGGTGTGACAAGCCAAAGATAGCCACTGGACGTGAGTGGACGGTTCTGCTCTGACACTTAAATTGATACTGCCAATATTTTGGGTGATCGACAAAGTATTTTTAAGCCCTCAAATTCTGTGAGTTTTAAAAACAGTTCGGCTGTGCAATTATTTTATTTTGAATCGAGGAGGGATAGTGTGCGCTAGACACAGTGAAGTGCAGTGGAGAGTGCAAATCAATGTGTTCATATTGAGATTATTTACAGTTTTATACACAAGAGACTCAGTGTAACTAGGAAGTAATGTATCCGAGCGCATGCCATCACTTTCCATCTCTTATTTCATCCTTCCAGTAGTTTGCTGTTTTACCGACCATTGTATATTCATTTGCTACGACATTGTAAGTACTGTATACTGTAAGTTAATTGTATGTGGGGTTAGAGGTTTGCTGAGCCTTGACATCATAGACTGATGCCACTCAAGTTGTTGAAACTGATTTGCTCGTCTGTAAAATCAATTATTTGCAGGTTAATGGTCTCCCCAGCAACAATTATGTTTCTTTTTATTTTATGTTAATTAGACACCCACAGCTAAAATGTTTTTTTTTTTTTTTTTTTTTTTTTTTTTTTTTTTTTTTTTTTTTTTTTTTTTTTTTTTTTTTTTTTAATCCATACAAGACTAAAATGCTGTTTTTTTTAAAAGAAGATTGATAATTGTAAAAATTGTTGGGGTTGTTATAACTGTAAATGTACAAGAATATACGTAATAGTGTCTACAGAATCACTTCTAATTAATTGTAAAACAATTGTAATTTTAGCTTGTCTTGACCTGCATTTCATTGACTTTGAATATTTATATCCAAATAAGCAATTGCTAGGCTTTAAATAGAAATTTGTACAAGTCATATTTATATGTATTTGCATTTTTTAACAAAATGTTGCATTCAACACTGGTTCATATTTAAATATTGATTTTTACTCAACAGTATAAGCCCTGTTAAATTTATTTTATTCTGTGTCTTGTTACATTTTTTAATGTTTAACTAAATATTTTTAAACCTTATCTAATTTTCTTATGCAAGTATTTTGTAACTATTTTAAGTTTGGATTATCTATCATTGAGAATAAAATATAATTGTTTGCGATCAAAGACAGTAAATTAAAAACTGTTTACAGTATTTGTGAATTTAATTATACATGTAAATTGTAATTGTCAGAATAATTCTATTATATTTATTTTATTTTCAAAAAGAAATTAGTTCTGTTTAGAGTATTGCTCATTACAAACATGGTTAGAGGCCTAATGTTTTTATAATTATTTACAAATTATCATTGATCATTAATTTTAAGTTTATATCAATTTGTTGGTGTTGTTTCTATTTGACATACATCTGTTTGTTGCAAGCCGTCATACAGATAAATACTTGCGAAGAATATTAAATTTAAATATTTGATAGGTATGTGGTGGCAAGGTGCTGGACTTGCACAGGGATGGTAAGTCAACATGTGTCAAACCCATTAATTCCCCATTTACCGTTGACTTTCTTTTTAAAAGCACAGGTGTAAATAGTTTAATTCTGGCTGACTGTTATTACAATTACTTGCTCAAATTGAGATGTCAAGATAGGGCTTAAGTAGTTGTTGCTAGAGACGTGACAGAACAGTGGTTGTAAGGGACGTTCTAGTTATGATCTATTGTGAAAGGTGGTCTGAGATCATTAAAGATATTCTCTCAATTTTTATAAATATAATACTATCTTTTCAAGGGCCTTCACATAGTGGTCTGGTTATCTAAACATCTCCTTTTCCACTTTCATAAACTGTCCATTGAACTATTTATATGTTTTATTTATTACATTTTTTTAGTTTGAACTCTGTTTCTATGTTATTGATAGCAATTGTTCTTTTATTTCTTAGGTCCCCATCACATATTTTACTACAACTCGCCTGAATAAAGTAAGTTAGCTCTATTTTTCAAGATTATCAGATTTGAGAAAGTTCCTTAAACTAATTTAAGTACAGTTTACAGTCAGTTTCCTGATGAGTAGAGAACTAAATTACTGGTTAGTTTATTAATAAAATAGTAAATATTGTCATCTTTAACAGCTTCAGTTACTACTACTACAGATGGATCCTCTCCATCCATATGTTTGCTTATTTTCTTAAATCCGTTCACTTTATTTATATCAATAAATCGTCTTAACTCTTACACTAATTACTGTCTTATCAGACAATTTTTAATATAACATTTATACTATGAAACTGTTACTACAACATTCATTTTCAAAATATATAGACCAAACCCTTTGAACTGCAGATCTAGGGCATAAAACAGTATGTTGTAAAATTAAAGTTGATGAAAGTGTTAGATCATAACTAAAAAATAAGGTGACAAACGCAGAAAATTAGATAGTTAAGCGTATTGCCGTCGTCAAGACGTTTCTAGCGTTATTGAACTAACTAAATACGATTACATTAATTTTCATGCTAGCAAGTGAATCCAAGATTTAAATAGTTTGTTATTTCAATTTGGTTCGATAAAGAAAATGTGGAACTGTAGTTTTTGGGTAAAATATAAATTTTTTTAAACTTTATGAACCTTAAAATCAGTTTTGATTTTGAACAAGAAGACTTTCCAATTACATAACTTAGGTGTCAAATATTACATAGCCTGGTGATTTAGGTATCTTGGATCATATTAAAAATCATTTTTGTAATTTAAGAATAGGAAAAGAAAAAAAAAGTTTAAAACTTTCTTTAGAATTACACTTGCCAGCGTGGTGGTTCAGTGGCTAAGGCTTTGGACTGCGGAGGGCAAGATCCAAGGTTCGAATCCCCACTGAGCCCATGATCAGTACTTCACTTGTTGAATAAAGTTCACGCACAGGCCTTAAGGCCCATGTGAACTGGCGACTAAAGTTTTAATAAAAAAAAAAAACTATCTACTAATTTATAATAATGGCCTGAATACTGTTGCTTTGCTTCCTGCTATAATCCTGTGAATTCTCTTATGCATAACTGTCAAAATTATTTTAATTGATTCAATATCCATTGAGTATATTTTTATTATTTTCAAATATTTTCAATTTTAATCAATGTCATAAAGTACAAAAATATTAATAATTTTAAAAAAATAGTTGTAAATAACAAGTTATGAATATTTTAATTGTTAAACAAATTATATCAGTTTGTGGTTCTTGTTACAGTAGCAAAAGGAAATAAGTTTAATTATTGAGTTGTCTTGGAGTAAACAATCATGAAGCAAAATAAGCTGATGGGAAATCAAGATTATATGAAAGATTAAATATATAGATTTTGAGAATTCAAAGAACTTAAAGAATTGGCTACACTACGCAGAGAAATAGTAACCTTAAATTTAAAAAGCCACAGTTGTGAATGCATCGCTTGGCACAGAAGAATTGACAAGTTACGACAAAGAACATAGTGCTCTTGAGAGGGTTACAAAAGCAAGAGAAAGTGTATTTAAAATGTTGACAAAGTGTGAGGAGATTGTAGGTGATAGGCTCAATGCTCAATACTGTGTGGTTTGTATTCCACGTAAAGCTTTAGGTCCCTTTGCTGCTCTGGTTATTGGGCTAATAATAAATAGTTCTTTCTGAGGAACAGTCGACCTTAGTTAGTAACAATGACTACACTCATTTATCTACACTCATTCGCCCCTCATTTTCTCCCGTATCTTGACAATCGGCGACTTAATAATGAATGAATAACTAACATTGGTACATTGCTTGAATATGATGACTGTTTCCCCTGGGAGATTTACCTATCCGTAAATGGTAAAAATAACCAAAAAGGAAGGAAATTCTTAGAGGTTATTTTAAATAGGCAGGGTAGAAAAAATTAAAATATCCAAGAATGAAATAATAGTATAGTAGCTAATATTATAATTAATTGTAGGGGAGAAAACCCAGGAAGTCTGAAGATGTTGGTATATCAACAAATATTGAAAACATTTAAGATATATTCATGTGTGAACCAAAATTATGTAAAAGCAGTAGAAAAAGAAAAGAATACGTATTTTATTTATTCTTAAGATGCCGATCGTCAAGACAAGGGTAAAGATTAGATTTCAGGTGAGTGTGATAAGTGTAAATGAGAAAATGTAGCTATTGTTGACAAACTAAGGCCGACTATTCCTTACAAAGAGTCATTAATTAATAGCCAATGACAAATGAACAGTCGGTGGTTATCAACTATAAACAAACCTTTCAACATTTGTTATAAGTGATTGGGATCGAACTGAGAACCTTTAGCTTATGACGCTGGACTTTAATCAACTACTTTGCCGACCAATTGTTATTAAAATTGTGACAGATAAAATTACTAAAGAATCTATTGCATTAAATGCAGGAAAAAATGTTTGGAGTTGAGGTGAAAATGTTGGAGAAAAACCATTTAGTAAGATTAAGTTCTTCTCTTTGTTTTGTAAGATCAAAGTCTGCTTCTATTAATAGGTTTGGATGTAATAAAAAAGTGTTAATAGAGAGTCATTAAACTCAGTTTTGGGTATGAAAACGCCTCCAATGAATAGAAAAAGGAAAGATTAAGATAGAGCCCTTATTCAAGGCGTTCGGATGAACAAGAGATGTCTACTACAAATTAAAATGAGGAAAAATTTGTAGTGACGGTTTTTTTTAAGTAATCATTCAGTTTGATTATTTTGTCAGATTGCCCGTATACCCCATATATATATATATATATATATATATATATACATAGCACACATTAATTATCAAATTTTGTTTTTGTTGTAACTATTTGATTAAAATGTCTACTTTTATATACAGGTTTGATGCAAAGCTAAAGGATTTTTTTTAAGTAGGAAGATTTATCTGAATTCCTTAACTCAGTACTTACCACACTTCAACCTATATTATACCAAGGTTAAGTAAACAGAACACATTTCCGATAAGTGACAAAAATGTATTTAAAATATTTGCGACTTCCTTACTCTTATTGACAAATTTTTCATGTAATATGCTATAAGTATATAAATAAGCAAATATTCCAGTGTCCTGTAGCCATTTCTACCAGCAATAATATTATTAACTATTTCTCAGGTTCTTTTAGAATCTTCTGCATGATCATTAAATAAATGACTATAATAATAAAAAACGGCTTTAAAATAATTGCATTAGCCTATTTGAATGCAGTTAACATTTGTTAAAGGCTGAATTTTTATGTTTATTCAATAGCATGGTCGGCACTAGTGGCACAGTGCTGTAACCCAGCTACTTGGGGACAAAGTGTTTGGGAGATAGTAGGCGATAGGTTCTATGCTGGGTCCTCTTAATATCGACACGGCGTCCGCTCAATGGTTGCTATCAATGTGCACACTACTAGAGAAGTTGGGGGGGGGTTTCCATTTTGGATGGTAGTTAAGGTTCAGATGTTGTGTACGGTAGAGAACTGAGTGTCAGACTTGTCAGTTAGATGAAACTCAGACCAACACTACGTGGTTCGAATACCACATAAAGCTGTAGGTCCGATAGTTGCCCCTGGCTTTTAGGCTATTAATAAATAGTCCTTTCTGAGCTAAGTCGAACTCAGATAGTAACAATGACTATACTTGTTCATCTTCACTCAATCACTCCTCATATTCGCCCATATCTCTACGATTGGCGTATTAGAAATGAATAATAATGGTAAATTATTTATCCACAGTTTTAACCAGTTAAATTTAAGCAAGTTACTACTACAATAAATAATTCCGAGGCACAATTTGGAGTGATGATTGGAATAAATGTCTGACTGATTCCCTGATACTTACTTAAACACAAGGTTCGATTTATGACAACCAATGCAAAACTTAAACATTGAGATCATTATTTCATGGCCTTACATGCAGATAACCAGACCACTGTATCATAGTTATCAGTGATGTCAACGTTAAATACTGCAGAGCTAACACTGATAAGACCTTTGGCTTTTAATTTGATAAACATATGGCCCAAACAGAAACGCTACCTGATGCCCCTGAGGCAAAGTGGGTCTTTTTCGATAATTCGCTACCACTACTTTTTTTGTTTCCGTTAATTCACCATTGCTTGATAAATATTCTATTTCTCTAAAAACTGTTCCCCGATCACTTTTACGTCCACTGTGATATTCCTTATCTGCTAGGAATCAGATATCGCTGGCCTTATCTTATCGCTTTCCAAGAACTTACACACAGAGAGCGCATTTGGCGGTAAGTCAGTCATTGGATTTACCAGTTTGTGATCAACTTTAGTAGCCACCTGACCTGACCTATTCGTAATTGCTATAAAAAAAGTAGTGGTAGTGAAGTAACGGAAAAGGTCCAGCAAAGTTTATAATTATCAATTAAACATCACGAAAATTCATAAACAGTTATTAGATATTATTTTGGTGTCCATAAATGGCAAGTGTAGTAAAATCACATCTATTGATCTGAAATTAACACTATGAATATCTGATGACTGGGATGTAGTACATTATAAATCTGCAACTTTGCATTTACTCAACTGAACTTTACATTTACATTATTTTTTTCTTTAGAACTGTCTGATCCAACTCATTATTTTTTTATTTATTATGTATTATTTATTTTTATAACCTATGGTAAAAAATTATCAATTGAGGTCACATAGCCTTTTTATAGTTAAAAGATACAAATTATGAATTTTATTTTAAATATATATCTTATTTAAAAACATAAATAATGCTACTGCAAAGAAATTCCATATAGTGTAATGTTGGAACTGGTATCAACTGATGGGCAAGTGACAAAATAGCTTTTTTATTTTGAATCAAAATATACAGTTTCAAATTGCATCATGCAAATATTAACTGTTTACAGTAAGTTGCTATTTAGCCATTTTAACACTTACTTCTTGGGAATTGATAATTTTTCTCAAGGTCCTAATTAACATATATTTAGACAAAAAAATCAAACGTCACACGACACATATTATTACAGTATAAATATAAATATGGTGATCGATTTTGATTAATCACATTTACCATCTTTAGACCAGAAGGACTCTTAAAGGCATGTTCACCACAATACTGAATGAATACTCATCTCAAATCAATTATTGCAGTAATAGTTGTTCCTTGTAGTTATACTGCATTAAACTTGTTTTGTGACATGTCATCTGTTTGTAATTTCTACAAACACATAATATGTAATTAATAAACTATTTCGTATATTTATGTAAATTTCTTTGCATTTAATATTGTGTTTTGTTTTTCTTTTGCTTCTCCACCATTCCTACTCCAATATCCTCTTTACTTGTATGTCCCTACTTCAAATTCTCGCTGACTCCATGCTGCCTTCTTCCCCACACTACGTGTAGGGGATGTTCACCATATTAATATGATAAATATATTTATAGTAACCACAGTGTTTTTAAAGTCTTATCAGAAAGCCTAAGTTCTGTGCCACATATATGTTGCGGAGTTGGCCTTTAATGTTAAAATATATTTTAAGTTTAAATTTATTATTTCAGTTCGAACTGTCAAACCAAATAAGTAACGTTTTTTGAAATGCAAATCACTAATATTTTTCAAAAACAAAGCCAGTAAAATGGCAAAATAGAAATTAGTTAGATAGGGAAAGGATCATCATAAACAATGACTCATATTGATAGGTAAAATTTCAGTTTGTAATCGATCGAAAACTTTGAGACTTAACATCACAGTTGTAAACTGATATATTTGATTTTTCTTAAGTAATATCATTGATTTTATACATAGATAGATTTCCTATCCAATGTTAAATTTTGAGTCAAAATATCAGCTGTTTTGTGGCCCACTGCGGAGCGCTAGTGTAGTCCCATATAAATGTAATGCAGTTTAAACCAGCTGTGGGCCTTGCTAACTAAACAAATTACAGGCACAAATATTCCTATTAGATGGAATATCTATTGTAGGGTTATATAATTAAAGCTAATTAATATCTTATGTGGCTCCTCATGATGGAATTACATGATAGTTAATTTTGTGTACCGTTGGCTTTTTAGAGTGAGATGAAGTTTAGGAAATTAATAAGGTCAAAGTGTTGCATCCAATGCAATAAAATGATGGTTCCTAGAATACGAAGGCCTGCCATTACCTCAAACCTGCTGATAATTGATTGTTAACAACTGACTTAACATCTGACAGAACAATTTAAACCTTCTAAATATTTTTGTAATTAACTTTACTTTTTAAAGTTGTAGGTTTAAACTAAACTGAAGCAAGTACTGAGCTATGAGCCCATTGTTTGAAACTGTTTATTTTTTGTCAAGCTATTTATTTTTGATGATAGTAGAACACGTTTTTGTTAAAACGTTATTTTTATATAATTTCTATGAGACCTGTCCAAAATATAAAATATTGCATTTTGATTTTGTATTTTTTCTTTATACAACTCGCCAGCATATTTAAAAACTTAATATTTCAAACTCAATTTTAAATATTTGATTTTTTTTAAACTAAATACCTGAGTTTTTTTATTTTTAAATTAGCTATTGGTATTTAATTTTACTTTATTTATTAGTATTGTTTTAAGTTCCCCTTTGATTTGTGTTTGCAGTATTTATTCTTGTTATTATTTACACTGATTGTCAATTATTTTCTGGTTCGTTATTCCTTACAATTTTATTTTGTTACCTGTTTACTCTGTATTGTACCTCTTCTTTTGTTTCACAAAAACATTAATTTGCATTGCCTCTTGAGTTAAAATAAATCTTAATCCATTAGATTTTTATTTTATTTCTCCTTTTTCCTAATTTGCTTTTATTTTATAGCAATAAACAGTTCTTAGTGAAAGTAGCTAAATTGGAAAAATAATAAAACAAATTAACGAATGGATAGTTAGGGGGGAGATATTGGTAATATTATAAGTATATTGGTGTAGTTGTTAAAATGAAGCAAATAATTAACATGTCTTTTTGCTATGTGTTGTTATTCTGAATTTAATTAATACAAGCCAGAACTGTTTAAAGTGTATAATTTGCAATACAAAGAGACAATATTAGTGAAGAATAAAAAACCTAAACTATGATGGTACAAACATTTATTTCTACTATAAATATATTGTTTTCAGACAATTATTTTTGGCAGTGGACTGTTCATGAATGGACAATTTTTTTTTTTTTTTCAAACGCTTCACGTGTTTAGTAAAAAGAGGTATACTTGAAGCATTGGACATTTCCAACAAATGTACCAATTAAAAAAAAATACATTTGTGACTATCAATATAAAATATTCTTTGATCCATACAAGAATACACATTTTAATTGTTTGCTGAATATTGAATATCTTTGGTCGGGTATGAGTCTGAATATGACTAATTTTAAAATAATTTTTTTAGAATATTAAATATCCAATATTGTTGCTGCAAGTTGACACAGGCCCATAACTTGCAAAACAAGCAACTAAGAAAAATTAATCATTACAAAATCCTAAAATTAAATAGTTTGAATTTGAAATTCCGCTCAACCTCTATCCAAGTACTCTTGGCAAGACACGGGTTGGCCACTGGTCGGTACACATTGCATCTGTATTTTGGTGGTATCATCTGAATTTGCAGGGTTGAAATAACAAGCATTAATAACGTTATTTGTTTACAAAATGTTGTCTTTTATTGTACACTGTGAACAGCAACAATAAACTAGTATATTACTAATAAATTAATTTGGAAATGAAAAATCATGTGGTTAACAAAGTTTGCTAAATATTTATATCAATAACAAAGTATATTAAACAAAAAACATGTATATACTATTTTTAAATTTATTTAAAACCTATTTACCAAAATGTGATACAAAAATGTTAGTTAAATATTATAAATAAAATGACATAATTAATATACTAACTAAGATTGAATCGTTATATGAAGTCTGGTTTAAAAAATGAACATACACTTTTTAGTCTATACGGTCACAATAGAACATGTGTAGCAAGGAGGTTGGTGCCTTCATTTTGGTGATACGCCACAAGTATAGGCGCTAACTTGTGACTCGCTAAGAGTAGTTAAGTCAAGTAAGCTATCTATCATAGCAAGTTAAGCAAGTTACAGCTAAAAATAAAATATGTTTATTTTTACCACAGTGACTCCCAATTATTAACTCTCAGTTTTATGACTATATCAGTTATAAATGATGGATGATTTTTGAACGATTTACAAGGGTTTTTTTTCTATTAGGCTTATCAGTGTTACATACCATTTTTATTGTAAAACCTGCTTTTTCTTGATCTTTTACTTGTACTGAAATAATTGTCAACTTACATTTTTATATAACATTGATGTGTTGAAAACTTGTTAAGTGTCAACAAAATTAAAAAAAAGGTCTATTCATGAAAATAGTGATCAATAAAAATTCCAAAATATACTAAATGTTCCAAATTTAGTTAAGAATAGATATATAATGTTACACATAAACTATTTTACAAGAATATGCAACACTCGTTCTGAATGAAAATTTGTTCTTGTATAGTACTTAATCATTTTTTCACAGAAACTACGCGAAAAAATTATTTTTATAACAAACACTAGTCCATAAATATTGAGTGAAAAAATGCAGTGATTGTGTTGAAAAATAAAACTCCCGTCATCAAGCAACTACATATTGCTAATGAGGACGCTAGTGTCAGAGCACTAGTTGTCCTCTGTCAATCAGCCGTCCCGTAATACCCTCACTACTCCCAAAGACGTCAAAACAGGAAATCCAGTTATATCTATGGAACCTGATATTTCTTCTTCAATTATAGGTGATACCATCACCTATAATCAACCCAATATTATGCATCATGTGTTAGTCATCAAACAGAGGGTTAAGATATCTGCAAATATAGATTAAAATGAAATTGACCAGTGTATATAAATGAGTACTCAATGATGTTAACTAAAGAATATTGATCTATGCCATTTATTAATAATCTATTAAACAGAACAACTAAGGCACTTGCATGTAGTATCGTATTACTCTGATTTTTGACTAACTGAAAAATGTGATACTCTACTATCTCCCTTGAGCAAAATCCAAACCCTAGCCACTACCGAACATGGACACACTAGACTTGGGCGACAGTTTAGAAGCCGATGGCAGCCATTGAGTGGATGCCGGGTCAGTGAGAACAGAATCTATACATACACTTAGTCCTCCAGTAGTTGGGTTTCTGCACCACTACTGGGTTGGCTATGACCTAAAACAGTTATGTACAGCTATCTCTCACTCTCAGTGCCTCATCGCCCATTTGAAACTGTGTTGCAAATTCAGTTTGAAAATATAATTTATCACCGCTAAAAATTGGATATGCGAAAGAGTTTAAATTATTCAATTTTTCCAATGCTTTAATTTGAGTTACTTCTAATTCCAGCTTCTTTGCTCATTTATGGTTTGTAAATTAAAACCTGAAGAATAATCAAATGGAGGCATGGTGTCCAATATAGGCCTAGTGTTTAGCACGTCTGCTTCATATCCAAATCCACTTAAATAGGAGTTTGGCCCTCAACGCTTGAATATGACATTTAAAATGCCACTGGCGTAGAAAGTAAAAATAAAATAAAAATATATAAGGCAGTGTACTAATGTAACAAGCCGAGTCTGAACGGGTTGAGTGGTAGGGTGAATTACAGATTGCATCATACTGACGTTTAATTTAAATTAATTTAAAAATTTTAAAAATGCAAATTTCCACAGTTATAAGAATTTTTACTTTATTTGAATAGTTTTAAGACTTAAACTAACTAAAACCCTTAATTGACATGTCATATCCATCTCATAAATTGTATCCACATATAACTCGGGGATATTGTAGTGACATAACTAAATAATTTTTTTTAACATTTCCAAAATAGAAAACATCTTGACTTTTCAGTAGTGCCAGTTCTCTAGAAACTGTATTTTTCAAGCGTGTTTATGTTGTTTATACATACCTGTGCAAAGGCCACCAATTTTTTTTCAATATTTGAATGTTTATAGATTTTTTGTACAAAAATGAAGTATGAGTTTTCTAGTGATGCATGAAATAGGAATACATCAGTTACATCAACTGTCAATGAATGCCAGTTGAGGGGTTGAGAATGGCACTCTGGTAGTATAGCCATTACATTTACTCCAGTTCATAGACATTTCATAGTATTTTATATAATTTTTTAAAAGTATTTTAGTTCCATATTTATAATTTAATAATCTATATTTTCATGGTCTGATTTCAAAAAATACCTCTGAATACTTTTATCTTGTTAAAAAAAACTTGATTGTTAAGTTTTTGATCGCTGCATTACTTAAATTTATTCACAATTTAAATCTTTCAAAAGTGCCATGAATAACATTTTGACAATCAGCTTCAGCATTCTTAGTTATGAGAAGAAATGTGTGACTATACATATGACTCACATAGCTTAACTGATTTTCAATCTAAAAGAATTATATAAGCTTTATTATAACAAAAAAGGTTTTTACTTTTACTATTCAATAATAATTATTGCTTTCAAATATACTTTTTTGTAACCAATTAATAAAAATGTTAAAATAAACTTTTTACTAAAAATATCTTTTATTTTTTAGTAAAACGTGTCCTATTTTTTCTGTAAAATCTTGTATACACATGTTTTTATTCTATACAAGTTTAAATTTTAGTGTTGTGTACAATATTTTTAACCAATTCACTAAAAACATTATAAACATGTTTTTAAAATCAATTTAATACCTGAACAGACTAATTTTCAATTATTTAAGATGCATTAATTTCTTCAGAATTATTTCATAAAACTGTTTGTAAGCACAGGAAAGATGGAAACTTTACCAAACACACCACTACGGTGGGCTTTCATAATTGGAAACATTAAATAAGACAGTTGTACTATTTTGTATAATTTTTTTAGGTTTTTTCAAAGTCAGGCAACCAGGCTTGCCTTATTTTAAATTCCTTTGGTAAGTCCTAGAAAGTCAACTCGCACAAAAAAGGTTAAATAATCACGGAGAAATTTCAAGGCTTTGGCCTTATCTTCAGTCCATCATAGAATAGGGTTAAGAGACTCCATTATTAACCCTCTTAATGAAAGAGGGTTGTCTTCTGTGATGGACTGAAGATAATGCCAGTGGGCTTGAAATATCTACTTGATTGTTTTACCTTTTTTTGTATGTGTTAACTTTTAAGGACTTAAAAAAGAAATTAAATAAAATGTAAATCTGCTTTCCTGTCGTAAATAAAACCTAAAAACAAAAACTAATTCAGGCACTTGCTCGATTGTGGAAAACTTATTTGTATAGTTAGTGGTTTATTTTTCTCTTTGAAGTTCGTAAATTTATTCCGTCTCTTCTGTTTGGCCAAACCTACCCTGTCAGTACCTCGCCATCTTTGTCTTATTGTGAATATGTTCTCTTATATTAATATTGCTTAATGATATGTATATCAGTTATAGTTTAAAAACACTTCAGTTCTTTTAAGTTTAGGAAGTGTTGTGATTCTTTAACTCACCATTTTTATTGACAAGTGACACCATGATAGCAGGCAGGCAGTGGCTGTAGTCTTGTTACCTTGTTGCCATGCCACCCAGTACAAAGGGACCATCATAGGCCTAATCAACACCGGTCTTCACACTCATCTGACTTGCTAGTCTTTCTATCTGAATATTTAAAACCTCTCATTTTTATTTGTATTTCAATACTTTTATAGCGAAATGTACTCTGGTAGCTGTCAACATTTTATTATAAATAGTCACTTTTTTGTTTAGTGGCGTGACAGATTGTTCAGAATGTCAGACGGTAATTTTGTATTTGCAAAATTGTATTACAGTGTACAAGATTAATTGGCTTTTTGCTAGCAGAGGGTTCAAATATAGCGAGGCCCAATTAAATTTAGCTTGATAGGTTTGGACAGTTGTCCCATAATAATGTTGAAAAGCTAAGTAAAAATGCCAATGGCGTGAAAAAAGTTCTATTTTAAATTTTCAGATCGATAACAATAGGTGTGTAACAAGCCAAATAAATATGAAAGCAAAAAGGTTATTAAAGGACAAATTTGTAAAAGTTGGTATTTAGAGAACATCAAACGAATATTTATGTAGTTTATGAGATATTATTAAGATGCTGTTATGTTTCTAAAATACTGACTGGATTTTAATTTTTTCAACAAAAAAATACATTTTCTTTAGTCATTCCATAATTATTATCATGGCATTTATCCGTAGTTATTAATATACATATAGCCATAAAATCTGTAACAATAGAAGGTAAGTTATTAGATTTTTAAAGCGTGTCAGTGATTATTCATTACTTATATCTGTTACATTATTTTTTATCATACATTTATGAAAAGTGTAGAAAATTCACTACAGCAACAGCTGACCAATCTGTCAAGCTACATTTCACGTATAAGTGTTGTTTGAATGCCCATTAATGTGTGCAAGCTGCGTAGAAATGAATTCTTAAAGTTGGACTAAATATTGTTTACTCATAGATTGGAATAATTTAGTTGCAAAGAGAGCTTTGATCTTCAGGTTCCACATTAGACAGTGTCTTTATCGGAGTCCATTTCACGATCAAGCCACTGTTTCATAAGCCGGAGTAACGGAATCTCCAGCAAACCGATGTATACCATTTGGAAGTGAAATGTATTGTATATAGTGGTTACTGTTGTTGCATATTTTTAAAGTTAACTGTCAGCTAGTTGACAGAGTGGCACCAGTTCTACCGATCTTCCATAGCCAGATTTCCCCTTTCACATTTACAGAATTTTAATATGAAATTTTATTTTACGATGTACTAGCGCAATTAAAAATGCCTAAAGTACAATAATGTTTAGCAAATGAGTACATTTTAGAATTGATTCTAAATTCATACCTTAACTAAAAAATGTTGTTTTAAAAATTAAGTTTTACTATTGTAATTTAATTTCTTCCCAAAAATGTAGTGGCCAATTATTACTTTTAAAATAATTGTATCAAAACTACATTATCAAATTAAATATACAATCAGTGCCTTCATAATAAAACAATTATTTGATCATATTTGTGTTATTGATTTTTTATAATCAATAAACCTTGTACTTAAAAATGTAGTGTCTTTGTTGATAAAAAAGTAACAAGTGTTGGTGTACGCAGTCCCAAGACTTGCCCTCCCCTCCCTATAGTTCCTGCAGCACTTGCCGCTCTTACATAATTGGTGCCATTTTGCTAACTAACGCTGTAATACATAAGAAAAAAGTGAATAAGAGATTAAGATATAAGGTAAATTTTGTGATTTTAGAATATTTATATTGATAATAATAATAATATTATGAGCTATCAATTTTAGAATAATATTAGATGTAAAGGAGTGAGGACCGTAGCACGACCTTGCCATCTCAAGCCTACAGATCTCGCCTCGGTCTTACTCAGTTGCTTTTTTGTATTGTATTTACCTAAAATTAGTAATGTAATATGATAGAATACAGTTTGTCGTTGGATTGTACATAGCCTCGTTGTCGTGTGAAGCGCCCCAAGCTATATGTATTATTTTAAAATGATATTATTAATTTATAAATTGTCTGATACTAATAAATCCTAATTTAAATTTAGTTCTGTAGGCTTGATATGAATTTTATAAATATAATGATTATTTTACATGCCAATGGCAAAAAAAAATATCTTTACCCTTGCTTTTTGTTAAATAAAACTGAAAGTTTGTTGGATCTGTGTTTTAATGTTCCCTTTGTAATTATTCCAAACAGCATTTGGCTCTTTCAGTTTTTCAATTTCAAAACCTTTATTCATAAAATGTACAATTGCACAAAGAATAATGTCGCTAATCCTAGGTATTTTAATACAATACCTTTAAAATAGTCACTGTATTATAATTAATTATTAACATGACCATTCCTCAAAGGAATAAAGCGAGGTTTTATCAAGTAGTATTTCAATTTAATTTTAAAAATTTGTACATCTTTTCGGTTAAAAACTGTTATGGGAGACAACGAAGAAAATTTGTCCTAATAAATTGACTGTTCTTTTTATAAAACTACAAATTGTGCTGTTGAAAACTTCTTTGAGAATAATAGCAAGTGTTATATGTAAGCTTGGCCAGGAACAGAGCTAAGGATCATCAGTTCGAAACCAGCTCGGGCTGGTACTTTTTACCATGCAACTGTGTCTCTAGAGGCACTGGTTTGTGGCATAGTGGTGTAGTGCCCACGTTAAATAAACGGTGTTCAGCATGGGGAGTGGAAGTTGACGGGATTAGTGTTTCTATTTGCACAGTACAACACTTATTTAGCTAATTTTTACATATGATAAGAGGGGGAAGACATATTTTTACTATTTATTTTGAATTGGCTGTATTTTTTATTTTATTAGATTTTATAATATGTTAAGTACACATGTAGTTAAGTAAAAGACATGTAAAAATCAAATTTTTACTGTTAACAGGTTAGTTTTATTTTTTTTTAACTAAGGTCAACGATTCTTTATAAATTGTGATGTCCATTAATCAATAGCTTAATGACAATTTACAACTGAGGGTTAGTATTAGACTATTTTCTCAGGTTATTTTTGTTGTTTTGTTAGGTGTTACCACTGGGGTGAAATTGTGGAGCCAAGGTTGAGATATATTTACATTACAAAATAGGACATTAAAAAAGTACACGCTAAAGGGTTAAAAACTGTTTTACATATGAAAGACAATGAATACATGAGGCCGGGTGAATAAAAACAAGTAGCGCAAGTATTTACTCACAAGTACTGCGTAGCAAGTATTTATACCCCAAGTAAACTGATGTGAATAAATTCTATCATTTACTTGTCACTGTATATACTTGCTAGATCGAGTGTATACTTTAAAGTATTTACTCGCTAGGAAAACAAGTTCTCTAAAAATGTGAGTAAGTACTTTTAGTGCTATACTTACTATATACAGTTTTCATGTTGTGACCAGTTTTTAATTTTTAAAATTGTTACTTAATTTTCTACAAAATTATAAACGAAATAGGATACAATTACGAAATGGGATACAATTCAACAACAAAATTATGAATGTAGGCCTCAATTTAATTTACAAGAGGCTCAATTTAAAAATGCTTTCGAAAGGCTATTACTGATTTGTGTTCTTTTTTCTTGCCCACGTCGTCTAATCCTTATTTCATTCTGATATAAATTTTCATCCTCAACCTCATTCAAATATTTTTGATTCCGTCTTCTATTTACAAACCACCATTCAGGTGTTTTGCTATGTTGTGAAGCATATCACAACTATGTTTTGTAGACAGTAATCCTTTCCACCCCAACATCAATAGCAACACCACTTTGACATCTTTTGGATCACTGACATATCTGAGAAAAATATCCATTTTTTCCGTGCTCCTAATCCCCGCCTCGGGCATCAATGTTTTAATCAAGAAAACAGGACGTAATAAAATCCACACTCACTCTCAAATCGTAATAGCCTCTTTGATAGATCAGGACTAATATTTCGCCGGTCTCTGTAGTGCTTGACACCACGCAGGTTAAGATATGCAGCCATCATAATGTGCAAGTACGACTGACAAGCGTGGGGTCAGGCAAACTTTTGGCAATACTAGAATTTACTCGCCACTGAAGTATTTACTTCCATTTATTCATACTGTTTTCTATGGTTTCAAAGGGTATATACTACCTCCGCGAGTACAAGTAAATACTTGAGATTATTCACTTCAACTATAGAACTTACTACAAGTTTTTAGAATTTCAAGCATTTACTCGCTTTTTATTCACCCGGCCCATGTTGAAGTCTCAATACTCTCTCCCGAATTTCCTGCAATAGTTATATTAGTGTCATGAGCATACAAACATGCCCTCCAATTTCCCAAAACAAAGCCCAGGCATTACTGGTAACATCCCTCCACATGACAAAGAAATAATAGTGATAACAGATGTTAAACAGTCTGTAATTGGGAACTATATTTCCTGATATAGTTTTATTTGCTTAAGGATTCCTTGTGCTCAATTTCAATAAAGTCGGCACTGGTGGCGCAGTGCTGTAACCCAGCTACATGGGGACAAAGTGTTTGGGAGATTGTAGGCAATAGCTTGGATGCTCGGTCCTCTTAATACCAACATGGCGTCTGCTCAATGGTTGCTATCGGCGTGGACACTACTAGAGACGTCTGGGGTGTCTATGTTGGGTGGTAATCATTGTGCAGATGTTGTGTGGGGGAGATAACTGAGTA